>CM059432.1:74847477-75447477 GCA_030390025.1 Squalus acanthias | reverse complement strand
CATCACATTTATAAAATAACTATAGTTAAATAAATTAACCACTTTAAACAAAAATTTAAATTTTTGAAAAAATTTAAATACTTTTTAAAAGTGATAAAAATAAACTTACCTTTCTTTAAAGTATCTAAAAAAGATAAACCCGTTGAAAATTTTTAAATTATACTTAATTAACCACTTACCTTGTTGAAAACGGGTCCTGTGCCTCCTTTTTATAAGCGTAGGTTCTTCACTACTTACCCTCCTGTAGAAACCTGAAAAAAATCTAAGTTTGCTGCGTGCGCGCAGCCTCTACCGCGCACGCGGTTCACCTAGGAACCGCCCCCTTCACCATACCGGAAGTTCCAGTTTCCCGCGCATGCGCAGTGCATGCAGGAAACCAGCACTTCGGGACGCTTTACAGGTGAGTACAGACTGTGTACTCACCCGGGAAGGGCCGAATCTTTGGCCCAATCTTAACCCAAAAGTACAAAATAGTTTTGTTTGGGGGAATTTGACCTTGTCCTCTATGACACTATGCAATGTTTACCAATTTTCATTACTTGTTGAAATTACCATGAAATGGTTTGTCTCACATTTGCTATTAGCAAGATTAAATATATAAGCATCTGTACATGAAAAGCAACCAAAAGAGAAAATGTGGGCTTCTTACGCAGTTCAGTGAAACAATAACTGCATTAATACTTGCTCTGAGAATCTGCCCAAAACAGTTATTCAAGACTCCTAGGCACAATTCAACAACAACAACAACCTGTATTTATATAGCACCTTTAACATAGTAAAACATAGAAACATAGAAAAATAAGAGCAGGAGTAGGCCATTCGGCCCTTCGAGCCTGCTCCGCCATTCAATATGATCATGGCTGATCCTCTATCTCAATACCATATTCCCGCTCTCTCCCCATATCCCTTGATGCCTTTTGTGTCTAGGGTCCCAAGGCGCTTCACAGGAGTATTGTAAGACAAACAATTTGACACCGAGATGCATAAATCAACAAAGGCATGGATGAGGATTTCAGCAGCGGATGAGCTGAAACAAGGGCGGAGACAGGGTGATGTTATGGAGGTGGAAATAGGTGATCTTAGTTATGCTGCGGATATGTGGTCAGAAGCTCATTTCAGGGTCTAATATTACACCAAGGTTGCGAGCAGTGTGGTTCAGCCTCAGACAGATGTTAGGGAGAGGGATGGAGTCAGTGGCTAGGAGGGAACGGAGTTTGTGGCGGGAACTGAAAACAATGGCTTCGGTCTTCCCAATATTTATTTGGAGAAAATTTCTGCTCATCCAGAACTGGATGTCGGACAAGCAGTCTAACAATTTAGAGACAGTGCAGGGTCAAGAGCAGTGGTAGTGAGGTAGAGCTAGGTGTCATCAGCGTACATGTGGAAACTGACGCTGTGTTTTTGGATGATGTCGCCAAGGGGCAACATGTAGATGAGAAATAGGAGGGGGCCAAGGATAGATCCTTGGGGGACACCAGAGGTATCAATGCGGGGGTGGGAAGAGAAGCTGTTGCAGGTAATTCTCTGGCTACGATTAGATAGATAAGAATGGAATCAGGCGAGTGCAGTCCCACCCAGCTGGACAACGGTGGAGAGGTATTGGGGAAGGATGGAGTGGTCAACCATGTCAAAGGCTGCAGCCAAGTCAAGAAGGATGAGGAGGGATTGTTTACCTTTGTCATAGTCACAAAGGATGTAATTTGTGACTTTGATGAGAGCCATTTTGATATGGTGGTAAGGGCGGAAACCTGATTGGAGGGATTCAAACATGGAATTGCGGGAAAGATGGGCGCAGATTTGGGTGGCGATAACATGTCCAAGGACTTTGTAGAGGAAAGGGAGGTTGGAGATGGGGCGGTAGTTTGCAAGGACGGAGGGGTCAAGGGTTGTTTTTTTGAGAAGAGGGGTGTTGATGGCAGATTTGAGGGAAAGGGGGACAGTACCTGAGGAAAGAGAACCAATAATAATGTCAGCTAACATGGGAGCCA
Source organism: Squalus acanthias (assembly GCA_030390025.1). NCBI lineage: Eukaryota > Metazoa > Chordata > Chondrichthyes > Squaliformes > Squalidae > Squalus > Squalus acanthias. The sequence goes on along the minus strand of CM059432.1, from coordinate 75,445,489 downwards.
GAAAAGGAAGTTGGGTGGTCAGCAGTTTGGTGGGAATAGGGTCGAGGGAGCAGGAAGTGGGTCTCGTGGACAAGGTGAGCTTGGAGAGTGTGGTAACACAATACAGCTTCCTGTGACTCGAACTTTATTGCATCACTTCCTGTGATTAGTCCAGGATAAATACGGGACTGATCAGTTGGATCCTGGAGAGGCATAGAGTAAGACCTCTTTTGTATGTAGCACCTTTTTAGTTGATTAAAGCTTACTTTAAGTTCACCACGCGTAAGGCTCATTCTTACGACAATTTAATCAACTTTGAAAAACTTCGCACTCAAACTTTTTGGACGAACTCGAAACTAAGGATCCAGGGAATCACCCATCATGGAAAACATCCTTAAACCATCGCGTCTTGACTTGGACCCAAACACCCCAGCAGCCGGTAAGGTGTGGAATCACTGGTATCGCACGTTTGACAATTTTCTCGAATATTGCAAGGCTGATGATGACACAAAGTTGCGGATACTCATCAACTGTGTCACTCCGAATGTATTTCAGTATGTTGAGGAATGGGGCAGTTACGAGGAGGCAATTCGGACGCTTAAAAGACTATATACTAAGACACCGAATGAGGTCTATGCCAGACATCTACTAGCTACAGCCCAACAAGGGCCGGAGGAATCCATTGATAAATTCCTCCAAGAGCTTCGCAGACTTAGTATGGACTGTAACTTTCAGGCGGCCTCAGCTGAGCTGTACCGTGAAGAAATGATCCGTGATGCTTTCATCTGCGGGCTTGCCTCCCCATTTATATGCCAGCGTCTACTGGAAAGTAAGACACTTGAGCTTCAGAGAGCTTATGACATGGCTTGCTCTCTAGATCTGGCAAAAAGAAATACAGACCTTTATACAGTGCCCAGACCTCGGTCTGCTGCCTTAACTACAGTCAGGCAATTTAAGAGGCCACAGGTGAACTCTATTAGGGAGGACTTTATCCCTGACGATCAATCTGATGACTTCACTGATGAAGAGGATGATGACCCCACTGTGGCAGCCTCTTGGCAATCTAAGAAATGCTTCTTTTGTGGTGATGAGTTTCACCCTCGGAAATTCTGCCCTGCTCGCAATGCGTTTTGCAGTCATTGCAACAAAAAGGGTCATTTTGCAAAGGTTTGCCTATCAAGAGCCTCTACGAGGGCTTATCAAGCTAAGTCCTACCGAACTGCCCCGGTAAGGGCCTATCAAGATGTTCCGGCTAAAATCTATCGTGCTTCCTCTCGGGTTTTCTCTCGAAGAAACACACCTAGAGTTTCAGCCACTCTTTGTGCAACGACACCAATTACAGCTGCTTGTCCTCAGAACCTATTCCATGCAGCTACAAAAGCATCAATTAATGGACATACTTTAGATGCCTTAATTGACTCAGGTAGCACTGATAGTTTCATTAGGGAACAGATTGTTGCAGAGTTAAAGCTACATGTTTTCCCATCGGACCAGGCAATTGCGATGGCTCAGTCATCACTTAATACCAGAATTTCTGGCTTTTGTATGGTTGAAATAACACTTAATGGTCACCGGTATCCCTCCACCCGGCTTTCGGTGCTCAAGGACTTATGTAGTGATCTTATCTTAGGACTGGATTTTCAAAAGCAGCATAAGAAGCTCACCATTGAGTTCGGCGGATCCAAACCTGAACTCACTATTTCTAATATACGACCTCGATTACCGTTCTGTGCATTGTCAGCAGCTTCACTGGATGAACCCTCACTGTTTACCAGTATCCCTCCTCGATGCAAACCGATTATAACAAAGTCACGACGTTTCAGTCAGGAAGACCAGTCTTTTATTGCGGCTGAGATTTCTCGGCTTTTAGCAGAGGATATCATCGAGCCTTGTTCGTCGCCATGGCGCGCCCAGGTCGTTATTGTTAAGAACCCTCTACAACCTCACAAGAAACGGCTGTGCATTGACTATTCACAGACCATCAATCAATATACGGACTTGGACGCATACCCATTGCCGCGCATCGATGATATGGTTAATAAACTGGCTGAGTACACGGTGTTCTCAACATATGATCTGAAAAGTGCCTATCATCAGGTACCCTTGAAGGTCTCAGACAAGCAGTATACGGCCTTTGAAGCCAATGGACGGCTGTATCAATTTCGTCGCCTCCCCTTTGGGGTCACTAATGGAGTGGCTGTCTTCCAGCGAGCAATGGATGACCTGGTCAAACAGGAAGACTTGAAGGATACGTTTCCTTATCTGGACAATATTACTGTCGCAGGTCGCAATCAGCGGGAACATGACGCCAATCTCCAACGATTTTGGGATGCACTCCAGCACCGTAATTTGACATTAAATGCGGCTAAATCCATTGAGTCACAACCAACCATCAACATCCTTGGCTATTGTGTGGGCAATGGCATCATTAAACCTGACCCTGAAAGGCTTCGCCCACTCCAAGAGCTCCCGCCACCTAAGAATCCGGCCTCCTTGCGCCGGGCCCTCGGCCTGTTTGCATACTATGCTAAATGGATTCCTAACTTCTCGGACCGAATCCAACCTCTACTGAAGGCCAGCACATTCCCACTAGACACAGCGGCTGTTGCAGCCTTTAACCTCCTGAAAAAACAGTTGGAGAAAGCGGCTCTTCACTCCATCGATGAGAGTCTTCCTTTTGTTGTTGAGTGTGATGCCTCGGAGGTGGCGATCTTGGCCACTCTGAATCAGGAAGGTCGTCCGGTGGCATTTTTGTCCAGGACTTTTCAAGGGGCTGAGCTACATTATCCTCCAGTCGAGAAAGAAGCTACAGCCATCATAGAGGCAGTACGGAAGTGGACTCATCTCCTAGCTCGCCAGCACTTTACCTTAATCACGGACCAGCGATCGGTCGCCTTCATGCTCGATAATCGAAAACAGACCAAAATTAAAAATAATAAAATCCAGCTTTGGCGGCTGGAATTGGCCTCTTTTGGTTACACCATCCACTATCGACCTGGCAAGGAGAATGTGGCTCCAGATACCCTCACACGAGCATTCTGCTCCGCCATGGCACCCTCTACGCTCGTAGACATCCATGATGGGTTGTGTCATCCGGGCGTTACTCGCATGCTACACTTCGTGCGGTCCCGAAATCTCCCATTCTCTACCGGGGATGTAAAGAAGATGTGCTCGGACTGCAGAGTCTGTGCGGAATTGAAACCTCAGTTTTTCCGCCCCTCGGGTGGTATACTCATACATGCGACCCAGCCAATGCAACGGCTTAGCATTGATTTTAAGGGGCCGTTGCCCTCTTCAACTCGCAACACTTATCTATTGACCATGGTCGATGAGTATTCCCGTTTTCCGTTTGCCTTTCCCTGCCCCAATATGCTGACGACCACGGTTATCAGCTGCCTTGAGCAGGTATTTGCTTTCTGTGGCATGGCATCCTATGTTCATTCGGATCGGGGCCCTTCTTTTATGTCAGGAGAACTCAAGGCCTATCTCTCGGAACGGGGTATTGCTGCCAGCAGAACGACGCCTTATCATCCGGTCGGGAATGGGCAAGTCGAGCGTTTTAACGCTATCATCTGGAATGCGGTACGTCTGGCTTTGAGATCTCGGGGCCTACCCAACCAGCAATGGGAAGCAGTACTTCCAGACGCATTACACTCCACACGGTCCCTCCTTTCGACCGCCACAAATACGACGCCTCATGAACGGTTCTTCCGATTTCAGCGTCGCTCATCCTATGGGATATCTCTCCCGTCGTGGCTGACTGCACCGGGACCAGTGCTACTCCGAAGATATGTCCGGGCGTCTAAGAATGACCCCCTGGTAGATGAGGTTGAGCTCACTGACGTCAACCCTACCTACGCCTATATTCGGTATCCTGACGGTCGGGAATCTACTGTGTCATTGCGGGATCTGGCTCCCTGCCCGCCGAAACATAGAGGGACACCAGGGGATGATATTGTACCAGGCACATCTCTGGGCTCGCCAGGTGCCTCTCATCACGATCTGGATCTGACGCCGGCTGGTACCTCACTCCAGCGTGCCGACCTGGGGCAGACTGACTATGAGCCCGTCGGGGCTCGCACGCGCAGCCACGATCCACCCCGTACCATACGCTCAGAAACGGATCTGCCACAGCCCTGCCCGACACCCGTTCGGGCACCAGTACACAGTCAGGATCGTCCTGACCCCTCACAGAGCGGGCTGGATCACTCGGACTCTGGTCCACGGCCCGCGGCGGGTAAACGGGCTAGGGGCCCTCTACCGCTACGAGAACCCAAACGGGTGCGGCTCTCCCTCGTCCGGCGGCTACGAAATGGAGGGAGCATCCCGGCCTCCTAATCTTTTGGGGGGGGAGAATGTGGTAACACAATACAGCTTCCTGTGACTCGAACTTTATTGCATCACTTCCTGTGATTAGTCCAGGATAAATACGGGACTGATCAGTTGGATCCTGGAGAGGCATAGAGTAAGACCTCTTTTGTATGTAGCACCTTTTTAGTTGATTAAAGCTTACTTTAAGTTCACCACGCGTAAGGCTCATTCTTACGACAGAGAGGTCATGAGGGGAGATCATAGAGAAACTGGAGAAAGATGTGAGTTCAGGGCTAGGGCAGAGGGGAACTTTAGAGGAAGTTTGGCCTGGTGGGCTAGGGGAAGGAAGGGAAGTGGCAGAGGCAGCTGAACAGATGGTCTCAATCTTAGAGACAAAGAAGTCCATGAGTTCCTCACACTTGTCATTGGAGGTGAGGGTGGAGGAGACAGGGGAGTGGTGTTTAAGAAGACGGTTAGCAGTGGAGAATAGAAGCTGGGGTTTATCTTTGCATTCCAGAATGATTCTGGAATAGTGAGCTATTTTGGCAGATGAGAGCAGGACCCAATAATGCTTTGTGTTCCAGCCAGATCTGGCGGTGAATTGCTAAACCAGTTGTCCGTCATATCCGTTCAAGTCTGCGTCCCTTGGACTTAAGGGAGCGAAGATGAGAGCCGTACCAGGGGGAATGGCCAGGGTGAGAGAGGGTAATTGTTTTAATAGGGACTAGGTGGTGGTAGGGTGTGGTTGAGCAAATCGGTAGCTGCAGAAATGTCATGGTGAATGTGGGGCCGAAGGCTGGACAGTTGGAATTTCATAAGTGCAGCTGTAAGAGAGTTGGGAGAGAGTTTTTTCCAGGGTCGGACACAGAAGGAAGAAGGGTTGGAGGGGGGGTGGAGGGGTGGAAGGGGGATGTGGGTGGAGAGCGATACGAGGAAGTGGTCAGAGATGGCCTTATCTGCGATTGACACGATGGGAGTAGCGAGCCCACGAGAGATGGCAAGGTCGAGGGGGTGGCCATGAATATGGGTTGGGGAGTTTACATGGAGGGAGAGATTAAGGGAGGATAGGAGGCTAGTGAACACAGAGGAGAGAGAGCATGATGAATTGAGATGGAGGTTGAAATTACCGAGGATGAGAAATCGTTTGGTGCAGAGGCTGAGGGAGGAAAGCAGTGAAGATATCTCGGCAATAAAATTTTAGGATACTTGGGTGGGCAGTAGAGAACGAGAATTTTAAATGAGGTGAGAGGCTGGAATAAGGTGAGATACTCAAAGGAGGAGAAAGTGCTGGAGGATTAGGGTGACAGACCAAGGTGTGATTGGGTGATGAGAGCCACACCGCCACCACGGCAGTCTGAGCAGGGCAAGTGGTGGAAGGTATAGCCAGGCGGGGAGGCTTCATTTAAGGGTAAGGTGTCATCACCCCTCAACCAAGTTTCCGTCAGGGCCATGATGTCTGTTTCGAATAGAATTACTGCCTTAAATTACTTTACTATTTTTGGAGGCTTGGATAGTATTTATCTTATTCTACATAGTCCTCTTAAAATTACATCAAAACAATTATTTGGGGAGAGGGTAGATAGTTGTGTGTATTAGGTGGCATAAAATAAGAGTACAGTGAAATGAAACTAACAATGGTAGGTGTCTGACAAATTTGACCCGAGTTATTGCCATGAGTACAGAAAACCTTGGAACATTACAGTGAGATACCAATGGGAAAACCATAGCTTTCATGTCGGCTAATTCAAGCTCCACCTCCATACTGCAATAGCTGGGAATCAAACCTGGGCGAATTCCTTGGCAGGCAACTATATTCATGACTACATCACTGTTGTTCACTGAGAGACTCAGCAGGAAAGTGTCTGGCTATGTGTTCTATCAATCTAAATATAGCAAAATAGGTCACTGGTTCAATTGCTGATGTGCCTACAGTTACTTTGTTTAGCTGGTACTGGTTATTAAGTGGAAAAAATAAAGTACTGACTTTAGAAACACCTGGAAAAATATTCAAGTTGCACCAAAGTGACAAATACTGGGGGTAGATTCCTGTGTTTGAGCTGCCACCAGAAAGCCTTTTTCAATGCTGCACACAGCGGGAAAATACTTTCAAACTCAGAAAATTGCCTGTTCTAGTTATTAATGTTAGTTTACTGAAACATTCTAACTCTGAATAGAGTTACAAAATTAAATGACCGATTAATTATGTGTGTATCAGTGTCTGCTTTATCAAACCTAGAATACATTTTGCAATTCAGTTTGGTTATTGTTATAGCATTGATATAATGTATATACGATGGATAATGTCACCAGCAGGCAATAGTTCATCATCGCTGGAAGGCAGCTGGTTGGGTTTGAACTATGTACATTCCAATACGTGATTGTATTCAATTATTTTCAGGAATCAGGGAGAAATAAACAGAGATTCAGGAGATGAAATAAACTGAGTACACCCCATGATAGTGCTGATTGGACCTGGTCAGTGAGAAAGAAAGACTTGAAGAAGCAAATGGCTGTTTCCTACATTCCTCGAATTGGTATTTTTTTGGGGGTCAAGACAAGCCCCAATTTATTCCACAAATGTCTATTTTTAAACCTTTTCATGTTTGTGCAAGTGCACAGCAGGCTTGAAGATCAAGTAAGGATTGTAGCTGAACACATGGGTAATTTGAGAGCAAGGAACGGGTGAAAACACAGGCATGCTGAAGAAAATTGCAGATTTGCACACACCTACCCAGACGAAATAGAGTTTCACCCTCTATGACTAAAAAAAAGTGAAGTATAACCCAGGAAATAAAAGCCTGACAAATGTCAGACATTGTTGGCTGTCAAAGATCAAAACTTTCCTCTGTTAGGTTTGCAATCAGTTATGTTGACTTTTTAGATTCTAGTTACTGCACTGATGCTCCTCAGTAGCATTAACTTGATTAAGAAAAGATCTTTCTATAGTCAGTGCACTTGATTAAACATTGGCAAACTACATTATTCATGAGCTCCAGTCCTTCCTTTGTGTGCAGCTGTGTAACTCCATTGCTTAGAGAGTTTGGGGGGAATTTTAACCTAAATAAACAGGTGGGTTGGCGGCGTGTGGGCAGTTAAAGTGTTAAAAATCTGAATCCCAACCAGAACCCGCCTCCTTCCTACTCTTCTGTTTTCTGTCCGTTAACCAATCCTCAATCCATGCTAGTATATTACCCCCAATCCCATGAGCCCTAATTTTGTTTAATAACCTCTTGTGTGGCACCTTATCGAATGCCTTCTGAAAATCCAAACATGCCACATCCACTGGTTCCCCCTTATCTATTCTGTTAGTTACAACCTCAAAAAACTCTAACAGATTTGTCAAACACAATTTCCCTTTCATAAATCCGTGTTGACTCTACCCAATCCTATTATTATTTTCTAAGTGCCCTGTTACCACGTCCTTAATAATAGATTCTAGCATTTTCCCTACTACTGATGTCAGGCTAACTGGTCTGTAGTTCCCCGTTTTCTCTCTCCCTCCTTTCTTAAATAGTGGGGTTACATTTGCTACCTTCCAATCTGCAGGAGCTGTTCTAGAATCTATGGAATTTTGGAAGATGACAACCAATGCATCCACTATCTCTATAGCCACCTCTTTCACAACCCTAGGATGTAGGCCATCAGGTCCAGGGGATTTATTGGCTTTCAGTCCCATTAATTTCTCCAGTACTATTTTTTTACTAATACTAATTTCTTTCAGTTCCTCATTCTCGCTGGAGCCTTGGTTCTCCACTATTTCCGGAAAGTTTTTTGCGTCTTCTGCCATGAAGACAGACACAAAGGGCTGGATTTTACCAGCCCTGAGGAGGCGGGTCTGGAGGCGGGACTGCTAGGAAAATCAAAAAGAATGGGAGCGGGTCCCAAACCCGCTCCCAACCCGCCTCCAACCAATCTTCCCTGGAGTCGGGTACCCGATTTGCGCAGGGACCCGACTTCTAGCGGCAGGAAGAGGATTATAGCCACTTAACTGCCTGTTAACAGGCAGTTAAGAGGCTTTTTCCCATTTTGAGACTACTGCTGCGGGCTTCCCGACATCGGGGAACCCCGCCAGGGTAAGTGAGGTGTGATGTGGGTCTGTTGTAATGTTTGTGTCTAGATGACAGCTGCAGAAGTGATGTGAAGGATGCAATGGGACACTGGTGAGTATCAGAGGTAAGGACATGTTGGGAAAGTCATTTTTAATGTGTTTAGATTTTTCTGTAGGTGACAAGCTTTGAAGTGTTTGTGTGGCCGCACCTCATTGGGAGAAGTGACAGATCGCTTCTGTACCCTCACCTGCAGCTGTCATCTGTTTTATCCTAAGGAGAGAGTCATTGGAGAGCCTGGGTGCAAGGGCTCACCTTTGTACAGTGATTGTCAGTGTTTGACAGCACCTCAATGCTGTCAAACACTGTCAAATCATCTGTCAAAAAGAAATGGATCATTTCCCTTTATAAGAAAACCGGCAGATGAAGCGTCATCAACTGACGTCATCTGACACCGGCTTTTCTTTAATTGGCCGGCAAGCCCACAGGGTGGGCTTAACAAGGCCAATCAGGGGAAAATAGCATCTGTGCATCGGACGTCGCTGGGGGCAGGAATAGAACCCAGAAGGCAGCAGTCCCGCTCCCAACTCGTCTCGGCAGGTAAAATCTAGCCCAAAGTATTTGTTTAATTTCTCTGCCATTTCCTTATTCCCCATTATAATTTCTCCTGTCTCAGCCTGTAAGGGACCCACATTTACTTTCGCTAATCTTTTCCTTTTTACATACCTATAGAAGCTTTTACAGTCTGTTTTTATGTCTTTTGCTAGTTTACTCTCATATTCTATTTTCTGTTTCTTTATCAATTTCTTGGTCCTGCTTTGCTGAATTCTAAAATCCTCCCAATCCTCAGGCTTACGACTCTTTTTGGCAACATTATAAGCCTCTATCTTTGATCTAAACAGAGGCTTCCCATGCAAACCAGGCCCTGCTGTTAATTTGGCAGGGCCTGAGGGAAACCCGTTCTCCCGGATTTCCCGACTGCTTCGGAATTCACCCCCCCACCCCCGCCCCAAATCTGCCTTCTCCATTCAAATTCAGCCCTCTGTTTCTGCCTGGGACTGTCAGTGCTGTTGTGGAAACGATCCCAAGAGTTCATATATGATGTCCTCAGGCAACAATCACCTACCTATGATTCCTTCCATTGATATCAAAGGTCACCAGCCTTGGTGAGCAGAAGGCCACCTTTTTTTTGATTTGTTCAGCAAATCAGCAAAACCGGCAGCTATCCTTTGAGGATGCAATTCACTTTTATTGTGGGTGTTCTTTTTTCCTTCTCAATTTTCTCCCCTACACCATTAAAAATCCCATGAGAACCAACATCCTTTTATCATTAGTGAAACATACTAGGTGAAAATCTAAGTATTGGAGTTTATGCCTTTGAGGACTGTACTTGCAGTTTTCAACCATTTCAAAAAAAATAAAAGGATAGAATTTTCCATTTCAGAGTACAGCCATATTAGGTGTTGGGTGTATTAGCTGTTGGTTGAGGGATAAATATTAGCCAGGACACCAGGGAGAACTCCCCTGCTCTTCTTTGAATAGTGCCATGGGATCTTTTACGACCACGTACTCTTGGACTTATTGAGCTGGATTTTGATACTGGGGCGGGCTAGGGTCGTGTAATCCGCATTTCGTGTTAGCCACCCGTTTCTAAATCGATGTGGGAGATTGATGCCATTTTAACCTAATTGGCCAATTGAGTTCCAACGTGCGGGAACCCATGGCCAGTGAGTTTTTCCAGTCTGAAAGTCGCCTCCGATGACGTCATCATTGCTGCTGCATTTAAGGTCTGCAACAAGCCTTGCTTCTTCTGCAGACTGCCAAGCTTTTGCCCTTGCATGTTAGAGGCACCTGCAGGAAGAATGGCCAGCCAGAGACCTAGGTCTGCACCCCGCTTTGATGACGTTGCCCTGCAGGCTTTAGTAGAGGGAGCAAGAGCAAACAAAGAGGTGCTCTTCCCTTCTTCAGGGAGGAAGAAGCCTCCCCAGCAAACCAAGGCTGTGTGGATCCAGGTGGCAGAGGAGGTCAACTCTTTGTCAGTAACCCGCAGAACCTGGCTTCAGTGCAGGAAGAGGCTTCATGACCTTCTGCGCACTGGAAAAGTGAGTATGAATTCCCCATCACCCTCAATCTGATCCCCATTGCCTCTCCTCACCAGCACTCAGCTTTAGCAATCTCTTCCTCCACATCCCACTTGACACTGACATCCATGCACCCTTACCCATTCCCTCTCTCTCTATGGTCACATTCACCTAACTATTCGACTATGCAGCCCTCACACTCCCTATCACTGTGATGCAATTACAACTTACAACACACAGGGAGGGCCCTTGGTCTTGCCACCTCACTCCATCTTTGTCTCCTTCTAAGCATCTATGCTATGGATTCACTATACTCACTCCTTCATTCTCACTTAAACTCCACTTGTCTCCCTCATTGCAGGAAAAGAGAGCTCACAATAAGAGGGAAAGAGCGAGGACAGGAGGAGGGCCACCCTCAGTAGCCCAGCTCACCACCTGGGAGGAGGCGGTCCTGGAGATGGTGGGAGTGGAGGAAGATTCCCAAGTGGGGGATGGACAGACGGGCGCATCACAGCAAGCTGGTGACAGAATAGTTTTCCATCTCTCTCAATGACATTGCATGAGTCGCTGATAATAATTCTGAAGCTCTAACAGATGGACGTATGATCATCTGCAATATGCAATGTGTAACCTTGGCCTCACATCTCTGACTCTTTCCTTTACACCCCCCCCCAGGACCATCGCAAGCACCCGTCCCCACTATCCAGGAGAAAGAGCATGAGCCTCAAGACTCCTCAAAGGAAGCTGCAACCTCTGAGGGCACAGCATCAGCAGAATTCAGCGCACCCAACACCAGCGCAGACACTCACACCTCGGAGGGAACATCGCGAGATAGAGTAGTGTTGTCACCTGGTGTATCACAGCTCACAAGTGAGCATCAGCAGATAGTGGAGACAGGAAACAGCAGTGGAGAGTCCTAGTCGGAGGGCGCAGGACTCTCCTAGCTCGGCTCAGCTGCATGTCGACCCTCTGCCTCTGGGTCCATCCATAAGATCAGTGGTGCTGGAACTCCAGGAACAGATGCAGGAGTCTCTGGCAGGTTTTGTCTCCAGGGTCGCTGCGAGTGTGGAGCAAATGGAGGAGTCCATTGCGAACATGAGCAGAGCCTTTGTGGAGTCATTGGCGCATGAACGCATCGCCACGGATAGGATGGCAACCTCCGTGCAAATGATGGCAACCTCCGTCAAAAGGATGGCTACAGTAGACGAGAGGATGGCTGCGGCCATGGAAGAGATAAGTCGCCAGAGTGCAGAAAACATGGTGAGTGTTCAGAATAGAATGCCATCTCTGGAGGAGCGATGGTAATCTATTGAACACAGAAACCAGACCTTCATGGAAGTCCTTCTGAGTAGGACTTCCAGTGCAGATACGGGTCCCCATGGCCCCCCTGATGTGCAGCAAGGTGCTCTCAATCCACTTGCAAGCGCTGAGGTGGACCTGACCCATGAGAGGGATGTTGTTTGCAGAGAACAAGGAAGTGGGGGCTCCTCTCCAAGCACTCACACTTCCATGCCACTGACAAGTCCTCGGTCAAAGCCCCACCAGAGTCCTCACCCAACTGAGATCGGCGTCTCAACCCCTGCACAGCCGCAGGAGCAGCAGACTGTTGGCGAGCCCTCACAGGTTCGCAACCCCAGAGGACGCTCGCCAAAGGTGTCGAGAGAGGAGCAGCAAGAAAGTGAGCAGTGGGCCTCCACATCTGCTGAAGCCACAGGGGAAGCACCACGTAGGAGCACGCGTAAGAGAAAGATAGTGCACAAATAGTCACAAGGGTAGTCACTTGGGTGAATTTTGATGTTTTATGTTAAAAAGCCATCAGATGATTACTATAAATAAAAAATCTGATGGCTACTGCTGTAGTTGTGACGTGTGTCATTTCGCGAATGGGACTTCCACATTGAGGGCTTAGGATTACTTGCAATTGTCAGTATGGTGTTCAAATTGCTAGGAATCCGCTGGTTCTTGGCCATTGTCGATGCTCAGGTAAGAAGCTGCGAGGCAAAAGTGCTTGATTGGCTAGGCTAAGCAAATCTGGCCAAGATGAGTGCGTTCCTTGCATCCCGGGCAGCAATGTTCTCGCGTACTGCTGCCGCTAGTTGATGGGCCTCTGCAAGATGTTCGTTTTTGCTCTCCTCCTCCTCCTCCTCCTCATCTGAGGAGGATATGTGACGAGCCACTTGGTCCTCAGGAATCTGCAAGCCACGACGCTGTGCCATGTTGTGAAGTGCACAGCAAACCACGACGATTCTGGAGACCCTGGCTGCTGAGTACTGCAGGGCTCCACCTGATCTATCCAAGCATCTGAAGCGCATCTTCAGCAAACCAATGGTTTGCTCGATTATGGCTCTGGTGGAAATGTGGCTGGAGTTGTAGCTCTCCTCAGCTTCGTTGGATGGGCTCCTCAACGGCGTCATTAGCCACGTCTTCAGGGGATAGCCCTTGTCTCCAAGTAGCCATCTGTTAAGTTGGTCTGGCGGACTGAATAGCGGAGGCACACTAGACTGGCGCAGTATGAAGGAGTCATGGCAACTGCCAGGGTACTTGGCACAAACATGCAAAATTTCCTTCTTGTGGTCACACACCAGCTGAACGTTAAGGGAGTGGAAGCCCTTGCGGTTGACAAAAATACCTGGATTGCGATGGGGTGCCTTAAGGGCCACATGTGTGCAGTCAACGACGCCCTGCACCCTTGGAAAGCCTGCCAGATTAGCTAATCCAACCGCACGCGCCGTGTCACTTGCTTGATCCTTGGTGAAATGGATGTGATTGTGCGCGATGGCAAAGAGGGCATCGGTTACCTGCGTGATGCAAGTGTGTGCGGCCGCCTGGGAGATGCCGCTGATGTCTGCTGCTGATCCCTGGAATGAGCCTGAGGCAAAAAAGTTGAGTGCGGTGGTGACTTTGACGGCCACTGGTAAGGGTTGTCCACCTGGTCCTCTGGGCTCCAGGTCTTGTTGCAGCATTGCGCAGATGTCACCCACTACCTCTCGCGAAAGTCGGAGCCGCCTTTGGCACTGCTGCTCAGACATGTTGAGGTAGCTGACCCTGTGTCTGTAGACCCTGTTTGGGGGGTATCTCCTGCGCCGACGGGCTTCCATGCGCTGGCCCCTTCTGGCCTGTGCAGCTTCAGGTAGGTGAGCAGCAGCTTGGCGCTCCTGTTGTTGCTGCTGCTGTTGGTGCTGCTGCTGTTGGTGCTGCTGTTGTTCATGGTTCTGCTGGTGCCATGGCTGGTCTTCGTCCTCATCTGATGTCCAGAAGGGAAGGAAATAAATGGCTCCCATGCTTCTGGTATATGCCTCAGTTGAGGAAGCGCTCAGTCAAGGTGGCGAGAGGGGTTTCCCAGGAGGTCACACTGGAGATGGGTGTCAGGCTCCAAACTTCCACAGCTGTGGTTATGCCTTCTAAAAATTCCCCCAGACCTGAGACAGCAAAGTCCTGCCACCTGCAAATGATGGCTGATCAAATCTCCTATTTAATGGTTGAGCTGCAGCTGATAGTCAGCAATCCAATTATGCTACCACCAGGTTTCACCGTCGTGTTTCAGAACAGGCATGCTTCATGTGAGAAAAGGGTTAAAATCACAAAGGCCTATCAAAATGGCATTATAAAGGCAATTTAGTGCTTGTTAAGGGCCTTAACGGCCTATCCCGCCTCTTGGAGGCGGGACGGAGACGGGACCAGTAGACACGATTTAATGAAAATTGCTTGGAGGCGGGATGGAGGCGGGGTTGGGCCCGCCCGCCAGTTTTTGCAATTTTAACCACCCACACGCCTCCAATCCCGCCTCAACGGCCCGATGAAATTCGAGCCCATTAGCTTTGTGGTCAGTAACACCCATCAGTACGATTCTTTTCATCTTTTCCTTTTAGCGCTCTGCACCATGTATTATTCCAGAGACGTGAGCACAAAATCCAGGGTGACACTTCCAGTGCAGTACTGAGGGAGTGCTGCGCTGTCGGAGGTGCCGTCTTTCGGATTAGACATTAAACTGAGCCCCATCTGCCCTCTCAGGTGGCCGTAAAAGATCCCATAGCACTATTCAGATAAGAGCAGGGGAGTTCTGCATGGTGTCCTGGCCAACATTTATTCCTCAACCAACACCTAATACAGATTATCTGGTCATTTGCTGTTTTGTGGGACCTTGCTGTGTGCAAATAGGCTGTCACGTTTCCTACATTACAACAGTGACTACACTTGAAAAGTACTTAATTGGCTGTAAAGCACTTTGAGACATCCTAGGGTCATGAAAGGCCCTATGTAAATGCAAGTCTTTCTTTCTCAGGCTGAGGGAACTGGTCAAGTAATCTACTCCAATTTATTTGTCAATGTCACACTGAGCTCGTTGCTGGGAGATGTTAAACTGAGAGAAAGTGTAGTTTAATCTTTGTTCTTTCGTCTTTTCCTGTAGGGAAGGTCTTTACTTAGGGTTTCCTTTACAGCATACAGAAGACTGGGAACTAGCCACAACAGTGTTTGAAATATATCTGTGATAAACCATTTATTGTTCAGAGCTAACACAAAGGGTTATAGGATTGCATTTGCTTTATTCCTGTAGATTTATGTGTTCATGGAACAGCAAATGATAGAGGAAGAGTAACAAAGCAGTAATTTAATCAAGGGTTCCAGGAAACAGATTCATAAACTATGAGAACACATTTAAGCAGCCAATTGGCATCATATAGGCCCTTGATTGTATCATTGTATTGTACCTACTTTTATGGCATTGCTCACGTTAAGTTCAAAAATATGTTATTTTATAAGAAGTGTTATATAATGCATAATGTATTATTCTGTGTTAACATGCAGCCAGGTCCCTTTTAAGGGTATTAAGTTTAATTGTTGTTAAGTAAGCACAGGTACAAGTTAACCAAAGTTTAATTGTTTGGTGAGCACATTTTGCAGATTGGAAAGTCTTTCTATATTTCAGAAGCACCCAGTATTAAGTAACTGACTTTTTAAAAGATTTTTTGTCACTGTAACAAAGTGTGATATGTCAAACAATGTTTCGGCTAAGCTGTACAGCCTCGCAGTCATCTGCAAGGTCCTGCGCTGGCCGCTCACCAGCTTTTGCATTGTAGGTACCGTGTATGAGCAAAAATTTGAATGGGCCGTGCATTGGGGGAGGCAGGTCGCGCAGGAGGCAGTGCAGCTTACAGGGGACATTGATGTCAAAGTCCTGAGCATGGTAGATAAACATTAGATTCAAACTTTGATGTTTGTTTTTATAGATACACACTAGTGGATCTCCCATGCCTGTTTACTTAATAATTAGACTTTGTGACCTTAAAGGGACACAAATCCATCTTGACAGTAAACTGTAATACTTTCTGCATAACATCACAGGTTATGTTATTGTTGGGGCAAGGGCGCGAGAATGGAGTGGAAGTGCACATAGCCACTGAAAGGATTTGGAAAGAAGTTTGTGAGAGATGTGCTCCGAGACAATGAAGGAAGTGCTTTTTATATATTGATTTCTGTGTGATGCCTACACACCAGATACAACACTTTTATTTCTATATTAGTGAGTCTTCTGTGGCATTGCACATGGTAAATTGGAGAATTTTTATCTTCAGATGTAAATCAGCACTAATTTGGTTAGCATTGCTTAAGACCCACCTGGATCTCAAATGCAAATAGCACTCAGTTTCTTTAATATTTACCTTAAAACCCATCTTTTTGACCAAGCTTTTGGTCTCCCCCTCTTAAATTTTTCTCTTTGGCTCAGAGTCCATTTTTCTGATTACACCTCTGGGAAGTGCTTTGGGACATTTTTATACATCAAAGGCACTACATAAATGCAGGCAATTGTTGTAGCTTTTATGAACTTCATGATTGGTAGTTTTCATACCTAATTGCTACTTGTAATTGATTAGTTACCGAGCTCTTCGGTTCTGGTTTATTATTCTTTTATAAATATGACATTTGAACCAATCAGAAAGTGTGATGCCCGAAGGGTGATATCTGAAGTTTGACATGACAGAAATGTATGCAATTATGGCATTTTGACTACTGTCTCCTCCAGTGCCCAAGACCCTTCCAAGCAGAGGTTTTTCCTTCACTGATAATTGCTGAATCTTCCTCCTGCCACATCTTGACAAAGAAGCATACCTCATAGATTTCCCTCTCATCCCAGGGATCAATCTAGTGAACCTTTGTTGCACTGCCTCTAAGGCAAGTATGTCCTTCCTCATATAAGGAGACCAATACTGTGCACAGTACTCCAGGTGTGATCTCACCAAAGCCCTGTACAACTGCAGTAAGACTTCTTTACTCTTGTACTTCAACCCTCTAGCAATAAAGGCCAACATGATATTTGCCTTCCTAATTGCTTGCTGTACCCACATGCTAACTTTCTGTGTTTCCTGTACGAGGACAACTAAATCTCTCTGAACACCAACATTTAATAGTTTCTCGCCATTTAAAAAAAATCTGCTTTCTATTCTTCCTACCAAAGTGAATAACTTCACATTTCCCAACATTATTATTTTTTTTAATTCATTTTATGGGATGTGGGTGTCGCTGAAAAGGCCAGCATTTATTGCCCATCCCAGTTGCCCTTAAGAAGGTGGTGGTGAGCTGCTTTCTTGAACCGCTGCAGTCCGTGTGGTGAAGGTACTCCCACAGTGCTGTTATGTAGGGAGTTCTAGGATTTTGACCCAGTGACGATGAAGGATCGGTGATATACTTCTAAGTCAGGATGGTGTGTGACTTGGAGGGGAACTTGGAGGTGATGGTGTTCCCATGCGCCTGCTGCCCTTGTCCTTCTAGGTGGAAGAGGTCACGGGTTTGGGAGGTGTTGCCGAAGAAGCCTTGGCGAGTTGCTGCAGTGCATCCTGTAGATGGTACGCACTGCAGCCATGGTACGCCGGTGGTGGAGGGGGTGAATGTTTAAGGTGCTGGATGGGGTGCCAATCAAGCGGGCTGCTTTGTCCTGGATGGTGTCGAGCTTCTTGAGTATTGTTGGAGCTGCACTCATCCAGGCAAGTGGAGAGTATTCCATCACACTCCTTACTTGTGCCTTGTAGATGGTGGAACGGCTTTGGAGAGTTAGGAGGTGAGACACTCACTGCAGAATACCTAGCCTCTGACCTGCTCTTGTTGCCACAGTATTTATGTGGCTGGTCCAGTTAAGTTTCTGGTCAATGGTGACCCCCAGGATGTTGATGGTGGGGGATTCAGTGATGGTAATACCGGTGAATGTCATGGGGAGGTGGTTAGACTCTCGCTTGTTGGAGATAGTCATTGCCTGGCACTTCAGTGGCGCGAATGTTACCTGCCACTTATCAGCCCAAGCCTGAACGTCATCCAGGTCTTGTTGCATGCGGGCATGGACTGCTTCATTATCTGAGGAGTTTGACTGGCGCTGAACACTGTGCAGTCATCAGCGAACATCCCCATTTCTGACCTTATGTTGGAGGGAAGGTCATTGATGAAGCAGCTGAAGATGGTTGGGCCTAGGACACTGCCCTGAGGAACTCCTGCAGCGATGTCCTGGGGCTGTGATGATTGACCTTCAATCTAGGTATGACTCCAGCCAGTGGAGCGTTTTCCCCCTGATTCCCATTGACTTCAGTTTTACTGGGGCTCCTTGATGCCACACTTGGTCAAATGCTGCCTTGATGTCAAGGGCAGTCTCTCTCACCTCACTATACTCCATCTGCCACCTTATTGCCCACTCACTTAACCTGTCTATATCTCTTTGCAGGCTCATTGGGGGAGAAATTCATTATTGCCCCGTTTAGGGCGCTAAATTTAAAAATTGAGAAAATTAGCAGCAGGTGCTAATGTTTCTCAACTTTTAAAAAATTTTGCGCTCCAGGAAGGAAGTGGAGCTCTAAATCAATGGGCCGTGCAGAGCTGCCGCGTTGGAAGGTTCCTTCCCTCCCTTAAAGGGAAGGGCCATCGCTGCAGGCTCTGCAAGGAAAAAACTTACCGGTCGTGACGGCAGCCGAGATGCGGCCCGATCAGCCCGATGCACTGCAACAGAGTGCTGGGCTGATCGATGGCAGGTGACGAAACAGAAAAAAACGCAAAGAGCATTTCAGATTTTTTTTTAACCTACCTCGGCCTACTCGCCTTTAAGTATCGCCTCCTACAGCTGTCAGTGTCATCGCCTGGCGATGCTGCAGGGGGCAGAAATGAATTTCGGGTCCGGGGCGCTACCGGGGCGATGTGCATTGGATGACGTCACGATCTCTGGGCGCAGGAGATTGTGGTGCTAAGGGTTATTGGCGCCACAAACCGCCAGGTCAATTTTGCGGGTGGCGGTAACATCACCACGCCCGGGTGGTAAGTCCTTGGCACCCCTTTATCACCCCCGGAGGCGCTAACGGGAGGCGCTAAGGCACCGAATTTCAAGCCCCTGGTGTCTTCCTCACAGTTTACTTTCCCACCTTGCTTTGTATCATCAGCAAACTTGGATACATTGCATTCGGTCCCTTCATCTAAGTCATTAATATAGATTGTGAATAGCTGAGGCCCAAGCACTGATCTTTGCGGCACCCCACTAGTTACAGCCTGACAACCGAAGAATGACACATTTAACACTACTCTTGTTTTTTCCATTAACCAATCCTTTATCCATGCTAATATGTTACCCCCAATCCCATGAGCCCTTAAATTGCGTAACAACCTTTTATGTATGTGGCACCGTATCGAATACCTTTTGGAAATTCATATATACTACATTTACTGGTTCCCCGTTATCTACCCTGCTAGTTACATCCTCAAAAAACTCTCATAAATTTGTCAAACACGATTTCCCTTTCATAAAACCATGCTGACTCTGCCTAATCATATTATGATTTTCCAAGTGCCCTGTTACCACTTCCTTAATAATAGATTCCAGCATTTTCCCGACGACTGATGCCAGGCTAACTGGCCTAAAATTCCCCATTTTCTCTCTCCCTCCTTTCTTGAATAGCGGCGTTACATTTGCTACCTTCCAATCCGCTGGGACCGTTCTAGAATCTAGAGATTTTGGAAGATCACAACCAATGCATCCACTATTTCTGCAACTACCTCTTTTAGAACCCTAGGATCTAGGATGTAAGCCATCAGTTCCAGGGGATTTGTTGGCTTTTAGTCCCATTAGTTTCTCTAGTACTTTTTCTCTACTAATATGAATTACTTTAGAACAACAACAAAAATAACTTTTATTTATAGAGTGCCTTTAACATAGTAAAACGACACAAGGCGCTTCACATGAGTATTATAAGGCAACAAATTTGACACCGAGCCACATAACAAGAAATTAGGGCAGATGACCAAAAGCTTGGTCAAAGAGGTAGGTTTTAAGGAGTGTCTTAAAGAAGGAATGAGAGGTAGAGAGGCGGAGAGGTTTAGGGAGGGAATTCCAGAGCTTAGGGCCTAGGCAACAGATGGCACGGCCACCTATGGTTGAGTGATTATAATCATGGATGCTCGAGTGCAGAATTATTAGAGCGCAGATATCTCGGTGGGGGTGGGGGGGGTTGTGGGGCTGGAGGAGATTACAGAGATAGGGAAGGGTGAGGCCATAGAGGGGTTTGGAAATCGAGGCGTTGCTTAACTGGGAGCCAATGTAGGTCAGCGAGCACAGAGGTGATGGGTGAATAGGACTTGGTGCGAGTTAGGGCATGGGCAGCCGAGTTTTGGATGACCTCAAGTTTACGTAGGGTAGAACGTGGGAGGCCAGCCAGGAGTGCATTGGAATAGTCAAGTCTAGAGGTAACAAAGGCATGGATGAGGGTTTCAGCAGCAGATGAGCTGAGGCAAGGGCGGAGACGGGCGATGTTACGGAGGTGGAAATAGGCGGCCTTGGTTATTCCACAGATATGTGGTTGGAAACACATTTCAGGGTCAAATAAGACACCAATGTTGTGAACAGTGTGGTTCAGCCTCAGACAGATGTTAGGGAGAGGGAAGGAGTCAGTGGCTAGGGAACGGAGTTTGTGGCAGCGACCGAAAACAATAGCTTCGGTCTTCCCAATATTTAATTGGAGAAAATTTCTGCTCATCCAGAACTGGATGTCAGACAAGCAGTGTGACAATTTAGAGACCAAGGAGTGGTAGAGAGAAGTGGTAGTGAGGTAGAGCTGGGTGTCATCAGCATACATGTGGAAACTGACACTGTGTTTTTGGATGATGCTGCCAAGAGCAGCATATAGATGAGAAATAAGAGGGGGCCAAGGATAGATCCTTGGGGGACACCAGAGGTAATGATGTGGGAGCGGGAAGAGAAGCCATTGCAGGTGATTCTCTGGCTATGATTAAATAGATAAGAATGGAACCAGGCAAGTGCAGTCCCACCCAGCTGGACGATGGTGGAGAGGTGTTGGAGGAGGATGAGTTCCTCACTCTTATTAGCCCCTTGGTTCGCCATTATTTTTGGTATGCTTTTTGTGTCTTCTACTGTGAAGACAGAAACAAAATATTTATTTAAAGTCTCTGCCATGTCCTTATTTCCCATTATAATTTCACCTGTCTCAGTCTCTAAGTGACCAACGCTTACTTTTGCTACTCTCTTCCTTTTTACATACTTGTAGAAGCTCTTACAATCTGTGTTTAAATTTCTTACTCTCATTTTCTATTTTCTCCCTTTTTAGCAATTTTTGGTCATCTTTTGCTGGTTTCTGAAGCTTTCCCAATCCTCAAGTGTACTACTATTCTTCGCAACATTATAAGTCTCTTTTAATCTAATACTATCCTTAACTTCTTTAGTTAGCCACAGATGGATCACTTTTCCCATGGAGTTTTTATTTCTCAATGGAATGTATATTCATTGATAATTCTGGAGTATTTCTTTAAATGTCTGCCATCGCTTATCTACCGTCATACCTTTTAATCTAATTTCCCAATCTACCCTAGCTAACTCACCTCTCATACCAATATAATTGGCATTATTTAAGTTTAAGACTCTCGTTTTGGATTTAAGTATTTCACTCTCAAACTCAACATGAAATTCTGTCATATTATGATCACTATTCCCCAGAGGATCCTTTACTATAAGATTACTAATTAACCCTGTCTCATTACACAATACATGATCTAAAATAGCCTATTCCCTGTTTGGTTCCATGACTTATTGTTCAGGAAACTGTCTCGAATGCATTCCATGGACTCGTCCTCCAGACTACTTTTGCCAATTTGATTTGCCCAGTCTATATGAAGATTAAAATCCCCCATGATTATTGTATTACCTTTGTTACAAGCTCCTATTATTTGTTGATTAATACTCTGTCCAATGGTATAGCTACTGTTTGGGGGCCTATAAACGACTCCCACCAGTGATTTCTGCCCCTTGTTATTTCTTATCTCCACCCATACTCATTCTACTTCCTGATCTTCCAAGCCAAGATCCTTTCTCACTACTATCCTTATGTCATCCTTTATTATCAGGGCTACCCCCTCCTTTTCCATTCTGCCTGTCTTTTTGAAATGTCAAGTACCCTGGAATATTTTGTTCCCAACCTTGGTCACCTTGCAACCACGTCTCTGTAATGGCTATTAGAAGAAAGCCATTTATCTCTATTTGTGCCATTAATTCATCTATCTTGTTACGAATGCTTCATGCATTCAAATAAAGAGCCTTTAATTTTTTTTTACATTATTCCCTGCTTTCACCTTATTCACTGATGCACTATTACCATTGAACTCTCTGTCCCTTCCTGTCATACTCTGTTTATTTTTACCCAAATCGCTACACTGCTCCATTGCCTTGACTTTTCTCTTTAGATTTCTAAATGTCCCTTCACATGACCCCTCCCCCCTTTTTAATTTAAAGCCCTATACACAGCCCTAGTTATTCGATTTGCCAAGGCACTGGTCCCAGCCCGGTTTAAGTGGAGCCCGTCCCAACGCAACAGCTCCCTCTTTCGCCAGTACTGGTGCCAGTGCCCCATGAATTGAAACCCCTTCCTCTCACACCACTCTGAGCCACGCAAACATCAAATTCAGGATCTAAATACCATGTAAATTAAACCATGCATCATTTAGTGGACCACTCGAGTTAGCAGTGCAACAGTGAGCAAAAATGTATTTCTGGAGAAAGCCAGATAACTGCATTTTGCTAATTGTCTAAAATGAGCTTCAGCTCTTCAAAAAGACAATGATACAAACTAATCTAGCCACTTTGTCAATCCAAAGCAAATCTATTAGAAAGCTTTTGATGTTTCCAGAACCCATCCTGGCCTTTTGATGAAAGGTCAGATATGAGTGATGCCGTCACTATCCTCGCCTGGCTGCTTTATATTCCTGTCCTACTTGCAGCCTAATCTTGACATATCTTTAATACTAGAATGGAAAAGTGTGACAATGACATATATAGAATGCACCATATCAGCTGTATGAAGTAGCATCTTATCACCATTGCTGACAGTCCGTAGACTGTTTCTGTTGAGCTTCTACCATTTATTCAGTTATTATTATTGGACACTCTCCCCTTGGAGAATGTATGACACAAATAGGAGAATTTATCAGGGTCACTGATCAGTGTCATTCTTGTATAATGGCAAGTGCTAGTGCATTTATTCCAAGAAGCCCAGTAACTGTATAAGTCATAAACTCCTAAATGCCTAAGTAGACTCTAGTTCAATGCTGTGAAAAAAATAAAAGTTACTTAACATCCCTTATTGTCACGATCTAGCCCTGTCAGGGTGCATTCCACACTTTAACTATAGTGCCAATGCAAAGCAATTTTGCTTCACACAGATGCTGCAATTATAGAAACATAGAAAGAAACATAGAAACATAGAAAAAATAAGAGCAGGAGTAGGTCATTCGGCCCTTCGAGCCTGCTCCGCCATTCAATATGATCATGGCTGATCCTCTATCTCAATACCATATTCCCGCTCTCTCCCCATACACCTTGATGTCTTTTGTATCTAAAAATCTATCTATCTCCTTCTTAAATATATTCAGCGACTTGGCCGCCACAGCCTTCTGTGGTAGAGAATTCCACAGGTTCACCACCCTCGGAGTGAAGAAATTTCTCCTCATCTCAGTCCTAAATGTGCTACCCCGTATCCTGAGACTGTGACCCCTCGTTCTAGACCCCCCAGCCAGGGGAAACATCCTCCCTGCATCCAATCTGTCTAGCCTTGTCAGAATTTTATATGTTTCAATGAGATCCCCTCTCATTCTTCTAAACTCTAGTGAATACAGGCCTAGTCAACCCAATCTCTCCTCATACGACAGTCCTGCCATCCCAGGAATCAGTCTAGTGCACCTTCGCTGCATGCCCTCTATGGCAAGTATATCCTTTCTTGGGTAAGGAGACCAAAACTGCGCACAGTACTCCAGGTGTGGTCTCACAAAGGCCCTGTATAACTATAGTAAGACATCCTTGCTCCTGTACTCAAATCCTATTGCAATGAAGGCCAACATACCATTTGCCTTCCTAACTGCTTGCTGCACCTGCATGTTTGCTTTCAGTGACTGGTGTACAAGGACACCCAGGTCCCTCTGTACATCAACATTTCCCAATCTATCACAATTTAAATAATACTCTGCCTTTCTGTTTTTCCTACAGAAGTGGATAACTTCACAGTTATCCACGTTATACTGCATCTGCCATGTATTTGCCCACTCACTCAACTTGTCTAAATCACCTTGAAGCCTCTTTGCATCCTCCTCACAACTCACAATCCCACCTAGTTTTGTGTCATCAGCAAACTTGGAAATATTACATTTGGTTCCCTCATCCAAATCATTGATATATGTTGTGAATAGCTGGGGCCTAAGCACTGATCCCTGCGGTACCCCACTGGTCACCGCCTGCTACCCCAAAAAAGACCCATTTATTCCTACTCTCTGTTTCCTGTCTGTTAACTAATTTTCAATCCATGCCAGTATATTACCCCCAATCCCATGTGCTTTAATTTTGCACACTAACCTCTTATGTGGGACTTTATCAAAGGCCTTCTGAAAATCCAAATACACCACATCCACTGGTTCTCCCTTATCTATTCTACCAGTTACATCCTCAAAAAACTCCAGTAGGTTTTTCAAACACGATTTCCCTTTCATAAATCCATGTTGACTTTGTCTAATCCCGTTGATATTTTCTAAGTGTCCTGTTATCACATCCTTTATAATAGACTCTAGCATTTTCCCTACTACTGATGTTAGGCTAACCAGTCTGTAGTTCCCTGTTTTCTCTCTCCCTCCTTTTTTAAATAGTGGGGTTACATTTGCCACCCTCCAATCTGCAGGAACTGTTCCATAATCTATAGAATTTTGGAAGATGACAACCAATGTATCCACTATTTCCATGGCTACCTCTTTTAGTACTCTAGGATGCAGATTATCAGGCCCTGGGGATTTATCGGGTTTCAGTCCCATTAATTTCTCCAGCACTATTTTTTTACTAATACTAATTTCCTTTAATTCCTCCTTCTTACTAGACCCTTGGTTCCCTAGCATTTCTTGGAAGTTATTTGTCTCCTCTTCCGTGAAGACAGAACCAAAGTATTTGTTTAATTGCACTGCCATTTCCTTGTTTCCCATTATAAATTCTCCTGTTTCTGACTGTAAGGGACCTACATTTGTCATCAGTAATCTTTTTCTTTTTACATACTTATAGAAGCTTTTACAATCCGCTTTTATGGTCCTTGCAAGTTTACTCTCATATTCTATTTTTCCCCTCTTAATCAATCTCTTGGTCCTTTTTTGCTGAACTCTAAACTGGTCCCAATCCTCAGGCTTGCTACTTTTTCTGGCAACTTTATCTGACTCCTCTTTGGATATAATACTATCCTTAATTTCTTTTGTTAGCCATGGTTGGCCCGCTTTATAGTGTAATTGCAGCCTGAATCTGGAGTCAGGGCCTAGCCTAGCACCAGAGCAAAGAGCATTGAGACTCCCTGCAGAAGGTAGTATCAATCTACTTCACTTCAGTGTCAATTCGGGCCCTGACACCCCAGTTACATGCTACAAGTTTATCAACAGTACAAAGTCAGACATTAAACTGTCAGATTTCTGTGTAAGCTTCGATAAAAGTATAGGTCCTTTAGAGATTTGTTTAGACCTCCTGAATGTCAATCGGGTGTCCCAATGTAGCTCACCAGTCGAGCTCTTCTTACAATCTGCCAGCTTGAACACTGAACCGGCCCACAAGTAAATCCTGTGGCGTGGTGGGGGGGAGGGGGCGTATACCAATGGGTATAGTCTAGCAGCCTTATTTCTGATTTGATACGTGAAAATGTATTAGAGATGGACCTATGCAGATTTATGATGTGACTAGGTCAACCTTCCAAGTCTAGACTTTCAATTGGCTAATTGCAGCTAATGCAAATCCATTTTTTAAATAAAACGCTCCCACTTCCCAAATGAA
Source organism: Squalus acanthias (assembly GCA_030390025.1). Taxonomy (NCBI): domain Eukaryota; kingdom Metazoa; phylum Chordata; class Chondrichthyes; order Squaliformes; family Squalidae; genus Squalus; species Squalus acanthias. The sequence goes on along the minus strand of CM059432.1, from coordinate 75,419,759 downwards.
TGGCGGAACCAAGGGACAGAAAATAAGCTAATTAGAAGAACTTAAAATTAATTTATTTAGGAAGAAAAGGGTTAGGAAAATAGAATAGATAGAATCATAGCATTATACAGCATAGAAGGAGGCCATTTGGCTCATTGTGCCTGTGCCAGCTCATTGAAATAGCTATCCAATTATCTGCACATCCCTGCTTTTTCCCCATATCTCTGCCAACTTTTCCTCTTCAAGTGTTTATCCAATTCACTTTTGAAAGTTACTATTAAATCTGCTCCCATCACCCTTCCAGGCAGTGTATTCCAGATCATAACAACTCGCGGGCCGGAATTTTCTTTACCTGGGCGGGTCCGATGTGGGTGGTCGCCGTGGCAGGTCACGACCCCGTTCTTGCTTCCATCTCGGTGCAGAAATGGACTTTGCGCTAATGGGGCCTATTAAGCCCGCCCTGCACGTTACCCGGCCTTATTAAAAGGTGTGGGTCTGATGACATCATCGATGATGCGTTTTCAGCTGGGATATTTAAAGGAGCCATGGCCACTCTGCATTTGAAGGTTCATCTAGGAGTGTGCAGGTAGCACACTAGAGGTTTTCATTGTTCCAAACACTTGGAAACATGACAACACAGAGGCAGAGGGCTGCACCCAGGTTCTCCGATGACTCCCCCTATATGCTTGTGGAGGGAGTCAGAGCATGCATGGAGGCCCTCTTCCCTTCAAATGGGCGGAAGGGACCTCCCCAGGAGACAAAAAGAGCCTGGCTCCAAATTGCAGAGGAGGTCAACAGCAGGGATGTGTTCAGGAGGACCTGGGCGCAGTGCCGGAAACGTTTCAATGATCTCATTAGATCAGGAAAGGTGAGTGGAAAGCCACACTCAACCTCATCCTGCTGTTCCTTCTCATCACATCCCCATCACTCTGTCTTCCCAACCCTACTCCTGCCCATCCTTACTCACACCAACATACCTTGCACGTCCACCCATCCCTCTCTCTAGCTACATTATCACATGCCCATCTTACTAGCCACCCCTCACACTCACCCTGATCCTAATGCAATCATACCAACTAACAACACACAAGGAGGCCACTTGGAATTGTCACCCCACTCCATCATAGCCTCCCTCTAAAGATGTAACCCACACATTCCTTACACTCATGCCATCACACTCACTCAACCTTCTCATCTTTCCCTCCTTGCATGAAAAGAGAGCCCACGATAAGAGGGAGAGGGAGAGAAGCGGCGGTGGCCCTCCATCATTTTCAAACCTTACACCAGCAGAGGAGGCTGCGTTAGAAGTATCGGGAGTCGCCGAGCAGCTGGAGGTGGGAGACGGAGAGAGGGGGTCATCTCAGCAACCGGGTGACAGAATTACATAACATACAGCAACATGACATATATCAGTCACTCATATGGTGACTGATGTCATCAGCCACTGAATAGTCATCATATGCATCATAGTATCTTCAAATGACATATCTAACTCATCCCTTTACTCTCCCACAGGTCCATAAAGAGCACACCCGCCTGCCCCCCCACCCCCTCCCCACTGTCCAGGAGGCAGAGGAAGACAACTCCTCAGAAGAGCCTCCAGCCTCTGAGGGCACACCATCACCAGACATAATCGCACCCAGCACCAGCGCAGAGACGCACACCTCGGTGGGTCCCTCGCGAGATAGAGTAGTGTTGTCACCTGGTGTGTCACAAGTCACAAGTGAGCAAGAGGAGATGGTGGAGATGGACAGCAGTGTAGACTCCTCGCCTGAGGACACAGGACGCTCCCAGCTCTGCTCAGCTGCATGCAGACGCTGAGCCTCGGGGGCCATACAGAAAGAGGGCGATCCTGGAGGTGCAGGAAGAAGTGCAGGAGGCTCTGACAGGTTTTGTAAGTGCAATGTCTGCAAATGTTCAGAGAATGGAGGAGTCCATCTCCAACATAAGCACCACCATGTCGCAGGTGATGGTGACTGTAGGCTCTTTCATGGAAAGGTGGCCACCTGCATGGAGCAGCTCATGTGCCACTCACATGAGCACATGCTATCTATGGAGAATAGATGGCAAAGGCTCATAGACCTGTGTAGACATGGGTCCTCATTGTACCACTGATGTGCAGCAAGGTGCTCTCCAGCTTCTTGCTAGCAGGAATGTGCGGGTGGCCCATGAGATTGATGATTGTGAGAGGGGACATGGAAGTCTGGGCTCCCCTCAAAGCACTTACACTTCTCCCCCGTTGCCACCCCCTCAGTCAGAACCCCAGATGGCTCCTCGGACAGCAATGGCCAAGTCTGCCGCTGTACAGTTGCAGGAGGAGCAGACTTTGGCGGGGCCATCAGAGGCTCCAAAACCCAGAGGACGTCCGCCAAGAGTGTCTAAGCAGTCGCAGTAGGGAAGTGAGCAGGCTGCCTCTATCTCTGCTGAAGCCACAGAGGTAGCACCTCGTAGAAGCACGCGTAAGAGAAAGATGACACACAAGTAGATTCACAAGGGTAGCCTCCCTCTATTCATTCCCTCCACCACTGGCGTACTGTGGTTGCAGTGTGTACCATCTACAAGATGCACTGCAGCAACTCGCCAAGGCTTCTTCGGCAGCACCTCCCAAACCCGCGACCACTTCCACCTAGAAGGACAAGGGCAGCAGGCGCATGGGAACACCACCACCTCCAAGTTCCCCTCCAAGTCACACACCGTCCTGACTTAGAAGTATATCACCGATCCTTCATCATCGCTGGGTCAAAATCCTGGAACTCCCTCCCTAACAGCACTGTGGGAGTACCATCACCACACGGATTGCAGCGGTTCAAGAAGGCGGCTCACCACCACCTTCTCAAGGGCAACTAGGGATGGGCAATAAATGCTGGCATTGCCAGCGATGCCCTGATCCCATAAAAAAACTAATTAAAAAAAAAGCCACTTGGCTGTTTTATTCAATGTTAATGTCAAGTTTCCAATAGTGTGATTTCAACCATAAAAATCGTTATTTTCACCACTTGGACAAGTTTATGTGCATCTTTGGAAGTAGCATGGTGAGTTGCAGTGAATGGTGAGACATAACGATACCTCCAGCAATGGTGGTCAGTGTGAAAGGAATGGCTTGGTTATCGTAGGGATCCTTTATGGTGTTGCTGTGGGCTGGTGCCAACCTGGCGCAGCATGTGGCAGCCATATGGGTGTCCTGCGTAAAGTTGAGTAAATCTGGCCATGATGAGGCCATCCCTGGTCTCCCGGGCATCAATGTGCTTGGGTGCTGGTGGGATCTGGCCTGCAGGTTCCTCCAGCTCCTGCTCCTCTTCATCTTCCAGCTGATGCTCCTCCTCCTCTAAAGAGGCTGTGCGCTCAGTGCCTTGCTCCTCATGCAGCGCTAATCCTCGCTGCTGCACTATGTTATGAAGGGCGCAGCAGACCACAACGATTCTGGAGACCCTGGCTGGAGTATACTTAAGGGCTCCTCCAGATCTGTCAAGGCATCTGAAGCGCATTTTGAGCATGCCTATTGTCTGCTCTATGACACATCTGGTGGAAATGTGGCTTTCACTATATCTCTCCTGGGTCTCAGTACTTGGCCTCCTCAAGGATGTCACGACTTCAGTGGATAGCCCTTGTCTCCAAGTAGCCAGCTGGAAAGTCTGTTTGGAGGAGTGAAGAGCTGAGGGAGGGTGGACTGGCAAAGGACGAAAGAGTCATGGCAGCTGCCAGGGAATTTGGCGCACACATGCATGATGATCTTCCTATGGTTGCAGACCAGCTGCACATTGAGGGAGTGGAAGCCCTTGTGGTTCACAAAGAATTATGGGTTATGATGGGGTGCCCTGATGGCCACATGTGTGCAGCCCTGCACCCATGGGAAGCCAGCCAGAGTGGCAAAGCCGAGCGCCCGCTCAGTAACACTGGCTTCATCAGTGGCAAAGTTAATTTAATTGGCTGACTTGTCAAATAGGGCATCGGTGACCTGTGTGATGTATCTGTGGGCGGCCAACTGCGAGATACTGCAAATGTCTGCTGCAGATCCCTGGAAGGAGCCTGAGGCGGAGAAGTTGAGGGCGCTGGTGACTTTGACAACCACTGGTGAGGCGTGTCCACCTGCTCCTCTGGGCTGCAGCTCTTGCTTCAGCAACGTGCAAATGTCTGCGACGACCTGGCACGATAGCCTGAGCCTCCTTTGGCACTGCTGCTCAGTCATGTTGAGGAAGCTCATCCTCTGCCTGTATACCCTGTGTTGGGGGTACCACCTCCTGTGCGGTGCAGCCCTGCACTGATGCCTTCTGTCCTGTGCAGCATCAGGTGGTTGAGGAGAAGGTTGGTGGTGTTGTTGTTGGTGCTGCTGGTGTACCTGATCCTGCTGGTGTTGGGGCTCATCATGGTCCGATTCTGAGGACCAAGGTGAGACAGTATAAACGGCACCCATGCTGATGGAGTAGATGGCAGGACAAGTAGAGATGAGAGAAGCAATCTGTCAATGGTGTGATAGGTTCTACCAATGAGGTGAGACTGGATGGCGACTTTGCTGGAAACACTTGCAGCCTGTAGAAAGCTAAATCTGTGCTGGGAATGCAGTCAGCAACAGCTTCTGCCTGAGGAAAGTGATCAGCTGTGAGGTGGGAGCTTTTATAGTGCATTTCATGCGGTCAACTAATCAGCTGGATCAATGGCCACTCAACTCCCGTCTCAGGTTGACAGACCTGGTTCCCGAGCTGCTTGATTCCCGTGGTCATGCAGGGAAATTTGAAAGGTAGGCTAAAAAATACGCTTAAGGGTCTGACAACAAGCTGATAATGATTTGAATTAGGTCGCCCGCCTCTGCCATTCGGGTCGCTGCCACACCGGCAAACGTGCCCGAGGGAAAGGCGCGTGGTGACAGGATGATGGCGGGTTCCCGACCGGCTCCAACTTATTCAAATTTCCAACCTGACCCACCTTCGATTGCACCTGCATGGACCCCAGAAAATTCCGGCTGCTGTGTAAAAAATATTTCTCCTCATATCCCCTCTTGTTCTTTTGCCAATTATCTGAAATCTCTGCCCTCTGGTTACTGACCCTCCTGCCAGTGGAAACAAGTTCTGAATTTCAACCCTTCAGAATTTTGAACACCTCAATTAAATCTCCCGTTAACCTTCTCTACTCTAAGGAGGATAATCCCAGCTGCTCCTGTCTCTCCACACAATTGGATTTCCTCATCCCTGGTATCATTCTCGTAAATCACCTCTTCACTCTCTCCAGGCCTTGACATCCTTCCTAAAGTGTAGCGCCCAGAATTGGACACAATCCTCCGGCTGAGGCCTAACATAACTAAAGCAGATTAGCTGCTCATTATCACATTGCTGTTTGTGGGAGCTTGCTGTGCACAATTTGCTGCTGCATTTCCTACATTACAACAGTGACTACACTTCAAAAGTACATCATTGGCTGTAAAGCGCTTTCGGATGTCCTGAGGTCATGAAAGGCGCTATATAAATGCGAGTCTTTTTTTTTCTTTTCTAACCAGTAATTTATAAAGGTTTAGCATAACTTTCTTACTTTTTTACTCTATGCCACTATTTATAAAGCCAAAGATCCAGGGGGAGGGTTTCCGCTTTGAGCGCAATCGATAATCCAGGTGCAAATTGTTTTGCGCTAGTTTTCTGAATTAAATTTTTTGTTCAAGTCTCCGCTCAAACTCATTTGCATATCGCAGAATGTAAAACCTTCCATGAACCAGCGCAATCGGGCAGCGTTTTTAGAACGGAACTGTTTATTTTATTTCTTGCATCAAAAAATATTCATTGATCTATTTAAGAGTGGTAACCCGGTACAGTTTTATTAATACAGCTGTAAATGGGTTTATCACAAAAATAATGATTTTTAAGAAGAGTGTCTAGTCTACCACCTCTGAGTAACCTGATTTTAAATGACTGAAAATGACTTTAAAAAAACTATACAGAAATATTTACTAGTTTCATTGGTGTACAGCTTCTTCATATAAATTAAACTTTTTTTAATATTTAAAACCTTTTAAAAGGTGCCTATTAGTGCTCTTGCACCTAAAAAAAAGCTTAAGTTTAAGAATCTCCTCGAAGGCCTGCAAACAGCGCAATTAGAGGAAACTCGCAATGGTGATTCATTCGATCTGGGGCCGTGGCCAGTTTGTGGGCGAGGCCAGCTTCTAGTGCAATATTTTTTAAAGCAGTGCAAAGGATCGCGGAAACTCGATTTGCACTGGATATAATTTGCTTGAAATTCCTCGATCTTTTGTGCTGGTTTGGCCAATTTTGGGTGAACGGCACTGGTTAAATACAGCAAAATCTACCGGAAACTCTACCCTCGTATGCTTTTTTAACAGCCTTATCAACTTATCCTGCCATCTTCAAAGATTTGTGTATGTGAACAAATGGCAAAAATTAAATGGAAAAAATTGATAATTAAAGCAAAAAAAGTACAAAAAGGACAGCTCAAAAAAGAGAAAGGGAAAATAGGGCTGACAGGTAAGCAGAATTAAATTATTTAGAGATTTTATTTTAGGCACAATTGCATTTTAAGAATATATTCTAGTTCTATCAGTTTAATATTACAGTATTAGAGTAGCTTTCCTACTACAACTTTGGTATTTATTTTAGTGTAACACAGTATGACTTGAAAGCAAGCAAAACTGGTCACCCAGGGAGGTGATCTGGACGATGGAATTGGATGTAATATCTCCAAGTTTGCAGACGACACAAAGCTGGGTGGGAGTGTGTGCCATGAGGAGGATGCCGAGAAACTCCAGTATGATTTGAACAGGTTAGGTGATTGGGCAGAAGCATGGCAGATGCAATATAATGTGGATAAATGCGAGGTTATCCACTTTGGTGTCAAAAACAGGAAGGCAGATTATTATCTGAATGGCAATAGATTGGGAGAAGGGGAAGTGCAACGAGACCTGGGTGTCATTGCGCACCAATCGCTGAAGGTAAGCATGCAGGTGCAGCAGGCGGTTAAGAAGGCAAATGGTATGTTGGCCTTCGTAGCGAAAGGGTTCGAGTACAGGAACAAGGATGTCTTGCTGCAGTTGTACAGGGCCTTGGTGAGACCACATCTTGAGTATTGTGTGCAGTTTTGGTCGCCTTATCTGAGGAAGGATGTTCTTGCCATGGAGGGAGTGCAGCGAAGATTCACCAGGCTGATACCCGGGATGGCAAGAATGGCGTATGAGGAGAGATTGGGTCGATTGGGCTTATACTCACTGGAGTTTAGAAGAATGAGAGGGGATCTCATTGAAACTTATAAAATTCTAACAGGACTCGACAGACTAGATGCAGGAAGGATGTTCCCGATGGCCGGGGAGTCCAGAACCAGGGGTCACAGTCTAAGGATAAGGGGTAAGCCATTTAGGACTGAGATGAGGAGGAATTTCTTCACCCAGAGAGTGGTGAACCTGTGGAATTCTCTACCACAGAAGGCAGTAGAGGCCAATTCATTAAATATATTCAAGAAGGAGTTAGATATATTTCTTAAAACTAAAGGGATCAAGGGATATGGAGAGAAGGCAGGGACAGGGTACTGAATTTGAATGATCAGCCATGATCTCATTGAATGGCGGAGCAGGCTCGAGGGGCTGAATGGCCTACACCTGCTCCTATCTTCTATGTTTCTATGTTTCTATGTACAAATTGTCTTGAATCTGTTTGCAATTTTATGGTTATATTCACTTTTAGAAAGAAAGACTTGCATTTATATAGTGCCTTTCACGACATCAAGACATCCCAAAGCAATTTACATCCAATTTTGAAGTGTAGTCACTGTTGTAATGTACGGAGGGTGAAATTGTACATAAAAATAACTTAAAACATTAAATTTAACATCCCAGCAAACATGGAAAAACATCTTATTGTTTTTTAAAAATAGACTTCTTTTAAATTTTATAATTCTGACTAGCCTTAAGTAAATTATATAACTTTTCTCATTGACAATGCCTAACATTCAGATTAGTACATTGACATCATATCGAAGCGTATGGATTGCCCATACTGAAAGAACAGATGCTGTTATTAGCTCAACAGATCAGATGGCTTTGTTCCCATGACTGAATGAGCAGAAGTGGGTTTGAGTCTATTGTAAATTAGGCCACTGATTTAAATTGCTAATGACTGCATTTAATGCAAACAGCAGAGGTAACTGCATTCTGAAACAGCTGTTTATTGTCCATTGTGAATCTCTTGTCACACTTAGCTCCTAAACGTATTTGTCAGGAAATGTGTGACAGAAAAGAGAGCTGCAGAGAGCAGTACATATTTCCTGTTATTTAATTTGTGATTTCAATTAAGTTAAATACATTTCTAAAACAAAAACTTGCCACGCAGTTCTTCATCTGAGTCCTGGGATTTAGTCATATGGAGAACTCCACAACCCGAAGCTTATGTTAGACACATAATTCAAATCCAATGAACACTGAGATCAAAGACAGCATCATTTGCCAATCCAGAGAGTTTGGGTACATATTCTTCTTTAGAACTCTCAGCACAGAGCTTTGGTGCTGGTTGTGCATATTGAGATTTCAGGTGTGTCATCATTTTCTGTCCAATAATTTTATTTTCTTGAAAAGAATAATTAGTCCATTTATGAATTTTGTCAATTATATTTATGTTAAATATTTGTACTTAATGGTATTTGCCAACTTTTTTCTGCTTCTTATTGCCATTTATTTGTAAATAAATATTAAAGTTGTTTTAATCTGTAAGAACTGTTCCATACATGATAATTATATTTAATCAGTAAGCATATAAAAAGGTCATTTTTAAGACTCATCTCATACAACACTGCAAGGGCAGATTATCAAAACAAGATACAGCTTCATATGGGTTAAGAAACAGCCGTGAAACCACGGAGAGAGAAAATAATACTATAAAAACTTTAAATTATAACATTTCAGAACTAAAGAAAGAAGAAAGAAAGACTTGCATTTATATAGCGCCTTTCACGACCACCGGACATCCCCAAACTCTCTACAGCCAATGGAGTACTTTTTGATGTATAGTCAATGTTGTAATGTAGGAACTAGCATATGATGCATATCACAATAATATTTTTTTGAGGATGATACTAAAATAACATCATTCTATTTTACTGAGCCACATCAGCTATAAACATTGCTTTATTATTATGCAAAGTTAAATGTCACACACAGCGGGTCCCCCAGTGGCGCAGTGAGGTTATCCAATGAATAGCTGAGTCGTGCAGAGCACAAAGGACACAGGTTTGATGCACAGTCTGTGTTGAGTTGGCTGATCTTAGCTGGGGTGGCAGTAGGGATGCTACAATTTGCCGCAGTGCCCCTGAATAAAGGAGGAGGAAATTAGTCAGGATTGTCACTCCTGATCATTATTCGATGACCTCTACTGGAATCGTGAGTGCATGAACATCAGGTGAGGACAAGTTCAGGCTCAACTGTAATGCTTCCTATGGTTAAATGGCATGCCAACACTCCGACCACTTGATTAAGACATCGATGGTGACTGGTGCCCATGAAGTCATATCCTAGCAAACAATCAATATCTTCAAGAGAGTAGATGATTGATGAAGATAACCAAGTGTTAAATACATGTAAAAAACTAGTGTGTTAAAATATATCTGAGAATAACATAGAATCATAGAATTATAGAAATCTGGACACAGTAGGAGGCCATTCGGCCCATCCTGTCTGTGCCGGCCGAAAAAGAGCTATCCAGCCTAATCCCACTTCCCAGCTCTTGGTCCATAGCTCTGTAGGTTACGGCACCTCAAGTGCATATCCAAGTACTTCTTAAATGCGATGAGGGTCTCTGCCTCTACTACCCTTTCAGGCGTGAGTTCCAGACCCCCACCACCCGCTGGGTGAAAAAAGTTCTCCTCAAATCCCCTCTAATCCTTCTACCAATTACTTTAAACCTATACCCCCTGGTTATTGCCCTCTCTGCAAGAGGAAATAGGTGCTTCCCATCCAGTCTATCTAGGCCCCTCATAATTTTATACACCTCAATTAAATCTCCCCTCAGCCTCCTCTGCTCCAAAGAAAACAACCCCAGCCTATCCAATCTTTCCTCATAGCTAAAATTCTCCAGTCCTGGCAAAATCCTCGTAGATCTCCTCTGTACCCTCTCTAGTGCAATCACATCTTTCCTGTAATGTGGTGACTAGAACTGTACGCAGTACTCTAGCTGTGGTCTAACTAGTGTTTTATACAGTTCAAGCATAACCTCCCTGCTCTTATATTCTATGCCTCGGCTAATAAAGGCAAGTATTCCGTATGCCTTCTTAACCGCCTTGTCTACCTGTCCTGCTACCTTCAGGGATCTGTGGACATGCACTCCAAGGTCCCTCTGTTCCTCTACACGTCTCAGTGTCCTACCATTTATTGTGTATTCTCTTGCCTTATTAGCCCTCCCCAAATGCATTACCTCACAATTCTCCGGATTAAATTCCATTTGCCACTTTTCTGCCCACCTGACCAGTCCATTGATATCTTCCTGCAGCCTGCAGCATCACTGCCAGTTTTATTTTCATAATTAGAAAGTATACAGGAAAAGGATCTAATGTACTTAAAGCAAAATAGTGTTGATTTTTTTCTTTAGCACTTTTGATAAATAGTCCCCATCATCTAGGACAAGGCCACAGAGCTACTGGATCCAGTGCTGCAAAAAGTTTAATGACCTCACACAAGTAGTCAAGGTGAGTGAATGCATCATCAAATGCCATATCCCACCATCTGCATCATAAGCTCACACACTGCTCAATGCACCACACCCCCATCACTCACCTACCCACAATCTTTAGCAATCACCATTCATTCCTCACAGTCATAGCTTCACTTTACCCTCACACACCACTGCTGCAAGGCTCACACCCACATCTCACACCTTGCACACACTGCCAGCTATTTAACCATGGCAGGCACATCACCCAAACACATTGCACCACACTCACTGACAAACCTTCCTTTCTCGAGTGTGGAAAGGGGCTTGCAGGGTCTCGCAGCACTCCAGCAATCTGTCCCCCAACAGATGACTAGGAATGCTGAGGTTCCGCCCTGGGGGAGTGGCAGTGGTCCTGTGGAGCAAGAACTTGCTGTCCTCTCTCAGGATGACAGCATTCCTACTCCCACCACTGCGACTCTGCCAGTGCCCTTGCTGCTGCCTGTCATCCAGCCAGCCCAGACTGCTGCCGCTCATGCTGAGGTAGTCCAGTCTACAGCCGGGCCTTCTAGGCCCAGAGCTGCTCGAGATAATCCTGCACGACCATCTGTAGTGCCCCCTATGGAAAGTCCACCAGCCATGCTGCAGGCACTGGGGTAGCACTTCGTAGGAGCACTAGAGTAGGAAAAGGTACACGAAAGACAGACACTAAGGGAATGCATAAGGGTGATTAGTTGATGTTGTTCTTTAGATTTGCATTTGATCAATTTATAAATTATGTTTGGAATGTTTGTTTTCTGGTGGCTCTCATTTCAGCTTTGTGCCTAGGAGGACGCTGTGATGTTCCATGACAGAAGGATGGTAAGATGGGGAAGTGATGAGCAACAGGAATCTGGGGTTTCATTCATTGGAATCGGAGTCTGATGAGGCGCTCACGGACAGCCTGTCCGGAATGGGGATCTGCTGCCTGCCTGCTCCTTTCCTCCTCCTCTTCTTCTTTCCTCCTCCTCCTCCTCCTCCTCCTGAGGTGGTCCCAGAACCCGTGGTGGCAAGGGCTGCGCCTTATGATGGTCAAGTTGTGGAGCATGACACAAAATGGGACACCCGCTCCAGCGAGTACTGGAGGGCTCCTCCCAAGTGGTCAAGGTAATGGAACCATTGCTTTAGCACCCCGGTGGTCTGCTCGATGATGTTCCTCATGGCAGCATGGCTGTCATTATATGAGTACTGGGGTGGTGGGGCTGCGGAGGGGAGTCATGAACCAGGTGTAGAGTGGATAGCCCTTGTCTCCAAGCAGCCACCTCGGGTCTGGCGTGGTGGCTGGAAGATTGCTGGCTGCTGCCAGGATACAGGGCATTCACCATCATGATGCTGAGCGTGGTCGCACAACAACTGCACATTATGTGAGTGGTAGCCTTTGCGGTTATGGAACATCTCAGGATTGGTATATGTCACCCAGAAAACCACGTGTGTGCAGTCGATGGCGCCCTGCACCATGGAGAAGCCCAATATCCTGGCAAAGCCACATACACATCGCTCTGCTTCTCTCTGTTCAGAGAGAAGACAATGTAGTTTCTTCTCCTGGAGTACAAAGCTTCTGTGACCTCCCGGATGCAGCGATGGATGGCGAACTGGGAGATGTTAGCTGTGTCGCCTACTCCAGATTGGAAAGATCCGGTGGCGAAAATATTGAGGGCCACGGTGACCTTGAGGGCCACTGGGAGAGCCGTGGTTGCCCTGCTCTCAGGCTGTAGGTCTGGTTGCTGGAGGTGGCAGAGTTCTGTGACCATCTCCTTGGTGAAGCGGAGCCTCCTAATACACTGTTCCTGGCTTAGGTGCAGGTAGGAGAAGTGCTCCCTAAAGACCCCAGGTGGGTAAAGCCTCCTGCTGAGCCCTCCTGCCCCTCCTCCTCCTCCCTCTGCGAGCATCTTGTCCTCTTCTTTGCTGCTTCCGCTCCATCTCCCTGTCATACTCAAGCGCAAGGGGGACTGCAAGTAGATCCCTCACGACTGGGAGCAAATAGCATGAGCAAAACTCTTTAAACGAGAAACAAGGCGTTCTCCACTTACAGTAACACTCCCTGTCACCTCAGCAACTTTAATTAACTCTAGAAAGCCCCAAACAGTTGCACAAACTTACACAGACTCAGTAGAAGTGAAAAAGCATGTCAGCTGCAAGTTGTTGTTGATGATGATCCCTTTAAATAGCGCTGCTGGGGGGTCCTTCCTGTTGCTGAATGCACGGTCAGCTAGTCGTAGTTAGGAGAGGGCGGTAAGTGGAGCGGCGATGTTGAAAAATGGCAGATCGTGCATCACATCAGCGTTGCACACTCATTGATGTCATAATCTGCCTCATCTAAATATATGCAGCGAGCGCAGGCAATGGCAGTGCTGGCGACCTGCCCAAAATGGCGGCCGCCACGTGACCCGCCAGAAGCGGGCGGAAGCAAAGCGGCCACCATTTTTTCTTCCAAACCGGTCTTAATGGCCGACGCTAATGGCTCCAATTTCACGGCCAACAGGATTTACTAAATTGAATGGGGAAATACTATTCCTCTGTTTGGGGAGTCAGTGATATATAAAATTGTCAATAAAAATATGGTTGGGTGCTGGAGAGGGCAGAGAATGGACAAATTGTCTACCGGGGTTATGCCAGAATTTGAGGTAGAATCCGCCCCATGGAAGAAGCCCTTGAAATTCTGGTTGGGGGAGCAGGTAGATCTTCCGATTAACCAACCCCCACCCCCACATCCAGGGCTGTGTCTGGTGGAGTTTCCAGACTATTTGGGAATTTTGCCTATTACACTGCAAAGATAAACCCCAGCTTCTATTCTCCACTGCTAACTGTCTTCTTAAACCCCTCTGCCCAATCTCCTCCACCCTCACCTCCAACAAGTATGAGGAGCTCATGGACTTCTTTGTCTCTAAGATTGAGATCATCCATTCAACTGCCTCTGTCAGTTCCCTTCCTTCCCCTAGCCCACTGGGCCTAACTTCTTCTGAAGATCCCCCCTGCCCTAGCCCTGAACTCACATCTTTCTCCGGTTTCTCTCCAATCTCCCCTCATGACCTCTCCACGCTCATCTTGTCTATGAGACCCACTTTCTGCTCTCTCAACCCTATTCCCACCAAACTGCTGACCACCCAACTTCCTTTTCTGGCTCCCATGTTAGCTGACATTGTTAGCGGTTCTCTCTCCTCAGGTACTGTCCCCCCTCCCTCAAATCTGCCGTCATTACTCCTCTCCTCAAAAAACCAACCCTTGACCCCTCCGTCATTGCAAACTACCGCCCCATCTCCAACCTCCCTTTCCTCGCAAAAGTCCTTGAACGTGTTGTCACCTTCCAAATCCATGCCCATCTATCCCACAACTTCATGTTTGAATCCCTCCAATCAGATTTCCGCTCCGCCACAGTACCGAAACGGCTCTCATCAAAGTCACAAATGACATCCTTTGTGACTGTGACAAAGGTAAACTATCCCTTCTCATCCTTCTTGACTTGTCTGCAGCCTTTGACACGGTTGAACAGTCCATCCTTCTCCAACGCCTCTGCACCGTCGTCCAGCTGGGTGGGACTGCACTCGCCTGGTTCCATTATTATCTGTTTAATCGTGGCCAGAGAATTACCTGCAATGGCTTCTCTACCCGCTCCCATATCATTACCTCTGGTGTCCCCAAGGATCTATCCTTGACCCTGTCCTATTTCTCATCTACATGCTGCCCCTTGGCGACATCATCCGAAAACACAATGTCAGTTTCCATATGTACGCTGATGACACCCAGCTCTACCTCACCACCAATTCTTTCAAACCCTCCACTGTCTCTAAATTGTCACACTGCTTGTCCGACATCCAGTTCTGGATGAGCAGAAATTTTCTCCAAATAAATATTGGGAATATTGTTTTCGGTCCCCGCCACAAACTCTGTTCCCTAGCCGCTGACTCCATCCCTCTCCCTAACATCTGTCTGAGGCTGAACAACACTGTTTGCAACCTTGGTGTCATATTTGACCCTGAAATGAGCTTCCGGCCACAGATCCGCAGCATAACTAAGACCACTTATTTACACCTGCGTAACGTTGCCCATCTCCGCCCTTGCCTCAGCTCATCCGCTGCTGAAACCCTCATTCATGCCTTTATTACCTCTAGACTTGACTATTCCAATGCACTCCTGGCTGGCCTCCCACGTTCTACCCTACGTTAACTTGAGGTCATCCAAAACTCGGCTGCCCGTGTCCTAACTCGCACCAAGTCCCGTTCACCCATCATCCCTGTGCTCGCTGACCTACATTGGTTCTCCGTTAAGCAACGCCTTGATTTCAAAATTCTCATTCTTGTATTCAAATCCCTCCATGGCCTCACCCCTCCCTATCTCTGTAATCTCCTTCAGCCCCACAACCCCCCGAGATATCTGCGCTCCTCTAATTCTGCCCTCTTGAGCATCCCTGATTATAATCACTCAACCATTGGTGGCCGTGCCTTCTGTTGCCTAGGCCCTAAGCTCTGGAATTCCCTGCCTAAAACTCTCCACCTCGCTACCTCTCTTTCCTCTAAGACGCTCCTTAAAACCTACGTCTTTGACCAAGCTTTTGGTCACCTGCCTTAATTTCTTCTTATGTGGCTCGGTGTCAAATATTTTGTCTTATAATACTCCTGTGAAGTGCCTTGTGACTTTTTACTATGTTAAAGATGCTATATAAATACAAATTGTTGTTTTTGTTGTTGTAAGGCCCAATGGAACTCTGACCAGTTGACATGAATTCCAGCGAGGGCTTTACAGGTGTCAGCCGTGGCTCAGTTGTAGCACTCTCTACTACTGAGTCAGAAGGTTGTGGGTTCAAATCCCCACTCCAGAGTCTTGAGCACAAAATCTAGGCTGATACTTCAGTGCAGTACTAAGGCAGTCTTTCGGATGAGATGTCAAACCATAACTCGGATGAGATGTCAAACCAAGGCTCTGCTCTCTCAGTTGGTTGTAAAACATTCCATGGCACTATTTTGAAAAAGAGCTGGGAGGATCTCCCTGGTGGCCTGGGCCATATTTATCCTTCAACCAATGTCACTAAAACAAATGATCTGGTCATTATCACATTATTGTTTGTGGAACCTTGCTGTGTGCAAATTGCTGCTGCATTTCCTACATTACAACAGTGACTGCACTTTAATCAAAAGTATTTCATTGGCTGTTAAGCGTTTTGGGATGTCCTGAGGTGGTGAAAGGCGCTACATAAATGCAGTCTTTCATTCTTTACCAGAGCCCTCGGGTTACCCAGGACAAATGTAATCGCTCCCAGAGAGCTAACCTGCTCTTTTAGGAGCAGTTTACATCTTTCTCATCTGTTCTTCCTCGAACCCATTCCAGGCCTCTTCTACTCTGGGAGCAGCATGGTGCTGCTCTGATTTTTAAGAGCACGGTTGGGGCGAGGGCATCTGATGAGCTCTTATAGGCACGGACTGCCTGCCCTAAGGATTTCATTGACCCTGTCTCTGAAATCTGCTTCAGGGCCTTCCATGGGCTCATGGAGGGACAGAACCTCTGCTCCACTACACTTCACACGCCCCAGGTGTATAGTTAATAAGGAGATAGAAAGGTTGGAAGCAGTTAAGCCGGACAAAATAGTAAAAAAAAATTAGGAAGACAAAATAGTAAAAAAATATTAGGAAGGCGAGAATAGGAAAATTGCCAAACCAAACAAATACAAACTAAAATGCATGGGAACACTGAAATAAAAACAGAAAATGCTGGAAATACTCAGCAGGTCAGGCAGCATCTGTGGGGAGGGAAAAAGAGTTGTTTCAGGTCGATGACCTTTCGTCAGAACAGAGTCCTGCGCCCCACCCCCCACCCGCCCTGGAACTGGGTTATAAATAACAAATGTGCCTGTGTATAAAACTTTCAGGAGGAATAGGGAAGGAAGCTATAATATCACAGCACCACAGCATAAGGATTTAAATACTGAAATCATCTATAAAGAATCCTATTGAGCTGAATAATACCAAGAGATTGATCGTACTACTGGGAGTATATTATAGAGCATAAACAGTTAATAAAAAATCAAGGATGAAATTTGTTGACAAATTAGTGAGGTGTGTATTCACAATAGTTATATTCATTAGAGATTCTAATTATTCAAAAATACAATTAAATATGGAAATATTTCTGGTGAGAAAGCAGAGGTTAGAATAGAAAGTCTTTACACATGGGGGAGAGTAGAATTTCCACAAATGAATGCTGAAGCAGAGTCCATTCTTTTTTTGAAAAAGAGAAATATTAAAGGGTGTGGGTATGAACAGCACACTTTTATTATGCTAGGTGGCTCATGGAGAAAACCATTGGTGCAGATTGATGGGCTGTATGGTCTGCTTCTATGCTCCTGAATACACTGACTCTTTCCAGGGTATTGTCCCAGCGATGCTGCCTGCACTCGAATACTGTCAAGGGGACATTCTTCCTGATCTTAAAAAGTCAATCTGATCCTGTTCTGTCCTGGTATCCACACATGCACATTCTAGCAGGAGTTATTTGACAATAATCAGGAGCAGGAACCCTGGATGATTTCCCCCAACCCCTTCCTATCGCTGGGAAACAAAGGCCCACTGAAGCACCCCTGCTGCTGCCCAGAGACCAGCCAAGTTTGTTCAAATTGAACCTGAGACCTGCACCTAAGGCCTGAAATTTCTCTGGTCTGCACACACTCAGTGCATTTACCCACTAAGCCATTTGGGGAAAGCCCATACTCTGGTATAAGAAAGTGTCATTATATTTCTAGTGAAGAAGAGGTGAATGGTAGCCACTCTCAGATGAATTTTTGAATCAATACATATTAACAACAACAACAACAACTTGTATTTATATAGCGCCTTTAACGTAGTAAAACGTCCCAAGGCGCTTCACAGGAGTAAATTTAACACCGAGCCACATAAGGAGAAATATGGGCAGGTGACCAAAAGCTTGGTCAAAGAGGTAGGTTTTAAGGAGGAAAGAGAGGTAGTGAGGCGGAGAGGGTTAGGGAGGAAATTCCAGAACTTAGGGTCTAGGCAACAGAAGGCACGGCCACCAATGGTTGAGCGATTATAATCAGTGATGCTCAAGAGGGCAGAATTAGAGGAGCGCAGATATCTCGGCGGGTTGTGGGGCTGAAGGAGATTACAGAGATAGGGAGGGGCGAGGCCATGGAGGGATTTGAAAACAAGGATGAGAATTTTGGAATTAAGTAAAAATATCCTGTTTATGTACACTCATAAACTTTACACTTGTGTTTTGAATGGGCCAAACAGTAGGTGCCACATAGATACCATATGATTTTTGACTAGTCTATCAATGACTTCCAAAGCAGGCTCCCAACAGAGCAATATGAAAGACATTTTGCCCCAGGCATTTGCAGTTGAAG
The DNA here is from genome assembly GCA_030390025.1 of Squalus acanthias. Taxonomy (NCBI): domain Eukaryota; kingdom Metazoa; phylum Chordata; class Chondrichthyes; order Squaliformes; family Squalidae; genus Squalus; species Squalus acanthias. The sequence goes on along the minus strand of CM059432.1, from coordinate 75,401,765 downwards.
GTAGTTGATAACTTGGCTGGTTTTAAAAGCTTACTGTTCAGAAACCTATAGCTAGGCACTAAAAATAACAGACATAATCAACTTTTATTGAGGTCACGCCTCTCCATTTTCTCCACAAAATAGGCTTAAAGATGACAGTATCCTTTTTCATTGGTCTCTATTAGTCTTATATTAAAAGTCATAAAACATTGGCAACTTCCTGAATTCCTGTTATTTCTTTCCTTCTATCATGAATGTTATTTAAGTATTGTTTCTGACATCCATGTATTAACTCAAATGTAGGTTTATCAAAATCTGAGATAAGAGTACAGTGTAAAATGTGTTTATTTATATAACTTTTATTTGCTTAACATGCCGTGTTTTGTAAAAGTAAGATACAACAAACTTCTCTTTAACATTTTTACTTGGTGATACTGGTGCATTTTGTCCCACCACAGATAGTTTTTAGAGACTATTGTAAAATGGGGCAGGGGGTGGCAGGATCTGCAACATGACAGCCATGTGCCACCAATATGAAAATGTAGAAAGTGTCACAAATGAATGGAGATCAATTATCAGATTGCATAGAATGAGTACTATACAACACTGAAATGTTTGTAATAGATTCCTCTTCCAGTCAGTATCGGGTTCCCTCTCCTCATCATTTCTTCAGTGAATTCTGCTAGAAAGTATGGGCCAAAAATTCGGCCCTTCCCGGGTGAGTACACAGTCCGTACTCACGCGTAAGGCGTCCCGAAGTGCCGATCTCCTGCATGCACTGCGCATGCGCAGGAAACCGGAACTTCCGGTATGGTGAAGGGGGCGGTTCCTAGGTGAACCGCGTGCGCGGTAGAGGCTGCACACACGCAGCAAACTTAGATTTTTTTTTAGGTTTCTACACGAAGGTAAGTATTGAAGATACTACGCTAATAAAAAGGAGGCGCAAGACCCGTTTTCAACAAGGTAAGTGGTTAATTAAGTATAATTTTAATTTTTTTTCAACAGGTTTATCTTTTTTAGATACTTTAAAGAAAGGTAAGTTTATTTTTATCACTTTTAAAAAGTATTTTAATTTTTTCAAAAATTAAAATTTTTGTTTAAAGTGGTTAATTTATTTAACTATAGTTATTTTATAAATGTGATGGTTTTTTTAAAATTTATTTTAAGTTTAGCTGTTCTTTTGGGGCCGATTTCAATTCACAGATTTGACAGGTCTCCTGTCAAATCTATGAATGAAAGATGGTCTGCTGCCATTGGCTCTCCATGGCCCACGTGATCCCAGGGGACACATCGCACTAACTACGCCCCTGGAACACGCAAGCACTGCGCGCCGGCTCTTGGAGCAGGCCCAGGAGCTGAAGTTCCCGTGGGCCCAAAACACAACGGCAGACACGGTAGGTAAGAGCGCGCGCGATCCTTACCCCCGCGGCAAGCCGGAGAGGCGAATTTCTGGGCCTATGTCTATTCAGGCAAGATCAGGCTCAGGCGTGAGGCCCCTGACAAAGGTTATATGGCCTGTTGAAGCTTGATTTCTATGATCCCAAATGAAGTGCCTATGGAACCCCTTAAAGAGTTATGTGTAGAAAATTGGAAATACAATAACAAATGGAATGGCATTCCCAGGGCTTCAGAGCACCAACCTGGTTGGTAATTATCTATGGCATGGAGAAAAATCAAAGAGAGGGAGTCAAAAAATTTAAAAATAGATGGGGGTAGGTATTGCTATGCACTGTCCACTGACAGTCCTTGCTGAAGGGCACAGTTCCTGAATAGTGCTCTTGTTGTGTTTAACCTGGTATTTTTGTCTCTCTCCAGAGTTTGCATTACAAACTACAAAGGGCTTAGGTTATTTTATCATTTGTTTTTAGTCAATGGATTTCCCTTACTGGGCCACTCGCTGCTGCAATGTCATCAGCTTGTCTTGTCTGTAAACTGGTGTACTATCCGGGCATAAACCAGCACCTATTTTAAGAATACACGCTTAATTGCGGTTTTATTTTAAGCACAAGTCACAATTTACAACTAAATCACTCCGAGGCGAACAGTGCTGCATCAGCAGTTTGATTTGGAGGTAACCTTTGTGAATTCGAGAATACAGACACCAAACAGAAAGGGTAAAAAGAAAGGCAAACCAGAAACATAGATGGGAAAGCAAGTTGTGAAGAGGACACAAAGAATCTGCAAAGGGATATAGATAGGTTAAGTGAATGGGTAAAAATTTGGCAGATGGAGTATAATGTGGGGAAATGTGAGGTTATTCACTTTGGTAGGAAAAATAAAAAAGCAAATTATTATTTAAATGGAGGGAAACTACAAAATGCTGCAGTACAGAGGGATCTGGTGGTCCTTGTACATGAAACACAAAATGTTAGCATGCAGGTACAGCAAGTAATTAAGAAGGCAAATGGAATGTTGGCCTTTATTGCCTTTATTGCAAGGGAGATAGATCAGAGTGTTACTTAATGGAGTAGGGAAAAAAAGTAGGGATGTCTTACTACAACTGTACAGGGCGTTGGTGAAACCAACCGCGTACAGTATTGGTCTCCTTATTTAAGGAGGGATATACTTGCATTAGAGGCAGTTCAGAGAAGGTTCACTAGGTTAATTTCTGAGATGAAGGGGTTGTCTTATGAAGAAAGGTTGAGCAGGTTGGGCCTATACTCATTGGAGTTTAGAAGAATGAGAGGTGATCTTATTGAAACGTATAAGATTCTGAGGGGGCTTGACAGGGTAGATGCAGAGAGGATGTTTCCCCTCATGGGGGAATCTAGATCTAGGGGGCATAGATTCAGAATAAAGGGTCGCCCATTTAAAACGGAGATGAGGAGGAATTTCTTCTCTCAGAGGGTCGTGAATCTTTGGAATTCTCTACCCCAGAGAGCTGTGGAGGCGGAGTCATTGAATATATTTAAGGTGGAGATAGACAGATTTTTGAACAATAAAGGAATCAAGGGTTATGGGGAGCAGAGTTGAGACCAAGACCAGATCAGCCATGATCTCATTGAATGGCGGAGCAGGCTCGAGGGGCCAATGGCCGACTCCTGCTCCTATTTCTTATGTTCTTATGAAACAGAGTCACAGATTTCTATCTGCAAATTGTTATCACTTGAGTGTAAACTGATTTTTGCCCAGTGGAAATATAACTCAAAAGGAGGTTACAAGAAAAAAAAACAGGAAGTTACTTTGTATCAACATAAAATAAGGAATTTGTTACAAATTTACCTTTTAGGCTCCTGATGCTATGCAAAAGAAATTCAGATGGATAGCAAATGCACTGCTGGTTTTTTGGCAGCCCCACAGCAGTACAGACACTGCACATACTACCAGTCAGTACAAGATTTCTAACTGATCACAAATGGGTGTCTGACCTCTGTGAAAACCCATCACCATGGTTTAGAGTCTCCGAAATGAACTACTGAGAAATCCACACAAGTAGAGCTGCATTTGCCTGATATGGAATTCACACTCTCTTCCCGTGAGGACATACCTGTTTACCTAAGTACAGAGAGGTTAGGTGTACGTTAGCAAGAACCAAAGCTTAGGGAGCCTCAAGTGTACACAGTGGTACTGCTAAAGCTTAGGGGTAGAAATTAGGTCGCGCCCCATTTGGGGCGCAAATATCGTCCGGACGCAAATATTAGCGCCTGGCGCTAATTATCGGCACTGACGGGAAACTTCACTTTTACCGCCCCGGGAGGTGAGTGGAGCGCTAAAGCAGGCGCTGCACACCTCTCTTAAGGCGCAAAGGCCGAGCAGTGAGGCGCTAACTCGGAGCGCTGGCGAAGCTCATGTAATGTCAGTCAACAATGGAACACACACACAATGGCACGGGCCAGTTCTTAAAGGGGATGGTTAATCTTGCTTTCCATCCACATCCTGTTCATTGCTGCCTTGAATCTCGGCCTGGAGAGACTTGCACATCAAATGTGCTGGAAAGAACAATGGAGAGCACCAGGCAAAGAGCTCAGAGTGCAGCTCCCACGGTCTCTGCTAAATCGATACAAGGAATGGCAAATCAAAATGAACCTGCAAAGTGCTGCTCAGTACCCAAAACTCCTTCACACAACGTTGAATCTCTCCAGAAGTCTCTCCCTCTCTCTCTCAGAATGCGTAGTTCAGAAATGCCACCAACAATAAAAGACAGGAAGAGGCCCCCTTTAAATAGCGCCCCCCCCAGCCCCACAGCGATTGATAGCGTTCCAGTCTTCTGGTCGTTGGATGCGCCAGGCGGTAAGGCAGGGGGCGCCACTCAATTTCCGCTACGGGGCGCCCCAAGGGCGTTGCACCATGGAATGACGTCACAATCTGCGCGCGCAGGTGGTCGCAGCGGTAAGTTTTAGCGCCGCCGCACAATCTCAAGTTAAGTTCTCGAGCGGCGCAAACATCGCTGCGCCCGGGCGTTAGCGGCTTTGCGCCCCATTAGCGCCCTCTTAAGGCGCTAACGGGTGGCGCAACCAAGTGAATTTTTACCCCTATCAGCACAGAGCACTGGTGAGCTTCTTGCTGCTTTTCCAGCCAAGACCACTTTACCAATTATGACATTGTTTAGCAGAATTATCTGGACCCAGTGAGAAGAAGCCCATTCCCAGTGCCAGGACTACCCCTCCAGGTTCCACCAGTGATCCAAATTGTCTGGTCAATCATCAACAGCACCCTGAAATACTGCAGATCTGCTAGACTTAGGTATCCAAGCCTGCCACAGTGAATAAACTCAATTCCAATCTCTCACTGATGTGTGTCATCTTGGAGCCAATTAAACTCCAAAGAGATTCTGAATACAGCTTAGCCCTTAGAAACTTTGGACTCAGTGTGAGACGTGCCTGAATATGCATGGAAATTTAAATGATATCATTGAGATTTCATTAAAATATTGAAATTAAGCTCCTGCACCTATCAAATTCCCCACAGGAAATGCCGCTGATAAAAAAAAATGGGAGAGAACCAGCATGACAAATCTCTGCCTTCATTTCCAATTGGCCATACCCACTTTGCAACCAAAAATTTAATCAATGAAACCGTGACTACAGTGGCTGTTTTATTTAGTTGTGAAAGACTTTGAGAACTGATCCTTCAAAATGGGGATCAGTAATCACTGTTTCATTGTTAGATATCTTGCTATAATTATAGTCACAGCCTTCCAAGCCTCTATGGTCTCTGTCAAATGTTGAAGGTATTCAGACAATAGGCACAATAACATTGTACTGTTCATATGAATGACTGTCACTGACTCCCACTGCAGAAACAGCAGTCTAACAGATATCAAGAATACTGAATGCTGAACTAATCACGTACAGAAACCTTTATAGAAAACAGAATTAAATCAAATTTATGGAACAGGCTGAATGAACAAGTGGGTCTTTTCCTGTCCATCATTTTTGTGTGTTCAAACCCTGACGTGTGTTTGTTTTGACTCCTTTAACATAATTCTGGCTGTTTCATATTATTATCCTACTCTTGCAATAACTCTTGGACTTATTTTCAGTCATTGACAGAAAACCTGGTTCCACTGACCATGCAGCATTGAATCAGCCACAAGGTAACTGAGAGTGGCCCAGGACTAGCCTCTTTTGGGGCGATGCCCAGCCTCCATTTGGCAGCTCCTCACAGCTACATAGCTGAGATCAGGAACTCAAGAGATATTGGCATTTACTGCGGATATTTATAGTAGTGCTTGATAGGATTACAAAAATGTTTTTTTCAAAACTTTACTCTCGCCAACAGAACAGGTTGTCATGTAGCAGTGTTTTCTGCATAAGCCTAGGGAAGAAATTAGCTTTAATCTCAGTCCAAGCCTCTTCATGCTCAGTCATCTCTGGTGACAGAGGCAGGCTTCACAATTTGACATGTCCTTAGAATATGATGGCCCCAAAATTCCTGGGGTTGGGGAGGGTGGTGGACTGATAGCAGGGGAACAGGAATTTTTGGGCAGAACCAGCCAGGGTTCTGCTCCATTCCAGCCCCATCACAAATTTCAGTACTTTTGTGGGCAGGCCCATAGTATAACCACCCACAATTTGGCAAGCATTTTGTAATGCGATGTAAATGGGGCGGAGGAGAGGAGAGTTTGAAATTTAAAAGCTCAGTTATTCACTGCAATTGATTGAACAGGATTCAATTGGATTATCTAAAACAATAGTTTTAGAATCTTAAAAAATTGCTGCAGTAACAGCTTTTCTCAGTGATAAAGGAGGGTAAACCACTTGTTAAAGTGTCCAGAAACTGGATGGATGAGCTACGAGAGTCTACAAGGCACAGAAATTAGCTGTAAGATGCCATTGAATATTTGGCCGTCTCCCATCAGTGGATACCAATACTTCAAAAAAAATCTTTTCCAGATGGTTCTCCAGCCTTGGGAACCCGCTGATGCGACATCAAAGTGACACCGCAATATTCCTCCCTTCCAGTGAAACAGGAGCCCCAGAGGCAATGGAAATGATACAGGCACCTGCCCAAAATATGGGAAAATAGAAGTTCTGTTCTGCCCCAGATCCGACTCTTCCCCGTCACTCCATTCCCTAAACCCCAGGCCTCGCCAGGAATTTCAGGGGTGATGCTTCTGCTTCATAATAAGAAATTTGCTCTTGTGATATTTCAAAATCATTAGCATTTAGCCTATCAGAGAAGAATATTCTTGTAAGTCAATAGTTAGGTAACAGGTACAGTGAAAATGTGAACATAAAAAATCACAGAACAAGAAAAGGTCATCAATCCACTCCTTCCAGAATATAATCTGGGTTTAAATTGTGAATTCTGGGAGATTCTCTCATTGCTAACTTACCTGACGAAGGAGCGAACTGCTTCGAAAGCTTGTAAAATTAAATAAATCTGTTGGACTATAACCTGGTGTTGTGCGACTTCTCATTTTTGTCCACCCCAGTCCAACGCCGGCATCTCCACATCATGTCCAGAATATATGGATAATCTATTCTATCACAAACTCTACCCGACAATCTATGCATTTTAAATCAAGAACAAGAACAAATTAGAAGAGGAATAACTTGCTTGTATCTGGAATGTTCAAATTCCATCAAATCAAATCCCCCCATGGCCTCGATCCCTATCTCTGTAACCTCCTCCAGCCTGACAACCCTGAGATGTCTGCACTCCTCCAATTACGGCCTCTTGCAGTCCCCGATTTTAATTGCTCCACCTTTGGCGGTGTGCCTTCAGCTATCTAGACCCTGAACTCTGGAATTCCCTCCCTAAACCTCTCTACCTCTCTACCTCTCTCTCCTCCTTTAATAGGGTCCTTAATACCTGCCTCTTTGAACAAGCTTTTGGTCATCTGTCCTATCTCCTTATGTGGCTCGGTGTCAAATGTTGTTTGATAATCGCTCCTGTGAAGAACCTTGGGATGTTTTGCTACGTTAAAGGCGCTGCATAAATGCAAGTTGTTGTTGTCATATTGAAATGAATGGTGTGAAGTCCATGCATTAGCCCGATTTTTTTCACCTTAACGGAATGCATTGCTCTTGAAGGAATAATGGGGTAGATTCTTGTTCTGGGCAGTAATCTGGAATGAAAATCGGGTGGGTTCTATAAAGATTGGGCGATCTGCTCCAGCATATAACTGCCTAGTTGATGGAAAAATTACCCCAATGTATCATAAGATTGCATTGTAATGTTAGGAGGGAGATTTTAACCCCCAGGCATGGGTGGGTTGGAGGTGGGTGGGAGATAAAAAATGTAAATTTTTCAAACCTGACCCCAACCTGCCTCCAACCCGCCCACTTCCGGTTTTAACGGAGGGCGGGTTGGGGGCGGATGACCAACCCAATCTCAGGATGTGGGTCGGTCAGTATAACCTTTTAAGGAGGCTGCGTGCTCCATTTTGCCTACATTTTAATTTTTAACCCGTAGAGGCCGGGTTCCCCAGGCGCAGGATCGCAGCAGCTAAAAGGAGGCGAGAAGGGCCGGATCCATAGGGTAAATGCATTTCCAGCACTGCTTGTGGGTCAGGAGGAGCAGGATTGCATCCCCTGGCCTCCCAAACTAACCTCTTTACATACCCCATTATCGGACACCAGGACGTCTGACTCCCCTACAATCTCTAGCTGCTCACCATCATTTCCGACTGCTCCCGTGATCATCCCTCACTCACCCCCACCACCCCCCCCCCCCCACCCCGTACCCCCGCGATCTTGGCTGCTCACCCTCCACCCCACCATCTCTGACTGCTCACCCCCCCCACCCCACCATCTCTGACTGCTCACCCCCCCCACCCCGCGATCTCTGACTGCTCACCCCCCCCCCACCCCACCATCTCTGACTGCTCACCCCCCCACCCCACCATCTCTGACTGCTCACCCCCCACCCCACCATCTCTGACTGCTCACCCCCCCACCCCCGCGATCTCTGACTGCTCACCCCCCCCCACCCCACCATCTCTGACTGCTCACCCCCCACCCCACCATCTCTGACTGCTCACCCCCCACCCCACCATCTCTGACTGCTCACCCCCCACCCCACCATCTCTGACTGCTCACCCCCCCCACCCCGCGATCTCTGACTGCTCACCCCCCCCCCCACCCCACCATCTCTGACTGCTCACCCCCCACCCCACCATCTCTGACTGCTCACCCCCCCACCCCACCATCTCTGACTGCTCACCCCCCACCCCACCATCTCTGACTGCTCACCCCCCCCACCCCCGCGATCTCTGACTGCTCACCCCCCCCCCCACCCCACCATCTCTGACTGCTCACCCCCCCCCCACCCCACCATCTCTGACTGCTCACCCCCCACTCCACCATCTCTGACTGCTCACCCCCCCCACCCCACCATCTCTGACTGCTCACCCCCCACCCCACCATCTCTGACTGCTCACCCCCCCACCCCGTGATATCTAGCCGCTCACTGTGATTCCAACTGTCCCCACCAACAACCGCAATTTCCAACCCCCCCCCCCCCCCCCCCGCCGTGATTGTCTTCCCTCCTGCCTCCATGCGACCTCTGACTTACCTGAAAAATTTAAAAACTGGTTTTACTGTTAAGTTCGGTAGGACCTGCAGGAACCCCGTAATTTAGAGTTTTCTGTCTGCAAACCCCTCCCCCTGCTCTCTTCCTGGCTCCAAGTAAATATTGGGACCTTTGAGTCACTACTATTGTGAATCTGCTGCTAAATTCACACTTTCTTAAAAGGCGGTTAAAACTGCTGGAGTTGATATCTGTGACACCTTAAAAAATTGATAATTTGGTGCAATTCAGCTATTCTTTCATCTAGCTGAAGTTTTGCTCTATTTCCTAAATCTTGCTTCCCCCCCACCCTTCAAGTGGCCAACAGATATTATGGTATAACCATCACATTAAGCTTACACCCTGAAAACCAAGGTACCTGATATATAACAACTTGGAAAGTATAATGAACACAATAAACAGAGAACAGACGTTAAATTGCAATACAGAATAATTAGTAAAAAGAAATATTAATATCACTCCCTAATTTCAAGCCCATTACTAATCCTAACTGGAGTTAAACAGACAAGCTCTATTGATTACACAGCACTCATTAGACTGCCTGCTGTAGAATGTACCATTCAGGAGTACGAAGGATTCTGTTGCTTGTCACAAAGAATTAACAGTATATCTAGTAAATGCATGGATTATGTGTCAGGGCAGCTGCTTAAGAGCCACAATTTACATGTTGCACATGGAATGAATAGATGAAGCTTATATAAGGCTGAATGTTCAAGCCAACATGAAATCATGAATAAGGAAACAAATCGGGGTAAATTGTAAAATCCTAGATGATTCCTTTAGCGTTTGATTTTTTTATATGAGTGAAGTGATTTGGTAAAATATTCCCATTTGCATGGTTCCCTATCAACATATCCTTCTATAAATAGAGTTACAGAACAGGAGTGTAAAAAGATGGTTAAAATAAAGTGAGTCATCGAGTCATATAGAGTTATACAGCACAGAAAGAGGCCCTTCAGCCCATCGTGTCCGCGCCGGCCATCAAGCCCTGTCTATTCTAATCCCATTTTCCAGCACTTGGTCCGTAGCCTTGTATGCTATGGCGTTTCAAGTCCTCATCTAAATGCTTCTTGACTGTTGTGAGGGTTCCTGCCTCTACCACCCTTTCAGGCAGTGAGTTCCAGATTTATCAGGGAGACAGATCAGGTGGACATGACATTGGATGATGAGATCAGAAATGATATAACCACATTTAAAATAAAAAGAGGAGAAATATTAAATAAATTAATCAAACTCAAAGAGGATAAAACCCCTGGTCTGGACAAATTACATCCGCGCATTTTAAAAGAATCAAGGGAAGAGATAGCAGAGGCACTATTACACATATTTAATAGTTAGAAAAAGGTGTAGTGCTCGAGGACTGGCAAATAGCTAAACTAATACCTATATTTAAGAAGGGAGATAGAACATGTCCAGGGAACTATAGACCAGTCAGCTTAAGATCAATGGTAGGAAAAATAATGGAATCCCTACTAATGGAAAAAAATAGAAGAAAATCTCCAAACCAAAAATCTAATAATGAATAGTCAGCATGGATTACAAAAGGGAAAGTCTTGCTTGACCAACCTCATTGAATTCTTTGAAGAGGTAACAGAGAGAGTAGACAAGGGTAATGTAGTAGATGTAATTTATCTAGATTTCCAAAAGGCCTTCGATAAGGTACCACATAATAGACTAATGAATAAGGTCAGAGCATGCGGAGTCAGGGGACAAGTAGCAGAATGGATAGCTAGCTGGCTTCACAACAGAAAATAGAGAGTAGGAGTAAAGGGTAGCTATTCAGAGTGGCAGAAGGTGGGTTGTGGTGGTCCACAAGGATCAGTGCTGGGACCAATGTTGTTCACAATTTATATTAATGATTTAGACTTTGGAATCAAAAACACAATTTCTAAAATTGAGGATGACACCAAATTCAATACTGAGGAGGACTGCAACAAATTACAAGAAGATATCAATAAACTTGCAGAATGGGCATACAATTGGCAAATGAATTTCAACACAAATAAATGTGAGGCATTACATTTTGGTAAGAAAAATAAGGAGGTCACATATTACTTGGAAAATAAGAATCTAAATGGGGTAGAAGAGCAAAGGGATCTCGGAGTACAAATACACAAATTACTAAAAGTAGCAACACAGGTTAATAAGGCCATAAAAAAAAGCAAACCAAGCACTAGGGTTTATTTCTAGAGGGATAGAATTGAAAAGTAGCGAAGTTATGCTAAACTTGTATCGAACCTTGGTTAGACCACACTTGGAGTACTGTGTACAATTCTGGTCGATAATATTATAAAAAAGATACAGAGGCACTAGAAAGGGTGCAAAAAAGATGTACAAGGATGATACCAGAAATGCGAGGGTATACCTATCAGGAAAGGATGAACAGGCTGGGTCTCATTTCTCTTGAAAAGAGACGGCTGAGGGATGACCTAATAAAGGTCTTTAAAATTATGAAAGGTTTTGATAGAGTAGACACAGAGAGAGTGTTTCCACTTGTGGGGAAGAGCAAAACTAGAGGCCATCAATATAAGATAGTGACCAAGAAATCAAAAAGGGAATTCAGAAGGAACTTCTTTACCCAGCGAGTGGTGAGAATGTGGAACTCGCTACCACAGGGAGTATTTGAAATGAAAAGTATAGATGCATTTAAGGGAAGGCTAGATAAGCAGAAGGGAGAAGGGAATAGAGCGTTATGCTGATAGAGATAGGTGAGGAAAGATGGGAGGAGGCTCGAGTGGAGCATAAACGCCGGCATGGACTGGTTGGGCCGATTGGCTTGTTCTGTGCTTTTTATCCTATGTAATCCTATGTATTTGTTTCTCCCTCATGTACTTATCTAGCTTCCCCTTAAATGCATCTATGCTATTCATTTCAACTATTTCATGTGGTAGTGAGTTCTGCAAATAAAGCTAAAATGATTGCTAGATTTGTGGAATAGTATTGTTATTATACAGGACACCTGGGCTAGGGTTTTTCATTTCAGTACTGGCCAGCCCACAATTATCCGTCCATTAAAGTGAATTGAGGACTGGTGAGTGTGGAAGCAGAAAACTCCAGCCATATTTTATTTAATATTGTAGGTTTTCTCTGAGTCTTTGAGATGACCTTCTTCACAAGGTTGTTGCAGAATAAACTGGGTTTCAAACCACAGTCAAAGACTGTCAGCTGGAGGGAGGAGTTTCTTGTTTGGCTTTATTCCACATTCTGCTGATGTGCACTGTTTCTGTGAAGAACTTTGATTTGGAACAGTAGTTTAGCTCAGATTAAATTCAAGCAAACTCTACCCAAGCAGAGCTGGATCTTGGAATTAATTAATCTCCAAGTTGAGTTAGCTTTCAATTTAGATTTAATTCAAGGTAACACAACCAATACTGTCACTGCATGGGTCTAACTGGAGTTTTAGAGAAAAGCTGGATCAGAAGAGCTTGAGTAAAATATGAAGCTCTCTCGCTCTCTCTCTATCAAATTGATTTCCTTGCTTTTCTTTCATTTCCTTTTTCCCTTTCTTCTTACCAGTTCCGTCCTTCTTTCAGCCTCCCTGCGTTCCGTGAGGATCCTCTTCAGTCCCTTGGCCTGATAAATCAATTCCTGGCTACAGTGACAGAGTTTTGTAGCGTTCTTTAGCTATACTTTCCTGACATTAGCCAGATGAAATAGACCACTTTGGAAGTTTTCCAGGTGGAGAGAAATACTGCGTACAATTTAAATAGATTTATTGAATAATGCAGCTAGAATGACTGTCAGAGCAGTGAGACAGGACTGTGCATTCTTCAATAAAATGGCACAACAAATTGACTTACTGAGTCTCCTGACATAATAACTGATTCAATGCAACCCAAATACAGGGATGCCTACGAAGACTTATTGAACACACAGTGCCACTAATTCTAGCATATGATAATGATAGAATGGATTAGAAGTAAACTGACCACCAGCAATCAATGGGAGAGACCTGTAAAAGTTTTGATTTAATAAGCTTCTTTATATGATGCATTTATTCTCACAGATTATTTTTCAGCCCATTGCAATATTATCAACAAACAGCACTTTAAAAACATGTGCAGTGTTGGCTGCATGCCATTATTTTTTTTCTCAGATGTGGATAAAAGTGAATGAAGCAGTCTTCATACCAAATGTCTCAAAAGTTTTGCTATTTTGGTAAAATCAATAAAAAGTAACCTGAAACCTCCTTAGCCAGGCTTGATATACAACAACAACAATTTGTATTTATATAGCCTCTTTAACGTAGTAAAATGTCCCAAGGCACTTCACAGCAGCATTATCAAGCAAAATTTGACACCGAGCCACATAAGGAGATATTAGGACAGGTGACCAGAAGCTTGGTCAAAGAGGTAGGTTTTAAGGAGCGTCTTAAAGGAGGAAAGAGAGGTAGCGAGGCGGAGAGGATAAGGAGGGAATTCCAGAGCTTAGGGCCTTGGCAGCTGAAGGCACGGCCGCCAATGCTAGAGCGATTAAATTTGGGGAAGCTCAAGAGGCCAGAATTAGAGGAATGCAGATATCTTGGGGGGTGGGGGGGGGGGTGGTTGTAGGGCTGAGGAGATTACAGAGATAGGGAGGGGCGAGGCCATGAAGGGATTTGAAAACAAGGATGAGAATTCTAAAATCGAGGCTTTGCTTAACCGGGAGCCAGTGTAGGTCAGCGAGCACAGGGGTGATGGGTGAACGGGACTTGGTGCGAGTTAGGACACGGGCAGCAGAGTTTTGGATGACCTCAAGTTTACGGAGGGTAGAAAATGGGAGGCCAGCCAGGAGTGCATCGGAATAGTCAAGTTTAAAGGCAGCAAATGAGGGTTTCAGCAGCAGATGAGCTGAGGCAGGGGTGGAGTCGGGCGATGTTACAGAGGTGGAAATAGGCGGTCTTAGTTATGCTACGGCTATATGGTCGGAAGTTCATTCCGGGTCAAATATGACACCAAGGTTGCGAACAGTCTGGTTCAGTCTCAGACAGTTACCAGGGAAAGAGATGGAGTTGGTGGCTATGGAACGGAGTTTGTGGCGGGGACTGAAGACAATGGCTTCAGTCTTCCCAATATTTAGTTGGAGAAAATTTCTGCTCATCCAGTACTGGAGGTCAGACAAGCAGTCTGACAATTTAGAGAGAGTGGAGGGGTCGAGAGAGGTGGTGGTGAGGTAGAGCTGGGTGTCATCAACGTACATGTGGAAACAGCGGGGTATGGATTGAGTTCTGTCAGTGGGGGGCAGTTCCACAATCTAGCGCGTTCAGCAACTGGCGGCGCTCACAGAGAGTGCATCTTGGAATACTGCAGTCATACACATGGTGATCTTTTAAAATTATGGATGGAAATTTGTGGGGTGCATGCCTACAGTTTCCTGAGATGAATTCCCTGTGAGCGCCACTCCATGCTTAAAATGCCAGATCGTAGAATCACCCTCCTGGTAGTTTTCTTGCTGTTCTATCCAGTGAACAGCAGAGTCATACAGACCAGAGAGTTCCAGGTTCAATCTGCAGTCTGTGGTAAATTAGCTGATCTTAGTTCAGAGTGCTGATAGGGGTTCTACAGTTGGTTGCAGCACCCCAATGTTAGGGAGAGGACAATTGCCAAGAGTTCTGGCTCCTGATTGCTTATCCAGTGAGTATGTTGCGTGGGGTCAGGATCAGGTATGGTTGTGATGCTTCTCATGTTTCAATAGCTTGAAAATATTCACTGTCAAAGCTCACATGCGAATTATGGCCACGTGAGTGAGGTATCAGAGCAACTGGTACCCCAGAACTATATTCCAGTATGTCCTCAAGGGTAAAGCGGAGAAAAGTAGCAGAGAAAAATTTGAAAATAGGCATCTGTTTTAAAAGTAAGTTGTTTGGATACTGGTTTGTATGGTAGAAATGTCTTTATAGCTTTTTTTTTAATTCGCTTATGGGATCTGGGCGTCGCTGGCAAGACAAGCATTTATTGCCCATCCCTAGTTGCCCTTGAGAAGGTGGTGGTGAGCCGCCTTCTTGAACCGCTGCAGTCCGTGTGGTGAAGGTACTCCCAAGTCAGGATGGTGTGTGACTTGGAGGGGAACTTGGAGGTGGTGGTGTTCCCATGCGCCTGCTGCCCTTGTACTTCTAGGTGGAAGAGGTCGCGGGTTTGGGAGGTGCTGCCGAAGAAGCCTTGGCGAGTTGCTGCAGTGAATCTTGTAGATGGTACACACTGCAGCCACAGTACGCCAGTGGTGGAGGGAGTGAATGTTTAAGGTGGTGGATGGTTTGCCAATCAAAAGGGCTGCTTTGTCCTGGATGGTGTCGAGCTTCTTGAGTATTGTTGGAGCTGCACTCATCCAGGCAAGTGGAGAGTATTCCATCACACTCCTTACTTGTGTCTTGTAGATGGTGGAAAGGCTTAATTTTAAACCAAATAATGAATAGCTGCCAACAAACCAAATATCTCAGATGGTCATTCAAAGCCACCAAAGAAGCTGGTTACCTCAAATCTTCAAAAATATGGAATTGAAATAGATTAGCATTTTGCTTTTCCTTATCCTTGCCGCATCAGTGTGTCAGTGGGTAGCACTCTTGCATCTGAGTCAGAAGGTTGTGGGTTCAGGTTCCACTCCAGGCACTTGAGCACATAAATCTAGGCTGACACTCCAGTGCAGTGCTGAGGGAGTGCTGCACTGTCGGAGGTGCCGTCTTTCGGAGGCCCCATCTGCTCTTTCAGGTGGATGTAAAAGATCCCATGGCACTATTTCGAAGAAGAGCAGGGGAGTTATCCCCTGTGTCCTAGCCAATATTTATCCCTGAACCAACATAACAGATTATCTGGTCATTATCACATTGCTGTTTGTGGGAGCTTGCTGTGTGCAAATTGGCTGCTGTGTTCCCCACATTACAACAGTGACTCCACTTCAAAAGTACTTCATTGGCTGTAAAGCGCTTTGAGATGTCCGGTGGTCGTGAAAGGCACTATATAAATGCAAGTCTTTCTTTTCATTGTCTTAGCAGAACACTCGCTCCTTATGATACAATAGCCAGGACTCTCCCCCCAGCGGTGTTGTTCCGGAGGGGCGGGCCTTCCACCTGCCCCCTGACACTACCAGACCCAGTTGCCTGGTTCAGGGGTCACTTCGTATACAGGGCGGGCTGCCCGTAGAATTGCAGCCACCAAGAGGGAGCCCGCCCTGCAGAACAGGGAAGTTCAGCTGCTGCTTGAGCATGACCACTACTGCAGCACCAAAAGAGTCAGGAGAGGCAGTAATGAACAGAAATGCTCGAGGAACAGAATCCATGTCCCACTGAAGGTCTTGCTGAGACCAGGGCCTTCGGAAGGTAAGGTCTGAGGGTGGATTGAAGGGAGGGGAGGCCACTACAAGGCTCTCTCGCTCCATGGGGGCACCTCAGGGCTTTTAATGCTGCTTTCCGGGGCCCACTGTCATCTTCCGAATGGCAGCCATGGGAAGCATTGGTATTATGGTTGTATAAGAGGGAAATCTGCTGGGGACCCGGGCCCCACTCTCCTGTCAGAAAAGGAGTAGCCAGCAGCAGGGGTCCCGGTGGGAGTGAGAGGGGGGAAATGCAAGTCCAACAATAAGGTGGCAGTAGGCCTCACCACCCAAATTTTCCCTCATTTTCCGCTGCTGGCCTATCTGATTTCAGGTGGGATTACAGAGGAGAATCTAGCCCAATATCTGACAAAAATTTTTTTTTAGAGTGAGGTCTACTCTATCTTTCTCCCCATTTCCCACTCTCCCTGGAACGTAAGTGAAAGATCAACCAGATTGCTGCTCTGTACCAATACGTGAGTGGGCCAAAGGTGATTGTGATGAAAAGATCCTATTTTTACCTGACGTTGTTCTGGTAGTTGTCACTGTAAATTTTAGGGGGGAGAAATTCAGTATTGCCCCGTTTGGGGCGCGATTATCGGCCGGGCGCAAAGTTTAGCGCCTGCCGCTAATTATCGCCTCCGACTGCAAACTTGCCTTTTATCGCCCCTGGAGGTGATTGGAGCGCTAAATCAGGCGCTACACACCTGTCTTAAGGCGCAAAGGCCGAGGAGCTAGGCACTACCTCAGAGCGCTGGCGAAGCTCATGTGATGTCAGTCAGCAATGGAACACAGACACACTGGCGCCGGCCAGTTCTTAAAGGGGAGGATCGATC
Source organism: Squalus acanthias (assembly GCA_030390025.1). Classification (NCBI taxonomy): domain Eukaryota; kingdom Metazoa; phylum Chordata; class Chondrichthyes; order Squaliformes; family Squalidae; genus Squalus; species Squalus acanthias. Next base: position 75,384,690 of record CM059432.1, on the reverse strand, counting down.
TTGCTCTCCATCCACACCCTGCTCATTGCAGCCTTGAATCTCGGCCTGGAGAGACCTGTACATCAATTCTGCTGGAAAGAACAATGGAGAGGCCCAGGGAAAGAGTTCAGACTGCAGCCCCCATATTCTCTTCTAAATCGATGCAAGGAAGATCAAACCAGAAAGAACCTGCAAAGTGCTGCTCAGTACCCAAAACTCCTCAACACAGCTTTGAATATCTCCTGCAGTCTCTCTCTCTCTCTCTCAGAATGCGTGGTGCAAAAATTTCGCCGACAAAAAAAGGCAGGAAGCGGTCGCCTTTAAATAGCTCTCCCCCAGTCCCTTCCTGACTGCAAAACGCTCCTCTCAACCTGTCGTTGCTAACGGCAGGCGGTAAGAGGGGGTGCCACTCAATATCCGGTCCGTGGCGCTACCGGGGCGTTGCACTCTCAACTGACGTCACGATCGGCCGGCGCAGGAGGTCATGGCGGTAGTGTTTAGCGCCGCCACAAAATGTCTAGTTAATTTCGTGAGCGGCGCAAACATCACTGCGCACGGGCGCTAGTTGCTTTGCGCCCCATTAGCGCCCTCTTAAGGCGCTAACGGGAGGCGCAATCCAACCGAATTTTTCCCCCTAGATGTGTACAGAAGGTACTAAACTGTCAGAAAACTGAGGGGTTGAAATTTCATTGGCCCTGCTCCACTGGTTGAATGGTAGAGTGAAGCCTAAATCTGCTGACTCCAAAGGACGCCAATGCCATCCCAAATTGCAGGGACAGGGTCAGTAGCGTGGTCAGGATTGAAATATTAGCTGCACCTGCCCCAAACTGCCAGCCAAATTTCAGAGTAAAGCAGGCCAGGCCCAGAAAAGATCCAACAAAAATTTGCTCATGCCCCACCTCCACCCCCCCACCACCCCCCACAAACCAGAAAATGGGTCAACGCAATCGGACTCCTTCCCATTTTCCAGCTCTCATCCAGCAGTTTTTCTAGGTTTGTGCCCAGGGCCCGATCGGAATATTGGGTCCTTAATCTTTTGATGCAGTATTGTCAAAGTTTTGGAGGGAATCACTGACTCAGTTTTCAAATATAAGTTGGGAGCTCCCAGTCCTTGGCTTTAGTTCGGACCCAGCATGTGATCGACATAGGTATGCTGATCTCACCAGATATACCTGATCAAAAGGAGCAGAAGTGGGACCCCCGAAGATGAGGGGGGGGGGGGGCAGAATGTTTTTTGGGGGGGTGTTTTAAAGCCTCAGACCTTTCCCCCTCCCCTACTGGGCTAATCAGCTACCATTGGCATTTCCAAGGTCTTCAGCAGGAAGGGGTACCATAGATGCACCCCTACCCTGAAAAAGGCCACTCCTGAAGGCCCCTTTCCGACACCATGAACTTTGTCAGGGTCAGTGGTCGATCCCAGAGGCATGATCCCAGCGTAACTACTGATTTCATCCCCATGGATTTTAGGGGCCCTGCTTGGTTCAGTTTGTAAGGAGTAAGTCTTTGTATTGAGACTGCTTGGTGAGACATGGCTTTCACTCAGGGTCTTAAAGGAGGAGACCATACTGAAAAGGTTACATGATAGTCCTACAGTACACTTGTCATTATTATATCACTGTTAATGCATTAACTTGTTCATCATTTATTTCATAAATTTGCTTCAAACTTTATGCTTCAAGCCAGGTCTATTGTGAGTCTTTCTTCACTTTCAGAGATTGAATGGAAATCTTATGGCAGCATAAGATAAACCATTACCTAATATAATAAACATTACCAAATGGGGGGTTGGGGGGTGTTATTTTAATCTAACCCACTCAGCAGGATGAGGGGATGAAAATGGCCACCAATATTATACCCTGCCTGATTTTATATTTAATTTCAAGTCAATTGGAGTAAAATTGTGCAGGGTGTGAAAGGGGCATCTGATCCAATCTCATCAGTTTCCTGTGCATGGGATAGGTTAAAATTACCCCCCAGGGTAAGTTGTTAGCTAACCTGTGCCTCTTAAATATCTCTTTCTTGGAGATGCAGGCAAAGATAAACACTCTCAAAGGCTTAGAAAGTTGGAACATTTAAAAACTTTCAAGCCTCGACTCGCCAACATGAGGCCCAGGTCATTTTATCTCTTGGGTCTTATTTAAATAGGCCCAACTCCCAATAAAACCGGACATCAATGAGAGCAGATTGGCAGGCGGGAGTTGGCTAGGTGCGACAGGAGGCTGTGGCCGGGGTCCCGCAGGAATGATCCAAGCAGTCAGATAAATGGCCGGGGGTGGGGAGTGGGGTAGTCTATCGCAGTCAGGGGAGGGAAGCCCAGAGGAAAATGCTCCGCCTGGTCCACAAGGAAACAGTTTTTTCTTAATTTATTTGGCTTTTCAGCCCTCTTCTGGGCCAGCTGCTCCTTTCTACCCAGTGCTCCTGGTGAGGCCAGCACCGGGAGCCGAACACGGCTGCCAAGGATTAATCTATAGTCGGAGTCTAAATTACACCATTACTGACTCGAGGGCCTCACTGGCTAGCCAGAATGCACCTGCTAAATGGCATGGGGTGCAAGGCCAGCGAGTTTCAGGTGAGTAGGCCGCTATAAGCATTTTAGCACCCCACACAACCCGTTCTTCTCAGGCACTGTGGGAAGATTACAATCGGGGATCTGGTTTTCATAGAATTGTTTTTAAATTCATTCACAGGATGTGGGTGTTGCTGACAAGGCCAGCATTTATTGCCCATCCCTAATTGCCCTTGAGAAGGAGGTGGTGAGCCGCCTTCTTGAACCACTGCAGTCCGTGTGGTGAAGGTACTCCCACAGTGCTGTTAGGGAGGGAGTTCCAGGATTTTGACCCAACGACGATGAAGGAACAGCGACATATTTCCAAGTCAGGATGGTGTGAGACTTGGAGGGGAACTTGGAGGTGGTGGTGTTCCCATGTGCCTGCTGCCCTTGTCCTTCTAATTGTTAGAAGTCACGGGTTGGGAAGTGCTGTCGAAGAAGCCTTGGCGAGTTGCTGCTGTACATCATGTAGATGGTACACACTGCAGCCACATTGCGCCAGTGGTGGAGGGAGTGAATGTTTAAGGTGGTGGATGGGGTGCCAATCAAGTGGGCTGCTTTGTCTTGGATGGTTTTGAGCTTCTTGAGTGTTGTTGGAGCTGCACTCGTCCAGGCAAGTGGAGAGTATTCCATCACACTCCTGACTTGTGCCTTGTAGATGGTGGAAAGGCTTTGGGGAGTCAGGAGATGAGACACTCGCCGCAGAATACCCAGCCTCTGATCTGTTCTTGTAGCCACAGTATTTATGTGGCTGGTCCAGTTAAGTTTCTGGTCAATGGTGTGGGATTCGACAATACTAATGTCGTTAAATGCCAAGGGGAGGTGGTTAGACTCTCTTTTGTTGGAGATGGTCATTGCTTGTATGTCATGAATGTTACTTGCCACTTATCAGCCAAAGCCTGAATATTGTTGAGGTCTTGCTGCATGCAGGCACGGACTGCTTCACTATCTGAGGAATTGCGAATTGAACTGAACACTGTGCAATCATCAGCGAACATCCCCACTTCTGACCTTATGATGGAGGGAAGGCCATTGGTGAAGCAGCTGAAGATGGTTGGGCCTAGGACACTGCCCTGAGGAACTCCTGCAGCAATGTCCTGGGGCTGAGATGATTGACCTACAACAATCACAACCTTCTTCCTTTGTGCTAGGTATGACCTCAGCCAGTGGAGAGTTTCCCCCTTGATTCCCATTGATTCCCATTGACTTAAATTTTGCCACACTCGGTCAAATTATGAAGTTATGAAGAACCTTTATAAAACACTGGTTTGGTCTCAACTGGAGTATTGTATCCAATTCTGGGCACCACACTTTAGGAAGGATGTTAAGGCCTTACAGAGGGTGCAGAAAAGATTTGCAACAATGGTTTCAGGGATGAGGGACTTCAGTTACGTGGATAGACTGGAGAAGCTGAGGTTGTTCTCCTTAGAGCAAAGAAGGTTGAGAGGAGATTTGATAGAGGTGTTCAAAATCATGAGAGGTCTAGACAGAGTAAATAGAGAGAAACTGTTCCCACTGTCAGTGTGTCAGCTGTGGTTCAGTTGGTAGCACACTCGCCTCTGAGTCAGAAGGTAGTGGGTTCATAGTCCCACTCCAGGGACTTGAGCACATAAATCTAGGCTGACACTCCAGTGCAGTGCTGAGGGAGTGCTGCACTGTTGGAGGTGCTGTCTTTCGGATGAGACGTTAAACCGAGGCCCCGTCTGCTTTCTCAGGTGGACGTAAAAGATCCCATGGCACTATTTCAAAAAAGTGTAGGGGAGTTATCCCCAGTGTCCTGGCCAATATTTATCCCTCAACCAACATCACAAAAACAAATTATCTGGTCATTATCACATTGCTGTTTGTGGGACCTTGCTGTGTGCAAAGTGGCTGCTGCATTTCCCACATTACAACAGTGACTACACTCCAAAAGTACTTCATTGACTGTAAAGCGCTTTGAGACGTCCGGTGGTCGTGAAAGGCACTATATAAATGCAAGTCTTTCTTTTTATTGGTGGAAGGGTCGAGAACCAGAGGATACAGATTTAAGGTGATTGGCAGAAGAACCAAATGCGACATGAGGAAAAACTTTTTTACGCAGCGAGTGGTTAGGATTTGGAATGCACTGCCTGAGAGGGTGGTGGAGGCAGATTTAATCATGGCTTTCAAAAGGGAATTGGATAAGTACCTGAAGAAAATTTTTTGCAGGGAAAAGGGCGGGGGAGTGGGACGAGCTGAATTGCTCTTGCAGAGAGTCGGCACGGGCTCGATGGGCTGAATAGCCTCCTTCTGTGCTGTAACCATTCTATGATTCTAAATGCTGCCTTGCAGTCACTCTCGCCTAACCTCTGGAATTCAGCTCTTTTGTCCATGTGGTGGAATCCAAACTGAGCATCGGTGAGCAGGTTGTTGGTGAGTAAGTGCCGTTTGATAGCACAGTCGATGACACCTTCCGTCACTTTGCTGATGATTGAGAGTAGGCTGATGGGGTGGTAATTGGCCAGATTGGATTTGTCCTGCTTTTTGTGGACCCAAGTGGGTCTGTCCTGTCGGTGGGAAAGGACATGCCCAGGGATGGTGATGGAGGAGTCTGGAACATTGACTGATCAGTATGATTCTGTGACTATGTCAGGCTGTTGCTTGACTAGTCTGTGCCAGCTCTCCCAATTTTGGCGCAAGTACTCAGTTGTTAGTCAGGAGGGCTTTGCAGGGTCAACTGGGTGTACCTTTGTCATGTCCGAATCCGATGCTTAGGTCGATACTGGGTGGTCCGTCCGGTTTTATTCTTGTTGTAAATTTTTGTGGTGGTTTGATACAACTGAGTGGCTTGCTAGGCCATTTCATAGGGTAGTTAAAAGTCAACCACATTGTTGTGGGTCTGGAGTCACATCTAGGCCAGACCGTGTAAGGACAGCAGATCTCCTTCCCTAAAAGACATCAGTGAACCAGTTGGGTTTTTACGACAATCCATAGCTTCATGGTCACCATTACATAGTTTTTTATTTCAGATTTATTTAACTGAATTTAAATTCACAACTGCCATGGTGGGATTTGAACTCACGTCTCTGGATTATTAGCCCTAGGCCCCTGAATTACTCGTCCAATAATTTAACCCACTATGCTACCGTACCTGTGTATAATGGCCTGGATGAGTAAAATGCCTCGGTGAGCATTATGCTAATCTTTTGTTTTGTATTATGTTTTTCTACTGTAACATTTGCACTTACATGAAAACACAAACAGATTAGATCACAGAATGTTTTGATTACTATAAATAACTGTAAACCTGTAACGCATGGATTTGTTTTGCAGGGTTTTTTAGTGCCGAAATACAACTTGCAGTTGTTAAATAAGATTAGCATTCAAAATGGCTGCCAAGTGTTTTGAGCTTTTCCAGTTACACTTTCCATTGTTTGGATGAAATGAACAGACCACAATTTCTATTCAGCCACAAAATTGACAAGGATTGATGATAGAGGAACAAATTGAGTGATCGGAACTATGAATATCCAAATTTGCATTAAGTGAGAAAGGCCCATTAGAATATTCAATATATCAAAACAGTACTTTATGTTAAAAGTCTCCTTGAACAATGGTAAATCTGAAAGCTATGTCTGCCTTAGACAGATGTCATGGTGCGAAATCCCATCTGTCTTCAGAATATTTTATTTTCTATCAAAGCTTGAACTATCTTTCCATTTACTCACATGAATGTGATACACCGTGATTTTCATTATCAAATTCTCTCACAAAGCCATCACTTCGCAGGAGTATTCCTGACTGCTTTCTTGGTGTAAGTAAAGAAAGGAAAAGTGTTTTGATTCCTATAAACTGTTACGTTTTAAAATGCTAAAATGATCACCTCAGTCTAAATGAAGCACAACTAATCACAAAGATACTGGATTTTGGTTCTAACTTAGTACAATATTTTTTTTAATGGGTATTGCATTTTGGAGATGTGAATCCGAGTAAAAGCGGTACCTTTGTAAAGAGCTCACTAAAATAAAGGCTACAATGAAGTTTGTTTTATTGTTGATCTATGGCAGAATTTGGTAAATTGCTTTGACAACGTTTATCTTTATAGTTAATCAGTCTGACTAGCTAGTACTGGAAAGATTCCAAAGCAAGTTTTATATCAATTTTGCCCCTTTTTAAAATATATTTGCTCCTTTTTAGGTGTCCCATTACCATGCACTATTCCCTATCCAAAGGGAAGGTCACTGATCTGCTCCCAAGGCCTTGCCAATGTCACTCTTCAGCTAACTGATATAAAGTGTGCAACTGATACTTTTGATTCTTCGCTCCTTCTTTCCCCGTGGAGAAGCACATAGTCTTTGATGAACGCCACCATCTAATGGCAAAGCAAGATCTGATACTTTTGACAGGAACAGAGGTAGTATTTGATTTTAGATGAACTTTACAATTGACACTCAATGACTGGCTCATTGGGTCCCATCTGTTTGGTTTAGTAAGCTGGGTTTTGTGATCAGGGACTTGACTCTATTTCTTGTTTTATTTAAATCATTTGCTTCTTTCATCCCTAGAGTATTACGTCTCCTTGCAGTAATGGCTGTAGGATTTGTTCTCTGATATCAGTTTAATTCTCTATTTATACCAGTATATATAACTTTACCGACTAATTGTCATGATGATGGTACAAGTCTATAGTGGGAAACAGACTGCAAAAACAAAACAGATATTAAAGTACAGAGGCCATGGAAATGAGCAAGCCCACAAAAAGGTGTATGGCTGCTTTCACAGAAAAAAGGATCAAAGCCAAAATAAAGACAAGCAGCTGGCGGGTGATTATTCTTTTTTTATTGGGTCAGCCTCCATGATGCATCACCTAGGAGTTCTCAATCTGAACTGTAATGTAAAGCAGCCATATTTGTGAACAACAATGCAAGGGAGGGAAATGGAAAGGGTGTGGGACTCTGGGTTTTTGTTACACACCTCCTGACAGGTGGATCAAGAATTGCATTGAAGTGACCTAGAAACTGGTCCACTTGACTTCAGCAAAAGGTACAGTGCGTTACAAGGGGAGACCAAAGAGGCAACAGAAAGAAAGAAGAACAAAAAAGCCCACTGTATTATTTTGCAAAAGCTTTGTGCTCATTTGGTAAAATGCAGATTCTAACCCTTGTCCAAATGGCATGCTTCCCAGCTCATTGAGCGCTGTCTGAGACCAACATAGGAACAGGAGGAGGCCATTCAGCCCCTCAACCCTGTTCTGTCATTCAATTAGATCATGACTGATCTGCAACTCAACTCCATTTACCCTACTTTGTTTCATTTCCCTTGATACCTTGACCCAATAAAATTCTATTGATCTCAGTCTTGAAAATTTTTATTGACCCTGCACCCCCTTTTGGGGAGTTCCAGATTTCCACTACCTTTTGTGTGAAAAAGTGTTTCCTGATTTCACTAGCTCTAATTTTAAGATTATGCCCTCTTGTTTTGGATTCCACCGCTAAAGGAAATAGTTTCTCAGAACCTACTCTTTCAAAGTTTAGAAGAATGCGAGGTGATCTCATTGAAACATATAAGATACTGAAGGGGATTGACAGGGTAGATGCTGAGAGCCTGTTTCCCCTGGCTGGAGAGTCTATAAATAGGGGGCATAGTCTCAGGATAAGGGGTCAGCCATTTAAGACTGAGATGAGGAGGAATTTCTTCACTCAGAGGGTTGTGAATCTTTGGAATTCTCTACCCAAAAGGGCTGTGGATGCTGAGTTTTTGAGTATATTCAAGACAGAGATCAATAGATTTTTGGACTTGAGGGGAATCAAGGGATATGGGGATCGGGCAGGAAGGTGGAGCTGAGGTTGAAGATCAGCCGTGATCTTATTGAATGGCGGAGCAGGCTCGAGGGACCGAATGGTCCATTCCTGCTCCTAATTCTTATGTTCTTATGTTCTTGTGACATGATGAGGCACTATATAAATGCAAGTCTTTCTTTCTCTTAATTTGCTGAGTAAGAAATATTTTGTCAAAATTGATATTGTAAGGTGTTGGTTTGAACCTATAATTCCTCATACTGTGAATATCTAACCTCAGCTGAGGTCATCAAAGCTTTAAGTAGAGAAAGTGAAAAACACTCTTAGGCACATTGGCGTGGCTAGCTCAAGAGATACATGAGCAAAAGTGTAGAAGCAAATCAGAGGCATATCCTCCCAATTGAAGTTGGTAGGTGGCTAAGGTGGGGAGGTGCCCTGAAAGAAGGAAAAAAATCAAAAATAGACTAAGTAAAAAAATGAAATGTTGGAGCTCATCTTGTCCATAAGACCCACTTCCTGCTCCCTTGACCCTATTCCCACTAAACTGCTGAGCACCCAACTTTTCTGGCTCCCATGTTAGCTGATATTTTTAATGGTTCTCTCTCCTCAGGTACTGTTCCCCTCTCCTTCATATCTGCCGTCATCACCCCTCTCCTCAAAAAACCAACCCTTGACCTGTCCATCCTTGCAAACTACAGCCCTATCTCCCACCTCCCTTTCCTCTCCAAAGTCCTTGAACATGTTGTCGCCTCCCAAATCCGTGCCCATCTTTCCTGAAACTCCATGTGTGAATCTCTCCAATCAGGTTTCTGCTCCGCCACAGTACCAAAACGGCTCTTATCAAAGTCACAAATGACATCCTATGTAACTGTGACAAAGGTAAACTATCCCTCCTCGTCCTTCTCGACCTGTCTGCAACCTTTGACACAGTTGACCGCTCGATCCTCCCCTAATGCCTCTCCACCATCATCCAGCTGGGTGGGACTGCACGTGCCTGGTTCCATTCTTATCTATCTAATCGTAGCCAGAGAATCACCTGCAATGGCTTCTCTTCCCGCTCCCGCATTGTTACCTCTGGGGGTAGAAATTAGGTCGCGCCCCATTTGGGGCGCAAATATCGTCCGGACGCAAATATTAGCGTCTGGCGCTAATTATCGGCACTGACAGGAAACTTCACTTTTACCGCCCCGGGAGGTGAGTGGAGCGCTAAAGCAGGCGCTGCACACCTCTCTTAAGGCGCAAAGGCCGAGCAGTGAGGCGCTAACTCGGAGCGCTGGCGAAGCTCATGTAATGTCAGTCAGCAATGGAACACACACACAATGGCACGGGCCAGTTCTTAAAGGGGATGGTTAATCTTGCTTTCCATCCACATCCTGTTCATTGCTACCTTGAATCTCGGCCTGGAGAAACTTGCACATCAAATGTGCTGGAAAGAACAATGGAGAGTACCAGGCAAAGAGCTCAGAGTGCAGCTCCCACAGTCTCTGCTAAATCGATACAAGGAATGGCAAATCAAAATGAACCTGTAAAGTGCTGCTCAGTACCCAAAACTCCTTCACACAACGTTGAATCTCTCCAGAAGTCTCTCCCTCTCTCTCTCAGAATGCGTAGTTCAAAAATGCCACCAACAATAAAAGACAGGAAGAGGCCCCCTTTAAATAGCGCCCCCCCCAGCCCCACAGCGATTGATAGCGTTCCAGTCTTCTGGTCGTTGGAAGCGCCAGGCGGTAAGGCAGGGGGCGCCACTCAATTTCCGCTACGGGGCGCCACAAGGGCGTTGCACCATGGAATGACGTCACAATCTGCGCGCGCAGGTGGTCGCAGCGGTAAGTTTTAGCGGCGCCGCACAATCTCAAGTTAAGTTCTCGAGCGGCGCAAACATCGCTGCGCCCGGGCGTTAGCGGCTTTGCGCCCCATTAGCGCCCTCTTAAGGCACTAACGGGAGGCGCAACCAAGTGAATTTTTACCCCCTGGTGTCCCCAAAGGATATGTCCTTGGCCCCCTTCTATTTCTCATCTACATGCTGCCCCTTGGCGACATCATCCGAAAACACAGCGTCAGTTTCTACATGTATGCTGATGACACCCAGCTCTACCTCACTACCACTTCTCTTAACTCCTCCACTGTCTCTAAATTGTCTGACTGCTTGTCCGACATCCAGTTCTGGATGAGCAGAAATTTCATCCAACTAAATATGGGGAAGACCGAAGTCATTATCTTCGATCCCCACCACAAACTCCATTCCCTAGCCACCAACTCCATCCCTCTCCCGAGCACCTGTCTGACACTGAACCACACTGTTCGCAACCTTGGTGTCATATTTGACCATGAAATGAGCTTCTGACCACATATCCGCGGCATAATTAAGACCGTCTATTTCCACCTCCGTAACATCGCCTGTCTCTGCCCCTGCCTCAACTCATCTGCTACTGAAATCTTCATCCATGCCTTTGTTACCTCTACACTTGACTATTCCAACATACTCCTGACTGGCCTCCCATGTTCTACCCTACGTAAACTTAAGGTCATCCAAAACTCTGCTGCCCATATCCTACTTCGCTCCAAGTCCCGTTCACCCATCACCTCTGTGCGCGCTGAGCTACATTGGCTCCCGGTTAAGCAACGCCTCGATTTTAAATTTCTTACCCTTGTTTTCAAATACCTCCCCCCTCCCTATCTCTGTAATCCCCACAATTCTCTGAGATATCTGAGCTCCTCTAATTCCGACCTCTTGAGCATGCCTGATTTTAATCACTGCACCACTGGTGGCCGTGCCTTCAGCTGCCAAGGCCCTAAGCTCTGGAAGTCCCTCCCTAAACCTCTCTGCCTCTCTACCTCTCTCTCCTCCTTTAAGACGCTCCTTAAAACTTAACTCTTTACTGCCTTAATATCTCCTTATGTGGCTTGATTTTAAGTTTTGTTTTATAATTCTCCTGTGAAGCACCTTGGGACTATGTTAAAGGTGCTATATAAATACAAGTTGTTGTTGTTTGGGTTCGATGATATCTGATGATATGTAGGGTATGTGATATGTAGGGTAAGTGACCTTTTATGTCAAGTGATTGGTTGTCACTCAGATTTGCTGAGAAACTATAATTTTCATTATCTCTGTGCAAAATTGCTGTCCTCTTCCCACCACCCCCTGCCCCTGCCCCCCAATTGAAAGGTTCTTTTATCCCGACATGTCAGCAGCTGTTTATGTGCTGTTGGCAGGAAATCCCATCCCTATGAACTTGCCACTCTCCCAGCACATTCTGAGCAATGCACTGGCAACAAAATTTACATATTGAAATAAGCTGACTTCACATAAGAAGAAGAAAGAACTTGTATCTATGTAGTACCTCTCACATCCTTAGGTTGTCCAAAAGCACTTTGCAGCCAATGAAGTACTTTTGAAGTGTAGTCACTGTTGTAATGTAGGCATTATGGAGCACAGTCAGTTCATTCGGGCACAGGCACAGAGAGAGCTGAGGAACATAAGGCACCAACAGCGCTACATGGGGACCGCATTATCAGACCCGGAGGATAGAGACATTAAATAATGAAAAATAAAATTGTAGTCCAAAGTTTCTACATGATCAATGACTTGTGTGGAATATTCACTTCAAAAGGCATTGTAGACGGCAGGTTTAATTACAGTAATGCTATTTATCAGGCGTGGCAGCCAAAGGAACTCTAAGGGCTGGATTTTACCAGCCCCGAGGAGGCGGGTATGGAGGCGGGACTGCCGGGAAAGTGGCAGAATTTGGGGGCAGGTGGCAAGCCCGCCCCCAACCCGCCTCCGTGCCCTCTTGCCAGGAGGCGGGAAGCCGTCCCGCCCTGGGTCCCATCTCCTAAGAGGCGGGAAGGGATTAAAGCCTATTAACTGCCCGTTAACAGGTAGTTAACAAGCAGAAAATAGGATTATCCCCATTTTTCGTCCTGAAGTGCGGGCTTCCCGACCTGGGGGAACCCCGCCGGGGTGTAGGAGGTAAGTAGGAGGTCTGCGGGGGTCGGAGGGGTCTGAAAGTGCGATGTAGAGGTGAGTGATGGGTGCAAGTGTGGAGTGGTAAGTATGTAAGGTGGGTGTAACGTGTTAGAAAATGTTAACTTACCTTTGTTTCTACCTACAGCCTTCAGCCGCTGTGGAGCTGGAGTCCCTGACATCTCCATTGTAGAGATCACAGATTGGCTGTTGCATCCTCCGATACAACAGCCAGCTGATTTCTGCAAAGTAGAAAGGTTTGATGAGTCCTGAACACAAGGAATCATCAAACTACACAGAATGTCAGTGTTTGACAGCTTCACAGCGCTGTCAAACTATGACATTTCTTCTTTCAAAAATTCTTGACAGATGACACGTCATACGTTGATGTGCTCTGTCACTGACTTCCCCCTAATTGACCTGCTGAGCCCGCCGGGCAGACTTAACAAGGTCAATCAGGGGAAAATCCCACTGGTTGGCCAGAAGCTGATGGAGGCGGGACTGAAACACGGCAAGCAGCAGTCCCGCCTCCAACACGTCTCCATTCATAAAATCCAGCCCTAAGTCTGGCTGTAGAGAACATAAGACGTAGGAGCAGGAGTAGGTCATTTGGCCCCTCGAGCCTGCTCCGCCATTCAATAAGATCACGGCTGATCTGATCTTGGCCTCAACTCCACTTCCCTGCCCGCTCCCCATAACCCTTGGCTCCCTTATCGTTCAAAAATCTGTCTATCTCCACCTTAAATATATTCAATGACCCAGCCTGCACAGCTCTCTGGGAAAGAGAATTCCAAAGATTCACGACCCTCTGAGAGAAGAAATTCCTCATTTCCGATTTAAAAGGGTTTCCCTTATTCTGAAATTATGCCCTCTAGTTCTAGACTCCCCCACGAGGGGAAACATCCTCTCTGCATCTACCCTGTCATGCCCCTTCAGAATCTTATATGTTTCAATAAGATCCCCTCTCATTCTTCTAAACCCCAATGAGTATAGGCCCAACCTGCTCAACCTTTCTTCATAAGACAACTCCTTCATCTTTGGAATCAACCTCGTGAACCTTCTGTGAACTGCCTCCAATGCAAGTATATCCTTCCTTAAATTAGGAGACCAAAACTGTACGCAGTACTCCAGGTGTGGTCTCACCAACGCCCTGTAAAGTTGTAACAGGACTTCCCTACTTTTATACTCCATTCCCTTTGCAATAAAAGCCAACATTCCATTTACCTTCCTAATTACTTGCTGTACCTGCATGCTAACTTTTTGTGATTCATGTACAAGGACCCCCAGATCCCTCTGTACCTCAGCATTTTGTAATCTCTCCCCATTTAAATAATAATTTGCTTTTTTCTTTTTCCTACCAAAGTGGATAACCTCGCATTTTCCCACATTAAACTCCATCTGCCAGATTTTTGCCCACTCACTTACACTAGCTATATCCCTTTGGAGATTCTTTGCATCCTCCACACAATTTGCTTTCCCACCTTTCTTTGTATCATCAGCAAATTTGGCTACATTACACTCAGTCCCTTCATCCAAGTCATTAATATAGATTGTAAATAGTTGAGGCCCTAGCACTGATCCTTGCGGCACCCCACTAGTTACAGTTTACCAACCTGAAAATTACCCATTTATCCCGACTCTCTGTTTTCTGTTAGTTAGCCAATCCTCTATCCATGCTAATATATTACCCCCAACCCCGTGAGCTCTTATCTTGTGTAGTAACCTTTTATGTGGCACCTTATCGAATGCCTTCTTGAAATCTAAATACATAACATCTACTGGTTCTCCTTTATCCACCCTGCTCGTTACATCCTCAAAGAACTCCAACAAATTTGTCAAACATGATTTTCCTTTCATAAAACCATGCTGACTCTGTTTGATTATATTATGATTATCTAAATGTCCTGCTATCACTTCCTTAATGATGGACTCCAGCATTTTCCCAATGACAGATGTTAAGCTAACTGGTCGATAGTTGCCTGCTTTCTGTCTCCCTCCTTTCTTAAATAAGGGCGTTACATTTGCGGTTTTCCAGTCCGCTGGGACCTCTCCAGAATCCAGGGAATTTTGATAGATTACAACCAATGCATCCACTATCTCTGTAGCCACCTCTTTTAAGACTCTAGGATGCAGGCCATCGGGTCCAGGGGATTTGTCCACCTTTAGTACCATTAGTTTGCCTAGTACTTTCTCTCTAGTGATAGTGATTTTTTAAAGTTCCTCCCCCCCCCCCCCACCCCAATAGCCCCTTGATTATCCATTATTGGGATGCTTTTAGTGTCTTCTACTGTGAAGACCGATACAAAATATTTGTTCAAAGTCTCCGCCATTTCCCTGTTTCCCATTATTAATTCCCCAGACTCATCCTCTAGGGGACCAACGTTTACTTTAGCTACTCTCTTCCTTTTTATATACCTGTAGAAGCTCTTACTCTCTGTTTTTATATTTCTTGCCAGCTTACTCTCATAAGCTATCTTCTCTCTCTTCATCATTTTTTTAGTCATCCTTTGCTGGTTTTTAAAAATTTTCCAATCCTCTGGCCTTTCACTATTCTTCGCAACATTGTATGCTTTTGTTTTCAATTTGATACCATCCTTTACATCCTTAGTTAGCCACGGATGGTTCATCCTTCTCTTAGAGTCTTTCTTTCTCACTGGAATATATATTTACATAAGAACATAAGAACATTTGTTGAGAGTTAAGAAATATCTCCTTAAATGTTTGCCACTGCTTTTCTACAGTCTTACCCTGTAATATATTTTTCCAGTCCACTTTAACTAAGTCTGCCTTCATACCTTTGTAATTACCTTTGTTTAAGTTCAGGACACTAGACCTAGTTTGAGACCTAGCTTTCTCACCCTCAAACTGAATTTGAAATTCTACCATGCTATGATCACTCTTCCCAAGAGGATCCTTCACTTCGAGATCATCAATTAATCCAGCCTCGTTACACATTACCGGATCTAAAATAGTCTTCTCCCTGGTTGGTTCCACAACATATTGTTCCAAGAAACCATCCCATATACACTCTAAGAACTCTTCCTCAAGTCTACCTTTGCCAATTTACTTTGTCCAATCAATATGAAGATTAAAATCTCCCATGATTATAGCCGTACCTTTCTTACAAGCCTCTATTATTTCTTGATTTATTCTCTGTCCTATAGTGTGGCTTCTGTTTGGGGGCCTGTAGACCACTCCCACCAGTGACTTCTTACCTTTATTATTTCTTATCTCCACCCAAACTGATTCTTCGTCTTGATCTTCTAGGCCAATATCATTTTTCATTACTGCACTGATCTCATCCCTTATTAACAGAGCTACACCACCTCCTTTTCCTTTCTGCCTATCCTTATGAAATGGCAAATACCCCATAATATTCAGTTTCCAGCCTTGATCACCTTGCAACCACGTCTCTGTAATGGCTATCAGATCATACCCATTTATTTCTATTTGTGCTGTCAACTCATCTATCTTGATACGAATGCTGCGTGCGTTCAGATATAGAGCTTTTAATTTTGTCTTTTTACCATTTTTCCCTACTCTGACCCCTCTTTCTGATGCACTCTTATGTGTATACGCTCTGTCCCTTCCTGTCACACTCTGGTTATCATTACCCCTATCGCTACCCTGCACTTTTGCCTTCTCATTTTTCTTTGACTTTTTTAATTTCCGCTCAGCGTATCCCTCCCCCCCACTATTTAGTTTAAAGCCCTATCTACAGCCCTAGTTATTCGATTCGTCAGGACACTGGTCCCAAACTGGTTCAAATGAAGCCCGTCCCGACGGAACAGCTCCCTCTTATCCCAGTACTGGTACCAGTGCCCCAGAAATCGAAGCCCATTTCTCCCACACCAATCTTTGAGCCACTTGTTCATCTCTCTGATCTTATTTACCCTATGCCAATAAGATCAGAGGCTTTAAACTAAATAGTGGGGGGGGGGAGGGATACGCTGAGCGGAAATTTAAAAAGTCAAAGAAAAATGAGAAGGCAAAAGTGCAGGTTAGCGATAGGGGTAATGATAACCAGAGTATGACAGGAAGAGTTGAGTTGTTTGCTGAATGGTGAGCAGACCAATGGTGCACAGGTAGCAGGCCCAAATTCATAGAACTGTTCCCTAGCTCACTCTCAAATAAAATTCTGACATGAACCCCAACTATATTGACTATCCCATGGATATATGTATTCTCAGATTCCAGCGTTTTCATTGTTTCCAAAGCCAGAGCCATATTCTTATTTAGAAATCACAGTGCAAAATAATTTGTTTCTCTTCACATTACTGTCAATAAGGCAGTACACTTCCACACTTCTTTCTGGCTGCTTCTTCACGGATCAAAAATTTGTTGAAGAAACTGTAAGCCAGATGCCAACTATTTCAATAATTGAATAGCATTGTCTGTGTCAGCCCCAAACTGTGAAGTATTTTCACTTCAGTTCAGTACTTGAACAAAGCACCTGAGTGAATGAAAAGATTAACAACCTTTGGAGAAAATCTTTAAAGCTGCCTCAAGAACAGCATCAAATAAATGGTCATGGATAGGAATGGCTTTAAACACTAGCTTGGAATTTTGTATTCTAATAATTCACAAAGTTGCTGTAATAATACATATCTTCTCACTGCTTATTTGAAATTATCCAGCAGTTTCTCAATGAGAGCAGCAAAGGACAGTGTTACTGGAGCTTCACAATTGCTGAATCCTCACTCCTGCTTGAGTTTCTTCTATTATCACAGAAAGCTGGACATTCAAAATAAATCTCTGAGATGTTGCACATCAGCCTGAAATACTTGAGGCAGATAATGTCAAACATTTGGTTGGATTTATGAAACATCTTGGCAGCTGAAACCCTCTTGTGAAAATAGGACTATCAGCCTGTCTTAGACTAACTCCAGACTGCATCACAGCAGGTGCAAATTCAACCTCTTGTTTCATTTTGCATCTATTCTGTCCCAACAGGGATATCTGACTGGGACCACTCCCATCTTTACTCGATAGTGGGTTCTTAAATTTGGCAAGTGTCTGGATCTGCATGGCGTTTTGATACAAGACTTGTGACTTCACAGGTGAGACATTTGGATGTCAGTGGTTGGAAGAGGTGACGGGGAAATATGAAAATGAACCTCTGGCATTAAGTTGTCTGATTGTACAGGTGGGACTGATGGACTTAAGAAGAGCTCCTGGTGAGAACATTTCATTTTTTCCCATAATATTTGTTGTTAAGATGGTGTTTACAAAATCAACACCAACCCCAACATTTTGCATTCATTGGGATTTTTATCAATTAAACCACAAAACTAGTTTGTCCATTAAAATGCCAATGGCATCTCGATGAAGTCATGCTGTTGGGGTAGTGTGTTTCTTCCCATGAGCTCTCATATGGCTCAGTAGTCCTATACAGGAAAGGAAGACACGGTCCTCAATTTTAACTTGGGGCGGGATTGGTGCATGGGGGCCCAAAACTGGTAGAGTACCCAGAAATGTGAAAGCTGGCGAGGCCCGGCTGATTTTACTTGCCAGGCCTCATTTATAATGGGCCAAAAATTCGGCCCTTCCCGCGTGAGTACACGTGTGTACTCATCCGTAAGACGTCCCGAAGTGCCGGTTTCCTGCATGCACTGCGCATGCGCGGGAAACCGGAACTTCCGGTCTGTTGAAGGGGGCGGTTCCTAGGTGAACCGCGTGCGCGGTAGAGGCTGCGCGCACGCAGCACACTTAGATTTTTTTTCAGGTTTCTACGCGAGGGTAAGTATTGAAGAACCTGCACATTTAAAAAGGAGGCGCAGGAGACGTTTTCAACAAGGTAAGTAGTTAATTAAGTATAATTTTTAAAAAATTCAACAGGTTTATCTTTTTTAGATACTTTAAAGAAAGGTAAGTTTATTTTTATCACTTTTAAAAAGTATTTTAATTTTTTCAAAAATTTAAATTTTTCTTTAAAGTGGTTAATTTATTTAACTATAGTTATTTTATAAATGTGATGGGTATTTTTTTTAATTTATTTTAAGTTTAGCTGTTCTTTTGGGGCCGATTTCAATTCATAGATTTGACAGGTCTCCTGTCAAATCTATGAATGAAAGATGGTCTGCTGCCATTGGCTCTCCATGGCCCACGTGATCCCAGGGGACGCATCGCACTAACTGCACCCCTGGAACACGCAAGCACTGCGCGCCGGCAGTTGGGAGAGGCCCAGGACCCAAAGTTCCCGTGGGCCCAAAACACAACGGCAGGCACGGTAGGTAAGAGCGCGCGCGATCCTTACCCCCGCAGCAAGCCGGAGAGGCGAATTTCTGGGCCATTTGATTTGGGGGCTGACCACATCAGCAGCAGCCCACTTACAACACACAATTTTCATCAGGAATCCCAGCCCACTACTTAAAGGGTGAATGCACCTCTTAAAGGGAGGTTGCATTCACTCAATGCGAATCCTGCATTTGGCTTCCGCAATTCATTTTCTGCTTCTAAAAGGTGGCTGCCAAGAGGGGTAAGGTTGCCTCCAGGTTTTCTGATGCCTCCTTCGAGGTGCTGCTCGCTGCTGTGAGGGCCAGGAGGGAAGTGCTATTTCCACAAAGTGGCAAGAGAAAGTCAAACAGCGTCACAAGGAAAGCCTGCTTGGAGGTGGCAGAAGAAGTTAGCAGCAGGAGCATCACCTCGAGGACCTGGATACAGTGCCACAAGAGATTCAATGACATCACTAGATCAGGAAAGGTCAGCATACCTCCTTCCTTCCCCATCTCTTGCATTGCTCCTGCTCGCAGCCCTTTTCCTCCCACCTCCACCATTCAAAGTAATCACCACCCCTCCATCACTTCCCTCACCAACAATCACAAGCCCTTACAATACCTCATATAATTACTTGTGTGCCTCGCACATTTTTCTTTTAGTGGCCGGACCCCAGACATCCACATCTCTGTCCCGCTCAGCAGAGCTAGGAGAGGACGGTACCCTCTATCTCCGAGCTGTCTCCTGGGCTGTTCCTACCATCAGTCCCTGCTCCTGCTCCTGCTCACTTGTGCTTTATGTTTTACCTGGTGCAGGCCCCTGTAACTCGCTATCTATGCCCCCCAGGGTGCCAATGACTGCGCTAGTTCTTGAGAGGGATGCATATCATTAGATCAGGAACGGTATAAAGTGGGTAAACCACTCAGTGTTTTAACACAAAGAAATTAAATGCTTTCATTCATTTATATTCTGGATGTGTTGACAGAATATCATGCAATAAAATTCATCAAAGTGTTTCTTTAAGTCCTGATTATGGATGCAGTTAATTAGCAGTCTTCTTGGCAGAATAAGAGGAGAGAAAAGACTAAAAGATGGGTCAATAGAGAGTATCAAGCTGAAATGAATAATGCATTAAGAGCATCATGAAGAGATTGCTTTGGGTTTTTACATCCGCACGAAAGAATTTCTTGCATTTGTAGATGTGAATTTGTAAGTAAAATTGCAGTCACTAAATACAAGAAGGCTTTTGCTTCCATTTGTTTATGCTGTGCATTGAGGAAAAAGTATCCAACAGATTTACTTTAATCCATTTGTTATTTACACAGGTCAGAGCAGTTATGCCTCAGGACCAATTAGGATTGGAAACCTTGACTGAATCGATCAGACTGCAGACACAGGGGAAACCAGAGTAATCAGATCTGATGGTCTTTAATTCTAAAAGTCTGACGTAAAAACTCTGAAGGAGTGACCCTCAAGACTCCAGAATGAAAGGCCACCCGTGGGACACCAAAACGCAATTATTGCAGGTGCTGGCAGCTAGAGAGTAGACAAGAGAATTTATCTAACAGGCCATGACCCAACTTCATAATAGACACACAGGATGGGAAAGCAAGAAGCCCTCAGATTGTATCTAAAACTCCGCACTTGGTATGATTGTGATTTATTCTTTTGCATCTTTGCTAGAAATGGCTTATGTAAATAATTTTCTCGTGTATCCTGTTCCCTCATCACCAAAGATCAACGGTTGCAACTTTACACAAATCTGCAGCACAAAAATAGCAGTGGATTCCTCCACTCAAATAAGCAAATAGCAACAAAGAAAACCAAATAATAAATGGTTACAACTGTATCTATCCAAAGGCTTTAAGATAAACAACTGCCGTATTCTCAGTTAAAATTAGGCATTTGTTAAATTTCTTCCACAGTTTAAGTATACAAGGAGGATAGATTTAAACTTTTAGCACCAGGCAGAAATCTGGTGGTAGCAGATCGGCTGCCCGTTACACGTCCAGCCCAGCACGTCCCGCCCGAGTCTCCTTTCCGTGGAAGTCAATGGAAAAGAAAATCTGACTGGGTGTATTACAGGTGGCCAATCCGCAAAGCCGAGTTTACCGCCCAGCAGTGAAAGTTAAAATCTACTCCAAGAAGTTTTAAGAACAGGAAAAAGCCATTAGCCTGCAGACCCCAGTCCCCTTTTGATAAATCTCGATCCCACAATCTCTTCTCTCATCTAATTGCTTATTGAACTCATTTATATTGTCCACTTGTAGAAGTTAAAATAGGTGTGTCAAAAGTATCGAAGACAACAAGACGAATTACATTAGGGTTAGGGATAGTGGTGTTTCAGTTAGTTTTGTTGTTTCGCATCTGGTTTGTCATTTCATATAAAACTGCACTCAGTTGAGCAGTATATCTGTTTTGGCAGCATTGCTGTGTACATACATGGATTGCCCCAAGTCCAAATCCTGGAGACAGAGGTAATTGCATCTGACGAGCATTTATGTTCACTAGATTGATTCCTGGGATGAGAGGGTTATCCTACGAGGAGAGATTGAGTAGATTGGGCCTATACTCTCTGGCGTTTAGAAGAATGAGAGGTGATCTCAGTGAAACATATAAGATTCTGAGGGGTTTGACAGGATAGATACTGAGAGGTTGTTTCCCCTGGCTGGAGAATCTAAAACTAGGGGGCATAGTCTCAGGATAAGGGGTCGGCCTTTTCAAACTGAGATGAGGAGGAATTTCTTCACTCAGAGGGTTGTGAATCTTTGGAATTCTCTGCCCCAAAGGGCTGCGGATGCTGAGTCTTTGAGTATATTCAAAAATGAGAAGTCGCACAACACCAGGTTATAGTCCAACAGATTTATTTAAAATTACAAGCTTTCGGAGCTATCCTGCCCCTTCTTCAGGTAGAGTTACTGTGAGTATATTCAAGACAGAGAGCGATAGACTTTTGGACTCTAGAGGAATCAAGGGATATGGGGATAGTGCAGGAAAGTGGAATTGAGGTTGAAGATCAGCCATGATCTTATTGAATGGCAGAGCAGGCGCGAGGAGCCAAATGGCCTACTCCTGTTCCTATTTCTTATGTTTCTTATGCAGACACCTACAGCATTTTCAACACAACTTGGGAGTCCACCTCATGTGGGGTGAAAATCCATTAATGCCGTATAAGCGGGTCTGTGGGGTCATAGCAGCACAATACAAAATTCTAAAACTGAGCCCTCATGGTTTTGCCAATTTTGAAAATACAATTGCTAGAAATGGTTTTAATTTTAAATTCACCATTACGGCCCTTAGCAACACTGAACGTCTGGGATGCAGCGATGTCCCTCGCACCTAGCATTCCTAGAGCACAAATGGAGGAAAATACCTCATATAACGTATTTCCCTCATTTGCATGGAATCATAATATGCCCGCCTACTTGTGGATGAGAGCATTATGTACCCACCCTCACCGTGGTTGGAATTTTTGACAGACAGAAAGAGGGATGGGGATTGAACATAATCGGGTCTCGCCCAAAATCTGCCCCTGCCTGCCTGCCGTTAAATTGTTCCATTTATAGCACATATTTGCAGTTTCACATCATTAGCCTAGGCATATTGGACCCCAGGCACAGGCCTGTTCCTGGGCAGAGCCTTGCACCTGGAAAAGGGTGTATAAATGTATCCATTGTTGCAGGCCTGAGCAACCTGCAGCAGGAGTAATGGCTGTCGATGTCTGGCTTTTCTGGCTGTTGCCTAAGAACAACAACCCTAATGTGATGTCCCTGAAAAACTATTTGTTGTCTGTCCCCCTCCATTCCTCTGATCTGAGAGGGCCGAGGCATAGGGCCTAAGAGCCACATCCTCTGGTCATAATTTCCAGTGCTGGAGAAGGAAAATGAGACAATGTAAAGGGGTGAGAAGTGTCATGGGTCTTCACCCACTTTTCCTCTCCTTTATACTTGGAAACTGAGCATTCCCCAACTGCATTGGACAGGAAAGTCAGTCCCAAGATGTCTCAGAAATGTGGCCCCAAATTTCTTCAGAGATTCCTTTGGACTTTCACTGTAAATTTGGGATTTTCCAGTCGGCACAGAATGGAGACCAGTAAACCAAGTGAGATGAGGTGTACCAACCTCCAGGTGGACAAAATGGGCCTCACTGAAGGGTCCAGGCAATAGGAATGGTTAGTTTTTTTAAACTATTTCATGGATCTTGCATTGGAGGCTGAAAGGGAGATGACTGGAATCTTGGGAGTGGGGGGGCCTTGGCAACCAATCCCTTCCACCCTCATCCAACGGTGGGAGGTGCCAGATTTTCCGCTGCATGCACCCTGCACCTGCTGGCCCCATGTAAATGAGGTGCCCTCCCACAGACCTCACAAACTCAGGTGATATCAGTGCTGCAGGGCACTGGTGGATATGAATCTGGCTTAACCAACATGATCGTGGCCCACTATTTTCATTAATATTCCTTAGATTAGTTCAAAGACAAAAGAAGACAACATGTATTAGACTTCTCAATTATAACACTGTGCTGTCAGATCACGTAGTGTCTATGTTTGCAGTCATTAGCTCAAATGCATAGAACTATCAGGATTTAAGGATTCCAAGGGTTCTGGGATCCTAACCTTATGGAAAGGACTAGGTCATTACAATGCCAAACTCTAGCTGACCGATGAACTGGCAGTTCAACAGAATGTTCGCTCGATGTTATGTTACAAATTATAAATGATGAAGTGCTATCAACAACAGATGTTAAATCCACTGAAAGCTGTAATCTCTCAAGGCTCGGGACACAGCAGTGCAGATATGAACCGCAGCAGTAGCTAGAACTATATGTGCTGCTGAGGCAAAGCTCCTTTGCAATGTCTATACCTTCATGACCCTCAATTATTGAAATAGACACAGAAAGAACATTGAAAAATACAAGGGGGAGAAATTTGGTTGCTTTGTGCCTCCCGTAATAGGGCGCAAAGCAACTTGTGCCCGGGCACGGCGTCGCCAACACCTCCCGCAAAATTCAGCGGGAGGTTAGCGGCAGCGGTAACTATTAGCGCCCCGCGGTGCTGCGCTGCCACCGATGACATCATCGCCGTGCGCAGCGCCCCACTCGCGATCTTCAGTAGCGCCCCCTGACTTACCGCTGGACGCTATGTCCGACGGGGTCAGGGGGGGCCTACCTGCGGCCGGGGCGGCGCTAGTTAAAGGGGAGGTAGCGGGCGGCCATTTTTGTTGCTGGCCGCCTGCCAGCACCTGACCCCGTTGCTGTCCCTGGCCCCCGTGAAGCCCCCCCCCCCGCGGGGTGCCGGCTGCTCTCCGTGAGCCCGGCACTCCTCTTGAATGCCGGGCTCGTTTGCCGGCACTCCCGATCCCTGGTGGCCCAGCTGGGCACCGGGACGCACTGCGCCAGGCCCCTCCTCTTTAATAAGGGGAGGAAGGCCTGCAGTACCATGGTGCGATATTGCCTCGCAGCGCCCCAAGAGGGACGCAGGGCGCTTCCAGTAGCGCCCCTCCTCCCTCTCGTGGCGCTACTTGGGAAAATTGGCCGCGGGGGCACTCATTTTTTCGCGGCACTACTTTTAGCACCCCGGTGAAGTTAGCGCCCCAAAGGGGGCGCGACTCAATTTTTCCCCCCAAGGCTTTTATTTAACTGTTAAAAATAGCAAGAAAAGGAATGAAAAGGGTGACGCTGACAGAGCATTAAAATAGAACAGAAATAGTAACCACAGAGAAACTGAGGTGAAAACGGACAAAAATTAAACAAAATTTAAAGATGAATGCAAACAAATGATAGAGAAACAAGAAAGATGCAGGGTTACAACCAACCAAGAAAGCAGAAAGGTTTTAGACTGGATTGTAATTAAAAACTGAGGTGCGATGCTTGTTTGGCATGCATCCAGACATTCAGTGCTTTCCTTCTTTTTAAGCTGAAACACTTTAAATTGGTGCTTGATTAGTCGGTGGTTTAGCAGCTGAGGGCAATACGACAGCAATTACAGAAAGTGTGTGAAGCAGTGGAAAGGTTTTGGCCGGTTTGCGGAAAGAAACAGCCAATTTAGCAAATTCTGAGCTTTATTTTACACTCGATCATAACAAGGAGCAGGTAAGAGAAAATGTCAGTAAAAGGTGGAGGAGGTGCAATTCTCAAAAGAGCTGCAATATCACATGACCATTTATGACTTGCAAATAAGTGCTCATTATACTCCCTAATGTAACGGGCTGCTACAGACTAGCACAGACACATTATTAATGAGTATGGTATTAAATATTAATATTCAGTTAATAATCATGGTGAAGATGATCAGAAAACAACTATCAAGATATTTGTAGTGGTGATGATGAACATTAAAAGAAAGAACTTGCATTTATATAATTCCTTTCACAACCTCAGGATGTCCCAAAGCACATTACAGCCAATGAAGTACTTTTGAAGTGTAGTCACTGTTGTAATATAGCGAAACGCAGCAGCCAAATTGATCTTGCGCACAGCAAGCTCCCACAAACAGAAATGAGATCAAAAAAGAAAATGCTGGAAATACTCAGCAGGTCAGGTAGCACCTGTGGAGAGAGAAACAGTTAACATTTCAGGTCGATGAATGTTAACTCTGTTTCTCTCTCCACGGATGCTGCCTGACCTGCTGAGTATTTCCAGCATTTTCTGTTTTTATTTCAGATTTCCAGCATCCGCAGTATTTTGCTTTTGTATCAGGAATTAGATTTTTTTTCTTTAGAGACGTTGGTTGAGGGATAAATTTTGCAAGAATCCCGGAGAGAACTCCCCTGCTCTTGTTTGAATAGTGCCGTGGATCTTTTATGTCCACCTGAAAGGGCAGACGGGGCCTCAGTTTAACGTCCCATCCGAAAGACGGATTTAATTTAGCTCTTTCAACTCTCAAGTCTAAAAATCCGCTTGTTCCTCTTCCCCAGACTCCTACATTCATCGGAAGGAAGGGCTGGGTTTTGTCAGATCAAAAAGCAATTTTCTGAATTGATCTTGTATGTATTACTTTGATATCCTGCAGTTTGGTGCAGCGTTGAGCATGTTGCCAAGAAACTCTTTTTCCCATACTGATTGCTATCTTCAGAACAATAAGCCAGAGCAAACTCTGACTGGATGAACACAGGGGAATGAAATCAGATTTTCAAAATTAGAAAATCACTGGCACAAACTTAGATCCTTCAACTCTGTGCCATGTTTCAAAATGGCTTTTATAAACCGCTTTTCTCCAAACAGATATGCACGGGCCAAAATTCTGCAGCCTTTCTGGCACACCCACCATAACATCAGTGGGAGTGTGCTGGGCAAGCCTTAACTTAGGCTGGCCTCACAAGGGAGTTTCTGCTCAGACTTGTTGGAGCCGGAGCTAGAGTCCACTCTATACAAGGCCAGCAGCACAGGAGGGGTGTGTGGACTATCAACACATCCCTGTGGAGCACTGACAGTGGGATGCTTGGTGAGACCAGGTGTACCCGGCCGCCGAGTGACAGAAGGGTCAAGGATGTCACTGAACAGCTGCAGGGCATTCTGAAGGGGGAGGGCGAACAGTCAGAGGTCATGGTTCACATTGGTATCAACGACATAGGTAGAAAGAGGGATGAGGTCCTGCAACAAAAATTTAGGGAACTAGGTAACAGATTAAGGGGGAAAAATTCAGTTGGTTGCGCCTCCCGTTATCACCTTAAGAGGGCGCTAATGTGGCGCAAAGCAACTAGCGCCCGGGTGCAGCGATGTTTGCGCCGTTCACGAAATTAACTAGACATTTTGCGGTGGCGCTAAACAGTACCGCCATGATCTCCTGCGCCGGCAGATCGTGACGTCAGTCGAGTGCGCAACGCCCCGGTAGTGCCCCGGAGCAGATTGTGAGCGGCGCCCCCTGCCTTACCGCCTGCCGCTAGCAACGACAGGTTGAGGGGAGCATTTTGCAGTCATGAAGGGACTGGGGGAGCACTATTTAAAGGTGACCGCTTCCTGCCTTTTTTTGCTGGTGACATGTTTGAACCACGCATTCTGAGAGAGAGAGAGAGAGACTTCTGGAGAGATTCAACGCTGTGTGAAGGAGTTTGGGTACTGAGCAGCACTTTGCAGGTTAATTTTGATTTGCCATTCCTTGTATCGATTTAGAAGAGACTGTGGGGGCTGCACTCTGAGCTCTTTCCCTGGGCCTCTCCATTGTTATTTCCAGCAGATTTGATGTACAGGTCTCTCCAGGCCGAGATTCAAGGCTGCAATGAGCAGGATGTGGATGGAAAGCAAGATCAACCCTCCCCTTTAAGAACTGGCCGGGGCCATTGTGTCTGTGTTCCATTGCTGACTGACATCTCATGAGCTTCGCCAGCGCTCTGAGTTAGCGCCTCGCTCCTCAGCCTTTGCGCCTTAAGACAGATGTGTAGCGCCTGATTTAGCGCTCCAATCACCTCCAGGGGCGATAAAAGTCAAGTTTGCAGTCGGAGGCGATAATTAGCGCCGGGCGCTAATCTTTGCGCCCGGCTGATAATTGTGCCCCAAACGGGGCGATACTGAATTTTTCCCCCTAAATCTCTGGGTTACTCCCGGTGCCACGTACTAGTGAGTATAGAAATAGGAGCATAGAGCAGATGAATGCGTGGCTAAAGAGTTGGTGCAGGAGGGAGGGCTTTAGTTTCCTGGATCACTGGGTCTGTTTCTGGGGAAGTTGGGACCTGTACAAGTCGGACGGGTTGCACCTGAACCGGAACGGGACCAACATCCTTGCGGGGAGCTTTGCTAGGGCTGTTGTGGGGGGGGTTTAAACTAACTTGGCAGGGGGATGGGATGCGGAGTGGAGCTATAGTAGGGGGTGATGCACAGCCAAATATAGAGGAACAAACAAGTCAGTCTGGAAGGCAGAGCAAATATGTAACGGCACATGGGAGTATGGCAAGGCTGGATGGCATTTATTTTAATGCAAGGAGTCTTGCGAGTAAGGCAGATGAATTGAAGGTGTTGATGATCACATGGGAGTATGATATTGTTGCTATCACAGAGACATGGTTGAGGGAGGGGCAGGACTGGCAGTTCAATATTCCGGGGTATAGAATCTTCAGGCGAGACAGAGGGGGGTGTAAAAGAGGAGGGGGTGTGGCAATATTAATCAAGGAGTCAATTACTGCAGTAAGGAGGGATGATATCTTAGCAGGTTCCTCTAATGAGGCCATATGGATAGAACTTAAAAACAAAAAGGGGGCAAGCACTTTGCTGGGAGTGTACTATAGGCCCCCAAACAGTCAGGGGGAGATAGAGGAACAGATATGTAGGCAAATCTCAGAGAAGTGTAGAAATAATAGGGTAATAATAGTAGGGGATTTCAACTTCCCCAATATTAACTGGGATAGTCAGAGTGTGAAAGGCTTAGAGGGTGCGGAATTCTTAAAGTGCATCCAGGAGAGCTTTTTAAGCCAGCATGTAGAAAGTCCGACAAGAGAGGGGGCAGTACTGGACCTAATTCTAGGGAATGTAGCTGGGCAAGTGGTAGAAGTGTCAGTAGTAGAGCATTTTGGTGACAGTGACCATAATTCGGTTAGATTTAAGGTAGTCATGGAGAAGGACAAAGATGGACCGGAAATAACGGTTCTAAATTGGGGGAAGGACGATTTTAATATGATATGGCAGGATCTGGCCAAAGTAGACTGGGATCAGCTACTTGTAGGAAAATCCACATCAGAGCAGTGGGATTCATTCAGAAAGGAAATAGAGAGAGTACAGCGCCAACATGTTCCCGTAAAGGTCAAGGGTGGGACCAACAAGTCCAGGGAACCCTGGATGTCAAGGGATATACAAGAATGGATTAGGAAAAAAAGGGAGGCTTTTGGCAGATACAAAGGACTAAAAACAGTGGAAGCCCTAGAGGAGTATAGAAAGTGCAGGGGGGTACTTAAAAAAGAAAGTAGGAGAGCGAAGAGGGGGCATGAAAAAACACTGGCGGGCAAAATAAAGGAAAATCCCAAGGTGTTTTATAAGTATATTAAGGGCAAGAGGATAACCAAGGAAAGAGTAGGGCCCATTAGGGGCCAAAGTAGCAATCTGTGTGTAGAGCCAGAAGATGTAGGTGAGGTTTTAAATTAATATTTTGCATCTGTGTTCACTATAGAGAAGGACGATGTAAGCATAGAAATCAGGCAGGGGAATTGTGATATACTTGAACAAATTAGCATTGAGAGGGAGGAGGTACTAGCAGTTTTAGCGGGCTTAAAAGTGGATAAATCCCCAGGCCCAGACGAGATGTATCCCCGGCTGCTGTGTGAGGCAAGGGAGGAGATTGCAGGGGCTCTGACACAAATTTTCAGAACCTCTCTGGCCACAAGGGAGGTAACAGAGGACTGGAGGACAGCTAACGTAGTACCATTATTCAAGAAGGGTAGTAGGGATAAACCAGGGAATTACAGGCCAGTGAGCCTAACATCAGTGGTAGGGAAATTATTGGAAAAAATTCTGAGGACAGAATTAGTCTCCACTTGGAGAGGCAAGGATTAATCAAGGATAGTCTGCATGGCTTTGTCAGGGGGAGATCATGTCTGACCAATTTGAATGAATTTTTCGAGGGGGTGACTAGGTGTGTGGATGAGGGTAGTGCAGTTGATGTAGTCTACATGGGCTTCAGTAAGGCTTTTGACAAAGTCCCGCATGGGAGACTGGTCAAGAAGGTAAGAGCCCATGGGATCCAGGGCAATTTGGCACATTGGATCCAAAATTGGCTTAGTGGCAGGAGGCAGAGGGTGATGGTCGAAGGTTGTTTTTGTGACTAGAAGCCTGTGTCCAGTGGTGTACCGCAGGGATCGGTGCTGGGTCCTTTGCAGTTTGTAGTGTACATTAATGATTTAGATATGAATGTAGGAGCTATGATCAGTAAGTTTGCAGATGACACGAAAATTGGTGGAGTGATAAATAGCGAGGTGGGAAGCCTCAGGCTACAGGATGATATAGATGGGTTGGTTAGATGGGCAGAACAGTGGCAAATGGAATTTAACCCTGAAAAGTGTGAGGTGATGCATTTTGGGAGGACTAACAAGGCAAGGGAATACACAATGAATGGTAGGACCCTAGGAAGGACAGAGGATCAGAGGGACCTTGGTGTGCATGTACATAGATCCCTGAAGGCAGCAGGACAGGTAGATAAGGTGGTTAAGAAGGCATATGGGATACTTGCCTTCATTAGCTGAGGCATAGAATATAAGAGCAGGGAGGTTATGATGGAGCTGTACAAAACGTTCGTTAGGCCACAGCTGGAATACTGTGTGCAGTTCTGGTCGCCACACTATAGGAAGGATGTGATTGCATTGGAGAGGGTGCAGAGGAGATTCACCAGGATGTTACCTGTGCTGGAGCGTTTCAGCTATGAAGAGAGACTGGACAGGCTGGGGTTGTTTTCCTTAGAGCAGAGAAGGCTGAGGGGGCACCTGATTGAGGTTTACAAAATTATGAGGGGCATAGATATGGTAGATAGAAATGAACTTTTCCCCTTAGTAGAGGGGTCAATAACCAGGGGGCATAGTTTCAAGGTAAGGGGCAGGAGGTTTAGAGGGGATTTGAGGAAAAACTTTTTCACCCAGAGGGTGGTTGGAATCTGGAACTCACTGGCTGAAAGGGTGGTAGAGGCAGGAACCCTCACAACATTCAAGAAGCATTTAGATGAGCACTTGAAACGCAATAGCATACAAGGCTACGGACCAAGCTCTGGAAAATGGGATTAGAATAGATAGGGCTTGATGGCCGGCACAGACACGATGGGCCGAAGGGCCTCTTTCTGTGCTGTATAACTGTATGACTCTATTCACCCACGGTCCAGGTTGGGCAACAGGGCCTGGACCTCTAAAGATTTCAGGTTGTCATTTTTTTATATTTTTGAAGTAGCCCCCTTACAAAGAGTGCTAAGGGGCAGTATTTTCACCTTTCTGTGAGTGAGGGGGGGGAGGGGCAACAATCCCCCTCAGACAGGCACAGTACATTGTGGTTTGTCACCTCCAGGTGCAGGCAGGCAGGCACCAGAGATGTCTCCATGGTGGAGCAGTTGCCCACCATTGAGATTCAAAGTAGGGAACCTCTGTCTGATGACAGAAAATCTTCTGGGGTCAGTGGTAGAGGTTCCTGGCAGGCACATCCCTGGGATGCAGCCCTCCGCCCCCCACCCCTCCCAACCACACACAGATTTTCAGCTCTGTGAACATAAGAACATAAGAAATAGGAGCAGGAGTAGGCCATTTGGCCCTTCAAGCCTGCTCCCCCATTCAATAAGATCATAGTTGATCTTCTACCTCAACTCCACCTTTCCACACTATCCCCATATCCCTTGGTGATATTTAAGAGCTGCATAGAGTGGCCTAGAAATCCGATCACGCCCAGATTCAGTCGTGCAGTGGGCCGGGCGTGCACTGCACGTGCCTGTTATAATTGATTCAGATAGCACGTAATATTTGTGTGTGCAGTCTATGGCACCTTGCACTTTGGGGAAGCCTGCCATGTGGGCAAAGCCCAGTGCTCTCTCACCTGCTTTGCTCTGTCCATAGGGATGGAGATGTAGCTGTTTCACCTGGCCCAGAGAGTCTCCGGACCTCTCTGGTACATTGATGTACTGCGAACTGTGAGATGTCGCTGATGTCACCAGTTGCAGCCTGAAAAGAACCCATGGCATAAAAGTTGAGGGCTCCGGTGACCTTGACAGCCACAGTCAGTGCTGTCCATGCCTTGGTGCAAGGCTCAAGTTGTGGTTGCAGCAGGTGACATAGCTCGGTGACAGCCTCCTTGGTGAAGTGAAGGTGCCTGAGGCATTGTTCCTCAGTGAAGTTCAGGTAGGAGACGTGCTCCCTGAAGACCCATTGTGGATATAGCCTCCTGGGCAGTGCCCTCCTCCTCCTTCCTCCTCCTTCCTCTTCTGGCAACTGCTCTCTGCTGTCTTTCCTTGCTGCAACCCCTCGTCCTCCTGCCCCGAAGGCAGCCCAGCAGACCACACAAGGCCGCAGCCAAAAGAAGTGCAACACCAGTAAAATCCTACACTTGTTTAGACAACGTGAACTTTCCAGAGTGATAAAACACACCAAAAAATATCCAGAAGTTAACTAGCAGCCTGAAATTAGAAACCAGCAACTAACCTGTAAGTACTGTGTGAACCATTTAAATATTGCCGGTGAGGGGGCCTTCCTCCCAGTTAGCGCCACCTTGTGCTGTGCGAGTTCAGCAAGTGGCATGTGAAGCGCTGGAGCAATCAAAAATTGACAACGAGTCCTGCAAGAAGCATACCCTAATTTAAAAAGAATAATTTTCCCTTTAAATAATCCGGACATGCACTCCTGACACCAGCGTATCCACCTTATCCAATATGGCGGACGTCGCACTTCTGGCTGGAAATGTGCAAGCGCTTCCTACCCTCCATATTGGGACCCTTAGTAGGACAGTTAGCGCCCAAAAAAACGGGTGCTGCGCATCCGAATTTCTAGGCCAGCGTCTTTTTTTCTGCACATAAGAGGCACGGACATAACTAACTTACGAGATACATTCCATATTGTGCCTATTTATTAAGTGTCCTGTACAACTGCAACAACTTAACCTTTTGAGTGCTTTATGATCATTGCAGATTCCAAATACACTATTTGTCACACAGCATGTGCAAAAATAATGCTTTCTTTATTAGTGCTGGATAGTGAGAAATGGAGCATTTACTCAGTGGAAGATTGTGGCTTTGAAGCTGTGCCCTACACTTAGATAAGGGTTTCCATATATTATTCATGGGTGAAGAGATTTATAACGGAGGGCAGAGGAATATTCTTCACACAGAGCTGCGAGGCTGTGAAATTTACTTCCAAGGTTAGTGAGTGAGACAGAAATTATATCAATATTCAAGAATATCTTGGATAGATGGATGAAGCAAAAGGAAATGAAGAAATATGGGAACAGGGTCGGTAAATGTGATTAGGACTATTTGTTCACATGGATGGTAAACACCAACACGGACTGATTTGGCCTAACAGCCTGTTGCCGTGTTGTAACTTCTATGTATAGTATTTCAGTGTTTGAATGGAATAAAACTAATTCTTCCATAACCTAGTTTTGCAACCTGGTCAATGGGCATTTAATTTACAGCAGATTAAATATGCGTATTGTTCCTCTGTTGGCTCTGCGAGTTTATCCAATGATTAGGGCAGACAAGTGGCAGATGGAATTTAATACAGAGAAGTGTGAGGTGATGCATTTTGGCAGAAGGAACAGGGAGAGGCAATATACACTTAATGGCACAGTTTTAAAGTGTGTGGAGGGGGTGCTCATTTTTTCAGGGCGCTCAAATTAGCACCCCGGTGATGTTAGCGCCCCAAAAGGGGCGACACCGAAGTTTTCCCCCCGAGATGTTTGAGCTGAAGCTGTTGCGCATATATCTGAAACCTTCACATAAATGTTGAAAATTAGAAACTGGAAACCAGCTCAACCAAACTATTGGATCCCTTTAATTCCACACTACATGAGAGACTGGGAGTTCTTCAGCCTCTAGCTGCATTAAGTTGCCTCCATCAGATGGTGTAAGATTAGATCACTGAGTTTTTAACTATTCAAAATTATTTGCTGATTTCAAGTTATTTGCCATTTGTAACTGTTTGTTTTAAACCTGGTTTTAATTTTGTAAAACCAGCTGTGCTCTGTCCCATTGGAATGAGCAGAAACATGAAACTGACAGCAAAAATTGAACAGTTGCTATGCTTCAATTCTCATAATATAGCTTCAACTGCTGTTTCACTGTGGTAACTTGTACTTTCTTTGTGGAGTCCTCCAAGTATTCCACAAGGTCTTTTTGTGTGGGCAGCATGGTCATTTTCAAACATTATTACTTGGGTTGAAATTCCTATGTGCGCAATAATATATTTATGTAAAATTCCTGGGTGCGCTACTTGAAGAAAGTTATTAATCAACTTCAAACATACAAGATAATGACTTTGTTAAAATAGAGCACATAGGAATTTTATGTGAATATGTTAACTAGTCAACTAAAGATGATGCACAAAGGAATTTCAACCCCTTAGTTGCTTCAGTTTTGTATATTTTTGTCATTCTCACAGACTTCCTCTCCTCTTACATAGAAACATAGAATCTAGGAGCAGGAGTAGGCCATTCGGCCCGTCGAGCCTGCACCGCCATTCAATACGATCATGGCTGATCATCCAAATCCAGTACCCTGTCCCTGCTTTAATCCCCACAGTACACATATACCACCCTACCCCCGTAACCCCACGTATTTAATTCCCCCTAACATATCCCATCCTATCCCCATAACCCCACATATTTAATCCCCCCTAACACTAAGGGTCAATTTATCATAGCCAAATTAACCTAACCCACACATTTTTGGACTGTGGGAGGAAACCGGAGCACCCGGAGGAAACCCACGCAGACACGGGGAGAATGTGCAAACTCCACACAGACAGTCACCCGAGGTCAGATTCGAACCCGGGTCTCTGGCGCTGTGAGGCACCAGTGCTAACCACTATGCCACCGTGTTGCCCCACTCTTGAGGTCCCACAGTATTTTCCAGCCGAGAGGGCAGCACTGCAACCTATATCTTAAGTGTCTGCTTTTACTTTATTCATACCAGCTGCTTGCTAGTGCATTATAACAGCCCAAGGCAATGCCCTGCAATTTTATCCATTTGCTTCTTGATTAATACATCAGCTTCATTCCTCGTCTTCTCAGGCTTACTGATGTTTATACCATGGGCCTTGGCTCTTCTACTAAGTTTCTCAAGAAATAAATAATTGAACCTTCAAAATGGAAACCCATTTCTTCATGTTATATGCTCTTCATTTGCTGCCTAAATGTTGCATCAAAATTGTCTCGAACTGTATTTTTCTTGCACCTCCCAAATGCCAGTACTGCAGCTTGAAATAGGCTTGACTGCAGCTCTTTCTCAAATGCTGATCAATGATGGTAACACAGCATGACACCCTGTCTTTAATTCCAAGCACCCTGTTATTTTTCCAAGCACCATGACTGCAGATCAACTTAATCTCTACAAGCAGTTTGATCAAACACTAATTGTGTTTTGAGCCCTTTCGTTTCCTGACCACCAAAATGCCATTTGAATTTCCTTTTGGGACTAGTTTAAAGCATAGTGCTACAGCTCTCACCTTGCGGTGTCAGCTTGTTACTAAGGGCTGGATTTTGCGGGGGGTCAGAGGGCACGATCGGTGGCAGATCGGGTGGGAAAGTGGGGTTTTTTCCCCCAGCGGGTTGGGACCCCGCTGTGAACCCGCCGCCACGTGCCTTTACCAAATGTCGGGTCTGTCAGCGCTGAGCAGACCCGACACGCAGCAGCAGGGGTGGCAATTGAAATCATTAGTGGCTTGTTTACAGCCACTTATCAATGTTTTTTTTCCCCAGCTTTTTGAATTTGACAGGTCGCCCACCAGTTTCCCGCTGTGCCTCGACCTCGTCTGTGAAGCTGAGGCGGGAGGTCAGTGGCCATTGAATCAGCTGATGAGTTGACAGCTTCAAATGTCAAGTCAAAGCTCCCAGCTGATTGAGAAATGTTTCCTGAGCCACTAGCTTCATAAACTGCATTTACACTACAGATTCAGAATGCTGCAAATCTTTACACAAGTCTCCATCCAGTCTGACCTCAATACCTTGCCCACCATTGACAGATCGCTTCTGTCATCTCTACTTCACCTTCGCCATCTATTCCATCAGCATGAGTGCCCTTGAAACTCTCTCACCTTGGTCCTCAGAATCCCACCACGATCAGCCCCAACACCAGCATCACCAGGCACACCAGCAGCACCAACAACAGCACCAACCTTCTCCGCAATCACCTGATGCTGCACAGGACACGGCATTAGCACTCAACCGCATTGCTGCTCGGGACACCAGGTATGGCCTCACCATGGCCAGATTTACTTCACTTGACATGGTACACCCTGGCTGCCACATGATGCACCAGGTTGGCACCACATCACACCAACACCATAAAGCATCCCTACCAAGCCATTCCTTTCACACTCATCACCATTGCGGGGGCTACCGTTATGTCTCACCATTCACTGCAACTCACTCAGCCACTTCCAAAGGTGCACACAAATCTGTCCAAGAACGCAAACTGTTGAAAATAAAGGTTACAATGTTTGACACCACATTAACAGAAACTTTACATGAACATTGCATAAAACACCCAACTGCCTACCCTTGTGTGTTGTTAGTTGGTATGATTGCACTAAGATGAGGGTGAGTGTGAGGGGTGGCTAGTGAGATGGGATGTGTTAATGTAGATAGAGAGGGATGGGTGGAGGTGCAAGGTAAGTTGGTGTGAGTAAGGATGTGCAGGAGTAGGGTAGGGAAGGCAGCGTGATGAGGGATGTGATGAGAGGCACAGCAGGATGAGGTTGAGTGTGGCTTTGTACTAACGTTTCGTGATTCACTGAGATCATTGAAAGGTTTGCGGCACTGCACCCAGGTCCTCCTGACCACATCCCTGCTTGTGCCCTCCAGTGCAATGTGCAACAAGGCTGTGTTGATCTCCTAGGGAGGTCTCTTCTGCCCATGGGAAGGGAAGAGGACCTCCCTGCATGCTGTGGAGGGATTCATGGGAGAGCCTGGGTGAAGCCCTGCACCTCTGTGCAGTGCTTGTCAGTGTTTGCAGCACCTCAATGCTGTAGAACACTGACAGCACAAATGTCAAAAGAAAGTTGGCCAGGGTCCCTTTAAGGAAACCGACTGATGACGCGTCATCAAATGACGTCATCAGACCCACTTTCTCTAATTGGCTGGGAAACGCGCTGGGCAGGCTTAATAATCCCAATCAGGGGAAATTCATTTCAGAGGCCGGGATGGAGACAGCAGCGGGGTCGCGACCCGCCACCGGCATCGCTCACCACGGACCCGCCGAGGTTCGTAAAATCCAGCCTGTAAAAGTCATAATCCGCACCATTTAAATACTTCTAGAAGAAAACGAAGGATTGCATAAGCCAGGAAC
Organism: Squalus acanthias; assembly: GCA_030390025.1. Taxonomy (NCBI): domain Eukaryota; kingdom Metazoa; phylum Chordata; class Chondrichthyes; order Squaliformes; family Squalidae; genus Squalus; species Squalus acanthias. The sequence continues at coordinate 75,348,277 of CM059432.1, read as the reverse complement.
TTATGTATCATAGAGGTTAGCAAAGCACTTGCATCACTTGTTTCTTAGCAAAAAATAATACCCAGCAGTAACCATTAGATAGCAGTACCTGAACTGAATCCCAACTACCTGTTTATCAGAAACAGCCTTTGAGCATTACTGGGTGCATTTAGTGCTTATTCATTTCCTACTGTTGATGGCTCTGTGTAAAGCTGAAAGCAGCAATGAAAGTAGTGCTGTGTGTATTACCTCTGTCTTTGAAAATCTTTTAGGTGTTTTCTAATCAAATCCCTAAATCATTCACTAAAATTGCTAACCCATCAGCTTGTTGCTCTCTCCAGATATACAAGTTATACTTTATACTGTGGCTCGTGAGTGAGCCACAAATGAGTCAATATATTGTTTTAAAATGTCATCGAGGGCGTCTAATTCAGTGCGTAAGTACTGCCGTCGCTTTAATTGAACAGTATGTTAGATCCCTCTCCCACCCCACACCCCCCAAAAAAAACATGGAACCAAATTTTGCTGGAGAAGGGCATCTCACATGGTGCCATTAGTTAAGATTTCTTCCTGCACCCTTCAGCTCAAAAAAGCTTTGCACCGTAACTTGCTGGAAGTGCGAGCTGATAAAGGTATGGCGAGGGCAACAGGGCATCTGGGACCTTAGTGAACGGCTGGACCAACAATGTATCTCCTTAACCAATGAGATTTAAGGATTGAGGAAAAAAACACAGGGAAAAGGGAACTGGATAAATACTTGAAGGAGAAAAAATTGCAGGGCTACGGGGAAAGAGCAGGGGAGTGGGACTAACCGGATTGATCTTCGAAAGAGCTGGCGCAGACTCGATGGGCTGAATGGCCTCCTTCTGTGCTGTACTATTCTAAGGGCTGGATTTTGCCAGCGGAGGCGGGTTCCCATCGGATTCGCTGCTCGGCGGGTTCCGGTCCCACTGCCGGTTTCAGCCGCACTGCGATAAGGATTTTGAGTTAACTGGGCTTATTAAGCCCACCGTGCGCGTTACCCGGCCCAATCAGTGGGTTCGGGTCTGCAGCTCGCCTCTGCTGGCGTCTTCCATTCAGCTGCATTTAAGAGCCCGTGCAGCCTTTGGGTTTTATTCACTTTCTGATGCTCCTCAGTGGTACTGTTTGCGAGATGACTGCTGCAAGAACCAAGGCTTCTCCCCAATTTGATGATGACTCCCTCCATGCTCTTGTGGAGGGAGTAAGAGGACGCAAGGAGGTTCTGTTTCCCTCCAATGGACGGTGGAAGCCTCCTCAGCAAACCAAGGCAGCCTGGCTGCAAATTAATGAGGAGGTGAGCGCCAGGTCTTAGTGTGCACGCACTTGGGTTCAGTGCAGGAAAAGGTTCAATGACCTGCTATGCTCAGCAAAAGTGAGTATAACATCACACTTACCTTCAATCTGCTCCCCATCTCCTCTCATCACCAGCACACTGCATTGTCAACCTACTCCTGCACATCCCACTTTACCCTTACATCCCTTGCACCCTTAACCATCCCTCTCTCTATGTACAGAATCACTCCACCATTCTACTATGCACCCCTCACACTCGCTATCACTGCTATGCAATGACAACAACTAACAGGAGCCCTTGGTATAGGCACCTCACTCCATCTTTGTCTCCCTCTAAGCATCTATGCTATGGATTCTCTACAATCACTCCAACATTCTCGCTCAAACTCCACTTGTGTCCCTCATTGCAGGAAAAGAGAGCCCACAATAAGAGGGAGAGGGGGGAGGACAGGAGGAGGCCCACCTTCCATGGCGCATTTAACCACCGCTGGGGAGGCTGCTATCGACATCGTCGGAGGTGCAGAGGAGCTGGAAGTGGGTGATGGAGAGACGGGCGCAGAAGAGCAAGCTGGTGACAGAATAGATTTGCAACCCTCTCATTTAGATTTCATGAGTGACTGATATGGCATCTGATGTTCATACAGATTGAGTTCTGATCATCTGCACAATTCGATGTGCCTGCTACGTAAATATCACATGTCTAACTCATGCCTTTACTCCCCCACAGGACCATCGAGATCCCCCCTCCCCACTGTCCAGGAGGAAAAGCTGGAAGACTCCTCAGAGGAAGCTGCAACCTCTGAGGGAGCAGCGTCAGCAGAAATCAGCGCACCCAGCACCAGCGCAGAGACGCACACCTCGGTGGGTCCTTTGCGAGATAGATTAATGTTGTCACCTGATGAATCACAGCTTACAAGTGAGCATCAGCAGATGGTGGAGATAACGACAGCAGAGGAGAGTCCTTGTCGGAGGGAGCTGGACGCTCCTAGCTCTGCTCAGCTGCATGTGGACCTTGTGCCTCTGGGGCCATCCAGAAAGAGAGCGGTGCTGGAACTTCAGGAACAAGTGCAGGAGTCTCTGACAGGGTTTGCAACCACTGTAACTGCGAGTGTGCAGAGAATGGAGGAGTCCATCACAAACATGAGCAATGCCGTGGTGCACTCAATGGCGAATGTAGTTGCCACCATGGAAAGGATGGCAACCTCCATGGAGGACATAAATCACCAGACACAGCAAAATATGGTGACTTTTCTAAATAGATGGTCATCTATGGAGGTTAGATGGGCATCTATTGAGGAGAGAAACCAAAGGTGCATGGGTGTCCTTGTTATGAGGAATGTCAGCACAGAAATGGGTCCTCATGGCCCCACTGATGTGCAGCAAGGTGCTCTCCAGCTACTTGCTAGCAGTGAAGTGCGGGTGACCCATGAGAGGAATGTTGGTGGTCGACAACAAGAAAGTGTGGGCTCCTCTCCAAGCGCTTACACTCCCATGTCACTGCGGAGCCCTCGGTCAGAGCCCCAGATTCCTCACCCAACTGAGATGGCCGTCTCAGCCCCTGCACAGCCACAGGAGGAGCAGACTGTTGCCGAGCCCTCCCAGGCTCCCAAACCCAGAGAACGCCTGCCAAAGGCGTCTAAGCAGGTGCAGCAGAAAAGTGAGCAATCTGCCTCTACATCTGCTGAAGCCACAGGGGAAGCACCACGTAGAAGCACGCATAAGAGAAAGTTAACACACAAATAGTCACAAGGGTAGTCATTTGGGTGTTTTGATACAATACAAAGTCACGTTTGTCATTGTTATTTCAATTGTATTAAAGAAATGCGATGTCAAAGATTCAAAGAGTTGGCCTATGTGTGCTCAGAAATGGAAGTTGCACAGTGAGGGCTCAGGGCGTCTTTCATCTGTAGTGATGGTGGGGAGAGTGATAGGAATGCACAGTTTATTGTACACATGCTGTATGGTGTGTTAAGAAGGTTGTGCAGACACTCATTTCCATGTGCCAGCCACATATGTTTGCTGCGTAAAGTTACGTGAATCTGGCATGGATTAGTGTATCCCTTGCCTCACGGCCAGCAATGTGCTCGCATGCTGGTGGAACTGGCGCATCCGCCTCCGCAAGGTCTTCCTCATCTGCCGCCTTGTCCTCCTCCTCCTCTTCCAAGGAGGCTGTGCACTGAGCCATTTGTTCCTCAGGCAGCGCTAAGCCACATTGCTGTGCGATGTTGTGCAGGGCACAGCAGACCATGATGATTCTGGAGACCCTGGCTGGTGAGTACTGCAGGGCTCCACCTGATCTGTCGAGGCATCTGAATCGCATTTTGAGCAAGCCGATGGTTTGCTCTATGATGCTTCTGGTGGAAATGTGGCTCTCATTGTAGCGCTCCTCAGCTTTGTTTGATGGCCTCCTCATCGGTGTCATTAGCCATGTCTTCAAGGGATAGCCCTTGTCTCCAAGGAGCCACCCGGAAAGTTGGGTTGGCGGACTGAACAGCTGAGGCAACGTAGACTACCACAGGATGAACGAGTCATGGCAACTGCCAGGGAACTTGGCGCAAACATGCATGATGATGCTCCTGTGGTTACACACCAGCTGGACATTAAGGGAGTGGAAGCCCTTGCGGTTGACAAATACAGCTGGGTTGTGATGGGATGCCCTAATGGCCACATGTGTGCAGTCTACGATGCCCTGCACCCTTGGGAAGCCTGCCATATTTGCAAAGCCAACCGCACGCGCGGTAACACTTGCTTCATCCATGGAGAAGTGGATGTAATTGTGCGACTTGGCAAAGAGGGCATCGGTAACCTGCGTGATGCAACTGTGTGCGGCCGACTGGGAAATGCCGCTGATGTCTACTGCTGATCACTGGAAGGACCCTGAAGCAAAGAAGTTGAGTGCGGTGGTGACTTTGACAGCCACTGGTAAGGAGTGTCCACCCGCTCCTCTGGGCTCCAGGTGTTGGTGCAGCATTATGCAGATCTCAGCGACTACCTCTCGCAAAAGTCTCAGCCTCCTTTGGCACTGCTGCTCACTCATGTTGAGGAAGGTCATCCTCGGCCTGTAAACCCTGTGTTGCGGGTATCTTCTGCGGCGAGGTGCAGCCCTGCGCTGATGCCCTCTGCCCTGTGCAGCATCAGGTGGGTGAGGAGAAGGTTGGCGCTCCTGTTGTTGATGCTGCTGTTGTGCCTGGTTCTGCTGCTGCCGCGGCTGCTCTTCCTCCGATTCTGAGGGCCAGGATGAGAGGGTATAAATGGTTCCCATTCTGCTGGTATATATCTCAATTGAGGAAGAGATGTTATAAGCGCTCAGTCAATGTGGGGAGAGGGTATTCCATGGAGGTCCATGGATCTCAGATTAAACACTTACAAGCTCAATAGACCAGCAAAATGTGTTCCAAAACCTCAAAACACAAAGGGGGAAAAATTCAGCTGCTTGCGCCTCCCGTTAGCGCCTTAAGAGGGCGCTAATGGGGCGTAAAGCAGCTAACGCCCGGGCGCAGCGCCGCCCACGCCTCCCGAAAAATTCAGCGGGAGGTTAGCGGCGGCGGCAGCCGGTAGCGCCCTGTGGCGCTGCGCCGCCGGCGATGACGTCATCGCCGTGCGCAGCACCCCGCTCGCGCCCCGGCCGTGATCTTCAGTCGCGCCCCCTGATTTACCGCCAGACGCTATGTCCGACGGGTTCAGGGAGGCGTACGTGCGGCCGGGGCGGCGATATTTAAAGGGGAGGTGGCAGGCGGCCATTTTTGTTGCTGGCCGCCTGCCAGCACCTGCCCCCGTTGCTGTCCCCGGCCCCCGTGAAGCCCCCCCACCGTGAAGTGCCGGCTGCGCTCCAAGAGCCCGGCACTTCTCTTGAGTGGCGGGCTCTTTTGCCGGCACTCCCGATCCCTGGGGGCCCAGCTGGGCCCCGGTTCGCGCTGCGCAGGGTCCCTCCCCTTTAAGAAGGGGAGGAAGGCCTGCAATACCGCGGCGCGACGTGCCGCAGCGCCCTCGCAGCGCCCCAAGAGGGATGCGGGGTGCTTCCAGTGGCGCCCCGCTTCCCTCTTGGGGCGCAACCACTGAAGTTCCAGCGCGGGGCCGCTAATTTTTTCGGGGCGCTAAAAGTCGCGCCCCGGCGAGGTTAGCGCCCCAATTGGGGCGCGACTCAATTTTTACCCCAAAGTTCTGTCATCTGAAAGTCAACCATGTTACAGGTCGGCTTTTATGCTGCAGGAGCAGCTGTCAAGAATTCGCGTAGTTGCTGAACCCGGCACAATCAGCTGGCATGTTTGTCGCATGATGTGCAACATGCTGAAAATGTTGCAAAATGGGAAGAGCCTCTTAAAATAGGATTATCCAGGCAGTTAACAAGCTGTTGTGGCTCACCCGCCACTTGGTGTCAGGTCTGATCGGAACTCGCAGACCCGACACTCTGTAAAGTTGCGTGGATGCTGGATGGCCACTTCAGTTTGATTTTAACCCCGGACCCACCTCCAAACCCGCCCTCTGAGCGCCGGCAAAATTGCGGCCTATGATTCTAACAGAGGAACGATGGAGAAATAACATGAATTAGAGTGGGTGAATTTGAGTCAAATCAGGTACAGAAAGAAAAATTAAGAGAGGGAAAGAAAGATTGGATAAAGAAAGAGCAAAAAGAGACAGAAAGGAAAAAAAAGAAAAACATTTAAAATTTGAAATTTTTAAGGGGGAAAAATTGAGTCGCGCCCTCTTTGGGGTGCTAACTTTGCCGGGGCGCTACTTTTAGAGCCCCGAAAAAATTAGCACCCCCGCGGTCGAAATTCATCGGTAGTGCCCCAAGAGGGAAGCAGGGTGCTACTGGAAGTGCCCCGCCTCCCTCTTGGGGTGCTGCAAGGGAATATCGCGGCATATCGTGCCACGGTAGTGCAGTCCTTCTTCCCCTTCTTAAAGGGGAGGGGCCTTGCACAGCGCGACCCGGGGCCCAGCTCGTGGAGCGCAGCCGGCACTCTGCGGGGGGGGGGGGGGGGGGGGGGGGTTCTCAGGAGGCCAGGGATGGCAACGGAGTCACATGCTGGCAGGCAGCCAGCTACAAAAATGGCCACCCGGCACCTCGCCTTTAATAAGTGCCGCCCCGGCCACAGGTAGGCCCCCCGACCCCGTTGGACATAGCGTCCAGCGGTAAGTTAGGGGGCACTACCGAAGATTGCGGCAGGGCACGAGCAGGGTGCTGCGCACGGCGATGACATCATCGCTGGCGGCGCAGCGCCGCGCTAACTGTTACCGCCACCGCTTACCTCCCGCTGAATTTCGCAGGGAGGACGTTTGCGGTGCCGCGCCTGGGTGCTAGTTGCTTTGCACCCCGTTAGCGCCCTTTTAGGGCGCTAACGGGAGGCGCAAAGCAACCAAATTTCACCTCCTTAATCTCTAAGAAGAATTTACGACATTCAGGAATGAGATTGAATTGTTTAAGCTATTCCCTTTCTGGGCCAGAGAGGTTGATTGGCATTGCATTAACAATTATTACGCAGTTAAAAAGGTGCTTATGCTCTTAATCACCAACCCTAACTTTCTGCGGCGAGTTTAATGGACAATTAATGTGCAAATCCAGCAAGTTCTTAAAAATAACGGGGAGGCTAAGGTTGAGATGCCGTTTGTGCAAAGCAAACAGTGTAGCAATGTAAATCGATCAGCAAGTTCTGGAGATTCACAACTCATGCTGTATCTCTTAATCCCTTGAATTTGCTGGCCGATTTATGCATTAATAACAGCGTGCGTCGTTAATAATCCATTACTTTTCCAGCAAGATTCATCCCATAATTTCCCCCTTCTTCTCCTCTCCTGAAAGCTCGGCCTCTCGTTGGAGTATGGTTACACATGTGCCAGCTGTCTTCCAGTACCTCATCCAAGTGGCCATTCTTCATGTGTAAACTTAGACAGAAGGGGCTCAATATTAACCTCCCCCCACCCCACATAAAGGGCAGGAGGAGGTCGAGGAGGAGGGGGTTGAGCACTTAAAAAAACATAAAACACGACCCCAAACCGACGCGAATGCGTCTGCCACCATTTTTACGGCGGCAGGTTGAGTGGCGTGCAGTTTTCCCGCCCGACAGCCGACAAGCCTGTCAATTCGGCTGGCTGCCAGGTGGAAAAGGGAAGAATAAAATTAGAATGAGGCCCTGCCATTAAATTCAGCAGCACCTCCATGTCCCCGGCCTTGCCGAGTTCTTCAGTCGCTTTTGGCCTCCCCCGCACGCTCCCCACCTCCATTAAGTATTGGGGCCAAGGTGTCTGCAAGACATGTCACCATGTCTAATTTTATTTTTAAGTACAATACTTATTATCTGCAACAAACAATTTTCTAAACTCTTCCCCCCCCCCCCCAAAAAAAAATCCCTTTCAATTATCTTTAGCAGATAGAAATGGAAGTCTTGGATATTCCCATCTAATGATAAATGTTTATTACCGATTAAGAGATTTCTCTACATGTGCAACACATTACTATGCATTTGTGTTCTGTGTAAGGGCTTTGTCCTAACTACAATAAGGAATATCACTGTGGATCTAAGATATTGTACTGACTGGATTGGAATAACCTATGGAACTTTTACCTAATTATTTAACAGTACTAGTGCCATACTATAAAGAAACAATAATATGTAATGGCAAGAAAAGTCTTTGAACAAATATTAATGAATTGTGATGAAGTAAACTTCATAAACTTTTAACAACTTCCAGAAAGCACCTTTAAAACTTGCTTTATAGTAAGGTTTGAAGTTAACCCCAACAGAATGAAGTGATCTACCAGATGTTTGTAAAGAGTATGACTGAAGTTTTCTTACAGTGTAAATGTATAATGATCGTGCTTGTGACTTGTTTTCTGAACAGATTCCAGTTATTGAATATTTCAGACTTTCTAAAGGCTGCTGAAAAGGGGCTGGAATACAAAGGGGTGGAAGTTATTTTACAGCTGTGCAAAGCTGTGGTTGGACCCTATCTGGAGTACTGCATTCAGTTCTGGACATCGCTCCTCAGGAAGGATGTATTGACTTTGGAGTGGGTGCAGCGCAGATTCACCAGAATGATACAGAGGCTAAAAGGGTCAAATTATGAGGACAAGTTGCACAGACAAGGCTTGTATTCCCTTGAGTATAGAAAAAAATGGTGTTGTGCGACTTCTCACTTTTGTCCACCCCAGTCCAACACCGGCATCTCCGCATCTTGAGTATAGAAGATTAAGGGGTGATCTAATTGAAGTGTTTATGATGATTAAAGGATTTGATAGGGTAGATAGAGTATCTGCTCTGGTGGGAGAGTCCAGATCAAGGGGGTATAACCTTAAAATTGGAGCTCGACCATTCAGGGGTGATGTCAGAAAGCACTTCTTCACACAAAGGGTAGTGTAAATCTGGAACTCTCTCTCCCAAATAGCTGTTGAGGCTAGGTCAATTGAAAATTCAAAACTTAGCTTGATAGATTTTTGTTAGGCAATGGTATTAAGGGTTACAGAACCAAGGCAGGTAGAGTAAGTTAAGATACAGATCAGCTATGATCTAATTGAATGGCGGAACGTGCTCGAGGGGCTGAATGGCCTACTCCTGTTCCTATGTTCTGGTGTTAACACTTATTCAGTTTTTAATGGAACTGAGAGATACAGAGTATGTAAATGCCATTGTTGTGCCATGACACCAATACCTTGTTAGATTGGTGCGAGTCAGCAGCACTCAGTTTTAGTGTTGCCTGCATACTACTCTCAAATTGGAGGAAAGCAGATCTCTGCACAAGTGTAATTAGGGAGAAGATAGTGGAAATAGGAAGCAGAGAAAGTCCCACCCACCCCTCCCTCCCGTGTCCAAATGCCAGTAAAATGTTTAATCAACTCATCACTAGCAGTAAAAATGTAATGGTAGTTCAGCAGATTCTTTACATTTTTTTACATTTTAAAATTACAGTTTAAAAAGTCTGTAGCCAGTGTGAAGCCCAAACAGTGTGAGACTGCCTCCTGGTGCTGGTTTTACACCCAAGAACCAAACCCAAATTTTGACTTCAATTATACCCCAACTATTAGCCAAACCACTTCACAGAGATGCAAAATGTGTAGTGTATCTGGTTTGTAAGAAAAACAGAGAAATAGTATCGCACACAAAATGGAATATCTGTAACAGTGCTTTAAAACAACAACAACTTGCATTGATATAGCACTCAAATAAGTGGAATCAGTCTCACAAAACTTAGGGTACAGTGCACCCTTTTAAAAGATACATTACTCTCAGATCATTTAGTTTTTCTTGAGGTTTGAGAAGAACCCACAGCAAATTATCTGAGATTCTAGACTACTGTCACTACTACTATTCGATCATCATAAAGCACTTTTTTGTCTTATTATTTATAATTTTTCACCATATTACTGTTTAAAGTGATTGCAACTCTACTGGAGGAGCTCAACTGCCATCATACCCACTTTTACATTTAAATTTCAAAAGCTATTTTTAAAAACATCCTGTTTATGATCATCATTAAAAATGATGGTGCTTAATTTTCCATTTGATAATTAGATTACATTACAGCGTGAACAGAAACAGAATCATGCTTTAAGGTGAAAATTGAAAATTACTTAAAAAAATCATTTTGAATTGCTAACTGAGTTTGAAGTACTAAGAAGGCCCTGATCTGTAAAAAGCACAGCTGCAACACAAAGCAAACAGCCACTGACATGACCAGGGCCCTAATTACAAATTCCGGTGGGCGGCTGAGCAGCTGGGATGCCTGTTTATCTGTAATGAATAAAGGGTTGGTTATCACTAATTTTTAACATCTCAAAGGCACAATTAAAACCAGCCATCTCTATCCAGGCCCACCTGTGTCCATGAAATAACTTCTCAGTGCCCTCTGCACACAGTCAGCATGCCGGCCAGATATTTCCATTGCCCAGCAAAAAGTCTGCCTTGCTTATAAGTATGGCTTCACTACACTGGTCTCCAAGGGGCCTTAATATTATGATTAAACCCATAGCTTATAAAGCATAGGAGCCAGCTTGTGCAGTGTTCACCAGCGTGAATCCATCATATTGTAAAATAGGATGTCTGACAGGGTTTTCGATCCATTCACCCATCTGAATAAAACCTTCAGCTAACACAGTATTGAGCCAATGGAAGCAGATCCTTGGTGTGCAGGATAGTTGAGAGTGTCCCATTTTGCTGAGAATGCTGAGTGGTGCAGGACAAAGAGCTGGTCCCATTATCCAATCCATAAAACCGTGTGAAGCAACAATGTAGCGATTATAGTTTCCAAATCCCTGCATTTCAAAGTGAAAACCTGGGAAATATTTATAGACGATGTCATTACACAAAAAAAGACTTACCAAGATATGCCATACAGTAAATCTATCATATAACAAACACTACCTTGCCATGCCTAACATTCATTATATGTGGGTTTCCAATCTGCAGAGTTCAATGTGGGAAGTGTGAGGTCATCCAATTTGCATCCGAGGAAAATAAATCGGAATATTTTCTTAATGGTGAGAGTCTAGGAGCTGTGGAGGGGTAAGGAATTTAGGTCTCCATGTACACAAAATCACTAGTGCACAGGTACAAAAAGTAATCAAGTCTAATAGAATGTTGGCCTTTATCTGAAGGGAGTTGGATTACAAAGGGAAGGAAGTTATGCTTCGGTTGTACAGAGGCGTGGTCAGATCCCATCTGGAGAACTGCTATTAGTTTTGAACACCAACACTCCAGAAAGATATATTGGCCTTGGAGTGGGTACAGTGCAGATTAACCAGAATAACACCAGGTCTTAAAGGGTTAAAATTATGCAGACAGATTGTATAAATTGAGTTTAGAAGGTTGAGGGGTGATTTAACCGAGGTTGTTAAATAATAAAGGGATTCAATAGGGTAGATGCAGAGAAACTATTTCCTCTGGTGGGGAAATCCAGAACAAGGGGGAACAATTTTAAAATTAGAGCTATGCCATATAGGAGTGGACAAATGTGAGAAGTCGCACAACACCAGCTTATAGTCCTACAGCTTTATTTGAAATCACAAGCTTTCGGAGCGCTGCTCCTTCATCAGGTGAAGTCATGTGACTTCACCTGACGAAGGAGCAGCGCTCCGAAAGCTTGTGATTTCAAATAAAGCTGTTGGACTATACCCTGGTGTTGTGCGACTTCTCACATTTGTCCACCCCAGTCTAAAACCAGCATATAGGAGTGAAATCAGGAAGCATTTTTTCACACAAAAGGTAGTGGAAATCTGGAACTTGCTCCCCCAAAAGACTGTGAATTCTGGGTCAATAGAATTTTTCAAGACTGAGACTGATAGATTTTTGTTAGGGAGGGTTTTCAAGCCATACAGAGCAATGGTGGGTAAATAGAGTTGAGGTACAGATCATCCATGATCTAACTGAATGGAGGAACTCAGGGGACTAAATGGCTTATTCCTGTTCCTATGTGAGAGTGGCTGTATTAATTATAAATATACCAGCCTAGAAATTCGCAGTGTTACCGCTGGCTGTTTTGGCCCGTTTCGGGAAAAGAAACGGCAGCCACCTCACTTCTGTGCGCTACCGGCAGGTCCCGTGGCAGCCGCCATTTTCGGGTGGGCGGCAGCGCTGCCAATGTCCGTGCTCACTAGCAATATGTAGATTATGCAGATCGTGATGTCAGTGAGTGTGCAACGCTCACCTGACACCCGATCTGCCACTTTGGAGTGCGCTGCTCAACTTACCGGCCTGTGTTAATTACGACCAGCTGACCAAGCACTGACAAGCAGGAAGGAGGCTTCAGCAGTGCTCATCAGCAACAACTTGCAGTTGACATATTTCTTCAGTTTGACTGGCTCTGTGGAACTTTCTGCAACTCTAGCAGCTTTCTAAACTTCATTCAATGTCCTAAGGTGACAGGGAGTGTTGGTGCAACTGGAGAACGCTTTCATTCATATTTAAAGGCTCCTGCTCAAAATACTTGCTCACAGTCATGGGGGCTCTACTGGCAGTCCCCCTCATGCTCGAGTATCTTTGGGAGAGGCAGCGAAGAAGAGGAGAAGATGCGCGCAGAGGGAGGAGGAGGAGGGCTAGGAGGGCTCTCAACAGAGGCCTTACCCACCTAGGGTCTTCAGAGAGCACTTCTCTTATCTCCACTTAAGCGAGCAGCAGATTATTAGGAGGCTCCGCTTCACCAAGAAAGTGGTCACAGAACTCTGCCACCTCTGCAACCAGACCTGCAGCCTCAAAGCAGGGCGACCACGGCTTTCTCAGTGGCTCTCAAGGTCTTCACCAGCGAATCCGCTGCAGCAGGAGACATAGCTAACATCTCCCAGTTCGCCATCCATCACTGCATCTGGGAGGTCACAGACGCTCTCTACTCCAGGAAAAGGGACTATGTTTTCTTTTCTCTGAGCAGAGAAAAGCAGGAGGATCATGCAAGTGGGTTTGCCAGGATAGTGGGATTTCCCATGGTGCAGGGCACCATCAACTGCACCCACGTGGCTTTGCGGGCGCTGTATATCAATCCTGAGATGTTCCGTAACCACAAAAGCTACCACTCTCTTAATGTGCATTTGTTGTGCGACCACACCTACCGCTATCCTAGCAGCAGTCATGATGCTTTCATCCTGCATCAGTCCGGCATGCCAGCAATCTTCCAGCCACCACGTTAAAACAAAGGTGGCTGCTCAGGAAACAAGGACTATCCGCTCCGCACCTGGCTCATGAATCCCCTCCACAAACCCAATACGTGCCCAGCACTCATATCATGAGCGCCATGCTGCCACCAGGAACACCATCGAGCAGACCATCAGACTGCTGAAGCAATGGTTCTGCTGCCTTGACCGCTCAGGAGGAGCCCTCCAGTACTCGGCGGAGCGAGTGTTCCATTTTGTGGTGGTCATACTGCATGCTTCACAACTTGGCCATCATGAGGACGCAGCCCTTGCCAGCAGGGATTGCGGGACCACCTCAGGAGGAGGATGAAGGAGAGAAGGACGAGGAAGAGGAGGAGGATGAGGAGGAAGGGAGGAGGCAGCCAGCAAATCTCACTTCAGCACAGGCTGTCCATGAACACCTCATCAGACTCTGATTCCAGTGAATGAAACCCCAGATCCCCATTGCTCACCACATCCCCATCATACCAGCCCTCTGTCACGGAATATCACAGCCTCCTCCTGGAATGAGAGCCGCCATAAAACAAAGATTCCAAACAAAATTAATAAATTCATCACTATTCAATTCACAAATACAATATGAACTAATCACCTTTGTGCAATCACTTAGTGTCTGTCGTTCAGGTGCCCTTTCCTGCTGTGGTGCTCCGATGCAGTGCTCCCCCAGTGGCTGCAGCATGGCTGGTGGAAGACTGCTGAGTTTCCATGGGGGAGACTTCAGATGGCCTTGCAGGATGGCCTCGACCAGCTCTGGACCTGGAAGGCCCAGCGGTAGACTGCACCATCTCAGCATGGGCAGCAGCAGTCTGGGCTGGCTGGCTGACAGGCAATGGCAAGGGCAATGCCAGAGTGGCAGTGGTGGAAATAGGAATGCTGTCATCCTGATAGAGGACAGCAGGGTCCTGCTCCACAGATCCACTGCCACTCCCACGGGGCGACGTCTGAGCTTTCCTAGCAATCTGTTGGAGGACAGATTGCTGGTCTGCTGCAACACCTTGCAAGCCCTGTTCGACACTGGTAAACTCAGCCACGATGGCAGCAGTCTCAGCTTGGGTGGCAGCAATTTGAGACTGCAGGAGAGCGGTCTGCACTTCCACTGCAGCACTAAGACGCTGGGTCGCTTCCGCTTGTGCTGCAATGGAAGCCGTGATATCACCCATCACACGCAGCAGCATGTCTGGGTCGACATGGTCTCTCCTGGAGTTGTCCATCATTTCCAGCCTGGAAATCATGGGCTCCAAGCTCTGCGCAAAGCCCCGGCAAATGTTGGAGCTGGACTCCTCCATGCTCCTTGACATTGCCAAGAGGCTCTCTGGCAGGCTTGCCATTGCACCTCGCAATTCGGTGTGCATGCCCATCACCCTTCTTCTGAAGGCCACCCCATCGAGGTCCTCATCTGAATCGTGTGCAGCAGAACTCGCGCGTGAACTCGCCCTCCGGGATGCAGATCCCGCATCTACACGACCCTCTAAATTCAGCTGGTGTCTGTGAGTGTTAGATGTCGTGACGGTGTGCCTTCTTCTTCTCCTTCGCTCCCCTCCATCGCCTCGGATACGGGCTCTGTGGCTGGCAGTTCTTGGTAATCTGAAAGCAGAAAGGCACAAGAGTTGGGTTGTGGTGAGGGGAGGGTGGGGGGGTGGAAGCACGATATCCATGCAGGCAGCATCAGCAGCTTGTAAGTGAGAAGAACTGTGGGGTGAGGGGAAAGTAGGATGTGAGAGGAAGGATTAGGAATGACCATACCATTGTTGTCCCCAATGGCTTCAACTTCGTCCGTTGCCACGGCCTCGGTGACTTCCCCTCCAAAGATCTGCAGCACCGACTCCTCCAGTTGGCTCAAGGCCTATATTGCTGTTTGTCCCCCACCTGTCTGTTGCTGCTCCCAGCGATTGTGAGCGACCTTAGCCTGCAAGAGAAAGGGAAGTATGTCAGTGAGTGTGGTGCAATGTGTTTGGGTGATGTGCCTGCCATTGTTGAATAGCTGTCAGTGAGATGTGGGTGTGAGTGTTGCAGCAGTGGTAAGGTTGTGAGAGTGAAGTGAAGCCCTGATTGTGAGGTCTGAGTGGTGATAGGTAGAGATTGTTAGTAGGTGAGTGATGGGGGTGTGGTGCATTGAGCAGTGTGTGAGGCTTGTGGTACAGATGGTGGGATATGGCATTTGCTGAAGCCTTCACTCACCTTGACCTGCCGTAGGAGGTCATTAAACTTCTTGTGGCATTGTATCCAGGATCTGGGGACCATGCTGTTGGCGGTCACGTATGCAAATATTTCCTGTCAGAGACTGCTAGATGTATGGGCTTCCTACCAGTTTGGGGGAAGAGGACAGCCCGCCTCCTCTCTACAGCCACCACCAGTGCCTCCAGAGCCACATCTGAGAACTGTCTAGCTCTTTCCCTCTGCTGTTGCTCAGCCATCTCTTACAAGTTCAGGTCTGCTTCCAAGTGGAGCTCCTTAATGCTGTCTCCCCAAATGAATCACCTAGGAGCTCATAATGGCAACACTGACTACAGAAAGTAGAAAATGAGCCATTTTCAACAGTGACATAACTTACTTTGATGAGCACACATACTCCAGCTAATTTCAAACAAGCATGTGGAGAAACACATTTGACTAAATAGCGTAATAACAACAGAAAATGCTGGAAAAACTCAGCAGGCCAGACAGCATCCGTGGAGAGAGAAACAGAGTTAACGTTTCAGGTCGAAGACCTTTCGTCAGAACTGGAAAAAAGCAGGAAATGAAATAGATTTAAAGTAAGTATAATGCTGGGAAAAGGGGGAGGGGATGAAAGAACAAAAGGCAAGGTCAGTGGTGGGATAGAAAGCAGGAGAGATTAAGAGACATAAAGAGATAATCAAGGCAAGAGGAGGTGTTAATGTGACAGGTAGAGGCTAGATGAAGTGTGAACTGGGCTGGCAGAATGAAAGACAGCTGCCAGCTTCTGGGAGGGGGAAAAAAAAGGCCAAACAAAAGGGTGGATGAAAAAATAAAATAAAAATATATATATATGTGATAGGGGCCAAGGTTATGATCTGAAATTGTTGAACTCGATGTTGAGTCCAGAGGGCTGTAGGGTGCCTAAACGAAAGATGAGGTGCTGTTCCTCGAGCTTACGCTGAGCTTCCGTGGAACAATGCAAGAGGCCGAGGATGGTGAGGTCAGAGTGGGAGTGGAGTGGAGAATTAAAGTGACAGGCCACCGGGAGCTCGGGGTCCCCCTTACGGACTGAATGGAGGTGTTCCGCAAAGCGGTCACCCAATCTGCGTTTGGTCTCCCCAATGTAGAGGAGACCACATCATGAGCAGCGAATACAGTATACTAGATTGCAAGAAGTACAAGTACTAAATAGCGTATTTGGACAAACAATAAGTGAATAAGAGTGCGTTTGGATGAAGAGAATAAAACTTGATAAATAGTGCAATTGGATAAAGGCCAAATTTGAAGTAAGAATGCACTTGAATAAAGGAGGAACTGAGATAACTATTGCATTTTGGTAAAGAAAGTATTTGGATAAAGGGAACACTTCAGCACATTGGACAAATGATGCACAAATAAAGATAAATTGAGATAAATGTACATTTAGATAAAGAACACACACTTGAATAAAATGCATCTGGATAAACAAGGCTTTTGGACAAAGATATTCATTATCTATAGTATATTTTAATGTATTTCTATAATTCCATATTAACATTAACACGGATATAAAAATTGCTGATGCCTGAATGACCCGACACCCTTACACGATTGAAACTCTGGTTGTGTCTGCTAACAATAAAAACCATCAATCAACTTCAGTTTTTGTCCATGTGCTTCATGAAGGCAAAATGAAAATAAGTATTGTGCACCTGATTAAATACCTGAATTTTTAAATTTGACCACCCTGCATGACCCTAAATGTAAAGCACTACAGCAAGTAATAAATCGTGTAGCCTTTAGCTTGCCTGCTCATTAATGAACGCCTCCAGACATAAGTAACATTTTTATTCCTAATTATATTCTTTCAGTACTGTGTTGCAATCTATGTAACTATTAAAGAGCAATAATTCCAACAAATTGAATACTGTGTATAACATATCCTTTTTATTTCTGAGTGTGTGTATGTGTGTGTGCACACAACACAGAAATACTTTGGCCAATAATTTCACATCTCTGTTCAGTTTATGTATCTAGAATGTGTTCATTGCAGATAAAACAAGCATTGACTAGATATTGTTCCTTTTTAATTTAACTCTGGAATACTCTACTTAACAACAATCCTGTCAAGAGCAAGTCCACTTCATGAGGTACAGTCTTCATGCCTCAAGATGAAGAAAGACAGAACTGCCACAAATGATTTCTAATGTGATGATATCATGCACAAGCAACAAAATTTTATTTTTGTGATGTTATGACACATGTCAGTGCCATTTGTATTATTCAGTAAAACAGAATTCTAAAATATGTTTTAGTGCGTGACAAACATGGCTAGAGGCTTGCCAAATACCTTTTACTACCGTAAGAATAAAAATATATGTTTGTATGTGTGATGGACTCGAGACTATTAATATAAGATAAAGATAAATTTGATGTGTATAGATCTCCCCTGGGTAAGGCAACGGCGTGAAACTTAACAAAGGAAACCTGCATAACAGGATAACCCCCCACAGAGACAACATCGAAACTCACCATTGAAACTCAAGAGCCACTAAAAGGTGTCAACAAACAATTAACTTAAGCAAGAAATGACACCAGCCACTGCAGACAAACACATGTTCAAAGGAAAGCCAATCAAGAACTGCCAGAATCTAAGACCCAATCGTGATGTCTTAAGAATTTAAACTAGAAGACAATGGACTTTAAAAAGATATAAAAACAAGGAACCCTTGGCTCTCTCTCTCTCTCTCGACGACCACGTGGAAGAACAAGAAGCCCTCCCTCTACAGACCAGACCAAGAAGCAAGGAAAAAGGCCGCGTGCATTGCCTAACTCAGGGAAGTACTAGTCTGTGTAAATCTAACCCATTACCTTACGAGTTGTAATCGAGTAGAGTCATAGGATACCAGTAGGCTATTTTTATGATGTGCATGAGTGTGTGTGTTTAATAAACTTGCATGAGTTTGTGTGTTTAATAAACTTATTCCAAATTGTTTCAAAAGAATTGGTCTTGCTGTCAATTTAATGCCAGTCAAAATAAAAATCTTATACTACTGGCAGTGCTCTTTAAGAATAGGTTTGTTCTGTATATATACATAACCCTCCCCCATCCCTCATGCATTTCAATGACATGATATTCCTGATTCAGTCCAGTTCATTCTAATCAATGTGTAGATTATGAGGATGATATTCACCTGCCTACCACCCCAATTACACTGGAAGACGGGGCAGTAGACAGACGAAAATGTAAAAAAAACACTGCCTATTGGCTGCCCAAGGCGCACCTGACTCGATTTTTGAGTCGGCCCCAAAATGGGCACCAGTGTTCCTGCCCAAAACACACAGGAGGCTTATTAACATGCAGTGACCCTGACGCAAATTTGAAGTTCCACTGGGCGTAGGTCGTGCCCAAAGACAAAACTGTAGCATTGATATTTGTGGGGTCAGGAGCAACATGAATGCTACAAATATCTTTCTACCCACTGCCAGTCGATCAGTGAACCCACCCCCACGATTGCCTCAACCCCCTTTAAAAGCTTATTTCTGGCTTGGCTCTATAGAGAAGATGCTGGAATTCACGCTGGCTCCAGCCCACCCATCCTCCATCTCCCCTCACCCCTCCACCCCAAAGCCCCCAATCGGCTAGTTGCTTGTCAGCACTTGTTCTGTGCTATCAGCTCCTGATCAAATTAGAATGACTCCCGACCATGAAAATGGTTCAGCCCTCCTGCTGGTATCATCGACGGGTGTAGCGGACACCCTGTCAACTGGTTAACCTGATTTGCATCATCTGAGTGAAATATCTAATCGTTAACTATAAATAATGTTGTAGTTTATGCAAACACATTGAGCTGTACATCAAGGGTTTTTCCTCTTTGAAAGATGGCTGAGGAACAATGTATCATTGTGCATCCATTCTGGGATTAATTACTTATGGTGGATAGTAAATTCCTTGTATAAGCACATTTTGCTTAACAAATTGAACTTGCTGCTAACTGGAATCAATTGCATCTAGTTAAACGTGTTAGGAGCATTAATATAATAATCTGTTACAAAATGCTGCCAAACATACATGGTCAGCTATTCCTCCAATAACTATTTTTTTAATGGTGCTATAGGAAATGCAGTCCCTACATTTATTTTAGTCTTAAGACGTATATAGTATAAATTCAGCCCTCCTAAGCGTATTGGGTTTTATAAAATATAATTTAAATCTCATTTTAAAATATAGTTTTAAAGAGCAGGATAAAAATCTTTCAATCCAGCCAATCTGACCCTCTTTAAGCTGTCTCTGGATCTGTAAGACGAGCAGACATAATACTGGCCCTGCCTCATCGATCACAGGGTCACATGCTGCCTGGTTTCAGGGCGCTGAAGGGTAGGAACTGCTAAGCGTTAGATTCTTTGTACAAGAGTGTCCAAATTGCAGCTCATAAGAGACATATAATATCTGAGCCCTAACAATCCAGCCATCGAAACACGGGCAACTCAGTCCTATTTGTGCACATGTTTTTTATTCACTAGTTTGCCCTGTTTGACTTTCATGGGACTAGAGGTTTCGAAAGACCTTATTCATGAAAGCAGTCCTGGTTAGTAGCAGGAGTATTTGAATTTGTTGGTGGACTGCGGATTGTACATAATAAACCCAGTTTCATCTTATTTCTGTTCTCACAGTTGTTTGAAATTTGTTTCCAGGATATTTTGACTCACTGCGTCGACTGGAACTGAACTGAGGAAGAATCAATGTAGAAAGTCAAAATATCCTGGAACAATTTCTATACACCATTACAGACAGGAATAAAGCAGAAATCATGTACATCAAATAGATATATATTCACAGTCATATTATGTATACAGAAATACATATGTACACACATATATTGAGCAACATTTTGCAGATTTGTCGTGGGATCATTATATGAACTATTCCACTGGCATCAATGCCAGTAATGCTCCTTTAGCAATATTGCCCTGCTATGTATGAATGTGGAAAAGCCTACCACACCAGTCAGAACTGATCTGTTTTTATCTCATGGATTTGCCAATTGACTCACTGCCACTATTGTCTCCTGTGAGTTATATGCTGTGATGTCACTTGATGGTTTATTTTTAATAACCCATTCATTATCCTCTATCCCATTTACTTAACACGAGAAATCTTTCAGAGCAGATGACTCTTCACATTAATATGATATCAACAAAGGTGGCATGGTGGCATAGCAACATGTTGTGCAATGGACATAAGCCCTGTTTCCTAATCCACACTCAATCATGTTCCCAGCCTATTAGGTAGGAGGCTCAGTAAAAGTCAAGTACATCTCGACGGGGAAGAAGGAAGAAAAAAATAACAGTGGCCAAATTTCCAATAGGTCAACTCCACCAGAACAAGTGTGGTGGAGTGTACCTCACTGGTGCCTGAATGGAAGGCTGCAGATGCTGTCCTAAATTCAGGGGCCAAGGTCATTTACATGGTCCAAACAAGTTGTCTGCACCTATAAGAGTGGACCTGTAGCATCCACCCCAATTCACTGTTGAGAGTTGGAGCGACACACAACTGCTCTGCTTGAGGTTCCCAAGACCCTTCCCTGACCAAAGAAATTTGGCAGCATTTCCATCTTCAGCTCCTAACGGTGCTTTATAAGTATAATTAAAGGAAATAGACCTTTGGCTAGGAACTTTCTTGAATCTTCCCAAGGGCTTCAACAGAATTTGTGTCAGCTCTTAGCTGAAGCTTTATAACAGTGAACTGATTGGAATTCCTAAAGTAGCCCAAGAGGTCCCACAGATATGCCCCCTTAATGTGGATGGAGTGGGAAAGACTGGCTCACTCACCCCAAATCCCAGCCCCTGTCAGGCAATCTCCCTGCACCACACCCGGTCTCCGATCGGAATTTCAGAGCTTCCAGATATATTGCTCCAGCCTGCTTTTGTGCACCCCTTAGAGTCAAGACAACATTGTGAGAGATTTGATAACAACCACACCAGAACAACTTGCATTTATATAGCACCTTTAACGTAGAAAAATGCCCCAAGGAGGGGTGACCAAATGCTTGGATGAAGAGGTGGGTTTTAAGGATGGTCCTAAAGGAGGAGAGTGAGGTGGAGAGGCGGATGGGCTTAGTCAGGGAAATCCAGAGCGTGATGACAAGGTGGCTGAAGGCACATTCACCAATGGTGGAGCGAAAGGAGGGTGTGTGCACAAAAGGCCAGAGTCAGAAGAATGGAGAGTTCGCTGGAGGGTTGGAGGGCTGAAGGCAGTTTCAGAGAAAGGAAGGAGTGAGGCCATGAAGGGATTTAAACACAAGGATGAGAATTTTAAATTGGAGGCATTGGATGACTGAGAGCTACCATAGTTCGGCATGGACAGGGATGATGGCAGATGAGCACAAGGGCCAGTTCAGGCACATCCCATTCATTGAAATAGTCAAGTCTGGTAACATCCTTGCACTGTCAGCCAATTTTCTCTTTGTGCAACAAAATAATAAATGTGGTTATGAAGAATGGGTACATGGTATGACATAGAGAATAGTGGAAATCTTCTCCTATACTGCATGGTATGAGGAAGCTTAACAAGGGGGAACCTAAATAAAAAATGGGACATAGATAAAAATTACAAATCTGAAATGCTACTAAATAACAGAATTTGAGAATTATGTAGAACTTGTATTAGTTCCTACTGGTAATTCTTAAAAGAAGCCTGAAGTATTTTAATTTTGTACTAATTTTTATTTCAATTAAGAATGTTACTGTCATCCATAATTGCCAGTCAATTTTTTTGCATAATCTTTGGCCATTTTTTTCTTCTATCCGGAAGGCATTGACTCATGCTGGGGTGCAGATCGAGAGATGTTAAGAGCTCTCCAGTACCTTACTTAAAATGGCCATTCTTTAGGTGTGAATGTGGACAATGACTGTCAGCAAACTACTCAACTGTGGGAGGGGAGCATTACAGTAAAGTCCAGTCCTGTCCTCACCCTATGTCCACACATGTGCACTTTCCACCAGGGGTCACTGGATAGTGATCAGGAGTAAGCCCTGGATAATTCTGCCCTTCGAAGCTGCAGCCAATTACATTCTCAACAAAGATTAGCTAATTCAGCACAGATTAGAAACTGAACCTGGGAGCTTCCTGGACTACATGGCTCAGTACCACACTAGACAATGCATGGACCAACTGAGCCGTAGAAAGTGCAGATATTCATTGTCATCCGGTCAACACTGGAACATATTACGGTTAACATCAGTGCTGTAGCTTGCATGGTGTGTTTTGTTTTCATGCTAAGTGTTCTGTTTTCTGCAGCTGCTTGGGCTTTATCAATCGTCAAATCAAACATATATCCCACAGTTCTGTATGAAATATCCTGGGCATTTTTATTTATGCTAAGCTTTATTTCTGTAAACTATGTAGATAGAGTTATTTACTGGAATGAAAAGATTAGGATTTACAAATGTATTATAAGAGGAAAAAGTTAAAAAAAATCTCATGCTTCTACAAAAGTTGTTCTCCAAGTATAATATGAATGGAAAGCATGTTTTCTTCTGATGATGATTTTAATAGTATTTGTCCAGTACAAAGACACTTTTTTCACATTCAAACTTCTGGGACAATCTAAGCACAGAAAGGTTTGGCTTATTCAGCTGGCACAATAAAGTCTCTGCATTCAGATTTCCCCGCTCTGCATCTGAGTGCTTGGGGTGCAAGAAGGTATTTAGTACAATGACAAAGGAGATAAGCCTGGCTTTCCTAACACCATTAATAAAAATGCAAAACAGGTTCTGTTTTTCATAAATGAAGAGTACTTTTTATAATATTATAAATGCTGCCTAACTAACTATACATACATGCTGTTCATATGATTATAATACAACCTGAGCCTCACATCACACAAGCACTTTAAGCCTACACTTGATCCACTATGTGAAAGAAAGAGTCTTCCCTTGAGAAAATCCCCATCTGGACAATATGAACCACATCGCTTTCAAGCTAAAGGGTACCAGCTTAGCAGACGCCCTTGTTTAATTCTTTCTTCATATTAGCTCCCTTCGATTATGCTTGTCTTTAGAGGGATTGAATGGTTCCAGAGGCAGATTTTCAGCCTCTAGTAACTCTGAAAGGCAAAGGCCAAAAAAGGGCACCACTTACACTCAAAATGTTCATCATTTAGAAATAATCACTTTCTATTACCATGGACTTCATTCAAATTTACCAGCTGTTGGGGAGGGGAGATAACTTTTGTTTACATATCACCCACCACTACCACACACTATTGCCCTAACACTAGAAATAAGGCATAAACTATACTGAACTAAGAAGTACAATACTCCAGTCTTTGCTTGGAAGTAAGAATGAGTTCTTAACCTTTGTTAGTAATGCATTTCTTTTGATCTGTTGTATGCAATCATATTTTTACAGTCACTGAATATTTTATAGGAAAATAAGAATAATTTATTGAACAAATAGAGTGTTTGATATCAATACTGTAAACTTTCAGTAAGTGGAATAAATTCCAATATTATCATGCTACTGATATAGGAACATTTTTTCATAGTGCTATGTAAGTGCTTAAAGGAAAAGAGTAACAATGGACTTTAAGGTAATCAAATTGCAAGCACATCTTTCAATTCATTTTTTAAATGTAAAAATTCTGTGTACAATTCATCCCAAATGCCTCCCAGACATGGGCATATATAACAATCCAACATTCAGGTCATAAACCATCCAATGTAGTTGATCCATATTGGTAATTAAGTAGACATCATTAGCTGGCCATTGTCACTATTGTTTCTACCAACCCCTGCATTGTGGTGAGATTCACTATGGTTAGATTGGCTTTGATATTTAATGATGCCAAGCAGCACCAACTGTTTATGGGAGAGTGAGCTGGCTGCTTGCCTTGATTTCTTTATCAACAGAGGCTAAGAAGCAGGGGGTCCAAATATTAGCATCCCAGATACATGAAAAAAACATTTGGAACTGCTAAACTGCTGGGAGTTTTGATTTTATTGGAAGATAATTTGCTTAAAAAGTATGGCTCCACATTACTTAGGATTAACAATCCTGAAGCACTTACTGATATATCAAGATATTTTGTATGCCGCATAGCACTTTTTATTGGATAAATATGAAGATCGGTAAATGCACTGCCAATGTGGAACTGATCCATACAGACTGGGAAGGTCTCAAGTTTGATCTTTAGTCTACGGTGAGTACACTTATCTCAGCCCAGACAATGGAAAGATGATAAGAAACTTGCATTTATATAGCACCTTTCACGACCTCAGGACGTCCCAAAGCACTTTACAGCCAATTAAGTACATTTTTGAAGTGTAGTCACTGTTTAAATAATGTAGGGAAATGCGGCAGCCAAATTGCACACAGCAAGGTCCCACAAAGAGCAATGTGATAATGACCAGATAATCTGTTTTTAGTGATGTTGACTGAGGGATAAATATTGGCCAGGACATCAGGGAAAACTCCCCTGCTCTTCTTTGAAATAGTGAAGGTGGGATCTTTTACGTCCACCTGAGAGGGCAGATGTAATGCTGCAAATTATCTCAGTGCCCTTAAACCAGAGAGGAGGAAATCAACCAGAAATCCTGCTCCTGATTATTATCCAGTGACTCCTGCTGGAAAGTACATGTGTGGACATTAGGTGAGGACAGGATTGGCCTTGGCTATGATGCCCCATTGCCAATTAGTCTGCTGATACTCACTGTCTAAGTTCACACTTGATTGACTATTTGAGCAAGGTACTGGAGAATAGCCAACACATGTGGAACCCTACCCTGTGATGAATTACTGCCTTCAGGAGAGGAAGGGAGGCAAATTGAGAAAATAATATAAAAATACTGTATCTGAAAAGACCTCTGTAATTATTAAGTCTTGTATACATTACTGTATATTTAATTTCTATCTCACAGTACTGACTCTGGTTTTGGAAGATATTGTTACAAAGACTCAATCACTTTCCATACTCAAATATACATTATGTAGAAGTGTTATGGCACATATTAACCATCAGCCGCAGCATTTACAGGTCAAAGACGCTTTGTTCAAGTAGCAGAGAGCAATGACCTAATTAACAACAATAGTGCCATAGAGCCACTATGCCAGTGACTTTCTTTCATTGCCCCATTATTACAAAATACTGTTTCATCATCACAACAAACATAATGGAAGATGTTTTTGTGGGGAAATTCTACAGACTGATTAGTGGGCCAACTGACTGGGACAATTAGCATTAATCTTTAAGTAATGCCTGGAAAATGGAAAAATATACTTTATAATTCAATCATAATCTATGAGAATATTTGCATTCTGATCAGCTGTATTCAAAAACTAATTGAGGAATCCTTAATATGACTAAGGAGCTCACACGCAACAACCTCACAATGCACTGCAAACCTAGTATGAAGGAATTCTCAGCATTCTTACACAGACTCTGTCACAAATCCAATCTTCATTTCTGTGCTCAAGAAACTACACAGAAATAAAAATTCTTCATATCACATTCAATGTTTCCAAAGAAAGACCTCCACTTTCTTTCATTTTTTGAAGTGCTGTACACATAAAAATAACAAATACACATTAACATTGGACAAATTGTTATGACATTTCTACTTAGCTCACATCGCATCCAGGATGGTCAATCTGTCAAATTCAATACCAGAACCCACAAAAGAATGAGGCATCAGTTCTATAAACCTTTATTCACACTAAGATCAAACAGGAATAATGGACTCTGGCTGTACTGTATCAGGAACTGAAAGTAGCAGCCTTATTGAAGGATGATTTGACTTTCATTTTCTCAATTCCCCAGTATACTGTATGCATTAGTCCATTAATAAGTTAATGGCTTATAATATCAGTTGAAAAGAGTTATTCTCAGACTGACAGGATACTATCGTTCTCCCTCTCACAGTCCCTCTATGTTTGACCGGTACTTCTATATCCAAGGCATGAAGGAATCACTCCCTCCTCGTACAAACCTTTTAAGTGGACACTCCTGTGGTGAGTAGCTGTTAAGTTAGGCTCAGCTGCCTAAGACTCTGTCAGCCCCACTGTCCACCCTGCCAGCTACTAGTCCACCCCCACCCTAGTTTTGACCTTAAAGCTGCATAGTTTCCCCTGTTTCTACCCCAGCCCTCACAAGAAGCATTTCTTCCATAAGATCTCCTTCCCACTTAGCTCCTCAACACTCCACTGCCTTTGCTTGGCCCAATTCTCACCAGTATCAGCAATTGGTCCCAGTTCTCGATCACTGCTGTGTTTCCCTACATTAGGAACGTAGGAACAGGAGTAGGCCATTCAGCCCCTCAAGCCTGTTCCGCCATTTAATGAGATCATTGTTGATCTGCGACCTAACTCCATATACCTGCCTTTGGCCCATATCCCTTAATACCTTTGGTTAACAAAAACTATCAATCTCAGAAATAAAATTAACAATTGATCTAGCATCAATTGCCATTTGCGCAAGAGAGTTCCAAACTTCTACCACCCTTTGTGTGTAGAAGTGTTTCTTAATTTTACTCCTGAAAGGTCTGGCTCTAATTTTTAGACTATGCCCCCTAGTCCTAGAATCCCCAACCAGTGGAAATAGGTTCTCTCTATCTACCCTAACTGTTACCCTTAATATCTTGAAAACTTCAATCAAATCACCCCTTAACCTTCTAAATTCTAGGGAATACAACCCTAATTTGTGTAATCTCTCCTCGTAACCTAACCCTTGAAGTCCGGGTATCATTCTGGTAAACCTACGCTGCACTCCCTCCAATGCCAATATATCCTTCCTAAGGTGTGGTGCCCAGAACTGTTCACAGTACTCCATGTGTGGTGTAACCAGGGTTTTGTATAGCTACAGCATAAACAGTGATTACAGTTCAAAAGTACTTAATTGACTATGAAGCACTTTGGAATGTCCTGAGGACATGAAAGGCACTAAATTGGGATTCCAAAAGGTTGAGTCATGCTTAACTAACCTGATAGAATTCTTTGAAGAGGTAGACAAGGGTAATGTAGTAGATGTCATATATTTGGATTTTCAAAAGACCTTCCATAAGTTACCACACAGTAGGCTCATGACAACAGTTAGGGCATGTAGAGCCAGGAGACAAATAGCTGAATGGATTGCAAATTGGCTAAAAAATAGAAAGTAGAGAGTAGAGGTAAAGGGTAGTTATTCAGATTGGAAGAAGGTAGAAAGCGGTGTTCCACAATGATCAGTGCTAGGGCCACTGTTATTTATAATTTACATTAATGCTTTGGACTTAGGAAAAAGTAACTCAATATCAAAATTTGCAGATGGCACCAAAATGGAGAGGTATAGCTAACACTGAGGAAGAATGCAACATAAAATTTGCAGACTGGGCAGCTAAGTGGCAAATGAACTTTAACATTGATCAATGTGAGGTGATGTACTTTGGTAGGAAATATAGAAACATCACCGACACCTTAGAAAATAAGGGGGGAATTTTTCAGGGAGTCAGTGGTGGGTCGGGTGCGAAAATGTTTTTTTTTGACAGTGGGTCGGGACCCAGCTGCCAACCCCCCACCACGCGCCTTTCCCAGATGTCGGGTCTGTCAGCGCTGAACAGACCCGACACACAGTGACGGGGGAGGCAATTCAGGTCATTGTGATGTTATTAACAGCCCATTAAGAAGTATTTTGAGCTCACCTTTACATTTTACGAGGTTGCCCACGGGGTCCACGCTACTCGGGGATCACGTCAGGTAAGCAGGTTGGGAGTTGTATGACCATGGAATCACCTCATTACTTGACAGCTGCAAATGTGCTACAAAAGCTCCCATCTCACAGCTGTTCACTTTCCAAGCTCAGAAGCTGTTGCCTACTGCATTGATTGAGCTTTATGTAGGTTGCAAGCGTTTGGAGTAAACTCTCTATCCAGTGTCAACTCATTGGAACAACCTCTCTCACCATTGACAGATCGCTTCTGTCATCTCAAGTTCACCTGCCATCTATTACATCAGCATCGGTGCCCTTGAAACTATCTCACCTTGGTCCTCAGAATCCCACCACGATCAGCCCCAACACCAGCAGCACCAGGTACACCAGCAGCACCAACAACAACACCAACCTTCTCCGCAATCAACTGATGCTGCACAGGACACAGGGCATCAGCACCCGACCACATTGCTGCCTGGGATTCCAGGAATGGCCTCACCATGGCCAGATTTACTTCACTTGATGCTGTACACCCTGGCTGCCACATGATGCGCCAGGTTGGCACCACCCCACAGTAACACCATAAAGAATTCCTACAAAGCACAAGCCATTCGTTTCACACTCATGACCATTGCAGGGGTACCGTTATGTCTTGCCATTCACTGCGACTCACTAAGACACTTCCAAAGGTGCACAGAAATCTGTCCAAGAATGCAAAGTGTTGAAAATATAGATGTCAATGTTTGACAGCACATGAACAGAAACTTCACATGAACATTGGCTAAAACACAAAAGTGCCCACCCATTGTGTGTTGTTAGTTGGTATGATTGGACTAGGATGAGGGTGAGTGTGAGGGGTAGAAGTGATAATGTAGATAGAGAGGGATGGGTGGAGGTGCAAGGTAAGTTGGTGTGAGTAAGGATGTGCAGGAGTAGGGTATGGAAGGCAGAGTGACGGGGATGTGATGAGTGGCACAGCAGGGTGAGGTTGGGTATGGATTTGCAGTAACGTTTCATGATCTACTGAGATCATTGAAAGGTTTGCGCCACTGCTTGTGTCCTCCTGTGCAATGTGCAACCAGGCTGTGTTGATCTCCTGGGGAGGTCTCTTCTGCCCATTGGAAAGGAAGAGAACCTCCCTGCGTGCTGTGACTCCCTCCATAAGCATGGGAGAGCCTGGGTGCAGCCGTGCACCTCTGTGCAGTGCTTGTCAGTGTTTGCAGCAACTCAATGCTGTAGAACACTGACAGCACAACTGTCAAAGTAAATTTGCGCATGGTCCCTTTAAGGAAACCGGCTGATGACGCGTCATCAAATGGCATCATCAGACCCACTTCCTATATTGAAACATATCAGATACTGAGGGGGCTCAACAAGGTAGATGCAGAGAGGATGTTTCCCCTCATGGGGAAATCTAGAACTCGGGGGCATAGTTTCAGAATAAAGGGTCGCCCTTTTAGAACTGAGATGAGGAGGAATTTCTTCTCTCAGAGGGTTGTAAATCTGTGGAATTCTCTGCCCCAGAGAGCCGTGGAGGCTGGGTCATTAAATACATTTAAGGTGGAGATAGACAGATTTTTACAAGATAAGGGAGTGAAGGGTTATGGGGAGCGGGCTGGGAAGTGGCTTTGAGCCCAAGATCAGCCATGATCTTATTGAATGGCGGAGCAGGCTCGAGGGGCCAAGTGGCCTATTCCTGCTCCTATTTCTTATGTTCTTATGTTCTTCAATTGGCCGGCAAACTCGCTGGGCAGACTTAACAAGCCCAATCAGGGGGAAATCATTTTGGACAGCGGGCTGGAGCCAGAAGCGGGGTCGGGACTCGCCACTGACCCCGCCCACCACCGACCCGCCGAGGTTGGTAAAATCCAGCCCTAAGACACTGATTAGGGTATAAGAACAAAGGGATCTAGGGATACAGGTGATCAAATCATCAAAAGTAGCATCGCAGGAATTCAAAAGTCGTGAAGTTATGTTATAACTGTATAGGACCCTGCAATTTTCTACACACTTAGAGTATTGTGCACAGTTCTGGTCTCCATACTATAAAAGGACATAGAAGCACTAGAGAAAATGCAAAGAAGATTCACAAGGGTGGTACCAGAACTGAGAAATTATACCTATCAGGAATGATTGAACAGGTTGGGGCCTTTTTCTTTAGAAAAGAGAAGACCTAGAGGAGACCTGATAGGGGTCTTTAAAATTATGAATGGGTTGGACAGGGTAGATGTGGAGAGAATGTTTCCACTTGTGGGGGAATCCAAAACTAGGGACCATAAATACAAGATAGTTAATAATAAATCCAATAGGGAAATAAGGAGAAATTTCTTTACTCAGAGAATGGTTAGAATGTGGAACTTGCTACCACAGGAAGTGGTTGAGGCAAATAGCTTAGATGCTTTCAGAAGGAAACTAAATGAGTACATGAGAGAAAAAGGGATAGAAAGATACGCTGAAAGGCTGAGATGAGGTAGATGGAATGGGATGAGACCCGTGTGGAGTATAAACACCAGCACAGACTAGTTGGGCCGAATGGCCTCTTTCTGTGCTGTATATTTTGTGTAATTCTATGTAAATTCTTCCTCAGGCATACCTAATCTTGCAATTTTCTAATGAATATATTTACCATAATAAGCTCCACAGTTGGGACTAAGAGCCATATGATTGGATACCATTTAGGTCACCCTCCTCTGGACCTTCTCAAGAGCATTAGGGGGAAAAATTCAGTATCGCCCCGTTTGGGGCGCGATTATCGGCCGTGCGCAAAGTTTAGCGCCTGACGCTAATTATCGCCTCCGACTGCAAACTTGGCTTTTATTGCCCCTGAAGTTGATTGGAGCGCTAAATCAGGCGCTACACACCTGTCTTAAGGCGCAAAGGCCGAGGAGCGAGGCGCTAACTCAGAGCGCGGGCGCAGCGCAGGTGCTGTCAGTTAGCAATGGAACACAGACACACTGGCGCCGACCAGTTCTTAAAGGGGAGGCTTGATCTTGCTCTCCAGCCACACCCTGCTCATTGGAGACTTGAATCTTGGCCTGGAGAGAACTGTGGCTAAATCTTGCAGCCAAGGACTATGGAGAGGGCCAGGGAGCGATCACAGCGCTTCAGGGAGCGGGTCTTGGAGGCTCTGGTTGGCACGGTGGAGCGCAGAAGATCAATACTGTACCCAGAGAGTGGCAGGAGGCCTTTGCCGCGCGAGTACAGAAGAGTGTGGAGGGAGGTGGCTCAGAACGTCTCCTCCAGGAGCATGGTGCCCAGGACCCATATACAATGTAGAAAAAAGTTCAACTACCTCACTCGGGTCGTCAGGGTGAGTGGCTTTTTTTCAATACCTCTCCATCCCTCCATCTCAACCTCACTCTATGGCCAGAGGGTCTTAAAACCCCAATGCACAACACTCATCCAACACCAATGGCCCTCTCATGAAACACACATGCACATTCCACACTTTGCATAAAGTAATGGTTATTCACCTATGGGAGGCACATCAGGCAAGACCATGGCTGCATACAGTAAGGGCTATTCACCTATGGGAGGCACATCAGGCAAGACCATGGCTGCATACAGTAAGGGCTATTCACCTATGGGAGGCACATCAGGCAAGACCATGGCTGTATATTTACTCAGACGCCGTCCTTTTTCTTGCAGGCCAAGCTATCTCATAATAGGAGACAACAGCAACGGACGGGTGGAGAGCGGCCTCAGCTGCAACCCCTCAGCGATCTTGAGGCGCGCGTCCAGAGGATCGTGGCAAGCCGGGTGATCAGTCCCGTCGCCACTGGAGACGCCGACCCCGTTCTGGACAGCAATGGAAAGATCATCACCTTTTTGTCTTCTCTCCTTCCACTTGTCCCTCACAACACCAGCCTTTGACACTTTTAATCCAACTTACTAAATCGCTGCACTCATTCCTCCCTTACTGCCACCCTGTCATCACACTAAAGCCACTCTTGTACCTCCCTGCTTTCAGATGGTGATTCACCAGCTGAGGAGACGGGCCCTCAAGCTGCCAGTGGGAGTGAAGCTGCAGGCGAGGAGGAAGATGAAGCCGGAGCATCAGCGCCACCCTCTCCCGAGGAAGCCCATGCCCACACTGGGAACACGCCTTCCCTGGAGGGGAGCAGGGGGGAAGGGTCTGATGAGGGTGAAGCTCCAGGACCCAGCGGGCTGCAGCAATGCGATGGGGGTAGGGAAGCTCGGGGGCCTTCTCCCCGGAGGGAGAGTATGCCAGCGAGTCCTACTGCACTGGACGCAGAGGAGGAGCGGCTCATCGCTGAAATGAACACCCAGCCGGTGGACATGCACACTGAGCTCATGGGTGCAGTGGGAAGGGTGCCCGAATACATTGAATCACTGGCAAGGAATGTGGAGCACTTCGCTGTCGCACAGGCGGATGCCACGCAAATGTTTAGTGCTGCAATTAGGTCACTGGCTGCCATGACCTCATCTCTGACTGCTCTCCTGCAGACTCAGATTGAGGCCACACGAGCACTGACTGCTGCCATTGTCGCTGGTTCGGACACATTTCCACGGGGCTCTCACCGCGCCACAGCAGGCCAGCAATCTGTGCTTCAGCAGATTGCTCTGGATGCTGAAGTGCTGCCCCGTGGGAGTGCCAGTGTGTCGGTCGAGCAGGGAGTTGCTGTCCTCTCTCAAGATGACAGCATTCCTGCTGCCACCACTGTCACTTCTCCACTGCACTTGCCACTGCCTGTAGGACAGACTGCTGCCGCCCATGCAGAGTTGGTGCAATCTGCAGCCGGGCCCTCCAGGCCCAGAGCTGGTTGAGGCCGTCCTTCAAGGGCATCTGCAGTCTCAGGTTCTGACAATCAGCAGCCTTCCAGCAGCCTTGCTGCAGCCACTGGGGTCCCATTACGGAGGAGCAGTAGGGTGGGAAGGGGGGAAGTGCGCAAGGGAAGGAGATCACCCTCGAAGGGAAAAAAGTAGGATGTGTGACAAAATGTTGGTCATTTTTTTATTAAAGGCCGAGGTTCGTGGTCAAACTTTTGTTTAGTGTTTTGGACATTATCTCCAGGTTGTGAGAACCAGTTATGTTAATGACTGTTTTTTTGTGTTTCTTTCTATGAGTTTGTCATGAGGAAATGACACACACAGAGTTTGTAAAATAAATACGTTTTTGTATTCAAAATGTACATATTTGGTCTTTGGAATCATTACTGCCTTGGTCGGCTTAGGGGTTGCGGGTTGGTTTCATTCATGTTGTTCTCAATGGCAGAAGCCATTTCCTCAGCAGGGGCCTAGAAGCGGCTTGCTATCAGACGTTGACGGACGGCCCTTCCAGTTTCTACATTGTGGGCCTCCCTCCCGCCTTGGTGCTGCTGATGATCATCCTCCTCCTCTTCCTCCTCCTCTTCCTCCTCCTCCTCTGGTGGTGCTCCAAGGCCTGGTGGCATTGGCTGGGTCCTGAGGATTGCCAGGTTATGCAGCATGCAGCACACAACTACGAAGAGGGAGACTCGCTCAGGCGAGTACTGCAGGGCTCCTCCTGAGTGGTCCAGACAGCGGAACCGTTGCTTCAGCACACCGATTGTGTGCTCAGCGATGTTCCTGGTAGCTTGATGGCTCTCGTTGTACCGCAGCTTAGCAGGGGTGTTGGGCATACGGAGCAGTGTCATCAGCCAGGTGCACAGTGGATATCCTTTGTCCCCGAGAAGCTAACCACCTGGGTGATGCGGTGCCTGGAAAAGTTCTGCCACAGTAGTCTGGCGCAGGATGAATGCTGCCAGGATAGTGGGCATTGACAGCGAGTATCAGCTGTCTGTGGTCACAGACCAACTGCACGTTTAAGGAATGGAACCCCTTTCGGTTGCGGAAATCCTCTGCATTCTCATGTGGAGCACGCAATGCCACATGCGTGCAGTCAATGGCGCCCTGCACCATGGGGAAGCCCGCTATCCTCGCAAAGCCCATTGCGCGTTCATGCTGTTTGGTCCGGGTCATGGGGAAAGAGATGTACTCTCATCTCCTTTTATAGAGCGGATTTGTGACCTGACGGATGCAGTAATGGACTGGGAGATATTGGCGATGTCCCCAGTAGCTGATTGAAATGAGCCGGTGGCATAAAAGTTCAGAGCCACTGTGATCGTCACTGCCACCGCCAGAGACGTCCTGGTCCTCAGTAGAGGCTGCAGATCTGGCTGCAGCAGGTGGCAGAGCTCAGTGACCACCTCCTTGCTGAAGCGCAGCCTTCGCAAACACTGCTCCTCAGACATATTAATGTAGGAGAATTGTTGGCGAAATACCCTGGGAGGGTAAGGTCACCTGTACAGAGGCCTGTTGGCCCTCCTACATCTGGCTATGATTGCCACTCTCTCTCTGCGTCTCTGTGGCCTCCGATTCTGCTGGCGCAGGACGACGCCCCGAATCAGTGCAGGAGATCGGGGCGGTAATGTCCGGTCAATTTCGCGAGAGGCGCAGATATCGCCGCACCCGGGTGCTAGTTGCTTTTTGCCCAATTAGCGCCCTCTTAAGGCGCTAACGGGAGGCGCAAACCAACTGAATTTTTCCCGCTTAATATCCCCCAAAAGGTGTAAGGACCAAAACTGGACACAACATTCCAAGTGTACAACAGTATAGCAGGGGCTTGGGTACATTTTGGGTCACCTATTTATCCTCTTGGTAGAACAGTACAGAAAATGAAAGGAAAAAGTAAGATATAAAACTTATTTCACTGTTTAATTTTGCATTGTGACCAACACTGTCTTGGTTACGACTCCCAGATAAGTATGATTAAGTTAATTCTATGTGCTTTTGGAATGCATCTCAGTATCACCAAGGTAGTTTAATTCAAATCAATATGTAGCAATATACACAAACTACAACCAATGCAGTTTGTTTGCTTTAGCAGTCACATTTTTGATTGACTCTTGTGAATCAATGTTCCTACACACACACAAACTGAAATGCTGTAGTTCAGTTCTGCCTGTTATATTCTGGATCCACCATAGCTGTAGCATTCAGCTACAGCTATACCATTCAAACTTATGTGAAAGCAACAAACAACTATAATACCTGCAGAGTGTCACCATCAACAACAGTTTTAAAATAAATACTTAAGAAAGACCAATGTATGTTACCATCACTTGCAGGGACATCTATTGGCACCGATTTTTTAAAGAAATATTTTTTGTTTAATAAGTAGTGCCAACAACATCAACAAAGAACTGAATTGGCAGAGTTATTGAGATCTATGGTGGAGCAGAAATAAATTAATGTACATAGATGAAATAATAGCCTCTAAACCGGGTGAAATGACACTATGCAGTTTTAGCACACAAACACATTAATATATTCAAATTATTTTTTTCTAGTTGTTATTTTAACAAAGATATTAAATAGTTTATAAGACCTAATATGATTTCAACACATAAATATTCATCAAGGTAAAGGATGTCCATGCTGAATAATGGAACATTTTACCACTCAGATCCTTAGAGCCAAAAACAAGACAAATAAAGCAAAGCACTGGCTAGATGTAAAGAAAAGTTCTCAGCCTAAACAACATGCATTACCCCTAATCAGGCATCCTTATGTCCTAAATTTTAAACCTGTTGATTTATTACAATTTGCGGATAATTTTCTGCTCTAGAGCTCCATCCACAAGAAACTGGGTTGAGACTCCACAACCTCATTTCACGCAAGACCCTTATAACTGGTACAAAGGGGAAATGATTTTAATTTCTTTCCAAGTCCAAAAGTGGAAATACAGCACTGTAACCCACTATGCCTTCTAGTCCCTTCTCCTAGTTTAATATTAATTCAGCTTTGTCATATTTCTTGCCAAGACACTTTCCCAATGATGGCATTAGCACTCACAGCAAAAGAAAACAACAGAAAGACTGAAACAAAAGTGAAATTAGAATTCATTATCTAATTTCTAAATAGAATCGTGATGGTGAAACCCCTCTTTAAAGAAATTACATGTATTTGTGTCAAAATCATTTTTTTTTTTGCATTGTAATTCAATCAGTTGTGACAAGGTGCCTGAAATAAACCTAGTCAGTTCACCTGTGTTCAAATCACCATAATCTTTCCTAGCTCTCCATTAGTTACTATTAAATAGCTCACACTCACAGTGGGTTTGAAGTGCTTGTGAAAGTAGATATACGTCTCCTGTGATTAGATTTGAATCCCACATTAAAAATGAACTCTTTCACCTGAAAGCTCTCTGTCATTCAGCCACCAATACAGCTGTTCATGGCAGAGACAATAAATGGAAAATAAAAGCTTTAAAGACACCATAGGAATACATTTACCAATCACAAAGTGGGTTATAAATAAAAGGGATGATAAAATGTACAGAATGTAAAAACCAATCCATTTTAAACAAAAGGCAGAGGTTCCTAATCAGCTCAGTGCATTAGTACAGGAACATGATGTGATACTGAGCCACACTGATCAGAAAAATCAGGTTCCCCTCTGGTCTGTGCTGTGTTAGCTAATCTCAACCTGGATGATAATGGGGACCAATTGGTTACAAAGTACTTCTGAGATAGGGAGGAGAAAGTATGAGCCAGGGTTCCTACTTGTGATTACAATTCATGATTCCCTGCTGGAAGCTGCATGTGAGGACAGCAGGTGAGGACATAATGGGCTCAGTTGTGATGCTCCCCATGATGAGTAGACTGCCACATGTAACGAATGGTCACTTGGGTGAAGTATAGGTTGGCTGTTGGCGTCTACAGGCACTTACCCCAGCATGAATCAGCAACTTCAGGAGATTAGAAATTAAAATTACAGGGGGTGGGAGGAAAGAGAAAATGACACCAAAAAAAGCATTTGGCAATGGTATCTGTTGAAAAAGGATTTATATTTATATTTTTTATATTAATATTTTGACAAGCGGCTTAGGTAGAAGAATGTCAGCTTTTGAGTCCTGTATATCATACCAATAATACAAACCTATCCTATACTTTCAAATATTAATAATGTTGCTGGGTTTATCCCTGTATAGAGCTGCACTCTTAGTCATTGTACCATTGTTTCAGAAACCTATTAGAATCAATTAATAATCTGGGCTTCAGGCAGTTCGGTCTAGAAACGGCTCACTTCTCAGCTCATAAGATCCTAATATATTCACTAGAAGCCTGTGTCAGAGAGATAACCGAACAAAAAAGGGGCCAGGATTCAGCTCCCATCTCTCTTAAACGTAAAGGATATAATCTTTTTCTAAATATTTATTCAGACGAAAATATATATAACTGAGCGTCAGATTGCTATGGTACAAACGCTTAAAAATCATTATGCACTTTTGGTCTGAACATCCCAGGTGCAAAATACATTAGCAGGGCAGCACTGCACCTGCTTTCAGTGCTCACACCAGCAGGCATTCGGCATGCAATCACTGCCTTTGTCAGTTGCATTATCCATCCAGTTCTGTTTCATTTTATTCACGAATAGCCAGATGCTTCCTCTCCTTAAAAATCAATACGGTGGCAAGCATCCTGCATCTAACACATTATTTAGCCAACAATGATTCCATTTTAATTCTCTGTTTCCGAAAAAGTGTTCTTTCTGCACAGAGCATACGTTTGTTCTGTTACTATGTCGCTCGGTGCACTTAGTGCTTCAACGATGTACACTACGAAAATGACCAAGCATACAAAAATAGATGTTATTTGAATTCACAGTACAGCTTACAGGATCCGATTTAAAAACACACACACACAAGAACCAAACCGATTTCGGCAACAAATATGTTGAAAAGATAATTTCACTTCAGGGTGTATCCGCCTTGTTTAATGATTGTAGTCAAAGAACAATCATTTACGTCTAGTGAGATTATCTAGTGCTCAAAATGTGCCGTGAGACCGCTGATTCCCAACACTCGGTTCCCTGACCACGTTTGTGACTCCCGGTCGCCTCATCTCAGAAACGAGCACAGGCTGGTCAATGTAGAGCTCCGTATATTTGTCTCCATGATGCTGATGTGAGGTTTGACGCCAACAGTTTGCCGGTCATTGCCAGTATACTGGTGGGTTTAGGTGATGTCAGAAAGGAGATTGCAAGAACCCCACGATGTTAATCCAAAAACAATAGTTGAACGGCAGCAGAGCAATACAAACTGAACTGTCAGCGCCTTTCAAAGCACCGATATCAAATGCAAAAGAGCGATGGAAAACAAGCACGATTTGTATTCCATCTTCACACCACACAGACAACAACCAAACAGACCGCGATTAAATACAACAAAGAGATGGTAGGACCGAGAGACCAAAAGAAAGACACCCTGAGAAAGGTATTTGGTGTAGGAGGCGTTAGGTTACTGCAGATACACATCTGAAACCAGGTGTGCTGTCATTTATTGTCGTTTAACATTGCTGTGCACCAACATTCAAGGCAGGATTGAACTTATCAAACATCGGATTGCATCAAATATATTTATTACCCAAGTGGCACACTCGATCCCTCCGTGTACTCAGGAAGCACTGGTACAGATTTAAACAAACAATCCTTTGTGTTTATTTTTCTTTGCCGCTAATAAGTCTAAAATACTTAAATCCCTTCAGTAGTGGGAACCCCAAACGTCCCCAGATCGCTTTTAAGCGATGATCACATACTAACCAAGTGCAATGGGTCGGGGTGTAATACTCACCAGCTGTAAAGTACAGAGGAATATTAAAGTACATCGACCTGTGCAGCAACCCATTCCAGCCAGAGGAAAAGTCTTGGAGGAAGAATCTGATGGGGGTTTTCCCTACACCGGCTGAATCGGAACCAGCGAGTCTGATCAACAGAATGAAGAGGCTGTTGTAAGCTGACACTCCATATACACGGCACAGATAATGGAGAATAAATACAGAGAAGCTGGTACAATCCAACAGCGCTCGGAACGGGACGGATGCGAAGTCTCTTTTCTCTGTTCTTGCTGTGCGATTGCGAAGCTCGATCCGATCACTTGCCGGAGAAGCTTTAATATGAAAGGGAAAGATGGGATGGCCAGGGTTAATGGGCTGGGTCAGAGAAAGTTGAATTGAGTTGGTGGGATTTTCTGAAACGTGACTCGTCAGGACGCGCTGGGCGGGGCTGCTCCTTGCCAAATATGTTTAATAGGAAAAGCAGAGGGGTCAGTGTAACGCGGGGTTGGGAAGTGTCGGGAGATTCTTGGGGAGAGCCGATTAGGAAAATATTGAGAATTGAGGATGGGGAGTAGTTGATAACTTGTGGAAGGACGGGATGGGGAGAAGGATTTGATGTCATGTAGGGTGCTGGCTAATGTTAGGCATCATGACTAAGGGAACACTGCAACAATGATCGGTTGTGATAGATTGGCAGCTGCTCAACCATTTCCATTTAAGTGGCAATTGGTTCAGAAATGTAAATAGAGTATAACGCAGGGGAAGCTTCAAGGACTAGTTTAATACAGACCTAAGGAGGTGATAGTTCCAGTGACGCTGGTTTATAAATGTTCTCGATCAAGTGGATGTTAACGACTGTCGGGAGCTCCCTTCCACAACCCGGTGCTTATTCTGACCCCTCCGCCGCTCAATCCGCGGGAATCAAAAATCACACAGAGAATCTACAGAATGTATTCTTTATTCGTTCATGGGATGTAGGTGTCGCTGGCAAGACCAGCATTTATTGCCCATCCCTAATTGCCCTTGAGAAGGTGGTGGTGAGCCACCTTCTTGAACCGCTGCAGTCGATGTGGTGAAGGTACTCCCACAGTGCTGTTAGGTAGGGAGTTCCAGGATTTTGACCCAGCGACCATGAAGGAACTGCGATATACTTCTAAGTCAGGATGGTGTGTGACTTGGAGGGGAACTTGGAGGTGATGGTGTTCCCATGCGCCTGCTGCCTTTGTCCTTCTAGGTGGTAGAGGTCGCGGGTTTGGGAGGTGCTGCCGAAGAATCCTTGGCGAGTTGCTGCAGTGCATCTTGTAGATGGTACACACTGCAGCCACGGTACGCCGGTGGTGGAGGAAGTGAATGTTTAAGATGATGGATGGGGTGCCAATCAAGCGGGCTGCTTTGTCTTGGATGGTGTCGAGCTTCTTGAGTGTTGTTGGAGCTGCACTCATCCAGGCAAGTGGAGAGTATTCCATCACACTCCTGACTTGTGTCCTGTAGATGGTGGAAAGGCTTTGGGGAGTCAGGCAGTGAGACACTTGCTGCAGAATACCCAGCCTCTGACCTGCTCTTGTTGCCACAGTATTTACGTGGCTGGTCCCGTTATGTTTCTGGTCAATGGTGATGCCCAGGATATTGATGGTGGGGGATTCGGCGATGGTAATGCCGTTGAATGTCAAGAGGCGGTGGTTAGATGCTCACTTGTTGGAGATAGTCATTGCCTGGCACTTGTGTGGCACGAATGTTACCTACCACTTATCAGCCCAAGCCTGAATGTCATCTAGGTCTTGCTGCATGCGGGCATGGACTGCTTCATTATCTGAGGAGTTGCAAATGGCACTAAACACTGTGCTATCATCAGCGAACATCCCCACTTCTGACCTTATGATGGAGGGAAGGTCATTGATAAAGCAGCTGAAGATGGTTGGGCCTAATACGTTGAGAGCCTTAAGTATTGTTACAGGAAATAATAAAGCAGGTTAGTAAAGTTCTGAACTTATTGCAATACTCCAGCGGCTTACAGGCGAGGTCTTCCTGTTGGGAGCAGTGCTGCTCTACACTCTGTTTGAGTGTGTGTTGATGAAAACAGGGAGATTGTAAATTGAGACATGTTAGTACTTGCCTCATGTTGTCCGCAGTGAGACCCCAGTAAGAGGAAGCCAGATTCTAGCACCTATTAATCGAGGTCGGACCATCGGATTAATGCGAAAGAAGGAAAGCATCTTATCACATCCTCCGTACATCATATCATTCTTCACATCCAAAACATTTCCCTTGCCGTTGAGATGGTTTTCTACGTTAAAGGTGTGATATAAATATAAGTTATTGTTATGTAGGCAAACGCAACGGCCAGTTTGCACACAGCACGATCCCACACAGCAATAACCAGTTTGTTGGGAGAACACCCTCCTCTTGCTCCAATGATAAAATGTTTTTTTTTACAGCGACCTGAATAGGCATACCGACCTCAGATAAACATCTGGAAATACTCAGCAGGTCAGGCAGCATCTGTGGAAACCAGCCTGACCTGCTGAGTATTTCCAGCATTTTCTGTTTTTATTTCAGATGTCCAGCATCTGCAGTATTTTGCTTTTGTATGAGTTAAACATCTCATCTGAAAGTCAGTACTTCAAGTAACACAGCACATCCTCAGTACTGAACTGAAACTGAATGATCAGCCTAACATATGTACTCAAGTCTTGGAATGAGACGTGATCCCACAACTAACTCAAAGTGAGAGTTCTACCATCTGAACTAATCTGACATTTGTGGCCATCAAAAGAATGTGTCACATATAAAGCAGATGAGAATTAAGACAATATTTTTGACAAGATAATTACAAAAAAGTGTTGTTTTGGATAAACTGAATTTTAATGTACTTGGTGAATAAGGTAGCATCACTTCCTTAGAGTGCACCACCCTAACCCAAGGAAGGTGTTACAGTCCGTTGATGGTAGCAATCGGTTTAAGACCAAGGGTATCTTCGGCACACCAAAGTGTTCAGCAAATGTTTTTCCTTTTTTTACCAATATACAACACAATGACAAACAACATCATAACATTATATAGAACCATCATTGTGGTCATGTGTGTAATATATTCACGATGAACATTGTGCACGACTCATACGGCTCTTTTTCCTCAGAACATCAATGATTTGCCCCCTTTCTCTGAATGTAACACTGACCAAGGTGCTTTCAATTCTGTAGGCATTGGTACTCAGAATGCACTGTAAGTTCTTTGTTTACAAAATCTTTCATTCAAACCTACTATTAGTTGCTAAATGATAATTGTTAGACTACACATTAGACCATGACAATGCTCGTGTTGTCTGTTGCCAAAATACTATCAATTGCACTTTACTGAAACACCTTGGTCAACATCATGATACATATGCCATTGCTGTATTTGTCTCAAATTACATCCTCACACTATTCAACTAATGTACAAAAATTGACAAAAAATTCCAATAATTATCTGCTAATGTATAGCCTAGTACCAGTTACAACTGTTGAAGATCAGATCTATGCAGTTAATCAATTTTTTGGAAATAAAAATCGAGTACGAAAACTTATGTGGTGGCCTATGGCTATGTGGTTCATTTATCTCATTGCTGTTTGTGGGACCTTGCTGTGCGCAAATTGGCCACCACGTTTTGCCTACATTACAACAGTGGCTACACATCAAAAGTATTTAATTGGCTGTAAAGTGCTTTTTGATGTTCTGAGGTCATGAAAAGCACTATATAAATGCAAGCCCGTTACTGCCATGTTATTTCTATTGCCATTTACTGTACATATAAAATGTATTTGCTACAATGATAGCACTGTCATAGTCATAGAGTCATAACGGCACAGAAGGAGCAATCCAGTCAGTCCCATTCCCCCCGCTCTATCCCCATAACCCTGCAAGTTTATTTCCCTCAAGTGCCTAACCAGTCTCCCTTTGAAAACATTGAGTGTGTCCATGTCCACCACTTCTATCAGCAGTGAGTTCCAGGTCCTCACCACTCGCTGCGTAAAAAAGATTTTCCTCACATCCCCCTGTATCTCTTGCCCAAAACCTTAAATCTGTGTCCCCTAGTCCTTGTACCATCAACTAGTGGGAACAGCCTTTCCCCGTCTAGCCTATCCAAACCCATCATAATCTTGTACACCTCTATCAAATCACCCCTCAACCTCCTTTGCTCTAATGAAAACAAATCCAGCTTCTCCAACCTGTCCTTGTAGCTAAGATCCCCCATCCCCGGAACCATTCTGGTAAATCTCCTCTGCACCCTCTCAAGTGCCTTCACATCCTTCCTAAAGTGTGGTGACCTAACTGGATGCGTCATCAGTATCTTAGTGAGCTGCAGTGAATGGTGAGATATAAGGGTACCCACCCCCCCCCCCCCCCGCAATGGTGATGCGTGTGAAAGGAATGGCTTGGACATTGTTGGGATGCTTTATGGTGTTGGTGTGGGATGGTGCCAACCTGGCGTATCATGTGGCAGCCAGGGTGTACAGCGTCAAGTGAAGTAAATCTGGCCATGGTGAGGCCATCGCTGGCGTCCCAGGCACAATGTGGTCGGGTCCTGATGCCCTGTGTCCTGTGCAGCATCAGTTGATTGCGGAGAAGGTTGATGTTGTTGTTGGTGCTGCTGGTGTGCCTGGTGATGTTGGTGTTGGGGCTGTGGTGGGATTCAGAGGACCAAGGTGAGATTTTTTCAAGGGCACCGATGCTGATAGAATAAATGGCAGCTGAAGTTGAGATGACAGAAGCGATCTGTCAATGGTGAGGCAGGTTGCTCCAAGGAGGTGACACTGGATAGAGAGTTTGCTCCAAACACTTCAAACCTCCATAAAGCTGAAAAGTGTATTCCGAATCCTTAAGGCTCCAGTTTCTAAGACTGGAAATTGAACAGCTGTGAAATGGTAGCTTTTATACCACTTTTGCAGCTGTCAACTATTCACAGCAATGGAGAGTCATTGAGAACCCAACACACTTACCTGATGTGATCCCCGAGCGCTGGGAACCTTGTAAAAAAATGGAAAAATCGTTATGACCTGGTAAAATGCTGCTTAAATACCTTTAAGCAGCTTCTTAACTATCTTAATTGCCTGACCCGTCGCTTAGTGCCGGGTCTGCAAAGCACAGGCAGAGTCCGCACTTGGGAACCTGAGATGGAGGTAGATTCAGAAAGGGATCCCAACACGCTGTCAATCTTTTAGAATTTGACAGCGGACCCGCCTCTGAACCCGCCCTCTGAGCGCTGGCAAAATTCAACCCTCTGCTTCCACCATCTCCCTATGAGGCTTGTTCCATAGATTTACTACTCGCTCACTGAAATAATGGGGGGGAATTTTAATCTTACTCGCTGGGCGGGAAACCCATGAGATTGGGTGGAATGCCAGTTTTATACCCTGCCCAGTATTACACTCCATTGACTTCAATGTAAAACCAGTATTGCACCCAATCTCAACGGATGAGTTTTGAATTTACCCTCCTTCAAGCAAAGGCTGTGTCCTCTGGTTCTACTGTTCTGGACAAGATGAACATAAAACCAATTTTGGGTCAGCTTGGAAAGTACAAAATTTCACCCAACTTAGAAATTTGAGAGTGGGGCAGCGGTGAAATTCCTCTTTTAACAAAAATTAAATTTTCTCCATAATTAACAAACTGCTGACAAAATCATGGTTCAAGCTTTAGTGCTTCTGATGTTTCATTCACAGGCAGTTATTTAAGAGAAAAATTGTTAAAAGAGGAATTTCACCTCTGCCCAGTACATAGGATTACATAGAATATACAGCACAGAAACAATCCATTTGGCCCAACCAGTCCATGCCAGCGTTTATGCTGCACTCGATTTCCACATTCTCACCACTCTCTGGGTAAAGAAGTTCCGTCTGAATTCCCTTTTTGATTTCTTGGTGGCTATCTTATATTGATGGACTCTAGTTTTGCTCTTCCCCACAAGTGGAAACATTCTCTCTGTATCTACTCTACCAAAACCTTTTATAATTTTAAAAACCTCTATTAGGTCACCCCCTCAGCCTCCTATTTTCAAGAGAAAAGAGACCCATCCTGTTCATCCTTTCCTGATAGGTATACCCTCGCATTTCTGGTATCATCCTTGTAAATCTTTTTTCCAGTGCCTCTATATCCTTTTTATAATATGGCAACCAGAATTGTACGCAGTACTCCAAGTGTGGTCTAACCAAGGTTCGATACAAGTTTAGCATAACTTCTCTACTTTTCAGTTCAATCCCTCTAGAAATAAACCCTAGTGCTTAGTTTGCTTTTTTATGGCCTTGTTAACCTGCATCGCT
The DNA here is from genome assembly GCA_030390025.1 of Squalus acanthias. Taxonomy (NCBI): domain Eukaryota; kingdom Metazoa; phylum Chordata; class Chondrichthyes; order Squaliformes; family Squalidae; genus Squalus; species Squalus acanthias. The sequence continues at coordinate 75,303,654 of CM059432.1, read as the reverse complement.
ACTTTCAGTGAGTTGTGTATTTGTACTCTGAGATCCCTTTGCTCTTCTACCCCACTTAGATTCGTATTTTCCAAGTAATAAGTGACCTCCTTATTTTTCTTACCAAAATGTAATACCTCACATTTATCTGTGTTGAATTTCATTGAAGATATGTCCAGTCTTCAAATTTATTAATGTCTTCTTGTAATTTGTTGCAGTCCTCCTCAGTATTGACTATCCCCCCCCCCCACCCCCGCCACCCCAATTTGGTGTCATCTGCAAATTTAGAAACTGTGTTTTTGATTCCAAGGTCTAAATCATTAATTTAAATTGTGAATAGCAGTGGTCCCAGCACTGATCCTTGTGGAACACCACTTCCCACCTTCTGCCACTCTGATTAGCTACCCTTTACCCCAACTCTCTGTTTTCTGTCTTGAAGCCAGCTAGTTATCCATTCTGCTACTTGTCCCCTGACTCCGTATGCTCTGACCTTATTCATTAGTCTATTATGTGGTACCTTATCGAAGGCCTTTTGAAAATCTAGATAAATTACATCTACTACATTACCCTTGTCTACTCTCCCTGTTACCTCTTCAAAAAATTCAATGAGGTTGGTCAAGCAAGACGTTCCCTTTTGAAATCCATGCTGACTATTCATTATTATATTTTTGGTTTCTAGATGTTCTTCTATTTTCTCCTTTAGTAGGGATTCCATTATTTTTCCTACCACCAATGTTAAGCTGACTGGTCTATAGTTCCCTGAACATGTTCTATCTCCCTTCGTAAATATAGGTACTATGTTAGCTATCCGCCAGTCCTCTGGCACTACACCTTATTCTAACGAATTATTAAATATGTGTAGTAATGCCTTTGCTATCTCTTCCCTAGATTCTTTTAAAATGCGCGGATGTAATCCGTCCGGACCAGGGGTTTTCTCCTCTTTGAGTTTGATTAGTTTATTTAATATTTCTCCTCTTTTTATTTTAAATGCAGTTATCTCATTTCTAACCTCATCATACGATGTCACGTCTGCCTGTTCTGTCTCCCTGATAAATACAGTACATACATGATGTATTTTATTTAGAAGATTGTGAGAGATAAAATGCCCCCTATGCATTCTCAACAGTGCTTTTTCTATCCCACCTTTATAGAAGGAGTCGGTTGAATATTGTTCATCATTCCTGCACAACAAAGATAACTTATTTTTTAATTCATAAAGTAAGAAAGCATCATATAACTACAAGGAGGAGAAGAATGGTCGAGCTAACTGAAAAAATATTATTTGTCATTCCAACTTCGCCCTCCCTTGAGTTGCCTATAGTCAGCTTTTAATCAATCAAAACCCAACTTGATTGATTGAATGAAACAGACTTGCATTTATACATTGCCTTATCACATCTTTCAGAAACGTCCCAACTTGTTTCACATACAATCAATTACTTTGAAGTGGAGCAAATGTTTACGTAGGCAAACACAGCAGCTAATATGAAGAGTAGAAGGATATGTTGATGGTGTTAGATAAAGAAGTGTGGGAGGAGGCTCGTGTGGAGCATAAACACTGGCATGGATCTGTTGGGCTGAATGGCTTGTTTCTGTGCTGCAAATACTTTGTAATACTTTGTAATGTGCACATCAAGATCCCACATTTGGATGAATGAACTGTTACTCTGTTTTTGGTGGGTTATTGAGAGAGGAATGTTGGTGAGAACTCCTTACTCTTCTTCAAGTAGAACCATGAGATCTTGAACCTCCATCTGAACCACAAAAAGAGGCTGACAGGGCCTCAATTTAACTTCTCATCTTAAGAACAGTGCCTCTGACAATGCAGCACTTCCACAGTACTGCATTGAAGTGTCAGCCTAGATTATGTGCTTAAATCTTAAAGGGGTACTGAGAAAGATTGAGTTAATAGCAGTGGAACACAACTCAATAGACACTTCCCAGGTCTAGAAGCAAGCCTTAGAGGATGTTTTAAAGGTAGTAAATTTGACTCGAGGTAAATATTCCAGTGAAAGCAGAGGTATGTTTAATAAACATGCTTAAATTTGATCCACGTGTATTGTAGTTGGATTGGAAGGAATGGAATTGAAGTAAATCAGAGTATCTGCGGGCCTATTTATAGGTTGCATTTCATTACCTTGTAAGTTCCACTCCCTCAAATTCCCAACAAGCAATCTGTTACCTATAGATGTGTATTGCGAATTCCAATCTGTCACCATGTAAATAATAGAAAACTGTAAATTTGTTTGCACTCGTGGTCATCCAAATGTGGGATCTTGATATATAGATATTTCTCTGTGGTAAAATGTTGCTGCTGATGAGGCTTTAATACAATAAACATGTGGCCCAAGTATGCTGGACTGAATTCTGCGTCAAAAGGGCTATTCCATATACCCGCCCTCCTGTATGCTTCAGAGACATGGACCATGTACAGCAGGCACCTCAAAGCACTGGAGAGGTACCACCAACGCTGCCTCCGCAAGATCCTGCAAATCCATTGGCAGGATAGGCGCACCGACGTCAGTGTTGTCGCTCAGGCCAACATCCCCAGCATCGAAGCTTTGACCACGCTCGATCAGCTCCGATGGACGGGCCACATCGTCCGCATGCCCGATACGAGACTCCCAAAGCAAGCGCTCTACTCGGAGCTCCGACATGGCAAGAGAGCCCTAGGTGGGCAGAGGAAATGCTTCAAGGACACCCTCAAAGCCTCCTTGAAAAAGTGCAACACCCCCACCGACACCTGGGAATCCCTGGCCCAAGACCGCACAAAGTGGAGGAGAAGCATCCGGGAAGGCGCCGAACACCTCGAGTCTCTTCGCCAGGAGCAAGCGGAAGCCAAGCGCAAACAGCGGAAGGAGCGCATGTCAACCCAAGCACCCCACCCACCCGCCCCTTCAACCACCATCTGCCCCACCTGTGACAGAGACTGTAGGTCCCGCATTGGACTCATCAGTCACCTGAGAACTCATTTTTAGTGTGGAAGCAAGTCATCCTCGGTTCCGAGGGACTGCCTAAGAAGAAGATTCTCTATAATGGGGAGACTGGAAGTAGTGACTCTCTCCAAGGCTGCAGTTATATTAGCTGCAGAGTGTGACAAGGATCCAGCATAACCCCTGTTATATTGCCTGGCTACAAATTAAATGGTGCCGACCAGGAAATGGTTCTGTGCATAAATGCTCACATACATAACACAAAGCTCTGCATTCTGGGTAGCAAATATTTAATGTATTGAGGGCACAAACCTGAATTACTGCTTTTCCAAATAATACAGATTCCGCAGTAAATTTATAAAAGGCCTGAGGTCCGCTGGCTCATCTGACAACTTTGTAAACCTGGCTTGAGACCCCACTGAAGTTTTTAGTGTCAGGCCCAAGCAATTTGAAATGGCCACTATAAGAGGGTTTCATAATACTTGTCTTCAGTGCATTCTGGAGTCAGATTGAGACCTCACACCAGAAATATGCTGCCACTTTTGTGTTGATGCACAGCCAAAACTGTTGCGCATCAACACAAAGAATGGCACCATAAATTTGGGGACTTTTCCACCCATTAGGTTCCAGCTCCTTATCCTGCCCTTATGCTATTATATTGGGCCTGAATTTGCGATCGGAGGCTTCCCGCGGGCGGATGCCTCCGATCATCAAATTTTTTACGCATTTACCTGGTGGTCCGGGAGATACAGAGGCTTGCAATCCTGGGCCTCTCCTGGTTGAAATGCGTAAAGGCCCACGTATCCCAGGGGCGCATCCATTTTGCAAGCGCCCCTGGGATCGAGTGGGCCAGCCCAACCAATGAAAGAAGGGAATCTATACGTACGGAACTGTCAAAAGTATGAATGGAGATGATTAAAAAATACACGAACACATGAAATCATTTTTTTAATTACATATATAAAATTAATTAAAATGGCATTTAATTAAATATTTTAAACAAAAATTTAATTTTTTGAAAAAAATATTTATGGGGAGAAATTCGGTATCGCCCCGTTTGGGGTGCAATTATCAGGCCGGGCGCAAAGTTTATCATCTGGCGCTAATTATCGCCTCCGACTGCAAACTTGGTTTCTATCGCCCCTGGAGGTGATTGGAGCACTAAATCAGGCGCTACACACCTCTCTTGAGGCTCTAACACCGAGGAGCGAGGCGCTACCTCAGAGCGCTGGCGAAGCTCATGTGATGTCAGTTAGCGATGGAACACAGACACAATGGCACCGGCCAGTTCTTAAAGGGGAGGGTCGATCTTGCTCTCCATCCACATCCTGCTCATTGCAGCCTTGAATCTTGGCCTGGAGACACCTGGACATCAATTCTGCTGGAAAGAACAATGGAGAGGCCCAGGGAAAGAGCTCAGAGTGCAGCCCCCATAGTCTCTTCTAAATCAATGCAAGGAAGGTCAAATCAAAATGAACCTGCAAAGTGCTGCTCAGTCACCCAAAACTCCTTCACACAGCATTGAATCTCTCCAGAAGTCTCTCTCTCTCTCTCAGAATGCGTGGTGCAAAATTGTCGCCGACCAAAAATGGCAGGAAGCGGCCGCGTTTAAATAGCGCTCCCCCAGTCCCTTCCCGACTGCAAAACGCTCCCCTCTACCTGTCGTTGCTAGCGGCAGGCGGAAAAGCAGGGGGTGCTACTCAATATCCGGTCTGGGGCGCTACCGGGGCGTTAACGGGAGGAGCAAAGCAACCAAATTTTTCCCCCTATATGTTTTAACAGGGCTAAAAATAAACTTACCTGATTGGACAGGGTTTTTAATGTATAAGTGAGTGCTAAAATTTTATTTTTCTATTTTTTAAAACTCTTATGTTGGTAAAAGCAGGCCTTACTCTTGCTTTTACCAGGCGTAAGAATTCCATGGCGTTTCAGCGGGCAGAGGTTGGGCAAATAGCACAACTCTCCACCTGCAGAGGCCCTTTTCCTGGGGATGTGGAGGATCTGTCAAGAAGATTCTTGACAGATCGCAAGTGCCGGGTTTCAGCACATGCACTTCGCATGCCTAAACCCGGAACTTGCGTGGTCCCTACGGGCGCGTGCGCACCTCGTACGCACCCGTAAGGGTCGCAAAATACGGCCCATTATGTAACTTTACGGTGTAACTTGAGCCTGCCTCTTAGTATCAAAATATATTGGCCTGTATTTTCCGACCCCCACGGGTGCGTACGAGGTGTGTACGCGCCCGTAGGGGCCTCGCAAGTGCTGGTTTCAGGCATGCGAAGCGCATGCGCTAAAACCCGGCACTTCCGATCTTCAAGAATCCTCTTGACAGATCCTCCGCCTGCCTTGGAGAAGGGCCTCCGCGGGTGGAGAGTTCCGCATTCTATACAACCTCCGTCCGCTGAAAACCTTTAAAAATCTTACGCCTGCTTTTACCAGCATAAGAGCTTAAAAAAGTTTTTAAAATAATTTTTTTCCATTCATTTATAATTTAAAAATACTTTTAAAAAGGTAAGTTTATTTTTAGCCCCGTAAAAAACTTTAATTATTTTTTCAAAAAATTAAATTTATGTTTAAAATATTTAATTTAATGTAATTTTAACTAATTTGAAATACGTGATTTAAAAAAAAATTATTTAATGTTTTAATGTGTTTTTTGAGTGATCCCCATTCATACTTTTGACAGGTCTATGCAGAGAGAACTGTCAAAAATGTGAAGGGGGTTTCCCTTCTTTGATTGGTTCCCCATGGCCCATGTGATCCCAGGGACGCTTGCGAACTGCCTGCGCCCCTGGGATACCTGGGCCTCTGCGCGTGCGCACCGGGAGAGGCCCAGGAGCGAAGGTGTCGGGACCTACGGAGCCAGCAGGTAAGTTCGTAGATTTTTCCAGATCGGAGGCATCCGCACGCAGGAAGCCGCCTGATCGGAAAATCCGGCCCATTAAGATGAAAACATTGTTTCATGCCCTTTGAGGACAATTTTAATAAATATTGATGTATTACCATTTAGCCCTTTTCCAAGTGGTCATTCTTTATTTGTGAACCTGGATAGTGAGTGCTGGAACCCTAATCAACTGTTTAGGACACCACAGCAAAAGTTAACGCTGTCTTCATAAGAACATAAGAAATAGGAGCAGGAGTAGACCATTCGGCTCTTCGAGCCTGCTCCGCCATTCAATGAGATCATGGCTGATCTTCTGCCTCAACTTCATTCACCAGCCCTATCGCCATATCCCTTGATGCCCTTACTAGTCAGAAATCTATCGACTTCTGTTTTGAATATATCCAATGACTGAGCCTCCAAAGCCCTCTGTGGTAGAGAATTCCAAAGATTCACCACCCTCTGTGTGAAGAAATTTCTTCTCATCTCAGTCCTGAATGGCCTACCTTTATCCTGAGGCTGTGGCCCCTGGTTCTAGACTCCCCAGCCAAGGGAAACATTCTCCCAGCATCCACCCTATCAAACCCTGTAATAATTTTGTATGCTTCAATGAGATCCCCTCTCATTCTTCTGAATTCAAGAGAATACAGGCCTAGTTTACTCAATCTCTTCTCCTACGACAGTCCCGCCATCCCAGGAATCAATCTCATGAACCTTCGTTGCACTCCCTCTGTGGCAAGTATATCCTTCCCTAGGTAAGGAGACCAAAATTGTACACAGTACTCCAGGTGTGGTCTCACCAAGGCCCTATATAATTGGAGTAAGACTTCTTTACTCCTGTACTCAAATCCTCTTGTAATGAAGGCCAGCATACCATTTGCCTTCCTAATGGCTTGCTGCACCTGCACATTCACTTTCAGTGACTCATGTACAAGGACACCCAGGTCCCTTTGAGCATCTGCATTCCCCAATCTTTCACCATTTAGGAAATACTCTGACAACCTGTATTCTGTAATACCAGTCATCTTTTTGTTCCCTGTTCTTGTATTTGTAAATGTTTAACATGATCAATTTTAGATAGAAAAATGACAGCAGGTTAATCTAAGTAATACAGACAAGAATTGAATACTAAGTCGAGGGAGTTAGCGTTTTATAGCACATCAGCGCTTGGACTGATCTCAACATTGAAGGTACAGCATCTTTCAAGCGAGGCAAAAGACCATAATTATCTAGGCATAGATTTATTCTCTCTATACTTTTGTGCAGCAATGTAATACACTTTTGTGTAGCAATGTAATATATGTTGCAATATGCACAAAAGTATAACTTTTTCTCTTCCAAAAGAGAATTCAAACTCCTATGCAGTGATCTAAAGGCATCATTTCCTTTTTTTATTAATTCAATTTTTGTTTTATATTTGGTTGTCTAAAGGGCGGCGTCCAATTGCTTATCATCCTAGTAGTAAGTCAACACCCCAACTCCCTGTTAGTCTCATGGTGCACCTCTCATGATGGATCTATTTCTAATGCTTGGCAATATCCCATTATTTCGTATATCACAGTCACTGTACTACAAAAATCAATTCATTGTGTAAAAACATTTTAAGATGCCACATAAATGCAAGTATATTATTTTATTATTATTTTCTTGAGGTATAGTGGAGAGGGGCTGAGTCTGTGTTCATTATCGAGTAACTCCTGCTGGAAAGTGAATATGTGTGGACATTGGGATAGGATAGCATTAGGCTCAGCTGTGATCCTCGCCATGAAGAATGGGCACTTGGGTGAGGTAGCAGAAGGTGGCCAGCACCCATGGAACAATACCTCAAAATCAGTCAACACCTTCAAGAGAGGAAGAAACAAAATTGTAAGGAGATTTTTTTAAATTTAAGATTCTATTAGTCAATGTTAATGTCACTCTGTACCTTTCATGTCACAGTCAGTTATCTGTTTCAAACAAGGTATATCACCAAAATAACAACAGAAAACGCTGGAAAAACTCAGCAGGCCAGGCAGCATCCGTGGAGAGAGAAACAGAGTTAACGTTTCAGGTCGAAGACCTTTCGTCAGAACTGGAAAAAAGCAGGAAATGAAATAGATTTTAAAGCAAGTTAGGGCTGGGAAAAGGGGGAGGGGATGAAAGAGCAAAAGGAAGGTCAATGATAGGATAGAAAGCAGGAGAGGTATATCACCATTCAGTCAGAGACTGGAAGTCTGGCTTTTCAGATCCTTTTACTTCAACTTTTTTTCTTGTAGATCCCATACTCTAATTATCTGTCTTTCTCTCTAAAATGTGTATCACCATGGTTACTAGAACCTAAAAGCCAAAGGTCATAAATTCCAGCAAATTTACAGTAGCTGTAAATGACTAGTGCTGCCATCGTCCCATAATTTATTACAGGCCTTTTTAACACTCTTTCAAATTATTAAAATATTCTGGGAGACCTCTTTGTCACTTAAAAACTATAGTTATGTTAAAATACTCAATTCAACACTCGAAACAGTGCAGTATGGTGGGTACATTTTTAGTTGTTATTCAGTTACACAGTACTATAGTGCATTACTAGAATGAACGAGTATGGATAATGGTATGGAGCTATACAGTTGTCTGAATTATTTTTAATATTTTGTTATCTATTTTAGTGGGCCATAAGCAAAAATTCAATGCCATAATAAACCTAGCATCAATGTGTAATTTGGCTCAGTAATCATGTAAATACTAATATAACAACAACTTGCATTTATATAGCACCTTTAACATAGTAAAACATCGCAAGAAGCTTCACAGGATTGTAATCAGACAAAAAATGACATTGAGCTAAAGAAGGATATATTAGGACAGGTGACTAAAAGCTTGGTCAAAGAGGGAGGTTTTAAGGAGCAACTTAAAGGAGGAAAGCAAGATGGAAAGGTGGAGAGGTTTAGGGAGGGAATTCCAGAGCGTAAGGCTTAGACGGCTGAAGGCACGGCCGCCAATGATAGGGCAAAGGCTGTGGAGGATGCACAAGAGGCCAGAGTTGGAGGAACTCAGAGTTCTTGGAGGGTTGTAGGGCTGGAGGAGGTCACAGAGATAGGAAGGGGTGAGGCCATGGAGGGATTTGAACACAAGGATAAGAATTTTTAAATCAAGATGTTGGTGGACTGGGAACCGATGTAAGTCAGCGAGCACAGGGATGATGGGTGAGCAAGACTTGGTGTGAGTTAGGATATGGGCAGCAGAGTTTTAGTATAGTCAAGTCTGGAGTAACAAAAGCATGGATGGGGGTTTCAGCAGCACATGAGCTGAGGCAGGAGCGGAGACAGGTGATATTACAGAGGTACAGAAGAAAAAGTAGGCGCTCTTTTTGATGGAGAGGATATGGGGTCGGTACCTCAGCCCAGGGTCAAATAAGACGCCAACGTTGGTTCAGCCTAAGACAGTGGCCAGGGAGGGGGAGGGAATTGGTGACTAGGGAACGGAGTTTGTGGCGGGGGTCGAAGACAATAGCTTTGGGGGGAAAAATTCAGCTGCTTGCGCCTCCCGTTAGTGCCTTAAGAGGGCGCTAATGGGGCGTAAAGCAGCTAACGCCCGGGCGCAGCGCCGCCCACGCCTCCCGAAAAATTTAGTGGGAGGTTAGCGGCGGCGGCAGCCGGTAGCGCCCTGTGGCGCTGCGCCGCCGGCGATGACGTCATCGCCGTGCGCAGCGCCCCGCTCGCGCCCCGGCCGTGATCTTCAGTCGCGCCCCCTGATTTACCGCCAGACGCTATGTCTGACGGGTTCAGGGGGGCGTACGTGCGGCCGGGGCGGCGATATTTAAAGGGGAGGTGGCAGGCGGCCATTTTTGTTGCTGGCCGCCTGCCAGCACCTGCCCCTGTTGCTGTCCCCGGCCCCCGTGAAGCCCCCCCACCGTGAAGTGCCGGCTGCGCTCCAAGAGCCCGGCACTTCTCTTGAGTGCCGGGCTCTTTTGCCGGCACTCCCGATCCCCGGGGGCCCAGCTGGGCCCCGGTTCGCGCTGCGCAAGGCCCCTCCCCTTTAAGAAGGGGAGGAAGGCATGCAATACCGCGGCGCGACGTGCCGCAGCGCGTGGCGCTGCGGCACGTAGCGCCAGGATATTCACTCGCAGCGCCCCAAGAGGGATGCGGGGTGCTTCCAGTTGCGCCCCGCTTCCCTCTTGGGGCGCAACCACTGAAGTTCCGGCGCGGGGCCGCTAATTTTTTCGGGGCGCTAAAAGTCGCGCCCCGGCGAGGTTAGCGCCCCAAATGGGGCGCGACTCAATTTTTACCCCTTGGTCTCCCCAATGTTCAATTGGAGGAAATTTCAGCTCATCCAGGACTGGATGTCAGACAAGAACACAGAGGCAGTGGAGGGGTCAAGAGAGGTAGTGGTGAGGTAGAGCTGGGTGTCGTCAGCGTAATGTGGAACCTGACGTTGTGCCTTCGGGTGATGTCGCTGAGGGGCAGCATGTAGATGAGAAATAGGAGGGGGCCAAGGATAAATCTTTTGTAGACACCAGAGTTAACAGTGAGGGAGAAGGAAGAGAAGCCATCGCAGGAGATTCGCTGGCTATGACTGGTTAGGTAAGAGTGGAACCAGTCGAGGGCAGACCCACTCAGCTATACAACAGAGGAGAGGCATTAGAGGAGATTATGTAGTCAACTGTGTTCCAGGCTGCAGAGAGGTGGAGAAGGGTGAGTGCACCACGGTCACAGTCACAAAGGTTGTCATTTGTGACTTTGAGTTGATAACACTTGGAATTAGCTTGCACACAGATCTGTATTTCTAGCTGGGTTACTGGTTATGAATAAAGTCATGGTGTACACTGCAATAAAATGACAAAAGAAATAAATTAAAAGTAATTACAAGAATATATGATTACATTAGTAATTCTGATCAAAATCCATGTAAATAAACAGCTGTCTTAATAGTAAGGTTTCTTTACAAAATATCCAATAAGCATTTTCTTTAACCAAAATTTAAGCTGCAATTATTTCTAGTCCTTACTGGCTATGGTATTATGTAAGGGGTTAGCAGAAATTTAATTAAACAGATTACAGAAAAATGCTTTAAAAATCACATTCAGAACAGTCTTCCTTGGATCCTTGTATTCATTCATTATAGATGCTAAACATTAAATTGGGTATACTAGATTGACATGGGTCAAAGGAATCCTTTTGATATGCATTCACTTAACACTGCTGTCAGCATGATCGGTTTTTTTCAGAGTATTCACGCGCTGCCTTCCTCTGCCAAGTGTTTGGCAAAACATAAAGGGGGAAAAATTCAGTTGGTTTGCGCCTCCCATTAGCGCCCTCAGAGCGGCGATGTTTGCACCGCTCACGAAATTAACTCGAGTTTATGCGGCGGCGCAAAAGTTTACTGCCCCGATCTCCTGCGCCCACAAATCGTGACATCAGTCGAGCGTGCAACGCCCTGGTGGCGCCCTGGACTGGATATTGAGTGGCGCCCCCCTCCTTTCCGCCTGGCGCAAACAACGACAGGGAGACTGGAACGTTTCCCAGTCGGTGAGGGGCTCGGGGGGGTGCTATTTAAAGGCAGCCTCTTCCTGGATTTTTGTGTGGTAGACATTTTTGCACCACACATTCTGACAGAGAGAGAAATTCTGAGAGAGAGATAGAGAGACTTCTGCATAGAGTCAACGCTGTGTGAAGTAGTTTTGGCTACTGAGCATCACTTTGCAGGTACTTTTGGATTTGACCTTCATTACTTCGATTGCCAACATAACTGGTTCTCACAACCTGGAGATAATGTCCAAAACACTAAACAAAACTTTGAACACGAACCTCGGCCTTTAATAAAAAAATTCCCAACTTTTCGTCACACCTCCTACTTTTTGCCCTTCGAGGGTGATTTCCTTCCCTTGCGCACTTCCCCCCTTCCCACCCTACTGCTTCTCCGTAATGGGGCCCCAGTGGCTGCAGCAAGCCTGGTGGAAGGCTGCTGATTTTCAGAACCTGAGACTGCAGATGCCCTTGAAGGACGGCCCCGACCAGCTCTGGGCCTGGAGGGCCCGGCTGCAGACTGCACCAACTCTGCATGGGCGGCAGCAATCTGGGCTACAGACAGTGGCAAGTGCAATGGGGAAGTGACAGTGGTGGCAGCAGGAATGCTGTCATCTTGAGAGAGGACAGCAGCTCCTTGCTCGACCGACACACTGGCACTCCCACAGGGCAGCACCTCAGCATCCGGAGCAATCTGCTGGAGCACAGATTGCTGGCCTGCTGCGGCGCGGTGAGAGCCCCGGGGAAATGTGTCTGAACCAGCAACAATGGCAGCAGTCAGTGCTTGCGTGGCCTCAATATGAGTCTGCATGAGACCAGTCTGAGATTGGATCACGGCAGCCAGTGACTGATTTGCAGCACTAAGCATTTGCGTGGCATCCGCCTGTGCTGCAGCGTAGTGCTCCACACTCCTTGCCATTGCATCAATGCATTCGGGCACCCTTCCCACTGCAACCATGAGCTGAGTGTGCCTGTCCACCGCCTGGGTGTTCATTTCAGCAATGAGCCGCTCCTCTTCTGCGTCCAGTGCAGCAGGACTCACTGGCCTACTCTCCCTCCGGGGAGAAGGCCCCTGAGCTTCCCTAGCCACATCGCGTTGCTGCAGCCCGCTGGGTCCCAGAGCTTCACCCTCATCAGACCCTTCCCCCCTGCTCCCCTCCAGGGAAGGTGTGTTCCCAGTGTGGGCATGGGCTTCCTCGGGAGAGGGTGGTGCTGATGCTCCGGCTTCCTCTTCCTCCTCGTCTGCAGCTTTGCCCCCACTGGCAACTTGAGGGCCCGTCTCCTCAGCTGGTGAATCACCATCTGAAAGCAGGGAGGTACAAGAGTGGATGGTAATGGGACAGGTTAAGAAACAAAGGATGGCTCGAGATGAAGTGTGAATTGCGCTGGCAGAATGAAGGACAGCTGCCATGTGGGAGAGAAGGAAAAAAGGCACAAACAAAAAGTGTGGATAAAAGAGTATATATATGTGATAGGGGCCGAGGTTATGATCTGAAATTGTTGAACTCGATGTTGAGTCCAGAGGGCTGTAGAGTGCCTAATCGAAAGATGAGGTGCTGTTCCTCGCGCTTACGCTGAGCTTCTGTGGAACAATGCAAGAGGCCGAGGATGGTGAGGTCTGAGTGGGAATGGTGCGGTGAATTAAAGTGACAGGCGACCGGAAGCTCGGGGTCCCCCTTACGGACTGACCGGAGGTGTTCCGCAAAGCGATCACCCAATCTGCGTTTGGTCTCCCCAATGTAGAGGAGACCACATCGTGAGCAGCGAATACAGTATACTAAATTGCAAGAAGTACAAGTAAATTGCTGTTTCACCTGGAAGGTTTCCGTTAGTCTCTTCAACCTTGTTCATCTTCATTGCTTTCAGTTTCCCATCTCGTGTTTGATCAGGTATCTGCCAAGACTCGGTTTCACAGCCACATCTCTTTCCTCAGCAACTGTCTCCGGTTCCGACTTATTCCATGTGGATTCCAACTAAACTTCCACCCTTCCTGTTTCGGATCCACCCAGGATTACAAATATCTCCAAGATATTCATCGTTCCTCGAACTACTGCTCTCACCGCATCTTGAGATCCACGCTCAACGCCATGCGGTGCCACATGAACACTCTCGACCTCTCTCTTCAGCAGCACCGACGTACACTCTCTCAAAGCTGTCCGGGTCCACAGTTCCATTTCATCCTTTGACTCATCCGACGCTTCAACAAAAAACATTTTTTCTTCCTTTCTGATGTCAAGGATTGCAAGCTTCATCAACTCTTGAACACCAATGCCCCTCCGGAACCTTCTTCCCCTTCACTTTCCTCTGACCCCATCCCTTCTCCCAATCTCACCCCCTGCCGCGTTTTCACTATCCCCTCTGACCTTCCCCTCTCTGACCCCGAACGATCAGCCCTCAGCAAAGGCCTGAGCTTCATCCCCTTACGCCCCCACCTCAATGAATTTCGAACTCGGCACGATGCTGAGCTCTTTTTCCGCCGCCTTCGCCTCCGTGCCCACTTCTTTGGCCAGGAGTCTTCCCCCCGCACGGCTGACCCTTTCTCCCGCTTTCAGAACTCTCGTTCTACCTGGACTCCTCCCTTTGGCCTCTTACCCTCTCTAGATCTTTTCATTGCAAACTGCCGCCGTGACATCGGCCGTCTCAATTTCTCTGTTCCCCTCACCCACTCCAACCTACCTCCCTCTGAACTTGCAGCACTCCATTCTCTCAGATCCAACCCCGACATTGTCATTAAACCTGCTGACAAGGGTGGTGCTGTTGTTGTTTGACGAACCGACCTCTACCTAGTGGAAGCTGAACGCCTGGACCATGACCCCATTACCGAACATCAAGGCACCGTTTCCAACACTGTCACTGACCTCATCTCCTCTGGAGATCTTCCCTCCATGGCCGCCAACCTCATAGTTCCCCAACCCCGCACAGCCCGCTTCTACCTCCTTCCCAAGATCCACAAACAGGACTGCCCTGGTAGACCCATCGTTTCAGCCTGTTCTTGCCCCACGGAACTTATCTCTTCCGATCTCGACTCTATTTTTTCTCCCCTTGTCCAGTCTCTTCCCACCTACATCCGCGACTCTTCCGATGCCCTCCGCCACTTTAACAGTTTCCAGTTTCCTGGCCCCAACCGCCTCCTTTTCACTATGGACATACAATCCCTCTACACCTCCATCCCCCACCAGGATGGCCTGAGGGCGCTCCGCTTCTTCCTTGAACTGAGGCCCAACCAGTCCCCATCCACCACCACCCTCCTCCGCCTGGCTGAACTTGTTCTCACATTGAACAACTTCTCCTTTGACTCCACTCATTTCCTCGAAATCAAAGGTGTTGCTATGGGTACCCGCATGGGTCCTAGCTATGTTGCCTTTTCGTGGGATATGTGGAACACTCTTTGTTCCAGTCCTACTTGGGTCCCCTCCCTCACCTCTTTTTCTGGTACATTGATGACTGTATCGGTGCCATCTCCTGCTCTCGCCCTGAACTAGAAAATTTCATTCACTTTGCTTCCAATTTCCACCCTTCCCTCACCTTCACATGATCCATCTCCGACTCTTCCCTTCCCTTCCTCGACTTCTCCGTCTCCATCTCTGGGGATAGGTTATTGACAAACATTCACTACAAGCCCACTGACTCCCACAGCTACCTGGACTACACTTCCTCCCACCCCGCCTCCTGTAAGGACTCTATTCCATTCTCCCAGTTTCTCCGTCTCCGCCGCATCTGCTCTGACGATGCCACCTTCCATACCAGTGCTTCCGACATGTCTTCTTTTTTCCTCAACCGAGGATTCCCCTCTACTGTGGTTGACACGGCCCTCGACCGTGTCCGTTCTATCTCCCGCACTTCTGCCCTCACCCATGCCCATCCCTCCCGGAACCACGATAGAGTTCCCCTTGTCCTCACCTTTCACCCCACCAGCCTCCACATTTAACGGATCATCCTCCGCCATTTCCGCCACCTCCAGCGTGATCCCACCACCAAACGCATCTTCCCTCACCTCCCCTTTCAGCATTCCGTAGGGACCGCTCCCTCCGCGACACCCTAGTCCACTCCTCTACCAACCCCAGCACCCCTTCCCCTTCGCCCAGCACCTTCCCGTGCAAGCGCAGGAGATGCAACACATGCCCTTATACCTCCCCCCTTCCCACTGTCCAGGGCCCCAAACACCCCTTCCAGGTGAAACAGCGATTTACTTGTATTTCTTGCAATTTAGTATACTGTATTCGCTGCTCACGATGTGGTCTCCTCTACATTGGAGAGACCAAACGCAGATTGGGTGACCGCTTTGCGGAACACCTCCGTTCAGTCCGTAAGGGGGACCCCGAGCTTCCGGTCGCCTGTCACTTTAATTCACCGCTCCATTCCCACTCAGACCTCACCGTCCACGGCCTCTTGCATTGTTCCATGGAAGCTCAGCGTAAGCTCGAGGAACAGCACCTCATCTTTCGATTAGGCACTCTACAGCCCTCTGGACTCAACATAGAGTTCAACAATTTCAGATCATAACCTCGGCCCCTATCACATATATATATTTTTTAACCACACTTTTTGTTTGTGCCTTTTTTCCTTCTCTCCCACATGGCAGCTGTCCTTCATTCTGCCAGCGCAATTCACACTTCATCTAGAGCCATCCTTTGTTCCTTAACCTGTCCCATTACCATCTCCTCTTGCCTTGAATATCTCTTAATGCCTCTTTACTTCTCCTGTCTTCCATCCTATCACTGACCTTCCCTTTTGTTCTTTCATCCCCTCCCCCATTTCCCAGCCCCGAATCTTGCTATAAAATCTGTTCCATTTCCTGCTTTTTTCCAGTTCTGACGAAAGGTCTTCGACCTGAAACGTTAACCCTGTTTCTCTCTCCATGGATGCTGCCTGGCCTGCTGAGTTTTTCCAGCGTTTTCTGTTGTTATTTCGGATTTCCTGCATCCGCAGTATTTTGCTATTGTATTGAGGTACAAGAGTGGCTTTAGCGTGAGGACAGGGGGGCAATAAGGGAGGAAGGAGTGCAGCGATTTAGTAAGTTGGATTGGAAGTGTCAAAGGTTGGTGTTGTGAGGGACAAGTGGAATGAGAGAGGAGAGAAAGCTGATGACCTTACCATTGCTGTCCCGAACGGGGTCGACCTCTCCAGGGGCGACGGGACCGATCACCTGGCTTGCCACAATCCTGTGGATGCGCGCCTCAAGATCGCTGAGGGGTTGCAGCTGAGGCCGCCCTCCACCCGTCCATTGTTGCTGTCTCCTGTTATTAGATAGCTTGGCCTGCAAGAAAAGGGATGGCGTCTGAGTAAATATACAACCATGGTCTTGCCTGATGTGCCTCCCATAATTGAATAGCCCTTAATTTATGCAGCCATGGTCTTGCCTGATGTGCCTCCCATAGTTGAATAGCCCTTACCGTATGCAAGGTGTGGAATGTGCGTGTGTGTTTCATGAGAGGGCCATAGGTGTTGGATGAGTGTTGGGCATTGGGGTTTCAAGACCCTCTGGCTATAGAATGAGGTTGAAATGGAGGGATGGAGAGGTATTGAAAAAAAGCCACTCACCCTGACGACCCGAGTGAGGTCGTTGAACTTTTTGCGACATTGAGTATGGGTCCTGGGCACCATGCTCCTGGAGGAGACGGGCTGAGCCACCTCCCTCCACACTCTTCTGTAGTCGCGTGACAAAGGCCTCCTGCCACTCTCAGGGAAGAGTATAGATCTTCTGCGCTCCACCGCGCCAACCAGAGCCTCTAAGGCCTGCTCGCTGAAGCGCTGAGCTCGTTCTCTCGCCCTCTCCATCGTCCTTGGCTGGAAAATGTAGGCACAGGTCTCTCCAGGCCGAGATTCAAGGCTCCAATGAGCAGGGTGTGGCTGGAGAGCAAGATCGACCCTCCCCTTTAAGAACTGGCCAGCGCCAGTGTGTCTGTGTTCCATCGCTAACTGACATCACCTGCGCTGCGCCCGCGCTCTGAGTTAGCACCTCACTCCTCGGCCTTTGCGCCTTAAGACAGGTGTGCAGCACCTGATTTAGCGCTCCAATCACCTCCAGGGGCGATAAAAGCCAAGTTTGCAGTCGGAGGCGATAATTAGCACCAGGCGCTAAACTTTGCGCCCAGCCGATAACTGCGCCCCAAACGGGGCGATACCGAATTTCTCCCCCAAAAAGTTTACTTTATCAGCTGCGGCTGTAAATAGACTGAATATGCTGACAAGAAGCAGACACAATCTAAGACACAATCTCGTGAACTATCACCCCAATGTCTCCACATATGAAGTATCCTTGGTTTCATAGCAGGCCCTTTGAAATCAGAATCAAAAATGACTCAACAAGGTCCGTGGCTGTGTCTGAAATTGCATGGAGAAGCCCTACAAATTCATTATTTTAAGAGGGAATAAATCCAAAGGAAAGTAATTGCTTGGAACTCAACTAATGTTAAGTCCTTGCCATATCTGGCACTCAGCCCTACATTAAGCAGAGCAGCAGCAGGATTTTGTGAGTTTACAGCAAGTTTAATCATGCCTCTCTATATAGCCTGTCACTTTTCACTCTGCTCTGTTGTGGGTAGTTAGGACACTGAGAAGTCTCACTTGTGATGGTGTGAGTGGGGAGAGTAAGCCTCTTTACTTTTATTGATTTTAACTTTCATTTTATATCTCATAAGGGCCAATTTTAACCCTGCCCATCCAGCGGAAACCAAGCGGACAGGCAGTTAAAATGGCTGCAGCGATTTACTCCAATCCCATTGGCTTCCCCAGGCAACGTGGTGGCACTTGGATCCGGGGCCAGTAGAGGCTCAGAAAGGTAAGTCATTTACTTTTTTTTGTTTCCTTGCGGGCCAGGAGGAGCGGGAGTGCTCTATCGCGCCACATAAGGAAACCTTAGGCCTCTCATGTCCCGGGCTTCCCTCCCCCAAATGTGATGCTCTCCTAACCCGCACCGCCAGCCCCGCACCCCCCCACCCCGCCCCACCCACCTCAATAAGCACTTACCTGACTGCCAGGGACCGTTCCTTCGGGACCCTGCCGGTGGCATCTTGTTGCCTGAAATCCCGTTGCCGCCCACTGACCAGCTTGTACTTCCCGGCATGTTTGAGCAGGGGATTGACGGGACCCATGCAGATGAGACCTGGGAGTTGAAATCACACTGCGGAGGGCCGGACAGTTTCCTGTTCACCTCGCCCCCCACCCACACCCCTCCCGCCAGGAGTTAAAATCCAGGCTTTAGTGTGTTAACTTTTTTCTCTCTCACTTTTGAAATATTTGTTTAACTTTAAGCTAAATTTATTTGTTAAGTGTGCTCTGCAAGGAGGCAAATGAATATTAAGTATCCTCAGTTTCATAGCAGATCTTTGAAGTGAGGATCAAAAATAGCTCAACAGGGACCGTGCCTGTGCCTGCGCCTGCGCCGTGTATTTGCTCAGCAGAAGCTACGATAAGGCTTGTTGCTAAGAAGGCCCAGCTTGCTGCTCCTGGTGTTCTGCATATCTGTACCAGGAAGAAAAGGGCGCATGAAAAATCCATAGGAATAGTTAGGCTTGTGGCTTCTGTGTTGCAGTCACTACTCAATACCAACTGAAACACAGAGAGGTGTGCGGTTGTAATTACACAAACCTGGAGTGTTTCCTCTCCAGCTTGCACATCACCCCGCCTGGCACAACTTTCCATCTCATGACCTCCACAATAGCTTTAAAGGAGTAAGAAGTTTGGCCCACTGAGTCCCTCCACTGTTTGTGCTCTGTGCCTTCTAAATATGTATTCAATGAGTAAATATTTTGTGTTTTGTATTTTAGGCAGCATCACAACTTTATAGCTCACCAGAATGTAAAGTACCTTGCTTATAGAAAGACTGGGAGAATGTTTCAGAGCTGACTGAGTGCGTTGTAATTATCTGCACTATGCACCAGTCCCTTTCACCAGTCTTCAATCTTCCTTAGGTGCATTATTTAGTGGGATCTTTTTTTGATCCCACTTTACTAGTTCTCTAACATGTCCATTACTTCATAAATAAAAACAGAAAATGTTGGAAACACTCAGCAGGTCAGGCAGCTTCTGTGGAGAGAGTAACACAGGTCGATGACCTTTCATCAGAACTGGAAGATGATAGAGATGTACAGCTTTTAAGCAAGTACAGAACCAGGGAAATGGGACATAAAAAGAACAAAAGGGTGAGGTCTGTGATAGATGGAGGGCAGGAGTGATGACGGTGCAAGGCAAAAGAGGTGATAATGAGACAAGTATAGAAACAATGATGGGGTGGTCTGAACTCTTGAAATCTACCCGCCTTTCTCCTGCCACATTCCTGGGCCACGGGAGCCTTCTCCTATTTGACAGATTTCCATGCTTCCCTCCCTCTCTGCTATTCAACCAGTGCAGCATCGGATGCAGCAGCACCAGCTGCGAAGCCATTTCATGAGCCAATACAAGGATCCGTCTCAATCCCAAGATACTTCCAGGGACATCCAGCAATCAGTCACCTCACTTAAAATCTCTGGAAGGAAAACAAAGATAGGTTTGAGAAGAAACACATCATACCCTACAAAACTAAAAGCTTACCTGCCTGGGCCTCTTCTGGCTCACGATCCCCCTCCTGACAGGTTTGGCCTAACGGGGAAGCTGTCACGGCTCCACCGCTCAGGCTTCGGACGAAATTAGCAGATAGGGTCCCAATGATGTCATCAGCCCCGATCTGCATATTGAAACAGGACTCCACCAGCTTGGAGCGAGTGTCCTGCTCGCCTGCTCAGAAGAGCAGTTTAATATTTGGACCCATCTGGAAGGCAGCAGAATAGGGGGACTAAGTTGTTCCCTCATTTTAACTGCTCCCCCTCCGTCCCCGCCACCGCTGCACACTTTCCACCTGGGGGGAGCGGAGGGGGAGTAAAATCGGGGCCAGCTACTCTGTGTCTATCTGTTTCTCATACATTTTTCACTCATACTCACACTCTCTCAGGCACGCTCCTATACACACTCTCAGTCACGCTCACACTCTTGCACATACTTTCTGACACATAGAGGCAGTTTTCCTAGTACATGCAGAGAACCTCACCTGCTGGCATTACGTATGAAAAATTAAGAGCCGCTGCCAGTGATTTTCCAATATGCTGTGCCCCAGTGGTGAATGATGCTAGTGTGCATTCGTAAAATTCCTCCCCACTCTCTCCTACACAATCTCACACACAGACACATGTCATGGAACCAACCAGGGAACAGGTATTTTAGATCTTGTATTGTCTAATGAGACAGGGTTCATTAGTTATCTCATAGTAAAGGATCCTCTGGGGAAGAGTGATCATAATATGATAAAATTTCACGTTGAGTTTGAGAGTGAAATACATCAGTCGGAAACGAGAGTCTTAAACTTAAATAATAAATTGTCAGACTGCTTGTCTGACATCCAGTTCTGGATGAGCAGAAATGTTCTCCAATTGAATATTGGGAAGACCGAAGCCATTGTTTTCGGTCCCCGCCACAAACTCCATTCCCTAGCCACTGACTCCATCCCTCTCCCTAACATCTGTCTGATGCTGAACCACACTGTTTGCAACCTTGGTGTCACATTTGACCCTGAAATGAGCTTCCAACCACATGTTCACAGCATAACTAAGATTGCCTATTTCCACCTCCGTAACATCACTCGTCTCCGTCCTTGCCTCAGCTCAGCCGTTGCTGAAACTCTCATCAATGCCTTTATTACCTCTAGGCTTGACTATTCCAACGCACTCCTGGCTGGCCTCCCACATTCCACCCTTCGCAAACTTGAGGTCATCCAAAACTCGGCTGCCCGTGTCCTAATTTCACCCATCACCCCTGTGCTCGCTGACCTACATTGGCTCCCGGTTAAGTAACGCCTCGATTTCAAAATTCTCATCCTTGTTTTCAAATCCCTCCATGGCCTCACCCCTCCCTATCGCCGTAATCTCCTTCAGCCCCACAACCCCCTGAGATATCTGCGCTCCTCTAATTCCTCTAATTCTGCCCTCTTGAGCATCCCTGACTATAATCGTTCAACCATTGGTGGCCGTGTCTTCTGTTGCCTAGGCCCTAAGCTCTGGAATTCCCTGTCTAAACCTCTCTGCCTCTCTACCTCTATTTCCGCCTTTAGGACGCTCCTTAAAACCTACCTCTTTGACCAAGCTTTAGGTCACCTGCCCTAATTTCTCCTTATGTGGCTCGGTGTCAAATTTTTTGTCTTATAATACTCCTGTGAAGTGCCTTGGGGTGCTTTACTACGTTAAAGGTGCTATATAAATACAAGATGTTGTTGTTGTATGAGGGGCGAGTTAGCTAAGGTAGATTGGGAAATTAGATTAAAAGGTACGACAGTAGATAAGCAGTGGGAAACATTTAAAGAAATATTCTAAAATTCTCAGCGAATATACATTCCATTGAGAAAAAAAACTCCACAGGGAAAGTGATCCATCCGTGGCTAACTAAAGAAGTTAAACAACAGATTTTGATTGTCACTAACTTACCTTAGTGTGTTCATGATATTCTGGCCCTGGATTGCTGTAATACTTTGCACTTAGTACTTTTTCTCTCTTTTTGATGCTTTGTATGGATGCTGCAACCTAGCTCCTTAAGTTGGGTATTCTTGAACATAAAGTTTACATTGTTGCCAAGTTCTGCAAGTGTCATTGGCAAAGGTAGTCTGGAGGATGAGTTTATGGAATGCATTCGAGACAGTTTCCGAGAACAATACGTCATGGAACCAACCAGCGAACAGGCTATTTTAAATCTTGTATTGTGTAATGAGACAGGGTTAATCAGTAATCTCATAGTAAAGGATCCTCTGGGGAAGAGTGATCATAATATAAAATTTCACATTAAGTTTGAGAGTGAAATATTTCAGCCGGAAACGAGAGTCTTAAATTTAAATAAAGACAGTTACATAGGTATGAGGATGAGTTAACTAAGGTAGATTGGGAAATTAGATTAAAAGGTATGACCGTAGGTAAGCAGTGGCAAACATTTAAAGAAATATTCCAAAATTCTCAACGAATATAAATTCCATTGTGAATTAAAAACTCCACTGGGAAAAGTGATCCATCTGTGGCTAACTAAAGAAGTTAAGGATAGTATTAGATTAAAAGAAAAGGCTTATAATGTTGGGAAGAATTGTAGTAAGCCTGAGAATTGGGAGAGCTTTAGAAACCAGCAAAGGATGACCAAAAAATTGATAAGGCAGAAAATAAAATGAGTAAACTAGCAAGAAATATAAAAACAGATTGTAAGAGCTTCTAGAAGTATGTAAAAAGGAAGAGAGTAGCAAAAGTAAGCGTTGGTCCCTTAGAGGCTGAGATAGGTGAAATTATAATGGGGAATAAGGACATGGCAGAGACTTAAAACAAATATTTTGTATCTGTCTTCACAGTAGAAGACACAAAACGCATACCAGAAATAGTGGGGAACCAAGGGGCTAATAAGAGTGAGGAACTAAAAGTGATTAATATCAGTAGAGAAAAAGTACTTGCGAAACTAATGGGACTAAAAGCTGACAAATTCCCTGGACCTGATGGCCTACATTCCAGGGTTCTAAAAGAGATGGCTGCAGAGATAGTGGATGCATTGGTTGTGATCTTCCAAAATTCCATCGATTCTAGAACAGCCCCAGCAGATTGGAAGGCAGCAATGTAACTCCGCTATTCAAGAAAGGAGGGAGAGAGAAAACTGGGAACTACAGGCCAGTTAGTCTGACATCAGTTGTCTGGAAAATGCTGGAATCCATTATTAAGGAAGTGGTAGCAGGGCACTTAAATTGTAATATGATTAGGCAGAGTCAACAAGGTTTTATGAAGGGGAAATCATGTTTAACAAATTTATTAGAGTTTTTTGAGTATGTAACTAGCAGGGTAGATACAAGGGAACCAATGGATGTAGTATATTTGGATTTCAAAAAGGCATTCGATAAGGTGCCACATAAAAGGTTGCTATGCAAGATAAGGGCTCCTGGAATTGGGGTTATATATTAGCATGGATAGAGGATTGGTTAACGGACAGAAAACAGAGAGTCGGAATAAACAGGACATTTTCCAGTTGGCAGGCTGTAACTAGTGGGCTGCCGCAAGGTTCAGTGCTGGGGCCTCAGCTATTTACAATCTATATTAATGGCTTGGATGAAGGGACCGAGTGCAATGTATCCAAATTTGCTGATGATACAAAGCTAGGTGGGAAAGTAAGCTGTGAGGAGGACACAAAGAGCCTGCAAATGGATATAGACAGGTTAAGTGAGTGGCCAATAAGGTGGCAGATGGAGTATATTGTGAGGAAATGTGAGGTTATTCACTTTGGTAGGAAGAATAGAAAACCGGAATATTTTTTAAATGGTGAGAAATGATTAAATGTTGGTGTTCAGAGAGATTTAGGTGTCCTCGTACAGGAAACACAGAAAGTTAGCTGCAGATACAGCAAGCAATTAGGAAGGCAAATGGCATATTGGCCTTTAATGCAAGTGGGTTGGAGTACAAGAGTAAGGAAGTCTTACTACAATTGTACAGGGCTTTGGTGAGACCACACCTGGAGTACTGTGCACAGTTTTGGTCTCCTTATCTGAGAAAGGACATACATGCCTTAGAGGCGATGCAACAAAAGGTTCACTAGATTGATCCCTGGGATAAAAGGGTTGTCCTATGAGGAAAGATTGAGTAGATTGGGCCTATACTCTCTGGAGTTTAGAAGAATGAGAGGTGATCTCATTGAAACATATCAGATTCTGAGGGGGATTGACAGGGTAGATGCTGAGAGGTTGTTTCCCCTGGCTGGAAAGTCTAGAACTAGGGGGCATAATCTCAGGATAAGGGGTCGGCTGTTTAAGAATGAGATGAGATGGAATTTCTTCACTCAGAGGGTGGTGAATCTTTGAAATTCTCTACCCCAAAGGGCTGTGGAAGCTGAGTCGTTGAGTATATTCAGTATATTCAAGGCTGAGATCGATAGATTTTTGGACTGTAGGAGAATCAAGGGATATGGAGATCGGGCGGGAAAGTGGAATTGAGGTCGAAGATCAGCCATGATCTTATTGAATGGCAGAGCAGGCTCGAAAGGCCGTATGGCCTACTCCTGCTCCTAATTCTTATGTTCTTATGTTCTTTCACATCACACATACACACCCTCATGCACTCTCACACTCGCTCTTATAATCGCTGTCTGTTTCTCTGGCCGGAATTTTCCCATTGCTGAGTGTGTGAGTTTGGGGGCGGGTTGGCAGTAAAAATCGCCGAAATTGCCAGCGCGTCGGGAACACGCCGTCATCCCGCCTGACTTCCACATTTAACTCGGGCGTGTTTCCAAGTGCACCACGGACCCGATCGGCAGAGGTGAGCGACCTAATTCAAGTAATTATCTGCTTGTTGAGAGACCCTTAAGAGGGTTTTTGACACCAGCTTTTGTCTTTAACTTCAGGAGCATGGGATTCACGCACCTCGGGAATCTCACCTGTGAAGGGGAGGCAGAAGCTCAGTGGCCATTGTGCGAGGGCATTAATTGAGAGCTGGGAAAAACACATAAATACTCCCACATTACACCTGATTACTTGGCTAATGGAAAGGCTCCTGCTGATTCCATTTTGTGCAGAGATTTAGCTGTCAGCAGTTTGCAGGTCATTTCTGCAACCTCAAACCCACTCTCACCATATTGCTAGTCACCATCAGAACATTGAGGGATTGTGCCTCTGATCTCCATATCACCTGCCATTTATTACATCAGCATGGGTGCCACTTATGCTGTCTCACCTTGGACCTCAGAATCAGACCAAGCACCAACAACACCAGCAGCAGCAGCAGCAGCAGCAGCAGCAACCACAACAGCAGCCTTCTCCTCAAAGACCTGATGCTCCACAGGAAAGAGGGGGGCACCACAGGGCTGCACCTTGCCGGAGGCGATACCCCCAACACAGGGTATACAGGCAGAGGATGAGCTTCCTGGACATGACTGAGCAGCAGTGCTTCAGGAGGCTCAGGCTATCGTGCCAGGTCGTCACAGACAGTTGTAGCTTGCTGGAACAAGACCTGCTGCCCAGAGGTCCTGTTGGACACGCCTTACCAGTGGCTGTCAAAGTCACCACTGCCCTCAACTTCTTCATCTCAGGCTCCTTCAGGGATCTGCAGCAGACATTTGCGGGATCTCGCAGTCGGCCGCCCACAGATGCATCACCCAGGTGACCAATGCCATGTTTGACAAGTCAGCCAATTATATCAACTTTGCCACTGATGAAGCCAGTGTCACGGAGCGGGCGCTTGGCTTTGCAGGCTCTGGCTAACTTCCCACAGGTGCAGGGCGTCATTAATTACACACATGTGGCCATGAAAGCACCCCATCATCACCCAGGAGTGTTTGTGAACTGCAAGGGCTTCCACTCCCTCAGTGTGCAGCTCATCTGCAACCATAAAAAGATCATGCATGTGTGTGCCAGATTCCTTGGCAGCTGTCATGACTCTTTTGTGTTGTGTCAGTCCACCCTCCCTCAATTCTTCGCACCTTCAAACAGAATTAACGGCTGGCTACTTGGAGACAAGGGCTATCCACTGAAGAAATGGCTCATGACACCCTTGAGGATGCCAAGTATTGGGGCCAAGGAACATTTATAATGAGAGCCACATCTCCACCAGATGTGTCATAGAGCAAGCAATAGGCATGGTGAAGAAGCGCTTCAGATGCCTTGACAGATCTGGATGAGCCCTTCAGTACGCACCAGGCAACATCTCCAGAATCATCGTCGTTTGCTGCGCACTGCACAACAAAGCGCAGCAGCGAGGATTGGAGCTGCAGGAGGAGCAAGGCGCAGAGCGCACAGCCTCTTCAAAGGAGGAAGAGGAGGAGAAGGAACCTGAGGTGGAGTTGGCACCAGCAATGGCGCACATTGCTGCCCAGGAGGCCCGGGATGGCCTCGCCATGGCCAGATTTACTTAACTTGCTCCAATGCACCCATATGGCTGTCACATGCAGTACTAAGTTCCACACCCCCCAACAACACCATAAAGCATCCCTACAATGACCAAGCCATTCCTCTCACCCAAACCCCCAGTGCTCGAGCTTAAGTGATGTCTCACCATTCACTCCAAGTGACAAAGCTACTTCCCAGGTAGCAGGCAAAAATGGACAAGACCAGAAAGTGGTGCAAAGAAATACATTTATCAGTGTCATCAAAATAACTGAAACTTAACACTAACATTTGTTCATACACCCATGTGCATATCCTTGTGCATCTACTTATGTGTATTTTTCCTTTTCCAAGTGCTCCTACAAGGTGCAACCCCTGTGGCCTTAGCAGAGGTAGTGGGAGCCTGCTTACTTCCCTGCTGCGACTGGTTAGACACTTTTGGTGGACATCCTCTGGGTTTTGGAGCCTGCGATGACCCCGCCAAAGTCTGCTCCTCCTGCAACTGTGCAGGGGCAGACTTGGCCATCGCGATCCAAGGAAGCATGTGGGTCTCTGACTGAGGGGGAAGCAACGGGGGAGAAGTGGGAGCGCTTTGAGAAGAGGTCTACTTACATGTCCCCTCTCATCATCATCCCTCCCATGGGCCACCCGCACTTCCCTGCTAGCAAGGAGATGGAGAGCACCTTGCTCCATAGCAATGAGACGAGGTATGTCCAAGTCCAAGTTTATATCCCTCCGCGAGATGAGGTCTATGAGCATCTGCCATCTATTATCCACAGGTAGCATGTACTCATGCCACTGGCGCATTTGCTGCTCCATGCAGGTGGCCATGCTTTCCATGGAACAGCAGATCGCAGCCATTGCCTGCGACATGGTGGTGCTCATGTTGGAGATGGACTCCTCCATTCTCTGCACATTTGCAGACATCACGGCCCAGGAGGCTTAGCATCTGCATGCAGCTCAGCAGAGCTTGGAGCATCCTGTACCCTCCGGCGAGGAGTCTCCACTGTTGTCCCTGTCAACATCATCTGCTCTTGCTCACTTGTGCAGCGTGAGACACCAGGTGACAACACTACTCTACTTCACACAGAACCCACCGAGGGTGCACTTGGATCTGCTGACGGTGCACCCTCAGAGACTGGAGCTTCCTCTGAGGAGTCGTCTTCCTCCTCTGGCTGGACAGTGGCAGGGGGAAGGGGGTGGGGGGGGAGCGGGGGCACTTGATAAACCTGTGGGAGAGTAAAGAGATGATTTAGAAGTGTTATATTAAGAATGGTTTACGTTAACATTCTGCTCATGATGAAATTTCACTTGTTGCTGACATCAGTCACCATATGAGTGACTGCTGTGTGCCATGTGGCTGTATGAGATGTAATTCTGTCACCAGGTTGCTGGGATGTCCCTCTCTCTCCATCTCCCACCACCAGCAGTTCTGCAACTCGAGATATCTCCAGGGCCTTCTCCTCTGCTGGAGTCAACTGTGTGAATACTAGAGGGCCACCTCCAGTTCTCTGCCTCTCCCTATTGTTCTGGGCTCTCTTCTCCTGCTAGGAGGGAAAGAAGAGGACTTTGAGTGAGAGTGATGGAATGACTGTAAGGAATGGATGGGCTACATCTGCAGAGGGTGACTATGAGGGAGTGGGGTGCCAATGCCAAATGGCCTCCTTCTGTGGTGTTACTTACTATGATTGCATTAGGATGAGGGTGAGTGTCAGTGGTGGTTAGTCATATGGGGATGTGAGCATATACGTAGACAGAGAGGGATGGGTGGATCTGGAATGTATGTTGGTGTGAGGAATGATGTGCAGGAGTTGGCTTGGAAAGGCAGAGTGATGCGGATGTTGTGACAGGCACATCAGGATGTAGGTGAGTGTGGCATTGCACTCACCTTTCCTGACCTCATGAGATCATTGAATCTTTTCCTGCACTGGATCCACATCCTCCTGACAACATCCCTGCTGCTGACCTCCTCTGCTATCTCCAACCAGGCCCTTTTGGTATCTTTGGGTGGTCTTCTGCACCTATCAGCAGGGAACAGGACCTCCCTGCAGGCTCTCACTGCCTGCACCAGAACATTGAGGGATGCATCACTAAATCTGGGTGCAGCCTTCTGCCTTTGTGTATCCAAATCTTTTAACATTTGGGACAGCACTCAGACATTTGTAAATGACGTTGCACACTCCTTTAGCAATCTTCAAATGAGTTGTGTGCAAGGCTGCTCTAAATATTGGCACTCGAAACAAGTCAGCGATGACGTCATCAGACTTGTTCCATTTAATTGGGCCAGGAAACGCGCATGCTTTAAGTGGGGCCATTGAGTTAAAGTCACACAGAACAATGCGCTGAGCCAAACATCGCGTTCCTGACCCGCTACTCACTCCGTACGCACCCGACCCGACTCCAAGGTAAAAATTCCGGCCTCTGTCTCTCCCACATAGGGGCAATTTTAACCCCTGTCGCTCAGCAGAAACCTGGCAGTTGGACAGTTAAAATCGCCCTGGCTCTTACCTGTCGAAAACCTGATCGCAACATCTGCAATTTTAACCTGCTCTCCTGAGCAGGCAGCAAGGAGACAAGACTGGAGCCAACAGGGTCCTTCTTTACATATGCATGTTGTGGCTTGATGACATCATTGAGGCCCGACTGTAATTTTAACTACAGGGTATTCACCTGGAGTTAAAATCGGGGCCAGTTTCTCTCTGTCTCTATCTCTTGGGCTGCGATTTCCCCTACCTCGACAGGTCCGGTGCGGCCGGGGTCGGTGGTGGGTCCCGACTTCGCTGCCTGCTCCAGCCCGCTCTGTAGAATGATTTTACCGTGATTGGGCTTGTTAAGCCTGTCCAGCGAGTTTGCCGGCTAACTGAAGGAAGCGGGTCTGATGACATCACTTGATGGTGCATCATCAGCCGGTTTCCTTAAAGGGACTATGCCCAAATTGATTTTGACTGTTGTGCTGTCAGTGTTCTACAGCATTGAGGTGCTGCAAACACTGACAAGCACTGCACAGAGGTGCACGGCTGCACCCAGGCTCTCCCATGACTCTCTCCATATGCTTATGGAGGGAGTCACAGCACCCATGGGCGAAAGGCACCTCCCCAGGACACCAATGCGACCTGGTTGCACATTGCACAGTAGGACACAAGCAGGGATGTCGTTAGGAGGACCAGGCTGCAGTGGCGCAAACCTTTCAATCTTAGTAGATCACGAAACGTTACTGCAAAGCCACACTCAACCTCATCCTGCTGCGCCACTCATCACATCCCCATCGTTCTGCCTTCCCTACCCTACTCACACCAACTTACCTTGCTCCTCCACTCATCACTCTCTATCTACATTATCACTTCCCCATCTCACTAGCCACCCTTCACACTCACCCTCGTCCTAGTCCAATCATACCAACTAACAACACACTTGTGTGTTTTAGCCAATGTTCATGTGAAGTTTCTGTTAATGTGCTGTCAAACATTGAAACCTTTATTTTCAACAGTTTGCGTTCTTGGACAGATTTGTGTGCACCTTTGGAAGTGGCTTAGTGAGTTGCAGTGAATGGTGAGATATAACGGTACCCCCCACAATGGTCATGAGTGTGAAAAGAATGGCTTGGGCATTGTAGGGATACTTTATGGTGTTGGTGTGGGGTGGTGCCAACCTGGTGCATCATGTGGCAGCAAGGGAGTACAGCGTCAAGTGAAGTAAATCTGGCCATGTTGAGGCCATCCCTGGTGTCCCGGGCAGCAATGTGGTTGGGTGCTGATGCCCTGTGTCCTGTGCGGCATCAGTTGATTGCAGAGAAGGTTAGTGTTGTTGTTGGTGCTGCTGGTGTGTCTGGTGCTGCTGGTGTTGGAGCTGATCGTGGTGGGATTCTGAGGACCAAGGTGAGATAGTTTCAAGGGCACTGATGCTGATGTAATAGATGGCAGGTGAACTTGAGATGACAGAAGCGATCTGTCAATGGTGAGAGAGGTTGTTCCAATGAGGTGACACTGGATAGAGAGTTTACTCCAAACACTTGCAATCTACATAAAGCTCAATCTGTCTTCCAAATGCAGTAAGCAACAATTTCTGAGCTTGGAAAGTGAACAGCTGTGAGATGGGAGCTTTTATAGCACATTTGTAGCTGTCAAGTAAAGAGATCATTTCATGGTAGCACAACTCCCGACCTGCTTACCTAACATGATCCCCAAGCAGCGTGGACCCCATGGGCAAACTCGTAAAATTTAAAGGTGAGCTCAAAATACTTTTTAAGTGGCTCTTAACAAGGTCATAATGACCTAAATTGCCTCCCTGCCGCTGCGCGTCGGTTCTGTTCAGCGCTGACAGACCCGACATCTAGGAAAGTCGCGTGGCAGCAGGTTGACAGCGGGTTCCTGACCCGCTCTCAATAAAAATTTCCCACCCAACCCACCACCAAACACGTCAGCTGACCACCCCCCCCCCAAAAAAAAAATTTCCCCCTTGGTTTCTCTTTATCTCTTTGTGCTTCTTCCTGGTTTGTTTTCTGTCTTTCTATTTCTCTTTCTATCTCACTCTCTGACCATCTTTCTGTCTCGAGCTATCTCTCATTTTGTTTCTTTTACTTTTGTCTCACCTATTTCTTTTTCTCTCTCACGGTATCTCTGTCTGTAATTGCACAAGTAAAGAACCATTGAAGATATTCATTTGTACAATTTTCCCAGGAAAAGTGCATTTGAATAGGTTCAAAATGTATGCTTTATCTTGTTTGAACGTACAACAAAATTTATAGTTGCCTTCATAGCTGTTGTTCCTGAGACCTCACAACTCTGGGAACAGTCGTGCACTGATTGCTTCCAGAGAATCATATGAGGCATTCTGGGAGATTTCCCCACAGACGACCCACCTCAGGATAGTTCTGGAGTCTGCAGGGGGTACAAATAGTTACAGCCATAAAATTATCATCATGACTACAGGAATATAAAAAAAATGAAAACGGCAAATGCCGGAAATATACAACAGGTCTGTTAGCATTGAAAAGAAAAAAAGACAAGTTGAAATTTCAGCTGTAAATCCTTCATCTACAGGAGACCCTTCAAGAATCAAATGGTTTCAAATCACGCTGTGCGAAATTAGTAATAAATATGTTAATATATTCATAGCAAATTGTTCAGTTATTTAATGGAAGACATTAACTCAATGGAAATAAGAGGGTCAAAATAGTGGTCAAGGCAAGTTCCCATTTGTCACCAATTAGGAGTACAATTTCAACCCAGTAGATTGAAACATTAACCTATTGTTTTACAAATGCTGACAAACCTGCTCTGTATTGTCAGCATTTTCTGTTTATATTTAAGATTTCCAACATGTGTAATTTTTTTATCTGCAAAGGAATTAAGTTGAAAACTGATAATTTTGGTTACAATTGTCCATGATGGCATTACATTGCTCATACATTATTCAAAACATTTCACAACAAATTACGTGTGTGTTATTGGAATATTTATGGGTTATTTTCTTAACACATTACTGTAAAAAAGTCAATATTCATCTCTCCCAATTATTTTGTGCCAGTTGTGTCAGAATGTTAACATGAATTTAAAACCTTGAAGAAGATGTTGGTTTGCATTGCTAAACAATGTGATGAATCCTTTCAAAAAGTTATAGCCAGACTAGAAAATGGAAAAGAAAAGTTGGGGCATCGCATTGAGATTATTTCAAACCATTGTAAATGTCAAACTTTGTTGTGCTGGAAATCACTCAACTCGGGAAAAACTGCTTATTCAAAGCAGCAATTCATCATCGCCCTCTAGAGGAACATTTCTGATACTGTTACAAAAGCAAAATACTGCGTATGCTGGAAATCTGAAATAAAAACAGAAAATGCTGGAAATACTTAGGCAGCATCTGTGGAGAGAGAAACAAAGTTAACATTTCAGGACAATGACCTTCCATCAGAACTGGAAAAAAGTAGAGATGTAACAGAACAGAATTTGTTGATAGAACTGGTGCCTGCTTCCCCCAACCTTGGGTTGTGGGTCCTTAGAAACCATCTCCTGTTATTCTCAAAATGAATAGGTCCATTCTGACTTAATAAATCTGAGATGAATCGTATTGTCCCGACTCAGAGTGAGAAGTGACATTCCATAAACCAGTCCGTCCAGCTTTAATACACATCTTCAATACGTGGCTCATTAACAAATAAACTCCTCTTTGTCTCAGCGGCTACAGCATATGGCTGTAAAGAGAATTTTAAACCTTTGTGAATCCACTTCAGTTTAAAACATAGCACTTTTAATGTAACTCATTTCTAAGTCCTTTCTGTGGGAAAAGGGTTTAAAAAATCCCAAATCGTGACCGCTTGTTTATTTTTCAGTTCTGAAGAAAAATGTTAACCTGACCTTTCTCTCTGTTTTGTGTTACCGGAAAGCAGCTTGTGGGGCTAACTTCACGGTCGCCTTTTAAGAAAGGATGCCGGACAACGCAGTAAGCAATTTTAATCTAGACATGGTAAATAAACTTCCCCTCCAGGTCTCCAGTGCACAGTTAGACTTTCTTTCATGCAGCCTGCCTACAGCGTGATTAATTATACCCTAAATAACAAGGGATCCTAATTTATTGAGTATTGAATTGAACAACATATTCCTGCCTGGTTCACCGCCCAGAAATACCAAATACCAAAATGAAGACAGATATTTGAGCACAGATAATTGCAAACAAATCCTTCCACTCAGCTCGTATGGTGTATTTTGAAAAATGGTCTGTGTCATAAATGTGCTTCACAGACATAAAATAATTGTTTATTGAAAGGTACAGTTTTACAGCCACTTTTGCATTGTAAGCAATTATGTGTAGAGCTCTCTCCTGGTTCTGAATCCGAATTGCAGCCAGGCAGTATAAACTGCCGGATGTGAGTGATACTGTAACTACTGATTGGAGATTGATGGCTACAGCACAACTCAATGTGTAAGGGATTCTAATATTGGAGGATACACCAGTTGACACTAGCCAATGTTTACTTTTGGCTGGGTGGTGGGGGGTTTGGTAGTTCTGCTTATCAAGGTAACAGAAGTCAGTGCTGTGGAATGGTTTACATTTCCATATTTAGCACATTCACAGCCAGCTTAATGATGACACTGTGCTCAAGGTCCCAGAAGTGTGTCATAACCCCAATGTCAGAAGGACTCCCTTTGCTGATCCAGCCTGAGCTGACAAAAACCAGGTTCCAGAGGCAAGAGGACAGTTTTCTAACCACTGTGCGATCCAGGTTCCCAGTCTCTTCTTTTAACAGGGTAAATATTTTACCAGTTTCTTCCCTTCTGGACTTGACTATTCCAACGCACACCTGGCCGGACTCCCATCTTCAAACCTCCATAAACTTAAAGTCATCCAAAACTCTACTGCCCGTATCCTAACTTGCACCAAGTTCCGTTCACCCATCACCCAAGTGCTCGCTGGCCTACATTGGCTCCCGGTTAAGCAACGCCTCAATTTTAAAATTCTCATCCTTGTTTTCAAATCTCTCCATGGCCTCACCACCTCCCCCCCCATCTCTGTAACCTCCCCTAGCCCTATAAGCTGCTGAGATCTCTGCACTCCTCCAATTCTGGCCTTTTAATCATTCCACCATTGGTGCCTGTGCTTTCAGCTGCCGAGGCCCTAAGCTCTGGAATTCCCTCCCTAAACCTCTCCACCTCTCTACCTCTCTCTCCTCCTGTAAGACGCTCCTTAAAACCTACCTCTTTGACTAAACTTTTGGTCATCTGCCCTAATATCTCCTTATGTGGCTCCGTGTCAAATTTTGTTTGATAACGGTCCTGTGAAGCACCTTTGGACATTTTACTACGTTAAAGGTGCAATATAAATGCAAGTTGTTGTTATTGTTTTCTCCCCTCTTTTCATTCAAGGGTCTGGTTCAACTGACACCAGCAACCTTCTGTGCCATTCTTCATCGTATGAGCCTAAAACATGAGTGTTAGCAAGTATAGCTATGTGGAGGGCATCACAGCAGTGCCCAATTCTGTTTTTCCCCCAACAAGTGCATTTTCCAGGAGGAGTCACTCCTGGTCAACGCACCTCAAATATCTAATATCTCCTTTGATTCAGCATCTGTTTTTATCGCCTCCATTGAAGCCTCTGTCATTTTCCTGCGGAAGTTTTTCTACATTAAAGGTGTTATATGAATGCAAGTTGTTGTTCATTAAAACATTTCATTGACAGCCTCAGCTTCTGCCAAGAGCAGAGTTAATAAAATTCTTTAGATCAAGGCGAGTGCAGGAAGCAGCACCAGTGCAGTCATCAATGCAGCAGAAAAGAGATCAGGGAGGAGACCCGAGTAGAACTTTAAAAAGAATATTCAACAGACCCTACAAAAGGCAGGTGTAGCTAGCACCCATGCAAATTCCCATAGTGATACTTTTTATCTGGACAAAGCAATGGAGTTAAAGCAGAAGTTCAAGATGAGAACAAGTTCAGCCAGGTGGAGGAGGGTGGTTGTAGATGGGGACTGGTTGGACTGCTGTTCAAGAAAGAAGCGGAAAGCCTGATTTTAAAAAAAATCTTGAAATGTGATACATGCACACAAGAATTTTACATGAAAGTGTTAACCAAGTTGTTTAGTGTAATTTCTACATAAATGTGGTAGATGCTACATTCCTTCCTTCTCTCCCCCAAAAATCAGTTCACAGCTATTGGATCAAATTTTCATCAACATTAAAGGATACCTGTGACTCTGCTGTATAAATAATAAGCTTCTGAATTCCTCTGAATGACAATTGTCTCTTTCCATACAAATTTTGATACCTGTAAATTTAAATAGCCTGCCAGCTATTCCTTTTTCAAGGTCATTCATGAAAATGAGAAAGAGCAGTTGCCCTAGACTGATTCCTTCGGAACTCTGGTCGTCACTTTACACAACGCAGTAAATTTCCCATTTATAGCATTTCTTTCCTTTCTATTTTCTAACCACTTTCTAATGTACTTTGCTGCACTTCCTCCATTACTATATGCCCCTGGGTATCTGGCTAGTTTGTGTAAGGGATCTTATCAAGTGTTTTTTTGAAGTCTAAAGAGACAACATTAGCTGCATCTTTCTTTCCTGCAGTAGCTATGATATCCTCAAAAAATTCAATAGCTTAGTCAGGCATGATCTGGCTTTCCTAAAACCATCAAACTTTAATTTATTAAGATCCAGTTACACAATGAATACAGTTTTCTAAGATGGCTCCCAATGGTTTGCCTAACACACTTAACTGGACCAGCCACATAGAAACTGTGGCTACAAGAGCAGGTCAGAGGCTGGGTGTTCCGCAGTGAGTGACTAACCTCTGACCCCAAAGCCTTTTCACCACCTAGAAGACACAAGTCACGAGTGTGATGGAATACTCTCCACTTGCCTGGATGAGTGCAGCTCCAACAACACTCAAGAAGTTCAACACCATCCAGGACAAAGCATCCCGTTTGATTGGCACCCCATCCACCACCTTAAACATTCACTCCCTCCACCACCAGCGTACCGTGGCTGCAGTGTGTACCATCTACAAGATGCACTGCAGCAACTCACCAAGGCTTCTTCGGCAGCACCTCCCAAACCCGCGACCTCTACCACCTAGAAGGACAAGGGCAGCAGGTGAATGGGAACACCACCACCTCCAAGTTCCCCTCCAAGTCGCACACCATCCTGAATTGGAAATATATCGCTGTTCCTTCATCGTCACTGGACCTCCCTACCTAACAGCACTGTGGGAGTACCTTCACCCCACAGACTGCAGCAGTTCAAGAAGGCAGCTCACCACCACCTTCTCAAAGGCAACTAGGGATGGGCAAAAAATGCTGGCCTTGCCAGCAATGCCCACATTCTGTGAATGAATATTTTTTTTTTAAAAAGATAGCAAAGGAAACCCACAAGGGGCCAAGCAACTTACTTTGAAAGCACCCAATATCTAGTTCCAGCACTAATTTGTTTCTGTAATTTCACTATCACAGTAGAACAAATCTTCTTGTTTCTTTCCTCCTGCAGGCAGTTTTCACAAAATACCTAGCAATCTTTTTTGTCAACAGATTTTAATTACTTCTTGGTAGTGGCTGAAATAGATTAAGATGTCTAGCCATTCTACTTGTACATAAATGTCAGCAGAGTGCAGAATGTAAATTACCACACAAGAGATGTCTTTTCTACCAAATTACTAGTGCTAGTCTATTTTTGTGGATGCATGGAAGGATCCAAACCCATAAAATTGAGGGCCGTGGTCACCTTTATTTCCATTGTGAGGTTTCTGTAGCACGTGGATCGAGGCTTAAAGTCATCTCGGAGAAAGTCGCATTGTCATCCAATGGCATCTTTTGTGAAGCACAAACATCGCACAGTCAGCTCTTCAGACATCTCCTGGAATGTCAGTTGAGGCCAGTACACTCTCTGGGCAGGGTACCTGCAAATGGGGTGCAGTCTCCTCCTGTGGTGCTTCCTCCTTTTGGCCGCCCATCTCTGATTCTCTCCATCTTCTTCCTCTTCCTCCAACATTACAAAAAGTAGGGGTACAGCAATAAAATGAGCCATCTTCCTTTATTTACTCAAGAACAGCCTGTATAATGGATTCATGCAGCAGCAAGAGATGATGGTGGCTTCAATTCTCTCCTGGTCAGCTGGTCTGCACTTCCTTCAAGTGACCATGGGTGCCTGTGCAGCTGAAAATCTTAATGCAATAATAAGAGACCGCAATTAGACGATACTCGCATTTCAGAGCTGGTGGCATGGCTAATTTTGTGAGCGGAGACTCGTTCATTAGCAGGGTTTAATGGACGGTTGTAAAATCAAAGATACTTGGTTGGGGGGAGTTGTATTTTTGTGCATAACTCACTTACATACGAAATACCGTGATCTTTTAAGCCACATAATTTATTTGCGCCAAGGTTGCCTGTTTCCTTGGGTGACATGTTTTTTTCAATTCATTTTTGAAAAAAAGTAGACATGAATAAAAAGTCCTGTAAAATGTGTTACGGTACTATTCACTGGTGATTAGCATTTAATGGCTCGTAATTTGCGGTCAGCAGCAAAGTAAAGGCATTCGCCGCTGGCCCCGAAGTAAGCTTCCCACAAAGATCTCGTGATCTCTGTGGTGAGAAGTTCGCCATTTCAGATGTGCAGCTGAAATCAACGTAGTTTAGTGGGAATCCCATGGTGCAACCTGCTGTGACGTCAACAAGCAGTCTAAGCAGCCAATCACATTGTAGAATTCTCAGACAGGGAACCAGGAAATAGAATTCACTAATAATCAATCAGTTTTTAGAAAATTTACAGAGAGCAAAATAAATATTTTTTTACATACACATTGGGTTAAGGTAGAAGCTGAAATATCATGAACAAACTTTCAAAAAAAAATTAACTTTTTTTTGTTAATTTTAAAATCTAATAGTATTTAACTTAATGGAGAAATGTGACATTTCACTGACATCAAAATTAGTTTTTCATGATCGCCGTTAAAAACCCAGTTACACGTCATTTCAATGGGTCAACTTTTTATGGGGTTTCTAACAGCGATATTTGTTCAGAAAAGGGGAAGTTTTCATCAGATCAGTGATTTCACTGATTGCCGGCTCTTGGGGGGGCAGTGGGGTCCAAAGCGCAGCCTGTGGAGGAGCAGTGAATGACAGACCGCAACTTCAGGATTTCCGCGTTAGACTGTGTGTGTGCAAAATCCTGAAGTTGCCGTCCATTTCAAAGGCAAAATGATGGCGAACGCTCCCAGATTGCCGTCATCGGGACTGCAAGTTCTGGGCCAGTGGGTTCATATGAAAATCCTTTGTCAATTCAAGTAGTAGACAAAGAAAGTGCCTATGAATGCGCTAAGCTTTTGTACACCCATTTTCACACAGCGTAATTTCACGGTCTCAGTTTCCAATGCATTGATGTACTGCAGATATCAGCTTCTAACAATGTTGTGTGAATTTCCTGAGAATTACACAAAGATTTTCTAGTTAATTATGATCAACAGCTTCTGCGGATGGAGCATACTTTTGGTAGTGCACAAGACAAAAGTAATGCTAATTGGTTAGGGTCAGTTAAACACCAAAATACCAGATCAAGTACATTTAGATCATTGCCATTCTTCTCAGAACGACCATTGAGTGATTAAATTCTTGTAGCACTGTTGTGAGACTAATCCCAGAAACTGAGTGGAGGCACTGAACTACACTACAAGGCAGATAATGCCTCTGAACTTTCTCAGGATGCTGGGTAAAAACAAAAGTGGCTGGTTTGGTCATGATATTGGAATGAAGAAAGATCCTTTAATCTTCTGATACTCAGCAAAGAGCTGCTACACAGAGGATTTGCCTTTTATTCGACTAAGTGCCAAATTATTTGCTCTGAAACAGGTTTTTTTTAGAAGAAGCAGTTGAGTCACCTCCTGAGAATAAAAAAAGTTTGTTGGTACCACATCATGAAATAATTCCAATTCTTAGTTTAGTCAAAGAAGGTTGTGGCTTAAAAGATGTGTATAGTTTCTTGCATTTCCTTAATTCAACTGCATAATGTATTTGTCATAAATTGCACAGAGGTAGTGTATTATAGAAAATGTCTGTTTTTTAATTTCCCGATTTTTTAAGTTATGTTCCCCTTTAAGTTCCCCCACATCATACACTATTCTTCAGCTGAGATGGCTGCTAGATGTTCCACTTACAGGCAGCCACTATCATTGACTTGTTATCGACTGCAGGGTAAGTTTTCTCTGTTCAGTACTTATAGCAAAATCATAAGTGTGAACAAATAATGAACATTCCTCCCCCCCCCACCCCCACCCCACAAAATACTTGACAGAAGTGTGGCTCGACTTGTCCTCCAATTTTGGCTCTCTCTCTGTAAGAAAGCCTCTTATTACCTTCATTCCCCAGTGGCCTGACTGAGATTAGTAATTTGCAGAGTATCCAATCATGGGCATGTAACTGAACCTTGCATGCTTCTTAA
This sequence comes from Squalus acanthias, assembly GCA_030390025.1. NCBI lineage: Eukaryota > Metazoa > Chordata > Chondrichthyes > Squaliformes > Squalidae > Squalus > Squalus acanthias. Next base: position 75,264,596 of record CM059432.1, on the reverse strand, counting down.
TTCAATCATCGGTATGCCAGCACATTGTTACAGGGTGCCGTTTGGCAACCAAACATAAGCACAATTTTCATACAAGTAAAATGTCTAATAGTTAACCATCTAAAGGATTAAATGTGCAAAATTATAATGATAACAACAATTATGTCCAATTTCAAATGAATGCAATAAATTAGAGAATGACAATGGTTAAATAGAATTGGCTCTCATCCATCATGTAGTATGATGCTTCTATTACTCAGTACTGAGATGCTGAAATGGTGCACAACTGCAACAGCAAGCAGACACTCTAATTATAGTTAGGAAGCAGCATTTCATTTCAATCAGCCTCTATGTTCAAAATAAATTGCTTGTGTCACTCAGAATCTATGCACATTTCAGCACAATTATCTCCAATAGACAAATAGGTCATTTCGATTATACACAGATATTGTACCACGTCTTAATTCTCACTAATCCCCAGAGGTTCAATAGTTGCAATGCAGAAAATAACAGACCTAACACCCACTACAATATTGTCCAATATTAGAAACATTTGTAACTATATCTTTAATAAAGGAACAAGGTGCCAATATTTTAGTTATTTACTTGTAATAATAGCCAGCATTTCAGAATGTTCTAATACAGTGAAGGATCCTTGCTTTTTCACCAGGGTTGTACACTAATGATTGGCTTATATTACAGCCTACAAGAATTGCTCAATTTTACGCATTAAACTGTGTAATTTATTTTAATATTATCACAATTGAAATAAACCCACAAATATCTTCAGTAACTCTTTTTATATTTAAAAGGGAATGATAATCCAATAATGGGATAATTTTGCAGTAAAATTGAAATCAATAATTAATGAAATAAGTCATCACCTATCAAGCCTGATTCCTGAAAGGCATTCATAAATGGAAAACTGAAAAGAAACACCTGTAATATAAATTGAAACAGGTTTAATAATGTTCCTTAAATTTAGCAAAAGGTAATTTATATCCCATGAATGCCCAGTTATGGAACTTCCACTCATATTATTAATGTAAGACTCCTTCTGTGATGTCCTATACATACATGTCTGCCACATTTTACATGTTCTCTTTAGCAATGGTAATCGGCACACTTTAATAGATATCCAAATACCTGCTGAAAATCATGTATATTGATTAAAATATTTTAGTACTTAATGTGTAATTAGACATCTGATTATCTTAGTGTATGTGTGTGAATAGACATCAAAGTAAATCTGTGCTGAGGATGGGGATAAGGTAGTTTTTATATTTGTTCATGGGATGTGGGCATCGCCAGCAAGGCCAGCATTTATTGCCCATCCCTAATTGCCCTTGAGAAGGTGGTGGTGAGCCGCCATTTCAGAGGGCTGTTAAGAGTCAACCACATTGCTGTGGGTCCAGAGTCACATATAGGCCAGACCAGGTAAGGATGGCAGATTTCCTTCCCTAATGGACATTAGTGAACCAGATGTGTTTTTATGACAATCTGGTAGTTTCATGGTTACTAGCTTTTTATTCCAGATTTAAAAAAAAAAAATAATTAACTGAATTTAAATTCCCCAGCTGCTGTGGTGGGATTATGAACTCACATCTCTGGATCATTAGTCCAGGCCTCTAGGATTACTAGTCCAGTAACATAACCACTATGCTACCGTACCCTATGTGTAGTGGTTATGTTACTGGACTAATCTAGAAGCTTGGCCTATTAATCCAGAGAATGTGAGTTCAAATCCCAGCAGTTTGAGAATTTAATTAGTGTGAAGTCATCCATTTTGGATCAAAAAATAATGGGTTAGAAATTGCGGTCGGTGACGTACCTCTGGAGTACACCTCCAACCTGCGAAACATTTATGAACCTACCTCTAGGCGCCCAGGCTGCGTAGAGTTGCGGTCTCGGGCCTCCAGGTGGATGGCAGCATAAAGGCCCATGTTTCCCAGGGACGCAGGCAGTTCAGAAGCGTCCCTGGAATCACTTGGGCCCGGTCCTCCAATCATAAAGGAGGATTCCATTGCAATCATTTACGAAGGGAATCCCCAAATCATATGCAATGGAATCCCCAAATAATTATACAATTTACAGAATTCTAATAATTATAAATGTACTGAATTAAAATTTTATTCATAAGTCCCTTCATTGCACCAACCTCAATAAAAATTAAATTTTTGATAAATAATTTTAAACATCTTAATCCAGGCCAATATTTGCATAAACTCATTTGAAGTGTATGTGCATTATTTTGTTTTATATTTTATTTAAGCCTTATATACGCCTGCTTTTACCAGCTGTAAGCGTTGCATGGGCAATTGCTGGGCAGTTGTTGGGCAAATAGCCCAATTCTGCGCCAGCAATACTGAGTTTCCATGCGGTTCAGATGATCTGTCAAGGCGTACCTTGACAGATCACAAGTTCCGGATATCGTGCATGCGCAAGCACATGCGGAAATCCGGAACTTCCAAGGCCTTTCAAATGGATTACAATGGCGTACTCTGAGAGTACGCCATCACGGAGACCGCAATTTCAGCCCCAATAGATCTGAGTACGTTTTAAATGGTGAAAAGCTAGGAACAATAGAGATCCAAAGAGATTTAGGGGTCCATGCGCACAGATCACTTTGAATGTAGTGGTCAGGTACAAAATGTAATCAAAAATGCTAATCGAATGTTGGCCTTTATATCTAGAGGGCTAGAATATAATGGGGACCTATAGCTATACTATACCACAGCTATACAAAGCCCTGGTTAGACTACATCTGGAGTACCTCTTCTGGCCTCTTGAACATCCCTGATTTTAATCGCTCAACCATTGGTGGCCGTGCCTTCAGCTGCTGAGGCCCTAAGCTCTGGAATTCCCTCCCTAAATCTCTCCGCCTCTCTACCTCTCTTTCTTCCTTTAAGACTCTCCTTAAAACCTACCTCTTTGATCCTACAATAAGCAGTAGATGCTAGCTCAATTAATAATTTAAAATTGGAGATTGATAGATTTTTGTTAGCCAAGGGTCTTAAGGGATATACAGCCAAAGTGGGTGGATGGAATTAAGATACAGATTAGCCAGAATCTCATTGAATGGCAGAGAGGCTGAATGGCCTACTCCTGTTCCTATCAAAGCTATTGGTGTTGCATAGATCCGTTACAGATTTCAAAATGAAATTATAGGCAGTAAAGAGGCTCAGTGTATTGATGATCCACTGCACTGAATAGTGGAGCTATTGGTTCCCACAGAAAGGAAGAAGTTAGATAGTGAGTCACCCAAGCTATTTTCATATTTCTCCTACCAAGAAGTTACAACATATATAGAAGCTTTGAGAAGGTTACCCATCTACTTTGTCGAGTACAAGGTGAAAAGTGGTTATTGGAATCCAACAGTTTAAGAACATAACACTAACACAATGTGGAATAAGAAACTGCCATCCAGCTCAGCAAGCTTATCGTTCCAAACACCAGGTATAATCTGTCCTATCATGTACCCAGGTCCAATTATTTAATATTCTGAAGAAAAATTGTCCCTGACCCCAAAAGTCAGGCTTGGAGAGTGTTGCACGTAGCACTGCGGTGCCACAAATTTTTAAGTTATTTTATGGACACCCAGGCCGATTGCAGCTTTTGCTTCCTGGAGGAGTCTGTGTTTCACATTTTCATGGTATGCAAGAGGTTGCAGTCCCTATTTACTTATTTGAGGGGATGCACCTCAACGTTTGGTTTTTAGATAAACTTACCTGCACTTTTAACAGGAAATTATAAGTCTGGGGGTGCATTTTATTAAGTCTGAAACAGGTGTGCAAGTCTTTTCCAATCTTGTAAGATACATTCCGAACCATCCTCTTTTTTGAAGTTCACTGATACAACATTAACTGGTTTACTGAGGGCATATGCCATATATTCACTACTCTCTGGGGGGGAAAATTCTAGTAACCTCTGGTCTCATAGGAAGTCTGTTAATTTTGTATTTGTATTCTGGGTATTTAGATCTGGAGCCAAAAGTGAATATATTTTATGTTGTAGAACCCCCTGACAGAAAAGGTTTGTGATACAGCAAAGCCCAAGGAACATTTTTCGGCCTGCTGCACCTATGAAAGCAGGTCCTTTTTCTGTAAGAGTGGTATGGATGATAAAATTACACTCCTTTGGTTTCCACACATCGTCCTCACTAAAACCATTACTCTCTCTCACCATGGTAATTCCCCCTGGTATGGCCCTCATCTCTGCTCCCTTAAGTCCAAGGGACACAGACTTGATGGTGGACAACTGGTTTAGCCATTCATACCCAGATTTGGCTCTGTAAGTTTTTAACTCTTTGAGTCTCGGGGATCAAAAGGTACTTTTATTTGATTTTGGTGGATATTCTGGATTAAGAATAAGTAGAAATATAAAAATGTAACGAAGTTAAGATTTGAGAATAAGGATCTCTGATAAGAAATGTAAGCTATTTATATTTTGAACTGTTAAAGTTGCGATGAAATCACCAGCTGTTAGCTGCATGTCGGTTCTTTAATAAATCTATATATTTTTAGAATTATCTCACATAGTATTTCTCAATTTCTGTACACTCTTTTGTGAGGAGTTGCAGAATTCTGGGGGGGGGGGGGGGGTTTCCGGACCCTCATAATATCCGGAAGGTTACAGTCTAGTTAAACTTATTAAAAGTGCTATCTGGAGGACGGTAACATCTTCAAGTCGTTCCTTTCCTTTAGGGAGAGATAGCCTGGACCTTTAGACCCAATTAAGTGTCTCTAGGATTCGGCTATCTCTAACTTTAGTTGAAGGTGAACGTCTGGGGAATACGCCTGATCTGGGGTAGCCCGAAAAGGGCTAGGACTAGTAATTATCCCTTCATTGTCACCTGGACACGCCTAAATTCACCCTCCCTAACATGTATCCATGCATGCCTGTCTTCTTATATGTCACCTTTCATGTCAAAATTCTCATATAGCTGCCAATCTTCCACTTCAAGAGGTGAAAGATGATCAAGATGGATAAGGAAGAGTAGGGAAATGATAAACACAAGTAATACTATTCCCAGGATAAAACTGCTCACAGTGCACGAGAGCCAGCAGACATCCGTGTTCTAATTCATCGTGAGGAAAAGGCAATGAAGATACTGGGCACAAACTTCTTAAAGAAGTTGGGGGAAAGACATCGACAACCCTGCAGCTGCAATGGGTTCATTCAGAGCAGATGAATGTGTTGCAATTGAAACCAACTTAATATGTATCATAGCTGTTGCTAATAACATAGAAACATAGAAACATAGAAAATAGGTACAGGAGTAGACCATTCGGTCCTTCGAGCCTGCACTGCCATTCAATGCGTTCATGGCTGAACATGCTACCTCAGTACCCCATTCCTGCTTTCTCGCCATACCCCTTGATCCTCCTAGTTGTGAGTGTTATATCTAACTCCCTTTTGAATATATTTAGCGAACTGGCCTCAACAACCTTCTGTGGAAGAGAATTCCATAGATTCACCACTCTCTGGGTGAAGAAGTTCCTCCTCAGCTCAGTCCTAAATGGCTTCCCCTTAATCCTTAGACTGTGACCCCTGGTTCTAGTTTTCCCTACCATTGGGAACATTCTGCCCGCATCTAATTTGTCTAAACCAGTCAGGATTTTAAATGTCTCTATAAGATCCCCCCTCATTCTTCTGAACTCCAGAGGATACAAGTTCAGTTGACCCAATCTTTCTTGATATGTCAGTCCGGCCATCCCAGGAATCAATCTAGTGAACCTTCGCTGCACTCCCTCAATAGCAAGAATGTCCTTCCTTAAGTTAGGAGACCAAAACTGCGCACAATACTCCAGGTGTGGCCTCACCAAGGCCCTGTACAACTGCAGCATCACCTCCCTACTCCTGTACTCAAATCCCCTTACTATGAAGGCCATCATTCCGTTTGCTTTCTTGACTGCCTGCTGCACTTGCATTCCCACCTTCAGTGACTGATGTACCATGACGCCCAGGTCTCGTTGCACCTCCCCTTTCCCTAATCTGCCACCATTCAGGTAATAGTCCGCCTCTCTATTTTTACCACCAAAGTGGATAACCTCACATTTATCCACATTGTACTTCATCTGCCATACATTTGCCCATTCACCCAACCTGTCCAAGTCACTCTGTAGCCTCCTAGCATCCTCCTCATTGTTCACACTGCCTCCCAATTTAGTGTCATCCGCAAATTTGGAGATATTACATTTAATCCCTTCGTCCAAATCATTAATATATAATGTAAACAGCTGGGGTCCCAGCACCAAACCCTGCGGTACCCCGCTGGTCACTGCCTGCCATTCTGAAAAGTACCCATTTACTCCTACTCTTTGTTTCCTGTGTGCCAACCAGTTCTCAATCCACGTCAACACATTACCCCCAATCCCATGTGCTTTAACTTTGCTCACCAATCTCTTGTGTGGGACCTTGTCGAAGACCTTCTGAAAGTCCAAATACACCACATCTACTGGTTCCCCCCTGTCCACCCTATTGGAAACATCCTCAAAAAATTCCAGAAGATTTGTCAAGCATGATTTCCCTTTCACAAATTCATGCTGACTTGGACCTATCATGTTGCCACTTTCCAAATGGTCTGTTATGACATCTTTAATAATTGCTTCCATCATTTTACCCACAACCGATGTCAGGCTGACCGGTCTATAATTCCCTGCTTTCTCCCTCCCTCCTTTTTTAAAAAGAGGGGTTACATTGGCCACCCTCCACTCCATCGGAACTGATCCAGAGTCTAAGGAATGTTGGAAAATGATCGTCAATGCATCCACTATTTCCAAGGCCACCTCCTTAAGTACTCTGGGATGCAGACCATCAGGACCCAGGGATTTTTCAGCCTTCAGTCCCATCAATTTCCCCAATACCTTTTCCTGACTAATAAGGATTTCCCTCAGCTCCTCCCTCTTACCAGATCCTCTGACCCCTTTTATTTCCGGCAGGTTGTGTGTGTCCTCCACAGTAAACACCGAACCAAAGTACTTGTTCAATTGATTTGCAATTTCCTTGTTCCCCATTACGACTTCCCCTGTTTCCGACTGCAGGGGACCTACGTTTGTTTTTACTAACCTCTTTCTTTTTACATATTTATAGAAGCTTTTGCAGTCCATTTTAATGTTCTCTGCAAGCTTCCTTTCATATTTTATTTTCCCTGCCCTAATCAAACCCTTCGTCCTCCTCTGCTGAGTTTTGAAGTTCTCCCAGTCCCCGGGTTTGCTGCTACTTTTGGCCAATTTGTATGCAACTTCCTTGGTTTTAATACTATCCCTGATTTCCCTTGTTAGCCATGGTTGAGCCACCTTCCCTTTTTTATTTTTACGCCAGACCGGGATGTACAATTGTTGTAGTTCATCCATGCGATCTCTAAATGTCTGCCATTGCCCTTCCACTGATAGCCCCTTAAATATCGCTTGCCAATTTAACCTCACCAATTCACGCCTCATACCCTCAAAGTTGCCCTTATTTACGTTCTGGACCATGGTCTCTGACTTAACTGTTTCCTTCTCCATCCTAATGTAGAACTCCACCATACTATGGTCACTCTTCCCCAGGGGGCCTCGTACCACAAGATTGCTGATTAGTCCTTCCTCATTACACAACACCCAGTCCAGGATGGCCTCCCCTCGAGTTGGTTCCTCAACATATTGGTTTAGGAAACCATCCCTTAAACACTCCAGGAAATCCTCCTCCACCGTATTGCTTCCAGTTTGAGTAGCCCAATCTATATGCATATTAAAGTCACCCATGATAACTGCCGTGCCTTTTTTGCACGCACCTCTGATTTCCTGTTTCATACCCTCCCCCACCTCACTACTGCTGTTTGGAGGTCTGTACACAACTCCCACTAACGTTTTCTGCCCTTTGGTGTTCTGCAGCTCAACCCATATTGATTCCACATCCTCCAAGCTGATGTCCTTCCTAGCTATTGCATTAATCTCCTCTTTAACCAGCAATGCTACCCCACCCCCTTTTCCTTTTATTCTATCCTTTCTGAATGTTGAATACCCCTGGATGTTCAGTTCCCAGCCTTGATTGTTCTGGAGCCACGTCTCTGTAATCCCAATCACATCGTATCCGTTAACATCTATTTGCACAGTCAATTCATCCACCTTATTACGGATACTCCTTGCATTAAGACACAGAGCCTTTAGGCTTGTTTTATTAACATCCTTTGTCCTTTTAGACTTATGATTTAGTATGGCCCTTTGTGTTTCTTGCCTTTGTTTACTCGGCCTTCCCCTATTGTTTCTCACCCTTCTAACATTTGTTTCTGACTGCATATTACTTCCCCCTGTTTCGCTACATAGGTTCCCATTCCCCTGCCATATTAGTTTAAATCCTCCCGAACTGCTTTAGCAAATATTACCCCGAGGACATCGGTTCCAGTCCTGCCCAAGTGCAGACCGTCCCTTTTGTACAGGTCCCACTTCCCCCAGAACTGGTTCCAATGCCTCAGGAATTTGAATCCCTCCCTCCTGCACCACTGCTCAAGCCACGTATTCAATCTCACTATCCTGTTCTCTCTATTCTGATTAGCACGTGGCCCTGGTAGCAATCCAGAGATTACTACCTTAGAGGTCCTACTTTTTAATTTAGCTCCTAGCTCCCTAAATTCTGCTTGTAGGACCTCTTCCCGCTTTTTACCTATATTGTTGGTACCTACATGCACCACGACAGCTGGCTGTTCACCCTCCCTCTTCAGAATGTTCTGCAGCCGCTCTGAGACATCCTTGACCCTTGCACCAGGGAGGCAACATACCATCCTGGAATCTCGTTTGCGGCCACAGAAACTCCTGTCTATTCCCCTTACAATTGAGTCCCCTATCACTATAGCCCTACCACTCTTTTTCCCGCCCTGCTGTGCAGCAGAGCCAGCCATGGTGCCATGAACCTGGCTGCTAGTGCCTTCCCCTGGTAGGCCATCTCCCCCAACAGTATCCAAAGCAGCATACCTGTTTTGGAGGGAGATGACCACAGGGGACTCCTGCACTACCTTCCTGATATTGCCCTGCTTCTTGGTCACCCATTCACTGTCTGTCCTAGCCTTTACCTGCGGTGTGGACAACTCGCTAAATGAGCGATTCACCGAGTTCTCGGCATCATGCATGCTCCAGAGTGAGTCCACCCGCAGCTCCAGCACCGCCATGCGGGCTGTCAGGAGCTGCAGCTGGACACACTTCCCGCACACGTAGTTGTCAGGGACACTGGAAGTGTCCCTGGTTTCCCACATGGCACAGGAGGAGCATGAAATGGGTCCGAGACTTCCTGTCATGACTTAACCCTTATGTTAACTTATTTATCTTAGGTCCAGGAGTTAAGTCCCTGAAAACAAAATATAAAATCGAACCTACCTTTTAAATTCCCTCTACCCCTAAAGGTTAGAGGAGGTGGGAGGGTGGGAGTCACTACTAGTGTAGTGTCTCGGGTTTAGCAACCGCTCCACCTATATACGGGTACCAATGAATTGGCCCCGCCCCCTGCCTTTGAAAAAGCCCGCGAAGCTCTTACCCCGCTGGGGAAAAAGGCCACGTAGGTGAGTTTAATGACTCACCTCAGGCCTCTGCCGCTCCAACCAGGTCCGCTCCTCCTTCCCCGCTGCCGACCGCTCTGTGGGAGAGAGAAAGAAAGAAAGGCTCCTCCTCCCCCGCTGTCGACGCTGGTCTGAGGCCTACCTGAGCCTCGGGCCTCCCTTTATTGACACACCTCAGGCCTCTGCCGCTCCAACCAGGTCCGCTCCTCCTTCCCCGCTGCCGACCGCTCTGTGGGAGAGAGAAAGAAAGAAAGGCTCCTCCTCCCCCGCTGTCGACGCTGGAGGCACGCAAAAGTAACAAAAATGGAAATAGATACAATGATGTTAACATAATTCCTTTTATTTTCCACAGAAGCAGCAAGAAGTCGAGGACTGCAAGAAGACACAGAAGATAAACTACCTGGACCTTCAATATTAAGCAATAATCCTGGTTATTCCCCCATTCTGTCATTCACCCCATCACTAGCACTCACCAACCCTAGAGAGGAACACTCATGGTGAATTAGACGAGAAGTATTTACTTGGTGAGTAAAAGGACACAAGGATGTCAGAAGATATAGATGGAAGAGATCCTGTTGTTCTTGAGTAGAGGCCCGTAAAAGTCAGCCCTTGTCTCTAAAGCATGCAGAATATAATCTCAGGGATCCTGTAATAACGAAAAGGATTATCAAGCAGAACATCACACACATATGGAAGCTCTGCATTCTATCTCACATAATGTGGGCAATATGGTTGTGGTTGAGACTAATTCCATCCTCTGTGCCATCAAGAGAAAGGGATACTCATTGATGCAGTGTATCCTGTAGCATGTGGGTGATACAGGAACATCTGCATTCATCTCCCATAACATGAAAGCATTTACTAATGGTTTGCAAGTCTTGGAGAATTCAATGACTACCAGATTCCAATTTTTCCAGTGCAGCATCTGAGAGAGGTTTGCAGGATATGAGATACACTCTCTCTCAGCGGTGTTCTCTCAACTCAGGAACCATTCCTTTAGATTGGAAAATTGCGCATGTCACTCTGCTATTTAAGAATGGTGAGAGCGGGAAACCAGAAAATTATAGACCAGTTAGCTTAACATCTGTTGTCGGGAAATTACTAGAGTCTATAATTAAGGACAGGGTGACTGAATACCTCAAAAATTTTCAGCTGATCAGAGAGAGCCAGCATGGATTTGTAAAAGGTAGGTCATGCCTGACGAACCTCATTGAATTTTTTGAAGAGGTGACTAAAGTCTATGGATGTAATTTATATGGGCTTCCAGAAGGCATTTGATAAAGTCCCTCATAACAGACTGTTACCTAAGGTTGAAGCCCATGGAATTGAAGGCAAATTATTGACCTGGTTAGGAAATTGGCTGAGCGGCAGGAGACAGAGAGTAGGGATAATGAGCAGCTACTCTAATTAGCAGGATGTGACTAGTGGTGTACCACAGGGATCTGTGTTGGAACCTCAACTATTCACCGTATTTATTAACGACTTAGATGATGAGATAGAAAGATACATACCCAAATTTGCCGATGACACAAAGATAGGTGGCATTGTAGGCAGTACCGATGAAAGCATCAAATTACAAAGGGATATTGATAGATTAAGTGAATGGGCAAAATTGTGGCAAATGAATTTCAGTGTCGGCAAATGTGAGGTCATCCACTTTGGACCTAAAAAAGGATAGAACAGGGTACATTCTAAATGGTGAAAAGCTAAAAACATTGGAGGACCAAAGAGACTTGGGGGTTCCAGGTACATAGATCATTAAAATGCCATGAACAGGTACAGAAAATAATCAAAAAGGCTAATGGAATGCTAGCCTTTATATCTAGAGGACTAGAATACAAGGGGGTAAAAGTCATGCTTCAGCTGTAGAAAACCCTGGTTAGACCACACCTGGAGTACTGTGAGCAGTTCTGTGCACCACAACTTAGGAAGGATATATTGGCCTTGAAGGGAGTGCAGCGTAGGTTTACCAGAATGATACCTGGACTCCAGGGTTAAATTACGAGGAGAGATTACACAAACTAGGGTTGTATTCCCTGGAATTTAGAAGGTTAAGGGGTGATTTGAATGAAGTTTTCAAGATATTAAGGGGAACAGATAAGGTAGAGAGAGAGAAACTATTTCCACTGGTAGGGGATTATAGGACTAGGGGGCGCTATTCCCTCGTAGTGCCCCTAGAGGGAGGTAGGGCACTTCCAGTAGCGTCCCGCTTTCCTCTTGGGGCGCTACCACTCAATTTCGGCCGTGGGAATGCTAATTTTTCCGGGGCGCTAAAAGTAGCGCCCTGGCGAAGTTAGCGCCCCAAAGGGGGCGCGACTCAATTTCTCCCCCAAGGTTTCTTGAATAAATTGGTTTTGCAGATCTCAGCCAGTAGCTCACAGTGATGCTGCTGTGTCTTCGCACAAACTTAAACTTTTCTGCTGGCTGTACCTTGGAAACCAATCCCCACTAGCATAAAATCAGAGCAGATTCAACATCCTTTGAAAATATACTAAAACAAAAGCTGCATTTCCCTTATCAATATTAAATATATAGCCAAACCTAGACAATGGTATGTGATGCTTGCCATGCAATGTGAAATCTGCAGCTCTTTAACTGAATTAGCAGCTTAGTCTTCCTATTGTGCTTTTTCTAACAGTTTGCACATTACTAAGCTAACCACAGCCAGCCTGTTTGGACTATCAGCTCATGGCATTTCTTTTGCCAAGTACACTGGGGCCGTAATTCTAACAGTGTTGTTGCTTGCTACAATAGATATGAAAAGTGTGTAGGGAGTGCTGCTAGATGCTTGCAAGGGCTCAGATGGTAAATGAAGGCCTTTGAGAAGACAGAACATGCTGCGAATACTCAGCAGGTCATGCAACATTCGTGGAGAGAAAAACAGAGTTCACGTCTCAGGTCGACATGCTGCCTGACCAACTGAGTAATTCCAGCATTTTGTGCTGTCATTTCACATTTACAGCATCCGCTTGCAGAGGGACGAGGAAGACGCAGAACAGGAAGATGCAGAAGAGGAGGAAGCCGAAGAGGAGGAATCAGACATATCAGGTATATCCGGGATGGAATCATCCACCTACGGTCCCACTGGCTGGGCAGGCTGCCTCTTCTTGTTGACCCACTGGCTGGGCAGGCTGCATTTCTTGGGTGTGTGAAATGAGGAAGGCACAAGGGTGGAGTTGTGCTGATGGGAGGGCGGGAAAGTAAGAGGTGGATGTCAGAAGGAGGATAATGTACGAGGATACCAACACCTTGTACCCTTTCAGCCCCGCCGCTGGCTAAGAGCTCAACCATGCCCCTGCCAAGAATGGCCTGCACCGTCTCCTCCAAGGGGATGAGGTGAAGCTAGAAATGGGAGATGTGCCTCGTCAATGGTGCAGTTTGTTGGTAGGTGAGTGATTGGGGCTTCTGCATTGAACAGTGTGTGAGGCTAGTGGTGCAGTTGGTAGGAGACGGCTTTTGAAGATGTATTCACTGTCCTTGACCAGTGGTCTGAGGTCATGAAGCTTCTTTGGGCACTGGAGCCAGGTGGTGGGGGTGACACTGCTGTCAGTGATGGCCTTAGTAATGTTCTTCTTCTTAGGCAGTCCCTCGGAACCGAGGATGACTTGCTTCCACATTAAAAATGAGTTCGCAGGTGACTGATGAGTCCAATGCGGGACCTACAGTCTCTGTCACAGGTGGGGCAGACGGTGGTTGAAGGGGCAGGTGGGTGGGGTGCTTGGGTTGACGTGCGCTCCTTGCGCTGCCTGCGCCTGGCTTCCGCTTGCTCCCAGCGAAGAGACTCGAGGTATTCGGCGCCTTCCCGGATGCTTCTCCTCCACTTTGTGCGGTCTTGGGCCAGAGATTCCCAGGTGTCGGTGGGGATGTTACACTTTTTCAAGGAGGCTTTGAGGGTGTTCTTGCTCAGGCCAACATTCCCAGCATCGAAGCTTTGACCACGCTCGATCAGCTCCGATGGACGGGTCACATTGTCCGCATGCACGATAAGCGCTCTACTCGGAGCTCCGGCACGGCAAGAGAGCCCCAGGTGGGCAGAGGAAACGCTTAGTAATGTACTTCCACATTGTTCTTTCTGGAGGGCCTCCTGGCCCCTGTGCGTAGAGGGCCAGTCTTGCAGTGTTGAGCCCCTGCACAAAGCTGTGTGCGAGACCCTGAGTGCCCCTTCCCTGGCTTGCTGAGCTATTTGTGTTAGTGCTGATGCAGTTTTCCCATTTGTTGAGGTTAGGAAGGTAATTCAGTTTTAACAGCTGAATATTCACATTTAGAACTTCTTTTAAATATTGAATATTTCTTAAAAGGCAGAAAGGGCTGAAAAATGTATTGATTCACTGCATTTTATTTTGTATTGCTTCAGTGTGCATGGCCCCTTTAAATTGCAGACCTCTTCATTGCCCACAATTCCTTGCGAGCTCCACAGTTTTGCTCACAGAGGCTGTGGGAAGCTGCAACAGAAACTTCGTCCCAGCTCCCTCCAGCAACGCCACCAGGACGGCATTGCACGGCAGGTGAGCGCTGCGTCACCTGTCTCCATGCCCCCCAGACCAATTTCACTCGGTTAGCTTTGCGGCCATTTCCAACGGCCGTTAACTGCAGTTGCCGACGACACTGGCAGCTTTGCTGGCGAAAACAAATTTTTCCCCCACAGTGTCTGTAAAGGGATATAGACAGGTTAAGTTAATGGGCAATAAGGTGGCAGATGGAGCATAATGTGGGAAATGTGAGGTTATTCATTTTGGGAAGAAGAATAGAAAACCAGAATATTTTTAAATGGTGAGAAACTATTAAATGTTGTTGTTCCGCGGTATTTGGGTGTCCTTGTACACGGACGAGAAAGTGGAGTTAAGGGTGAAGATGAGCCATGATCTTATTGAATGGCGGAGCAGGCTCGATCGAGGGGCCACATAGCCTACTCCTGCACCTATTTCTTATGTTCTTATGTTAATTTCAAATATAACCTGCAATGCCTCAGATATCCTTGAGGTGGAAAATGGTTAAGGGGCAGGAGTTACGCCCCAAATGGCCTATGAATGGTTAGGAGGACTCAGGAGTGGGGATAGTGAGGGCATGGGGATTTGGTAATACCTAGGGATGGAGAGGGATGAAAGCGGGTGGGGGATGGGGTAGCAGTTGGAAAATACCTAGAGGAGAGGCAGAAACCTGGTGCCACAGCAGGAAATAAAATGTACTGCTCCTAAGGGGTAATGGCAGAATCAGACAACCTCGGCAACAAGGATGGAAGCCATATCAAAGAAGCAAACAGCAAACTTCAAGGAAACAGACATGCATGACCTCGTAAAGGAGATATAGAGCAGGAAGGATGTACTGTTTGAGGGTCAGGGTTGGAGACCTGCCTAGAATGTGGTATGCACTTTGTGGAGGGATCTGACAGTGGCAGTGAGTGTTACTTCCTTGACCCTTGGACTCCTTTGTAGTGTAGGAAGAAGTTTAATGGTCTCACCAGGGTAGCCAAGGTAAGCTACCTGCACCACCTGACATTTCCTTGAAGTATTTTTATATGTGTGGCACTCTTTCATTCATTACTTTTGGTGACAGAGGAGTCAGAAGTGAAAGTGGGATCTGACAGTAGAGAGCAGAAGTTCTGCAGAAGTCAGCCCGAGGCTCCTGAGCCTGTGGACTCAGATCTCTGGGGTCCTATTCTAAAACAGAATGATCCTGGATGAGCATCACACTCACATGAAGATAGTGAGGACCATTTTGGAGGATTTGAGACGGCAGGGGTCATGGTGAAGTCCAATGCCATCCTTAGTCCCAATATCTGCGTGGGATTTGACACAATGCAGCACTAGTGGAAGTGTGAGCTGGCACCATGAATATCTGTGTCCATCTACTCTGAGAGTGGGACCTCGAGATCAATCAGTGCATTAAAAGTGGATGCCTTGACTGCTGTCCTGCAGACATTGGCAGACGATTTGGAGAACAGAGGAAAGCAGCTTCAGGGCTTCATCTCTCAGCGTATGCAGGAGCTAGCTGATATCAACAGTTCTGCCCTCCTGCTGATTAATGAGCACTCAGATCCAGTACAAGTGCCATAGCTAGAGCTTTCCTTCATGATGCCATCTTCTGTCCTGGCGATAACTCATTTTGCAATGAAAGGCAAAGTTCTTTCTATGTCTCTTTACGGAACCGTTGCCTCTTTAAGCAAACCTTTTCCAAGGGAATGGCGTGATCTTTAGACTCTGGTCGAAGAGTAACTCCTATATGGTCTTCTCCTTTGGTGTAGCCTTATCCTGTGTGTTTCTCTAATTTTTTTCTTCCTCCTGTTCCTGTTCTGCCTCCTCATAGGGACATTTTGGGAATGGCAATAGTGATCCCCATGGTAAGGACACCGTGACAGAAGGATGGGAAGAAAAAGATTTCTTGCCTGAAAATGCTGAAAGTCAGTTCGCAGAATCCTTTCTTAGTTGCATAGCTGGGAAAAGATTTTTTGAATCATTTCAGTCAAAGCTGGTTTCAGACGAAGTTTGGGGACATTCAAAACATGTGTGCCGCAAAATTGGGAGGTTTAGCGCCGGCCTTTCAGGCCAGTTTTGCTGAAAAATTGGTTACTGCCTTGCTTCCGCCTGCATCCGGCCCGGAACGTGGTGGCCACCATTTTGGGCAGTTTGGCAGCGCTGCCATTACCTGTGCTTGCCGCCCACATTTAAATGATGTAGATCGTGACATGAATCGGCATACAATGCCTGAATTGACGCAGGATCTGTGATTTTCGACGTCGCCGCTCTGGATACCACACACTCCAAACAACGCACGGAAGAACATGCACACACTAGTACAACAGAGACATTGCCAGCGCTTCTTAAAGGGTCACACACATCTTTCAGGTAAGTTTAGATTTTTGCTTTTGGTAAGTTATTTTACATTTTATTTGAGTAGTGGCTTGGTGCAATGCATTTAAAAAGTTGTTAAAGTGTGCAGGAAGTGCTGCTGGACATTTGCAAGGCTTTGCCTCTTAAAGGAAGGCCTCTGAGAAGACCACTTGCTCCCAGTCCTGGGGGCTGTAGTTGCAGTCCCCCTTGGGATGCAGCATGACATGGAGATGAAGCAGAGGCAGCAAAGGGAACAAGCTGCTCGCAGAGGGAGGAGGAAGCAGAAGAGGAAGAAGCAGAAGGAAGGAGGCAACCCAGCCAGCCTCTTTCTGGCCGGGATATCCAGGATCGAATCATCCGCCTGCGGTACCAGTGAACACAACCCCAATGCACCTTTCAACATTTGTCACACGCCTTACCTTCCCTCTGTTACTGACCATCACAGCGTCCTCTTCGTCACAATGCTGAAATAAAAGCCACCACTAAGCAAACTTTCCAATTCAACTTTACCCATATATGCCTCCAATATTACATCAAAAAAATCAACTAATCACCCTTGTGCATTCCCTTAGTGAGTGTCTAGCGTGCGCCTTTGCCTATCCTAGTGATGTAACGCAGTGCTATGCCAGTGGCTGCAGCATGGTTGGTGGAAGGCTGCTGACTTTCAGTAGGGGACACTGCAAATGGTCTTGCAGGACAACCTTGAGGAGCTGGTAGCTGGGAGTGTGAAATCGAGTGACATTGTTTCTTCTTCTTCTTCTTAACACTTCTCTCTCTCTTCTTGGTCAACCACTGGATGGGCAGGCTGGATTTCTTGGGTCTCTGAAATGAGGAAGGCACAAGGGTAGGGTTGTGGTGAGGGGAGGGGGGAGTAAAGCAAGAGGTGCATGCTTACACCACATGCAGCTTGTAAGTCAGAAGAGATTGTGGGATGAGGGGGAAGTGGGATGTGAGAAGGAGGATAACGTATGAGTATACCTGCATCTTGTGTTCTTTCAGCCCTGCCGCTAGCCAAGGGATCAGCGATGCCCCTGCCAAGAATGGCCCGCACTATCTCCTTCAAGGGGGTGAGGTGAAGCTAGGAATGTGAGGTGTGCCTCGTGATTGGTAGAGATTGTTGGTAGGTGAGTGATTGGGGGGGGGGGTCATGCATTGAGCAGTGTGTGAGGCTAGTGGTGCAGTTGGTAGGAGACGGCTTTTTAAGATGCATTCGCTGACCTTGACCACTCGTCTGAGGTCATGAAACTTCTTTGGGCACTGGAGCAAGGTCCTGGGGGCAATAGTGTTGGCAGTGTTGGCCTCCGCGATCTGGTCCCACATCCTTCTTTCTGGAGAGCCTCCTGGCCTGCTGTGGGAAGAGGACCTCTGTTGAAGTGTTGACCCCCTGCACAAAGTTGGAGTGCTGTGTCTGAGACCCTGGGTGCACTTTCCCAGGCCTGTTGAACCATTTGGGTTAGTGCTGAAGCACTTTTAGCATTTTTAATATGCAGAAGGCAATTTCGCTTTAAGAGCAGCAGACTGCCGAGTTCTGAAGGATTTTAATTTTTTTTCAGAAGGCAGTTCAGCTTTAAGAGCTGGAGACTGCCTTGAAAAGGAACAGGCTAGCTTTAAGTAAATAACAACAGAAAACGCTGGAAAAACTCAGCAGGCCAGGCAGCATCCGTGGAGAGAGAAAGAGAGTTAACGTTTCAGGTCGATGACCTTTCGTCAGAACTGTGAAGAGCCGGAAATCAAATGGATTTAAGGCCAGGGTAAAGCTGGGAAAAGGGGGAGGGGATAAAAGAACAAAGGGGGAGAGGAAGAGACATTAAGAGACATTAAGAGATATGCAAGGCTAGAGGTGGTGTTAATGTGACAGATTAAGGCTGAAAGAAGTGTGAAATGTAACACCCTTATTTAAAAAGGGCAGTAGACAGAAGGCTGGTAACTATAGACCGGTTAGCCTAACATCTGTGGTAGGTAAAATTTTGGAGTCCATTATTAAGGAAACAGTAACAGGACATTTGGATAATCATAATTTAATAGGACAAAGTCAGCATGGTTTTACGAAGGGGAAGTCATGTTTGACAAATTTGCTGGAGTTCTTTGAGGAAGTAACATATAGAGTGGATAAAGGGGAACCAGTGGACGTAGTGTATTTAGACTTCCAAAAGGCATTTGACAAGGTGCCACACAAAAGATTATTGCTTAAGGTAAAAAATCACGGAATTGGGGGTAATATTCTGGCATGGATAGAGGATTGGCTATCTAACAGAAAGCAAAGAGTTGGGATAAATGGTTCATTCTCAGACTGGCAATCAGTAACTAGTGGTGTTCCACAGGGGTCAGTGCTGGGTCCCCAACTCTTCACAATCTATATTAACGATTTGGAGGAAGGGACCAAGTGTAACATATCAAAATTTGCAGATGATACAAAGATGGGAGGGAAAGTAGTGAATGAGGAGGACATAAAAAACCTGCAAGGGGACATAGACAGGCTAAGTAAGTGGGCAGAGATTTGGCAGATGGAATACAACACTGGAAAGTGTGAGGTGATGCACTTTGGCAGGAAAAATCCTAGAGCAATTTATTATCTTAATGGCAAGAAACTGGAGAGTACTAAAGTGCAAAGGGATCTGGGGGTCCTGGTGCACGAAACTCAAAAGGTTAGTATGCAGGTGCAGCAAGTGATTAAGAAGGCAAATGGAATGTTGGCTTTCATTGCTAGGGGGATAGAATATAAAAATAGGGAGGTATTGCTTCAGTTGTACAAGGTATTGGTGAGACCGCACCTGGAATACTGCATACAGTTTTGGTGTCCTTACTTAAGGAAAGACGTCCTTGCTCTCGAGGCAGTGCAAAAAAGGTTCATTCGGTTAATCCCGGGGATGAGGGGGTGGTCATATGAGGAGAGGTTGGGTAGATTGGGACTCTACTCATTGGAGTTCAGAAGAATGAGAGGCGATCTTATTGAAACATATAAGATTGTGAAGGGGTTGGATCGGGTGGATGCGGGGAGGATGTTCCCGATGACGGGTGAGACGAGAACTAGGGGACATAGTCTTAGAATAAGGGGCTGCTCTTTCAAAACTGAGATGAGGAGGAACTACTTCACTCAGAGGGTGGTAGGTCCATGGAATATGCTGCCACAAAAAGCTGTAGAAGCTACAACATTAATTAAATTTAAAACAGAAATAGACAGTTTCCTAGAAGTAAAGGGCATTAAGGGTTACGGGGAGCGGGCAGGAATTTGGACATGAGTCTAGGTTCGGATCGGTCATGGCCCTGTGGGTAGTGGAGCGGGCCCAGGGACTGTGTAGCCTGATTCTGCTCCTATTTCGTGTGTGCAATTCTGTTAGATGCAGGAGATGGTTCTGTGATAGATAGTAGATTGGCGGTTAGGATCAGATCAGCCATGATCTTATTGAATGGCGGAGCAGGCTCGAGGGGCCGATTGGCCTACTCCTGCTCCTATTTCTTATGTTCTTATGTTCTTAAATCCACTGGCAGAATGAAGGACAGCTGCCAGCTTCTAGGAGGAAAAAAAAGGTGGGGGGGGGCAAATAAAAGGGTGGAAAAAATAAAATATAAATGTGATTGGAGCTGAGGTTATGATCTAAAATTGTTGAACTCGATATTGAGTCCAGAGGGCTGTAGCGTGCCTAAACGAAAGATGAGGTGCTGTTCCTCGAGCTTACGCTGCGCTTCCGTGGAACAGTGTAATAGGCCGAGGACGGTGAGGTCAGAGTGGGAGTGAAGCGGTGAATTAAAGTGACAGGCCACCGGGAGCTCGGGGTCCCCCTTACGGACTGAACGGAGGTGTTCCGCAAAGCGGTCACCCAATCTGCGTTTGGTCTCCCCAATGTAGAGGAGACCACATCGTGAGCAGCGAATACAGTATACTAAATTGCAGGAAGTACAAGTAAATCGCTGTTTCACCTGGAAGGGGTGTTTGGGGCCCTGGACAGTGGGAAGAGGGGAGGTGTAAGGGCATGTGTTGCATCTCCTGCGCGTGCACGGGAAGGTGCCGGGCGAAGGGGAAGGGGTGCTGGGGGTGGTAGAGGAGTGGACTAGGGTGTCGCGGAGGGAGCGGGTCCCTGCGGAATGCTGAAAGGGGAGGTGAGGGGAAGATGTGTTTGGTGGTGGGATCACGCTGGAGGTGGCGGAAATGGCGGAGGATGATCCGTTGAATGTGGAGGCTGGTGGGGTGAAAGGTGAGGACAAGGGGAACCCTATCGTGGTTCCGGGAGGGAGGGGCAGGGGTGAGGGCAGAAGTGCGGGAGATAGAACGGACACGGTCGAGGGCCGTGTCGACCACGGTAGAGGGGAATCCTCGGTTGAGGAAAAAGGAAGACATGTCGGAAGCACTGGTATGGAAGGTGGCATCATCAGAGCAGATGCGGCGGAGACGGAGAAACTGGGAGAATGGAATAGAGTCCTTACAGGAGGCGGGGTGGGAGGAAGTGTAGTCCAGGTAGCTGTGGGAGTCAGTGGGCTTGTAGTGAATGTTAGTCAATAACCTATCCCCAGAGATGGAGATGGAGAAGTCGAGGAAGGGAAGGGAAGAGTCGGAGATGGACCATGTGAAGGTGAGGGAAGGGTGGAAATTGGAAGCATAGTGAATGAAATGTTCTAGTTCAGGGCGAGAGCAGGAGACGGCACCGATACAGTCATCAATGTACCGGAAAAAGAGGTGAGGGAGGGGACCCGAGTAGGACTGGAACAAAGAGTGTTCCACATATCCCACGAAAAGGCAGGCATAGCTAGGACCCATGCGGGTACCCATAGCAACACCTTTAATTTGGAGGAAATGGGTAGAGTCAAAGGAGAAGTTGTTCAATGTGAGAACAAGTTCAGCCAGGCGGAGGAGGGTGGTGGTGGATGGGGACTGGTTGGGCCTCTGTTCAAGGAAGAAGCGGAGCGCCCTCAGGCCATCCTGGTGGGGAATGGAGGTGTAGAGGGATTGTACGTCCATAGTGAAGAGGAGACGGTTGGGGGCCGGGAAACTGGAAACTGTTAAAATGGCGGAGGGCATCGGAAGAGTCGCGGATGTAGGTGGGAAGAGACTGGACAAGGGGAGAAAAAATAGAGTCGAGATAGGAAGAGATAAGTTCCGTGGGGCAAGAACAGGCTGAAACGATGGGTCTACCGGGGCAGTCCTGTTTGTGGATCTTGGGAAGGAGGTAGAAGCGGGCTGTGCGCGGTTGGGGAACTATGAGGTTGGCGGCCGTGGGGGGAAGATCTCCAGAGGAGATGAGGTCAGTGACGGTCTTGGACACGGTGGCTTGATGTTCACTTTAAGTAAAGCCAGCCTCGCTCCAGCGACGCAAACTTGGGCCCCCTGCTGAGTGCACAGGCTGTCACCAGGGCTTTAATTGCTAGGCTGTGCGCTACAATCATGTTAATTATCAGGCAGCACCAAATTGACGTGCTGCCTGCACTTTCTGAACCGGCTCGGGCATATCTCTCATTGCAGTGCCCGCGCCTGTTTTTGAGCCTCATCGAATTTCACCCCCCTTAACTCAACCACTTCCTGATTTAACAAGTCATGCAGATAACTCTTTAAGTCAGGTGCAATTCTGGTGTAAATGGCAGAAATTTGGGGACATCTGCATTTGTCCTCACTATTCTTTAATTTGCCTACACCCAAGACTTTGGGGCAGATACATCTTCTGCTAGCAGACAATTAGACTGGAATTTAAAATGTATTTTAGAACAGGTGTAACTCTGGCGAACCTAATTTACGCCATTAATTCCAGTCATGGTCAATGCCAGAACTACACCACTTTTGCAGCAAAATATTTTTGCATTTCAGGCCCCCTGTGTGACTGGGTTTGTAAACCACTCACATGCTGTTTCTAGCAAAGAAGAATACATGTTAAAAATTAAATTTGATTTTTGCCACAATAAGTAAGAGTGAACAGATCATTTTTGAAGATATCTTGGATTTTTTTGTTTAATTGCTGCATAAGTTCTTCAGTATTTTTACTATAAATTCTAATTCAGAATCTTTTTTTAAATTTGTTCCTGGGATGTGGGCGTCGCTGGCAAGGCCAGCATTTATTGCCCATCCCTAATTGCCCTTGAGAAGGTGGTGGTGAACCACCTTCTTGAACCGCTGCAGTCCGTGTGGTGAAGGTACTCCCACAGTGCTGTTAGGGAGGGAGTTCCAGGATTTTGACCCAGCGACAATGAAGGATCGGCGATATACTTCCAAGTCAGGATGGTGTGTAACTTGGAGGGGAACTTGCAGGTGATGGTGTTCCCATGCGCCTGCTGCCCTGGTCCTTCTAGGTGGTAGAGGTCGCGGGTTTGGGAGGTGCTGTCGAAGAAGCCTTGGCGAGTTGCTGCTGTAAATCTTGTAGATGGTACACACTGCAGCTACGGTGCGCCGGTGGTGCAGGGAGTGAATTTTTAAGGTGGTGGATGGGGTGCCAATCAAGTGGGCTGCTTTGTCCTGGATGGTGTCAAGCTTCTTGCGTGTTGTTGGAGCTGCACTCATCCAGGCGAGTGGAGAGTATTCCATCACACTCCTGACTTGTGCCTTGTAAATGTTGGAAAGGCTTTGGGGAGTCAGAAGGTGAGACACTCGCCGCAGAATACCCAGCCTCTGACCTGCTCTTGCGGCCACAGTATTTATGTGGCTGGTCCAGTTAAGTTTCTGGTCAATGGTTACCCCCAAGATGTTGATGGTGGGGGATTTGGAGCTAGTAATGCCATTGTATGTCAAGGGGCAGTGGTTCGACTTTCGCTTGTTGGAGATAATCATTGCCTGGCACTTCTGTGGCACGAATGTTACGTGCAACTTATCAACCTAAGCCTGAATGTCATCCAGGTCGTGTTGCATGCAGGCATGGACTGCTTCATTATCTGAGGAGTTGCGAATGGAACTGAACACTGTGCAATCATCAGCGAACATCCCCACTTCTGACCTTATGATGAAGGGAAGGTCATTGATGAAGCAGCTGAAGATGGTTGGGCCCAGAACACTACCCTGAGGAACTCCTGGGGCTGAGATGATTGGCCTCCAACAACCACTACCATCTTCCTTTGTGCTTGGTATGACTCCAGCCAGTGGAGAATTTCCCCCCTGATTCCCATTGACTTCAATTTTACTAGGGCTCCTTGATGCCACACTTGGTCAAATGCTGCCTTGATGTCAAGGGCAGTCACTCTTGCCTCACCTGTGGAATTCGGCTCTTTAGTCCATATTTGGACAAAGGCTGTAATGAGGTCTGGAGCTGAGTGGCCCTGGCAGAACCCAAACTCAGCATCGGTGAGAAGGTTGTTGGTGAGTAAGTGCCGCTTGATAGCACTGTCGACGACACCTTCCATCACTTTGCTGATGATTGAGAGTAGACTGATGGGGCGGTAATTGGCCGGATTGGATTTGTCCTGCTTTTTGTGGACAGGACATACCTGGGCAGTTTTACACATTGTCGGATAGATGCCAGTGTTGTAGCTGTACTGGAACAGCTTGGCTAGAGGCGCGGCTAGTTCTGGAACACATGTCTTCAGCACGACAGCAGGGATAGCAGAGAGTCTGACCACAATCTTACAAATATCCTCAGATATGAAAGTTGTGAAAGGTTGCTAATAAACCTCTGTTCAAAAAGGGGGAAAAGGGATAAACCAGGTAGAGAGTAAGCTTCTAAAGATAATAAAACAGGATAACATTAACATTCAACAAGAAAGACATAGGTTAATTAAGAAGAATCAACATGAGATTAAATATAAGTTTTTAAAAATGGTAATGGGGAAAATTATGAGACTGAAGATCGACAAATCTGCAAGACCCAATGTTTCCACCCCAGGGTATTAAAAGAAGGTGGTGAGGAATTTATTGATGGGTTAGTCATGATGTTCCAAAAATCTCTTGATTCAGGAACTGCCCACTTGGATTGGAAAATTGCCAAAGTTACTCCATTATTTAAGAAGGATTGGAGAAATAAACGAGGAAATTATAGACATATTAGTCTAACATCTGATGTGGGGATGTAAATAGAATCTGTTATTAGGGACAGAGTGACTGAGCACTTGGACAAATATGAACTGATCAGAGAGAGCCAGCATGGATTTGTAAAGGAGATGTCCTGTCTAATTAAGATAGTTGCATTTTTTGAGGAGGTCACTAACGTGGTTGATGAGGGTGTGTCTATGGATGTTATTTATATGGACTTCCAGAAGGCATTCGATAAGTTTCCACACAAGATACTGTTAGGAACAATGGACCGCCTGGAATTGGAGGCAACCTTTTGACATTGGTAAGGAATTTGTTAGGAGGTAGAGACAGAGAGTAGGGATAATTGGTATGTACTCCAATTGCCAGGCCGTGACTAGTGGTGTCTTCCATGGATCTGTACTGCGGCCAATGTTCCCTTGTAGCTGCGCGACCACGCTGATGCGCAGTGTCTGTGAGGACATACGCAGGCCGCTCACTAGTTTTTGCATCGTAAAAACCGCACATGTGCAAAATTAGAATTATAAAGGGACTGCGCGTGGGAAAAAAATAACGGGAACATTGTCGGTGGCTTCAGCTTTTTACTGTATTTATAAATGACTTAGATGAAGGAATAGAGAGCTGAATATCCAAATTTGCTGATGACACTAAGGTAAGGTGGTACAGTAAGTCATGTAGATGGGAGCAGAAAATTGCAAAGGGAAATTGATAAATTAAGTGAGTGCGCAAAACTGTGGCAGATGGAATTCAACATCAGGAAGTGCAAGGTCATCCATTTTGGACCCAAGAAAGATAGATCAGAGTATTTCCTAAATGGTGAGAAGCTAGGAACTGTGGATGCACAGAGAGATTTAGGGGTCCAAGTACAGAGATCACTAAAAATTAGTGGACAGATACAAAAAATAATTGAAAAGGCTAATGGAATGTTTACCTTCATCTCAAGGAGGCTGGAATTCAAAGGGGTAGAGGCAATGTTCCCCCCCAAAGGTGTGCGGCCGTGCGGTTGTGCACCAATTGTGAGGTCCTGCGCAGGCCGTGGAGCAAATGTAAAGGGACTGCGCACCAAACAAAAAAATTAGAGAGAACATTGAGTGGAAGTTATTGTACAGCTGTATAAAGCTCTGGAGTACTGCCTTCAGTTTTGGGCATGCACCTCAAGAAAGATATATTGACCTTCGAGTGGATACAGCGTGGATTCACCAAAATGATAGAAGTTAAAAGGGTTGAATTATGAGGGCAGGTTGCATAGGCTAGGTTTGTAGTCCCTCGAATATAGAAGATTAAGGGGTGATATAATTGAGGTGTTTAAGATGATTAAAGGATTTAATAGGGTAGCTAGAGAGAAACTATTTAGTC
The DNA here is from genome assembly GCA_030390025.1 of Squalus acanthias. NCBI lineage: Eukaryota > Metazoa > Chordata > Chondrichthyes > Squaliformes > Squalidae > Squalus > Squalus acanthias. The sequence continues at coordinate 75,238,966 of CM059432.1, read as the reverse complement.
TGGTGGGGGAGTTCAGAACAAGGTGGCATAACCTTAAAATTAGAGTTAGGCCGTTCAGGGGTGATGTCAGAAAGCACATCTTCACACAAAGGGTAATGGAAATTTGGAATTCTCTCCCAAAAAAAGCTGTTGCAGCTAGTTCAAATGAAAATTTCAAAACTTAGATTGATAGATTTTTGTTAGACGAGGGTTACGGAACCAAGGTGGGTAAATGGAGTTAAAGTACAGATCAGCCATGATCTAACTGAATGGCGGAACAGGCTCGAGGGACTGAATGGCCTACTCCTGTTCCTATGAATTGTAAAATGCAAGTCATGCCTGACAAATTTAATAGAGGTCTTTGAGGAAATAATGCCATTTATTGTTAAAGAAAATACTGTGCATGTTGCGTATATGGATTGTTGAAAAGGTGTTTGATAAGATGTCACGTAGGAGACTTGTTGATAAAATTAAAATACACGGTATTAAAGGGAATGTGGCAGCATGGATAGGAAATTGGTTAAAGGACTGAAAACAGAGTAGCGATTAATAGATGTTATTTTGACTCGGACATAAAGAGTCATTCCCCCAGGTGTCAGTGTTGCAACCATTGGACTTCAGGAGGAGCCCTGCACTAGGCAATACGACTACAATATCAAAATTTGCAGACGGCACAAAAATAGTAAACTGTGAAGAGGAATGTAAGCAACTTTAGGAGGCTGTAGAATGCTTTGTAGATTGGGCAGATAGATTTCAGATGACATTTAATGCTGAAAATGTGATGTGATATGTTTTGGAAGGAAAAATGAGAGGACATAGACAAGAGGGTAAATCTATAAAATGAGAGGAGCGGAGGCACTTAGGGGTTTAGATAGATAAATCTGGGGGAGAAATTGGCAAATCTATATGAAAATTTTTGCAAATTGTGCTATAGAGTACAAAAGCAAAGAGTTAAGCTAAACCTATACAAATAATTGGTTAGGCTGCAATTAGAATATTGCATCCAGTTTCAGCCATCTTACTTTAGGAAAGATGTCAAGACCAGAGAGGGTGCAGAAAAGATTCACTCAGACGATTCCAGGGATGAGAGGCTTTGGTTATGAGGATAGACTGGAGCTCTCTTCACTAGAAAAAAGAGGTCTAATAGAGGTGATCAAAATTATGAGAGGTTTTGATAAAGTAAAACACAAAAAAATTTCCACTGATTCATAAGTTGGTAATTAGAGGACATCAATTACAGATCATCACCAGAGAATGAAGGAGAAGGTTAGGAGGTTTTTTTTCTGCAGAGGGTTGTTAGGACATAGAATACCTGACCATAAACAGTGGTGGAAGCAGAATTCATAATAGCTTTTTAAAAGGGAAGTGGATAAATAGTTGAAAAAGAAAAACTTTAAAGGGTTTGTAGAAAGGGGAGGGAATAGAATAGTACTTTCAGAGAGCTGGCGCAGGAATGGTGGGATGAATATCCTCCTTATGAGGTATAAAATGTTATGATTCTATGGCACTCATGCTCCCATAACATCAAATTAAAGTGCCATCTATGATTCTACATGGCCTGCAATTAGCCTACTTCTCAGAGTTGATTGTAAATGATTTAATCTATGTTGCTATAATGCCATTAAATCTATAGTACAGCATAACAAGGTCAGAAATGGGGATGTTTGCTGATGACTGCACAGTATTCAGTGCCATTTGCAACTCCTCAGATAATGAAGCATTCCATGCCCGCATGCAACAAGACCTGGACAACATTCAGGCTTGGGCTGATAAATGGCGGGTACCATTCATGCCACAGAAGTGCCAGGCAATGACTATCTCCAACAAGCGAGAGTCTAACCTCTGCCCCTTAACATTCAACGGCATTACCATCGCCGAATCCCCCACCATCAACATCCTGGGGGTCACCATTGACCAGAAACTTAACTGGACCAGCCACATAAATACTGTGGCAATAAGAGCAGGTCAGAGGCTAGGTATTCTGCAGCGAGTGTCTCACCTTCTGACTCCCCAAAGCCTTTCCACCATCTACAAGGCACAAGTAAGGAGTGTGATGGAATACTCTCCACTTGCCTGGATGAGTGCAGCTCCAACAACACTCAAGAAGCTCGACACCATCCAGGACAAAGCAGCCCGCTTGATTGGCACCCTATCTACCACCTTAAACATTCACTCCCTCCACCACCGGCGTACCGTGGCTGCAGTGTGTACCATCTACAAGATGCACTGCAGCAACTCGCCAAGGCTTCTTCGGCAGCACCTCCCTTGCCCGCGACCTCTTCCACCTAGAAGGACAAGGGCAGCAGGCGCATGGGAACACCACCACCTCCAAGTTCCCCTCCAAGTCACACACCATCCTGACTTAGAAGTATATCACTGATCCTTCATTGTTGTTGGGTCAAAATCCTGGAACTCCCTACCTAACAGCACTGTGGGAGTACCTTCACCACATGGACTGTAGCGGTTCAAGAAGGTGGCTCACCACCACCTTCTCAAGGGCAATTAGGGATGGGCAATAAATGCTGGCCTTGCATACATAAATGATGCCTACATCCCATAATCGAATAAAAAAAAACATGGAATTGTACTAATATGCCATCTTGACACCTGTTAATCTAACCCCTGTTGGTGAAAACATATCAATATGAGAGATCAGCTATTGGTAGGGTTATAATAGTTGACATGCATAAATATTGAAAAATAAAAGCAAAAACAAAACAAAATTCTGGTCTGTAACTAGCTAATAAATCACTTACTGTATTCCTTCAAGCTACAGGAATTAGCCAACAAAAACTACGACCTGTTTGTTTCAACACCATTTCTATGTTTGGAGCCTTGGGAGAACAGCAATCAACAAGACTTCTGGTTTAATAATGCTCTGTTTAAGGCTGTTGTTGCTCCAGGGCACAAAAGAAAAGATTGCTTTTCCACCTACACGGCAAACTACTAATTAGATAAAGGGGCCTCGAAAATCAGTAGGTCACAACCCCAGGATTATACTGCGACTGTGGCTGCCAGTGCCCTCCAACACTGATCGTGTTTGGCATTTATGGGGTTATTAGTAACGCATTTCATTTACTTGGAGCTAGCAGATGCATGCACCATTACAGGCATACCTTCAGCACCTGCCTGCCCATGCAGACAGAAAGTCAGGTGCCTGTCAACCATTGGCGGGGGTTACCTAGGCACCTCCTCCCCGCTCTGAAACTCCAGTCATCTCCCCTCTGGCCCCCTGTGCAAAGGGACAATCCAATAAATAGTTTTAAAAAACTGACCATTCCTGTGAGGGTTCTAAGACTCCCAACCCCTTCCCCCCCACCCCCTATGAATTAGCACCTACTTCAACCTATCTGGAGACCAATATGCCTCATCTCACTTGGCATACCAAGCTCCAGTCCTACACCAGATCTTAAAAAGAGAAGCAAGCTCAAGATGGAAAATTGGGCAGGCTCCATTATGAACATTTGATGTTCTCAACCCAATTTTACTCGAGCCTGAGTACATTAGAAGAAAATCTATGCCATATACTCATGCACTGGTTATCTCATGGCTGGTACAGGCTGAACTAGTGTGGAGAAGAGTACGCAGGGCAATATGTGTACAATCTATGATGCCCTGGACTTTGCGAGATCCTACAATTTGAGTAAATCCCAGGGACCTGTCGTGTTGTTTCCAGTTGTCCATTGGGAAAGCGATGAAAGTGTTTGATCTGGGAAATGTATCAAGTCACTTGCTTTATACTCGTAATGACTGCAGATTGGTTGATGTTACTGATAGAACAGAAACAGTTCAAGTAGGCAGTATGTTCCAATGAAATAGGTTAGAGAGGACCAGAGGTCACAATTTTAAGTTAGATGTCAGGAGGTGGTTCTTTTCCCAAAGGATAGTGGACCTCTGAAATAGGCTCCTAGCTCGTGCGGTGGATGCCAATTTGCTAAATTCTTTCAAGCAAGAGCTGGACCTGTTTCTGGCTGGGGTGGAGATCACCTCATACAAAAGGTAGGTGCTGCATAGCATTATCAGATCCAAAGTCATCTCCTGGACTAGTTTCAATTGCCTAGGGGGATCGGAGAGGAATTTCCAAGATCTTTTCCCCAAACTGACCTGGGTTTTTATCTGGTTTTTCACCTTTCCCAGGAGATCACATGGCTTTGGGTGGGGTGGTGAGTGTATATAGACTCATAGAATGGTTACTGCACAGAAGAGGCCATTCGGCCCGTTGAGCCCATGCCGGCTCTCTGCAAGAGCAATTCAGCTGGTCCCACTCCCCTGCTCTTTCCCTGTAGCCCTGCAAATGTTTTTCCTTCAGGTACTTATCCAATTCCCTTTCGAAAGCCACGATTGAGTATGCCTCCACCACCCTTTCAGGCAGTGCATTCCAGATCCTAACCACATATATTGTGATGCACAAGGTATCAGAATTGTGTGGGACAGGCTGGATGGACCAGAGTGTCTTTACCTGTTCGTCATTGTTCAAATAGATCCTGTGGTAGCCCGAAAAGAGCTGAAAGCAAAAAAGCTCAGAGCAGCTGTGGCCTTTAATAAAATAGGCAGTACTATGTTTACTCGGGTAATTGGCTTAAAGTCATCTTGCAGCATGTGATACAACTGTCACTGCCTCTCTGATGAAGAATAGCCTCCAGATGTACTGCTCTTCAATTAACTGCAGGAATGTTCACCTTAGTCTGTATACTTGGCTAAGAGTGCAAGGGTGAATACAGGCAGTTCTCCTCTGATGTCCTATACCTTGCCCAGCACCATGGCTTTCTTTCTTTCTCCTCCTTTTCCTCCACATTTGCCAAGTAAAGTAGGATTTCCAGAGGGCTCCAAGGGCTCGATTTTAATTCCGAAGGCGGGTTGGAGTCAGATTGCGTGGTGGGCGGTTTTCGGGAGCCGCTTCCGGCGGGAACAGCTGAAGAGTTGCGATTTTTATTAAACTAGCTTGTTAATTTCATGGAGGCGCGCTGGCTGGTCCAATGAGTGGGATCGGGTCGGCTGACCGCTTCTGATGACGTCATAAAAGCAGCTGCTTTTAAAGCTGCCATCCAGCCTGAGCCTTTCCATTGTGGTTTCCTGCACTTCTTTTCACAGCTATGACTTCTTCCAGAGGCAAGGCAGCTCCTCGGTTTAATGATGAGTCCCTCCAGGTTCTTGTGGATGCTGTCAGAGGGCGCAGGGAGATTCTCTTCCCTCCTGATGGCCGGAGGAAGCCTCCTCAGCAGACCAAGGCAGCCTGGCTGCACATTGCTTAGGAGGTGAGCGCAAGGTCCATTTATGCACGGTCATGGATCCAGTGCCGCAAAAGGTTTAATGATCTTGTGAGAACATCAAAAGTGAGTATCCCATCTCACTTGCCTTCAACTCTGCTTCCCTTCTCTTCTCATCACCAGCACTCGGCATTGTAAGCCTCCTCCTTCACATCCCACCTCACTCTTACTTCCCTTGCACCCTTTCCTATCCATTTCTGTCTCTGCACTGAATCACTTCAGCATCCTGCCGAGGCACCCTTTAGACTCGCTCTCACTGTCGTGCAGTGACAACAACTAACAACGTACAGGGAGCTACCTTCCTCTTGGGACCTTGCACCATCTTCGTCTCCCTCAAAGCTTCTATGGTTAGGATTAATCACACTCACTCCATCACTGTGGCTGAAACACCGCTTGTATCCCTCCTTGCAGGAAAAGATAGACCACAATAAGAGGGAGAGAGCACTGACTGAAGGAGGAACACCTACCCTTGCAACATTGACCAGTGCTGAGGAGGCAGCAAACGAGATTGTTGGAGGTGGCGAGGACCTGGAAGTGGGCGATGGAGAGACGGGCACACTAGAGGAAGCTGGTGACATAATAGAGTTTCATCCCTCTCAGAAAGCAATGGAATATGATGTTCATAGAGAATCGCTTTGTATCATCTGCTCAAAAGGATGTGTCTGCTACATCAATATCAGATTTCTAATTCAAGCCTTTACTCTCCCACAGGACCATTGAGCGCCCCCCCTCTGCACGATCCCGGACGAAGACCCGGATATCTCCTCAGAGGAACCTGAAGCCTCTGAGGGACCAGTGTCACCAGGACTCAGCGCACCCAGCACCAGCACAGCAACGCACACCTCGGTGGGGCCATCGCGAGTTCGAGTAGTGTTGCCACCTGGTCTATCACAGCGCACAAGTGAGCATCAGCAGATGGTGGAGACAGCGACAGCAGTGGAGAGTCCTCTGCGGAGGTCGCAGGACTCTCCTAGCTCTGCTGAGCTGCATGCAGACGCTGTACCTCTGGGGCCATCCAGAAAAAGAGCAGTTCGTGAAATACAGGAACGAGTGCAGGTGTCTCTGGAAGGGTTTGCCTCCAGGGTTAGTGCGAGTGTGGAGAGAATGGAGGAGCCCATCTGTAACATCAGCACTGCCATGGTGGAGGCAATGGTGCATGAACACACCACCATGGATAGGAAGGCAACCTCCATGGAAAGGCTGGCTACCTCAGTGGAAAGGATGGCTACGGCCATGGAGGAAATAAGTCGCCAGTCAGGAAAACATGGTGACTGTTCAGAATAGACTGACATCTCTGGAGGAGCAATGGGCAGCTATTGAGCAGAGAGACCAGAGCTTTATGGATGTCCTTGTGAGGAGGACTGTCAGTGTAGATACGGGTCCTCATGGTCCCCCTGAAGTGCAGCAAGGTGCTCTCCTGCCACTTGCCAGCACTGAGGTGCGGCTGACCCATGTTGTTGGTAGGACAGAAGAAAGTGTGGGCTCCTCTCAAAGCGCTCACACGACCATGCCACTGCGGAGCCCTCGGTCAGAGACCCACTTTGCAGAGACAACTGAGATGGCCGTTTCAGCCCCTGCACAGCCGCAGGAAGAGCAGACTGCTGAAGAGCCCTCCAGGCTCCCAAACCCAGAGGACGCCCGCCAAAGGCGTCTAAGCAGGCGCAGCATCCTAGTCAGCAAGGTGCCTCTACATCTGCTGAAGCCACAGGAGAAGTACATGTAGAAACATGTGTAAGAGAAAGATTAAGCACCTATAGTCACAAGGGGACTCACTTGGGTGATGTTTCTTTTTTTTTTGACTCTTGCTGGTATATTATTCTTTTGTCATGTGTTAAAGATAAATTATGTCAAATAGTTGATTGTGTGGTCTATGTGTTATGGGAAATGGCAAAGGCGCATTGAGGGCTCAGGGCGACTTGCATTTGTAATGCTGATGGTAAAAGTGATAGAAAATAACAGGGTATAGCAGAGATGAAGTATGATGTTGGACAAGTGTCACCTGCAATTACAGAGCCATATGGTGGCCACCTATGGTTGAAGAGTAAGCTTATGGTAGTGTGCATACCCTGGTTGACAGGCAGCAGTGAACTGGAGGGATGCTGCATTGGTCACAACAGGGCATGCAAGGCTTCCCTCGTCCTCCTCCTTCTCCTCTTCCCAGGAAGATCGGTGCTGAGCCACGCGGCTGCTACTCCCCTGATTATGAGGACTAGGATGAGAGGGCATAAATGTTTCCCATCCCCTTGCTATAGATTTCATTTGAGGTAACAATCTTGCAAGTGCACAGTCGAAGTGGCCTGAAATAATTCCATTCATGACACACAGCAGATGGGTGTCAGCTTGAACAGTCAGAAGGTCAGTAGATGTGCAAAATGTTATCCCATACCTACAACAGCAAAGTTGTTGCATTTGAATGTCAGCCATGTTTCTGGGGTGCTTTTAAAGCGCTCCACCAATGCATACAAACCATGTCCTCCAGCAACTCGTCTCCTTGAACCTGGCCTATTTCTGACTAGTCGGGAAACAGGAGCCAGAAGCAGGAAAATGGGAAACCACTATGAAAATAGGATTAGCAAGGCAGTTAACAGGCTGTTAACTGCCTTAACTACCTGTCCCACCGGTTGGAGACGGGTCAGTTTGGGAGCGGCTAAACAGACACTCAGGAAAATCGGGTGGGGGCGGGATGGAGGCGGGTTGGGTGTCTGAAGCCATTTTTCCCTGATGATCCCAACAGACCCGCCTCCAAAGGGCTATTAAAATCGAGCCCCCCCAAGTGCAAAGGGCTAATAAGGCAGTAGAAATGGCCAAATCAAAACACCTGTTGTGAACCTTCTTCACACAGAGAGCCAATGTTTTTGAGAAAGTAAGTTAAAATGAAGAAATGAGAGTTGCACAAGCACCTGGAGACAGCTGCAGGTGTCTTTAAATGGATTCTGCTTGAATGAACTGTCTTAACTCTGCCAATGCCTGAAGTTTCTGATTGTCAGCACAAATTGGTTGAATCCAGAAAAAACTGCGTAAAGTCACACTACTATCTATATGATGTCGCTTCCTCTTTCTTTGACTGTATTAATGAAGCTCCTGACTGTTTCAGATGGGAGTTCTCAATCTTCACCTCAAACCCCAGATCAAAAATTAGATGCCTCCAAGAATAGGCAGAGATTAGGTGGAACTCAAATCCATTACACCCTGTTTGTACCCATTTTAAAGACAAAATTGGCCCCATAAATCCCAAGAAAAATACATTCCGATGTGAATAGTAGTGGACAATTAAGCAACTAACAGGAGGCAGAGACTCCATAAATATCCCCATCCTCAACAATGGCGGAGTCCAGCAAGTGATTGCAAAATATAAGCATTTGTAACCAGCTTCAGCCAGAAGTGCCGAATGGATGATCCTTCTCGGTCTCCTCCTGATGTCCCCATCATCAGAGGTGCAAGTCTTCAGCCAATTCCATTCACTCAAAGTGACATCAAGAAACGACTAAGTGCACTGGGCACAGCAAAGGCTATGGGCCCCGACAACATCCCACCTGTAGCACTGAAGACCCTTAGCTAAGCTGTTCCAGTGCAGTTACAACACTGGCATCTACTCAACAATGTGGAAAATTGTCCAGGTATGTCCTATCCACAAAAAGCAGGGCAAATTCAACACGGCCAATTACCACCCTATCAGCCTAATCATTGCAAAGTGATGGAAGGAGTTGTCAACAGTCCTATCAAGCAGCACTTACTCACTAATAACCCGCTGACTGATGCTCTTGTTGGGTTTCGCAATGGATCATTCTGCTCCAGACCACATTACACTCTTGGTCCAAACATGGACACAAGACCTGAATACCTGAGGTGAAACGACAGTGACTGCCCTTGACATCAAGGCAGCGTTTGACTGAGTGTGGCACCAAGGAGCCCTAGTAAAACTGAAGTCAATGGGGATCGGGGGAAATCTCTCCAGTGGCTGGAGTCATACCAAGCACAAAAGAAGATGGTTGTTGAGGCCAATGATTTCAGCCCCAGGATATCGCTGCAGGAGTCCGTCAGGCCACATCCAAGGCCTAACTACCTTCAGCTGCTTCGTCAATGGCCATCGCTCCATCATAAGGTAGGAAGTAGGGCTGTTCATTGATGACTGTACATTGTTCAGCTCCATTTGCAATTCCTCAGATAATGAAGCAGTCCAGGCACGCATTCAGCAAGACCTGGACAACGTCCAGGCTTGGACTGATAAGTGGCAAGTAACATTCATGCCAATGACTATCTTCAACAAGCATTACCATCACCAAGTCCCCTACCATCAACATGCTGGGGGTCACCTTTGAACAGATACTCAATGGAACTAGCCTCATAAATGCTGTGGCTACTAGACCATGTCAGAAGCTGGGTATTCTGCAACGAGTAGCTTATCTTCTGACTCCTCAAAGCCTCTCCACCACCTAAAAAGCACAAGTCAGGAATGCGATGGAATATTTGCACTTGCCTGAAGCAACAACACTCACGCAGTTCAACACCATCCAGGACAAAGAAATCTACTTGATAGCACCTCATACACTAGCCTAAACAGCCACCCATTGGTTGCACCATGGTTGCAATGTGTACTGTCTATAGGATACACTGCCCTAACTAACCAGGGGTTCTTTGGTATCACCTCCCAAACCCACGACCTTCACCACCTAGCAGGACAAGGGCAGCAGGTGGATGGGAACACCATCACCTCCAAGTCACACATCATTCTGACTTGGACATATATTGCTATTCCTTTATCATCGCTTGGTTCATATCATGGAACTCCCTACCAAACAGCATTGTGGGAGCACTTTCATTATATGGACTGCAGTGGTTCAAGGAAAAGGCCCACCACCATCTTCTCGAGAGCAACTCGGGATGGTCAATAAATGCCAGCCCTTGCCAGCGATGGCCACTTCCCGAGAATGAATAAAAAAAGGACATAATCCCAGCTAGATTACAGAACAGTTGTACATAGGACCAGCCAGCACCTTAGTGATAAGGTGCTGGCATATAGCACTGCTAAATTCAAATCATAGCAACTTGAACTGGAACAATTCTGACTTGATCCTGTTGTCAGATGTACAGTCCTTGCCACCATCCAGGAGCCAAGCCCAGCGTACTAATATACTTAGCTTTTGACATCCACATGTGACATTGGGTATTTGTCTTTTAACAGTAAGCTCATTCAATCTTCTGTAGTTGATGCAGAATCTAGCCCTCCCAGATGACTTTGGGACAATGTCTGCAGGAATCTCCCATGGACCTGAAGCTGACTCCGTATAAGCTCCTGCTAGCATCTTATTGACATATTGGCTGCCAATGTTCATTTTGCCAGTGACCTACAACAAAATAACTTGCAATGGGAGCATCCTCTCCTGTATCAATATAATATGCCTGTACCTGACCTGACTGTACCGGATGAAGGAGCAGAGCTCCGAAAGCTCGTAATTTCAAATAAAACTGTTGGACTATAACCTGGTGTTGTGCGACTTCTCAATATAATATGCAATTATCAGTCCTTCCCAGTTTGCCAGAAAACAAAATTCACATAGGCATTTCAACATATTGCTACAGGTCCTTTCAACAAATAATTCAAACTATTTTTCAACATCTTTGTCATGTCCCTAAAGAATTGCCCTAAATATTGTACCTTCCCTGGTATTGCAGGGTTACTATGTAGCCTTTGGTAGATTTATGTACAACCTAAACCTGTCTTTGGGTTTAGTCCCAGAATCACCCTAAGGGACCTAAAGGGAATGTTTGGAAGGGTAAGCTAGATGGGCCAATGGTCTTATCCTGCCAAAAATATTACGATCTTCTGTTGTAGTCTATTGGTTGCCAGAAGTCTAACATTTGCAGATATTCATACATGGTCTCTGGGTCAGAGTCCTGGAATTATCCATCTAACACCACTGTGGGTGCACAATCTGCAGTGATTCAATGAGAAAGTCCACCACCACCTTCTCAGGGCAACTGGGGTTGGGTTGGGCATTAAATGTGGCCTTGCCAGCATCACCAACATCTCAAGAATACATTTCAAAAATAATAGAACAATATTTAAGATTTAAAAAATTGAATTGCATTTCTTTGCAAATAGCCACTCAGACATCAAAGCTGCAGCCCACCTGGCTGAAGCCAGCAGCCGTTCTCGCGAGGCTTTGCTGCTTCCATGTTGCCACGTTCGCTCGGCGCGCGCGCGCTGCACCTCAACCAACCCTGCTGTAGAATGCAGCCCCGGCCCCTTCAGCGGCGAGGGGCGGGACAGATCGCCGGCTGTCCAATAGGAGTTACGCTTCAAAAGGCGAAGGGTGGCACTGATTGGTCGCGTCGTGCTGTCAATCAGCAGGATGTGGCTCAGATTAGGTTGCGGTCAAAATTTGCTTTAACGTTGCGTCGAGCGGGCGGTTATTTTATGTTTATTTCTCCTCCGCCTCGATTTACAAAATATTTCACACCATGACTTCAAAGAACAAGGCCGGTAACAGCAGATCGAACTCCGCGGGATCCAGAAAAGGTGAGAGAGCTCGAGGGGCACAGCGCCTCGGCGGGAGGCTGCGGGCCGGACCCGACCCGGGAGCTCGGAACTCGGGTTGAGCCGCGAGGGCGGCATTGGAAGGGAGCAGCGTGACGCCAACCCTGCTCCTGGAGAGCGGTGAGCGGGCACCGCACCGGGAGATGCAGCGTTGTTACTGAGCGGGGGCGGGCTTGCATGTGTTTTTTTAAATGCAGCTTTCCCCGTTTGCCTCCGTGTTAGAAGAGGCTGCACCTTGTATCCGAGGGGTTATCACTCTTCGTGCAGAATTTGCCACTCGGTCTCTCAGATCGATATGTCGCCTCTTTTTTCAGAGGTGATATGCAAATCTCGGCACTGGTTTTATACCTGGGTTCAGTTAAATGCATTTTCTGCAGTCTCTACCCATCTGCATTGATTCTTTTTGCAGGATGTTAAACAGTTTGTACAGTGGGGAGGATCTTTACATCTGTTAGTTTCTCCTTGACTACTTTATATAATAGTTTAAAATTCCACGTTGCATTGAGCTGCTGTGCTGACTGGAAGAGGACATAGCTTGAGTCTCATCTGCCAGACGTTGTGGGTTTACATTGTGCACGGTCCAAATGGTAACGTCGAGGCACGACAGCTCGATTCAGAAATTACTTACTTCTGTTCAAGTAATGGTTGCTGATTGAATTTGAAAACAACTAGTGTTCATCTGTTTGAAGGTCGATCTCTGTTGTATAGCTGATGAGGAAACTCTGACTTTGACAACTACTGAAAGGTGTTACCTGGATGCTGGGTATATGCTCCGAAAGCTATATCGGACAGGGAAAGTGAATCGGTTACTAACGAGGTGGACAAGGGAGTGTCATTATGGACTTCCAGAAGGCATTTGATACGGTTCCACACAAGTGATTATTAGCAAAAATGAGAGCACATGAAAATGGAGGAAACCTTAGGACTTGGATTGAAAATTGGTTGGGAGGTAGGATGAAGGGAATGTACTGATTGGTGGAATGTAACAAGTGGTTTTCCCCAGGGATCTGTACTGGGGCTTCAGCTTTTCACCATATATATCAATGACTTGGATAATGAATGGAGAGTTGTATATCCAAGTTTGCAGATGACACCGATGTGTAGATGGAAGTAGAAAGTTAGAGACAGTAAGTAAGCAAAACTGGCAGATGGAATTCATTGTGCAGAAGTGAGAGGGAATCCACTTTAGATCCAAGAAAGACATATTTTCTAAATGGTAAGAGACTAGAAACTGGATAAGCAGAGGGATTTGGGTGGTACACAAATTACTAAAAGCTACTGGACAATTTTGCAGACCCATTGGGGAAGTCTCCACTGCCTATTTTTTTTAATCTTCTTTAGTTTTCCCCAAACACAGTACTTCCATTGCCCTGCCAATTTCTATACAGGCTCTCTGTACACTAGTAGGTGTGCTTAAGCGCATAACATTGTGGTTTCTGTTCCTGTCCTGGATTAGAATTTTCTTACCTCCAGGTTTTTGGAAGTTCCTGATTTTAGCCAGGTTATTTGCAATGCCATATGAGGAATAGAAAGCTCATAAACCTTAATCTCTTTTGTGTTTTCTGTCGTAATAAAGATTTTGAATACTTGAATGTACACAAACTGAACACAGTGCATTGTGAAATTATGAATGTCAAAATGAGTCCCATGCAAGTTTTTCTTTGTGGTTGCTTATGGAGGATTATTTCCATGGGCTGTAGTGTGGGCATGTTTGGACATTGGGACTGAATGTTTCATGTATGTGGGGGGCTGTGATACTTTATTTGTTGTAGACTTTGATGTGCTAAACTGCCCTTGTACTAAATATATCTTCTGTAGGGTAGCTTTGTGACTTGCTTTACAAACTAAAACAGTATCTTCTGTTGAAATGACATTTTATAAGATAAAGATTTGGGATGTTTGATAAAAGTGAACTAGATGAAGACACATACTGAAGATAATACCACTGTATTGGTCCATAAAACTCGGGGTCAACGAAGCACAGTATCTCCTTTTTCATGAATGACATTTTGAATGTCGTTCAAAGTGAAGGATTTTAGTGTTGGTAACTGGGACATCTTTACCAATTTGGGAACACTATCTAAAGCACTTCAGACTTGGGTATAGCTCAGTTGGCACAGTAAAACTCCCCAACTTTGTCTATCAGGATTTGAGTCCAGGTACCAGAGGTGAAAGGCGTCCTCTCCCCCAGTGTCATGCCTTAAATACTGCGGATACTGGAAATCTGAAATAAAAACAGAAAATGCTGGAAATACTCAGCAGGTCATCTGTAGAGAGAGAAACAGTTAACGTTTCAGGTCGGTTTCTGGTGACCTGAAACGTTAATGCCCTTTCTCTCTCCACAGATGCTGCCTGACCTGCTGAGTATTTCCAGCATTTCCTGTTGTCCTGCCTTTTTTAATTTGGCAAGTGTAGGAGTCTTGTTAGTTTCTTAATCTGGTTAGATTTGATTGTTGTGTCTTTGAGAATTAATTTCCATATCTATCATTAAATTAGAGGAACAACCTTTCTCAATCTCAAATGTACAATAGAGATATTAGTAGTAAAATACATTTGTGTACCATTTCTGGCTTGATGGCATGGAATTGGCCTTTCATTTCTGTCTGCCATGATGCCATATTGGCAAACAGCAAAATAGAAATGACTATATATTACACACAACAGCATATAGCTTGTTTGTGTTCCAAGCCAGTAACTCATCCTGGAGTTATGATGTCTGAAGTGTGTTAATTGTTTATATGCATATGAAAATTGTCAAACGTGGCAATGCAGAGAATTGTGCACTATAAATTTGAATATTTGTGCGCTGGGAGCAACATCTTGCATGCTGCATCTAGTCAGTTCATGAGTGGGATCCCTGTGGTCTTCATTCTGTGCTTGTTACCGAGGACAAATAAAAGGAAAAAGAAAGTACAAAAATATATTTATACAGTTTTTAAAGCAAAAATAATTGTTCTTGTTTCTAGCTATAATTGTGTTAACTTGGGCAGGCCTCCTAAATTACAACTTAAGTTCCACTAATGAAGCAGTAGCTGAAGGAAACATGTGCATCATTCAAGGGACGATGTCCTTGTTAAATATATGGTGGCGACTATTTCAGTGCTTGATTATGGAGTTGGCCACTTATTACTGTAGCATAAGTTGGAATTTCAAGAATACAAGGCATATTTAAATTGGTTTATAAATAAAAAAAATAGTAACTTAAATTATGTTTTCAAAAATTGGAATGATGTGCACCACTTTATCGAGTTATTGTAAATCCTACTTCATTAGTGTTCAGCTCTAATTGTGTGTTACAGTAGGAATGTGCACTGAAGGCGAAAACTATTAGTTTGCTGTGCAGACAATTCTATTGCATCATCAAGTCACTTGCCAACATAGCACAGGGTAGTATGTAATAGAGCTCTTGTGTAGTGAAGATTGTCATTTCCATGGCTTTGTAGGTAGTTTGTGAAATAAATTATTTCCGTTCCATATCGGAATAGCTTTCAGAGTTGTATATTAAACCATTCCATCTGGACTGCATACTCCGAACTGTAGCTATCTTATTGTAAACAGCTTCACTGAGAACGCAGAAAGTCTGATAAGAAAATGCTGGATATATACAGCAGTCCATCAGCATATATAGAGAAAAGACCGTTTAACGTTTTGGCTAAGGGCATTTCATTTTAACATTAATATTGAGATATTTTTACATAGCCAGTCATTTGGAAAAGATAACAAAAAAGCCGTGTTAAACTGTTCAGGGGCACATGTCCATATAGTCAGTTGAAAGGCAAAGCGAAGCAAGGGAATTTGTGAAATGCATAGTCAGTTGCTTTTAATTAAAGTGACTACATTGTGTTGACCAGCTGTGTTTCTTCCCTTCTCCTTGCTTCTCTTCCCTCCCCCGCCCCCCACTTACAGAACAAGATTCAAAAGATTTTTTTTATTAAGCAGACCAAAAGCTGGTGGGAAATTAACAAATGTCTCCCCTTTTTACAAGGACATGAACCATTTTTAGAACACAGTACAGGTGACTTTGTATTCCAAACTTTTCAAGCCAGGTTTTTGCAACTAAAGGAGCATAACTATCCCATAACTAAAATCTCAAGTTTCAGTGAAGTACAGACCTTGACTGATCAGTATCATTTATTGCTGAACTGTCATTTTGAATTCATAACCAAGCAATTGGGCATGCATTTATTGTAGCACTATATGATCTGTATTTTTATTTCAATAATTCATAATTTATGAAGTTGCTTTTAAAAATCCTGTTGCTTTTAATGCTAAGGTTAAGCATACCAGCATTTCCTTCAGTTCAAATACTATGTAACTTGTACTTTTTAAATGTCTTGTCAACCCCATTTTTGTTTATAAAGTGCCCACTTAACTTTTCTTGACCGTTATGTGAGTGTTGTTTGGAACAGCTGACTTTTTTTTATAATCACAAACTTCAGTAAAATGTGAAAGTTAACTGGTCCTTGTATCTTTCTTTTCAAAAGGATAGAAAATAGTGGATTCAGTGTTTGTATCAAGAATAATTTGTGAATTGAAATTTGGTTGCGTTTTAGTGCCTTGCCAGTTGTGATCCTTTTCTGGGGTATGCCACCCTTTCAGTGGTTAGGTGCTTTTCTTTTGCTGTGTTGCAGCAACCTATGGGTTTATCCTTGTTTTGGAAATTTTTATTTTTGAAATATGCACTCATAAGTCTGCAGTATTACTACTGGGAAATGGAATATTTTCTTGATGCTGACAATAGCTCATTCACACAAGTGCTCCCAGTTCAGGCATAGATAGCTTGGTCAGATGTACAGTGAAACACCCCTCCGCTCTGCTCCATCTCTGAAGAGCACCAACATGGTATTTTCTATTTCTCTCAATTGTCCTGTAGCCCCTCAACTCCTTGAGACTGAAGTTAGGGGCAGTTTTGTGCCGTGGACCTTAAACAATGCCCAGTAGGAATTGGGATAAGCTTGCCCAATTTTTTTCCACATAGGACCTTGGCAGTCAGCACTGAGGAGACTTTCATTTCATCAGTATTGGCTAGATTCAAACCCAGGTTGGGGTGAAAGACCAGCATGTAGGCCATTGTGGAGTTCGTCTCAATAAAGGGTAAATAGTCCAGCAGCTGAAAGATTGGAGAATCACATGTGAGAACACGTGTGAAAGACGTGATACCTTGTTTGTACATCACGAGGAAACACATTGTTGCATCCCCCTGGGTTATGCTATTATTTAATATTGGGCAGATTGGGTCAACTCTTAATATAAGAGACATGGGATTTGCTTACAGGAGTGACTGATGCCACTGAACCAGACTAAATTTGTAACAATCATGATGCCACTATTCAGTGTATATACACTGGCCACAATATCATGACCAGCTTGTAGATGTATGCAAAGTTGGGCCGCATAGTGCACCCAGTTTACAGGAAAGTCAGCTGCATATTACAAAATGAAATGTGCGTGGTTGAGTTTGCCTTGACTCCTGAGATGTGGGCCAAACTGTGAAAACAGCTTTAAAATTGGATTGTTTTAAGAAGTGATAGTGACATGAGCCTAAACTTTTCTGTGTGGTAGTCTACAGATAAAAATATAAAACAGAGTCCAGTTAAATGCCACTAGAGCTTATATTCTATATTGCAAACTGGCAAGGTTATATACTATATTGTAGCTGGGATGTAAACTTGCTGTATTAAGAGGTACTCTTCCTTATTCTGTTCAATTTTGCATTAGTGTGAGCAGACTATTTTAATGTATGCAATTTAAAAAAAACATACCATTATTGTGACCTTCATTTTCTTTACTTCTACCTCAATTCTGCAAAAATGAAAGTCTTGGTAGTTACGACTGTCGGAAATAAGTAATACACAAAAGGTTGAAGGAACTATTCTTCTGATTAAACCCCATGTACTTTAATGGGACCACATACAAAAATGATTAAAGGGAAATGTCAGACTCTGAATGACTTCTTGTTTAACCGCCGCTCCACTACTGGTTTCTGCCAGGAATTATTAGCAGTCTGGTTAGAGAGAAAAGTAAGCTTCAAAGTGGATGCTTCCATTTAACTGGGAGCTGAGGTATAGAACGATTTGTTAGCAACCTTCTTGTCCCCAGAAATAACAACAGAAAATGCTGGAAACACTCAGTAGGCCAGGCAGCATCCATGGATTTTCTCTCCATGGATGCTGCCTGGCCTGCTGAGTGTTTCCAGCATTTTCTGTTGTTGTTTCAGATTTCCAGCATCCGCAGTATTTTGCTATTGTGTTCTTGTCACCAGATCCTGATGTACCGATTGCTGAAATAATGTGGGAATCTAGTGGTTGTATTTAAAAGTTTTATTTCACTGGACTGCAGGTCATCTGTTAAACACGAGTCTTTAATCAGTTTAAGTTTATTTTAATTAAGTCTCAATTTGAATCATATGTTGGTGTTTAGTCCTCTTTTCCTAACCTGTAGAAATAAACTTGGTGATTAAAACTGCTAGTAGCTTAGTTAGAGCAGTCTTAGTCAGTGGCAAAACATCCACTTTGAAACTTGTTTTCCCTTTTATATTAAAGACCGTGATGTTGAAAACACTGAACAGAGCCTTTTGATATGCTTTAGAGACATTTGCTGCTGTCAGTTTAGAAGCTGAGATGTTTCCTATTGGTGCATCATTTATGAAACTTTTTTGCCAAGGAACCTTCTGTCACATTTACATCCATCTGACTATTCAACGATCATGTCTAACGTCCTGAGTTGTACCACCCGATTACTGCTGCCTTTGAGCACCTTAATAGCCTGAGGTACACAGCGTTGTTCAGAAATTTTAACCCTTTTGACTCACGTTCATTAGAAAGGCATTTATCCAACTCTCAAGTGTAGGATGGATTTACCAACATCTGAACTTGCCTCATGTTGAAGACCCTTGTGATGGTTATTGAGTTGAACACACTATTTCCTTATGCTAATGAATAAAACATAATTATTGTTCCTCTAGTAACTAAATGGTGATTAGTGGTGATGGTGCAGTAATCATTTTTCTAATTGGATGACTTGGAGCCATTTCATTGTATGGGAGAAATCAACTTTCACTAATTAATGCTGACAGCTAAATATTTCACAAAACAAGTGCCTACTAAATGATTTTGTTTTTGTCCTTGGCCCTTAAACCCGAGCATCTAAACATTGACATAAAAATGGTCTGTGTAATAATTTTGTCTAATACTGTAAACAGTTTTCAAGTTTACTGCTTTTTAACTATTGATTCTTCCATCTTGGCACAGAGCCTGTGCATCAACACTGCTACAAGCTCAACTGGAACTGTGAGCTTTCCTAACGAAGACTATGACACTGGTAACCTCTGTTGTGAATGGCATGTTGTTGAGCTCTATTATCATCATTAGTGCTTGATGTTCGTAGCTTTGATTGTACCAGTTGAATTTGTGTGCTTGCATGCAACGTTTTTTCTGTTGCTGTGTTTTTTTCCCCCTCTGTTGTCTGAGCAGTTTGTAAGCTCCTGGGCAAGTAAGACACTCTTTCTGAGTTGACATGTTAGCATTTGTAATGAGATTAAGTTAAGTAACCAAAACATGTGAAGTGATGTGCTAACTTTATTTGCAAGTTTCATTGCTATAGTTGTGCTGTTTAGCAATGTTAATATTTTGGTTGTGGTAAAGATGGTTTGTTTTTCTATTTTTTTAAAAACTCTGACTAACCAAGGTGTTTGACCAAGTAGATTTTGGGCTTAACTCTGCATGAATGTACTCTTAAAATCATTTTCAAATGTCAAACTTAAAATACAGATGTTTGTACAGGGAGAGGGCGTGGTTCTGTTTTTTTATGTTGGCTTACCACCCATTTGCAATTTTTGCAGGACAATATGTTTTAGTTTTAATATTTTGATCATTCTTTTAAATGTTTCCACTAAGTGCAGTTACTCAATATTCTTTGAGGTGAATGGTGACATGAAGTACAGTACCAGCCTCTGATGTAGTGTGCCAAGTGGTAATAACTAAGCATGGAGTGAGAAAAGAACACTTGACATATTAAGCCCATTTCTTTAATGGGTAATGTACAGTATATCATATCTTGGACTCTAATCTTCTGCAGAACTTTTCCTGATAAATCCTCAGTTGTCATTGTGTTGCATCCAAAATATTCACCAGCCTCACATTTCCATTATTTGACATTGCCTGCTTCTCTTAGACAAACACATCTCTTCCTCATAGCAGCTTAAGAACTATTGTATCTGGTGATGTATTTGATTATTTCACACCTAGCCTTTTGACCCTAACTGCATTCCAACACGCATTTATCTAGTACCTTTGGCCTTGAGCTAGATCATGTCTCCCCTCAGTCTTGTTCTTTCTAGCATTGAAGTCTCTCCTAATATATCAGAGCTCCAAGACGTGGAGCCATTGTCACTCTTCCCTCAACTCTCTGCAGCATATCTGTGTCCTTTTTCAAAGTAGGATGACCAAAGCTGCGCGCACTGTTTTAAATGGTGCTTCACTAGTGTTCTGTACAAGGTTGGAATAACATGTTTTGACTTGCAATTATGCGTCCTTAAGGTAAATCCATGAATTTGATTAGCTTTGACTGGAAACTTTTATTGAATGATGAGTAATCATTCCCAGATATTTTAGTACCTTTTCTTTTAGGGGTTGAAGGGGACCTGTCTGTTGATGTTTGTGTGGTTGAGTGTGGAGGCTGGAGAGCTTGACATAAATAGGTTGCGAAAGTCATTAGTTCAATCCCTTGTGGCCAAAGTTGTAATTGTCAGGTGTCAGCCTTGGCTCAGTGGTAGCAATTTCACCTGAGTCAGAAAGTAGCGGGTTCGTGCCCCACTGTTGACACTTGAGCGCATAATCTATGCGAGTGTTTCTCCAACTGGCGTCTGTGAACCCCATGGCATCTGTAGAGACGTCCAGGGGGTTCGTGACCGGAGGTGATTTCAAGCCTGCTCCTCTTTATAAAACAGATACTGATTCAGTTCTTGCGAATTATTCTCAACGGCTGGGCCCGCCTCCTCACAGAGGCCCACAGCTTTTACTCATTTGCAACGAGAGCTCACTTCCAGTCAAGCTGATTCCTCTCCCTGGCACCACTGCCCTGTGCCATCCTCCTGACATGTGCTCATAGCGCTTGTGGGGCCCTTCAAACATGTGCCTGAATGTGTTCACGCAAACACGTACAATGCAGCTCTTACAGAACATGCCAGTGGGACAGTTTTTAAAAATTTGTTTCTGGGATGTGGGTGTCGCTGGCAAGGCCAGCATTTATTGCCCATCCCTAATTGCCCTAGAGAAGGTGGTGGTGAGCCGCCTTCTTGAACCGCTGCAGTCCGTGTGGTGAAGGTACTCCCACAGTGCTGTTAGGGAGGGAGTTCCAGGATTTTGACCCAGCGACGATGAAGGATCGGCGATATACTTCCAAGTCAGGATGGTGTGTGACTTGGAGGTGATGGTGTTCCCATGCGCCTGCTGCCCTTGTCCTTCTAGGTGGAAGAGGTCGTGGGTTTGGGAGGTGCTGCTGAAGAAGCCTTGGCGAGTTGCTGCTGTACATCTTGTAGATGGTACACACTGCAGCCACGGTGCACCGGTGGTGGAGGGGGTGAATGTTTAAGGTGGTGGATGGGGTGCCAATCAAGTGGGCTGCTTTGTCCTGGATGTTGTTGAGCTTCTTGAGTGTTGTTGGAGCTGCACTCATCCAGGCAAGTGGAGAGTATTCCATCACACTCCTTACTTGTGCCTTGTAGATGGTGGAAAGGCTTTGGGGAGTCAGGAGGTGAGACACTTGCTGCAGAATACCCAGCCTCTGACCTGCTCTTGTTGCCACAGTATTTATGTGGCTGGTCCAGTTAAGTTTCTGGTCAATGGTTAATCCCCAGGATGTTGATGGTGGAGGATTCGGCGATGGAAATGCCGTTGAATGTCAAGGGGCGGGGGTTAGACTCTCGCTTGTTGGAGATAGTCATTGCCTGGCACTTCTGTGGCGCGAATGTTACCTGCCACTTATCAGCCCAAGCCTGAACGTCGTCCAGTTCTTGTTACATGCGGGCATGGACTGCTTCATTATCTGAGGAGTTGTGAATGGTGCTGAACACTGTGCAGTAATCAGCTAACATCCCCATTTCTGACCTTTATGTTGGAGGGAAGGTCATTGATGAAGCAGCTGAAGATGGTTGGGCCTAGGACACTGGCGGTGAGTCACGCTTCCATCAGCATCCCAGGATGTGCATAGGTTCTTGTACGCTCATTCACCTTGGCCAGCCTGCTGACTATTTTAAAAATTGCCCAGCACATAGTAGCCATCTGTTGCTGTGGAGTACCTAGAATTGGTGCAAGAAGCAGGCACACCCATCTCACTGATATCTGAAAGTAAATACCTGTTTTCTTAAAAGCATTATTAAAACATTCTTTTAAATGCAGCACTTTCATATTATTATGAGTATTATATCGTATAATTTAGATGAGGGGTCCGTGATTACTGATTGATTTCAAAAGGGGTCCTTCAACCAAAAAAGTTTGAGAACCACTGATCTAGGCTGACTCTACAGTGCAGTAGTAAGGGAGTGCAGCACTAACAGGTGCCATCCTTCAGATGAGATCGTACATCGATCTCATCTGCCCCTTCAGGTAGACATAAAAGATCCACAACACTACTTGAAAAGCAGGAGAGTTCTTCTGGTGCCCGAGCCAACATTTATCCCTCAACCAACATCATGGCCACAGACTTTCTGGTCATTTATCTCATTTGCTGTTTGTGGGACTTTGCTGGGTGCGGCATGGCTGGCATGTTTCCCTACATTACAACAGTGGCTATATTTCAAAAAGACCATTGCACTGTGAAGCTCTTTGGGATGTCCTGAAGAGTGTTATGTAAATGCGAGCCCCTCCCTCGCTTCATTCCTTCCTTCCCCTCCATTATTGTGTATACTTTATTTGCTGATTCATGTTCCAGTATATGTTGCATTCATTGTATCTGTGTTAAAAGCCATCTGCCATTTCTTTGCTCACTTGTTTAAATGGTTCAGATCTTTCTGAAATGCTGTTTGTCTCCTTTTTATATTTGATACCTGGCAAATACCACAATATAGCAACTAATAGTCTCCTCTTCCTTGACGAGAAAGCAAATTATAGCTTAGTTTAATTAGGTCTCTCTGTTCTGGCATAGGATTAACTTGTTACTTTTTGTACAAAAAACAGTATTTTGGGCATTATCATGGGAACACCATAACCTCTAAGTTCCCCTCTAAGTCACACACCATCCTGAATTTGATGTATAATTACTGTTCCTTCATCATCCCAGGGTGAAAATCCTGAACTAACATCATTGTAGGAGCACCATCAGCACAAGGGTTGCAGTGATTCGTGGAGAAGGCCTCGGAAACAAGGATGGGCAATAAATGTGGGCTTTCAAGTGTTGCTCACATCCCATGAACAAATCAAAAAAAAAAAATCTCTCTCGATTTTTGATGGTTTGTTTTGTTTAAATTTCCCTTTTTAATTCCTGCTCCAGTTCTATTCAGCCTGATCACCCCTACATCCACATTATACTCTGGAATTAAACTTGGAAATAAAACAATTTTTAAAGTGTCTGCTGGTTACTGTATCCCTCTGTCATGTGATTGACTCTATATATTGCTAAAGAGATGCACATGACCTTGAATAAAGATTGCTTCATTTTTTTGTCTGGTATGTGCCAAAAGCCAGTCCTTAAACATGACTGTTTTTAGTTGTATTTTGTTTTGCTGAATTTCTGTGTCTATCATGGTCAGTGGTAAGGAATGAAATCTCACTTTTTGTACCCAGTCAGCTTTGCTCATTTCTGGATAGTACATATGATAGTCAGCTAAAGCGCAACACTTCCTACATTCTACTCCAATAACATCTCTTAATCTGAACCTTAGCAGACTACCTGGTACAGCAACACTGTATTTTACCAATTTTTGCATCACCCCTCTCTGACCGTTTGAGTGAGACTGTTGGATATTTTTGTACTGTACATCTGTGCCTACTATTACATTGATGGCCGAAAGATTCTTTTTTTATCTCATTATTTGAATAGTACCATAGGATCTTTTATGTCCACCTGAGAGAGGCAAATGATGGCCTCGGTTTAATATCCCATCTGAAAGACTGCACCTTCAACAGTGAAGCACTCCCTTAATACTGCACTGAAGTGTCGGCCTGGATTATGTGCTCAGATCTCTGGAGTGGGCCTTGAACCCACGATCTTTTGCCAGGCGAGAGTGCTCTCTTCTCTTAGGCAGTCCCTCGGAACCGAGGATGACTTGCTTCCACACTAAAAATGAGTTCTCAGGTGACTGATGAGTCCAATGCGGGACCTACAGCCTCTGTCACAGGTGGGGCAGACGGTGGTTGAAGGGGCGGGTGGGTGGGGTACTTGGGTTGACGTGCGCTCCTTCCGCTGTTTGCGCTTGGCTTCCGCAGGTGTTCGGCGCCTTCCCGGATGCTTCTCCTCCACTTTGTGCGGTCTTGGGCCAGGGATTCCCAGGTGTCGGTGGGGATGTTGCACTTTTTCAAGGAGGCTTTGCGGGTGTCCTTGAAGCGTTTCCTCTGCCCACCTGGGGCTCTTGCCGTGTCGGAGCTCCGAGTAGAGCACTTGTTTTGGGAGTCTCGTATCGGGCATGCGGACGATGTGGCCCGTCCATCGGAGCTGATCGAACGTGGTCACAGCTTTGATGCTGGGGATTTTGGCTTGAGCAAGAACACTGACGTTGGTGCACCTATCCTGTCAGTGGATTTGCAGGATCTTGCGGAGGCAGCATTGGTGGTACCTCCAGTGCTTTGAGATGCCTGCTGTACATGGTCCATGTCTCTGAAGCATACAGGAGGGCAGGTATCACTACTGCTCTGTAGACCATGAGCTTGGTGCTGGGTTTGAGGTCCTGGTCTTCAAACACTCTCTTCCTCAGGCGACCGAAGGCTGCACTGGCACACTGAAGGCGGTGTTGGACTTCGTCATCGACGTCTGCCCTTGTTGACAGTCGGCTCCGAGGTATGGAAAGTGGTCCATGTTGTCCAAGGCCTCGTTTTGATAATCAGGAAGCAGTACTGTGTGGTGGGGGCAGGTTGGTAGAGGGCTTTTGTCTTACGGATGTTTAGTGTAAGGCCCATGCTCTCGTATGCTTTGGTGAATGTGTTGACGATGATTTGGGGTTCGACCTCAGTGTGCGCAGACACAGGCGTCGTCAGCGACTTGTAATTCGATGACAGAGGATGGGACAACCTTGGATCTGGACTGGAGGCGACGGAGGTGGAACAGTTTCCCGTTTTGTTCTGTAGATTAGCTCCACTCCAGCGGGGAGCTTACTGAGGGTGAGATGGGGTATTGCAGTCAGGAAGTTAGAGAAGAGCATTGGTGCGATGACACAGCCTTGCTTGACCCCGGTTTGTACGTGAATTGGGTCTGTGGTGGATCCGTTGGTCAGGATCACGGCTTGCATGTCGTCGTGAAGCAGGCGGAGGATGGTGACAAACATTTGAGGGCAGCCGAATTTGAGGAGGACACGCCGTAATCCCTCACGGTTGACTGTGTCGAAGGCCTTTTGTGAGGTCAAAAAAGGCCATGTACAGTGGTTGGTGCTGTTCCCTGCATTTCTCTTGTAGTTGACGTGCGGTGAAGATCATGTTCATTGTGCCCCTTAGTGGGTGGAATCCACATTGCGACTCTGGGAGGAGCTCTTCAGCCACTGGGAGAAGGCGATTGAGGAGGATTCTTGCGATGACTTTCCCTGTGGCAGACAGCAGGAAGACTCCTCTGTAATTACTGCAGTCGGACATGTCACCTTTCTTGAAGAAAATTTTCTACCACTGAGCCAAGGCTGTCCTAGAATAGCATGCCATTTCGCACATTTTAGGCTTGCATGTAAAGAATCGCTAATTAGGTGAGGTGCTGACACCTTGAGAGAAGGTGAGAAAAGTAACTTGCAGCCTTGCTGCTAAATGTACCATTGTCTAAAGTTGATATCAAAGAGTTCTGTTAGAAACTTTCTACAAGCCATAGTACACCAAGTATTGAAGGATAAATTTTTCAGCAGTTTGCTTTTATTAATTGTGCCTAGTGATTGAACGGCTTCTGAATTATTCATTAAAGCATGCTTCGCTGGAAAAATAATGAAACAATGAGAACACATTTTGTGTTCTTTTGTTCTTATTGAGCAATACCTAGCACTAGATAGTGAGTGAATTTGTGGTGACTTTTGGTTGGGTAACCCAGACAAGTTTGATGCCAAATAGTTGTCATTCAAAGAGGAGTCTTTCCATATGAGTGCTTAAATCTGTTTGGCTTATGGAGAAAGCAAATCTAAAAATACTCTGTTAGCAGATTCTGCAGGCTGATCTCGTATCGGGTTATAGCTGAGTTAGCTCTCGCTTTCTCCTATCTATGAGGCTAAGGCTGGAGTTTGGGTCGCAGAGTTGCACATTTTGATTTGCTTTTCATCTTTATTAGACTTTAAGGTTTTACCTACAACTTTATGGAAAGTGTAGATGACCGACGCCATGGCAGATGATGCAGGTAATGTTCTGTTTTATATGTGGAAGCAGCTGAATATGCACTGGATGTTTTCTTGCTGTGACTCTTGATTTTTTGCAAACTTTTATGTAAAGATTTTTCTCAAACATCTGCATTTTGCAACACTAGAATTTGTAGTTGCCTTTTGATTTTATACTGTGGTTGAAGATTTAAATGTGTCCTGGTTGGTCTGTAATGTTGAAGTAAAGCCGTTTTCCATTTTATGGTAGTGGGCCCATCTCCTATTAGATTATGCCAGTTCAGCACAAACTAATTTAAAATGAGTTCAACTTGGGTGGTCTTGTAGTCATGCATCAGGCTAAAGCTTGCAGATTTTTTAAAAAAATGGACTGGCTCAGAGTACTTAGTGTTGTCTTTTAGGTGGCTTGTACTTCAGTAACAAATATTGTTCTGTAGCCAACAGATCCGCTTCTGTGAATAATTGTACTTTTCCAGGGTGTGTTTTTGATGAGCAGACAATACGTATTGCAGTTGTCAAGGGTTCTAATATTTGATGCACATATTATGTCACTTTTTCTGTTTACTGTTGTAAGATTACTTGGGAAGAGGGTTGGTATAACTCAGGTGTACTACACCGGTACTGGTGTGAGACTAGTAACTGTTTATAGTGACATGAGCCTATAGATGCAACTGGCACTTTATTGTAGCAAAGAGCCAAAAGTGAGTTTAGGTTCCTAAGTGATCTGGTGCATTGCCTGAATATTTTAAACTGCTTTGCACAATTTGGAGTTGTATTGCAGTGGATATGTAACTGAAGTAGTTGTCAGACCAGCTTCTGGAGGGGATTTTGCACTGCTGGCCTCAGCTCAATATAAGCAACTTGCATTCTTTGCGACACAGTTTGCATTTCTGTGAAATTTAAGCTACCTTGCATCAACACAGTGTAGTACAACAAACCTATTGGTGGTGTTTCTGTGAAAACTCCCTGTAGAAAAGGATCAGGAATGTGACTGCTTACTTTTGAATTGCAAATGAAGACATTTACTTTTGAATTGCAAATGAAGACGTTTATGGGATTATCCTGTACAACTGCTGTATTTTTTTTGTAAGACTAGCTTCTACTTTTCAGTTTTTCTATATGGGGGTAAATTAAAATTGAGTTGACATACCATTCTGATAACGGTAATGCGCTTGGAAAGAAATCCCCATTTGGTGACTTGTAACGAAACATTAGTATTTGCATGAAAAACTAATTTTCCACAATCTTGTACATGATCCCCAAAGTTACTTAAAGGCAAAGCAGTAATTTCACCTCTAGGTTCAAATGACAAATTGTTTAAGCTTTGATCTCCATTAAATGTCATCAGATTAGAAGGAAATATGAGAAGAAAATGAGCATATAATATAAAGGGAAATAGTAAGGGTTTTTGTAAGCAAAAAAAAAAAGTAAAATAATAGTTGGAGAGGGCAGGGCTGCTTGGAGATGAAGGAGAAAGTCTAGTTGTGAAGGATAAAGGAATGTTGGCGATACTAAGTTTTACAAATGATGGTGGGAGTGAGAACATAGGTATACCACAGGAGGATATGGAACAATTGGAAAGAAAGACTTTCATTTTATATAGCGCCTTTCATGACCTCCGGACATCCTAAAGCGCTTAACAGCCAATGAAATACTTTTGAAATGTAGTCACTGTTGTAATGTAGGAAACGTAGCAGCCAATTGGTGCACCGCAAGCTCCCACAAACGGTGACGAGATAATGGCCAGATAATCTCTTTTGTAAGAGATGTTACTTGAGGGATTAAATATTGATCGGGAAAGCTCCTCTTCAATATAGTGCCATGGGATATTTTATGTCCACCTGAGAGGACAGACAGGGCCTCGGTTTAAATTTTCATCCAAAAGACTGCACCTCCGACAGTGCAGCACTTTCTCAGTACTGCATGTGTCAGCCTGGATCATATGCTCAAGTTTCTGGAGTGGGACTTGAACACACCACCCTCATTAAATTGTACCATTGGACTGGAGAGGAGCCAATTTAATATTTTCAAGAAGCAGGAGGAGGATAAACCAGGTGACTACTGTATAAGACTACTATCTCAGCAGTGATCAGCTAGCTCGGCACAAACCAGGGTCAAGACCCTTCTGTCTGTGTGGCTCAGCTACTTGCTGGGCACGCTCACTGGGGGAACTGTATACCATTTGTAAACAAAAGTCAGTGCAGAGTTCAGTATGTTCTCTAGGGTGTGTATTTTATTAAATCTTTGAAAAGGATGACACTTTAATATACTAAGGGAGCATGGTTGACAGAGAATCATAAAATTTTACAGCACAGAAGAAAGCCATTCAGCCCATCGCACCTTTGCTTGCTCTTAATGGGCTATCCACTTAGCCCATTTCCCTGCTCTTTCCCCACACTTTATTTTAAAAAAAAAATCAAATATTTATTCACTTCACTCTTAAAAGCTATTATGCATTCTGCTGCCACCATTATTTCTGCTATGGCATTCCAGTCTGAACCTGCTGTGTTTTAAAAAAAAAAAAAAAAAAATTCTAGTACCTCCCTTCATTGTTAACTATTTTAAATTTATAATCAGAGTTACTGACTCATTGACCAGTGAAAATAGTTTCCCCTGATTTACCTTTATCGAAACTCTTCATAATTTTAATTGCCTCTATTAAATTTCATCTTGCTTTCTCTGCTCAAATGGAAAGAACCCTAAATTCTATAGTCTACCTTCATGATTAAATCCTCTAATTCCTGGTATCACGGTGAATCTCTTTTGAACCCTCTCTGTGCTCTTGACATCTTTCCTAAAGCAAAGTGCCCAGAACCAGACACCATATTCTAACTAGCCTAACCAATGATTGATTTGTATAGGTTTAGCATTACCTCTTTGCTTTTTTACTCTACACCTCTAAAACCTACAGTCCATAAGCTTTTTTTTTTACAGCTTTATCAATTTGTCCTCTCACTTTGAAAGATTTGAGCATCTGAACCCTCAAGACTCTTCCTTTTCAAAGTTTTACAAATTCAGTATATTATTCTCCTTGTACTTTCTCCCAAAGTGTGTCAATTTGCATTTCAATTACAGACACTTGGGACTGGCATCCGCTGTCTTTTTTGCAAATGTCCTTGTTTTCAAAATGGTCATTGTATGTACTGTGAAAATTTCAGTAGAACGGGGAGTTCTTTACCCAGCATCCATGGCCATGCAAGTATTCAATCCCAGAGTGAGAGCGGTTTCTCTGCTGCAATGGATAGTGGGTAAAGAGCTTGCCATTGCACAAAAACAGTTTCTTTCACAAAACCGCACAGACCTGTACGTTCCGTGTTTTTCAAGTTTTATAAAAGGGCATTAAAAGCCGTTTGCAATTTGTGAATGTCCATTGTTTTGGACTGCTTCTTGTATTTTTTACCATGCAAATTATTTGGGTGTCTCTAAGTATCTTTTCTTTGCAAGTGTCTTTTTTGGAAGTGTCTGTTTATACAGGTTTCACTGTATGTGTATATATGAGCATATTCTGTTTTCCAAACCTGGAACCCGGGCTCCATCTAGCCAAGGTAAAGAAGTATGGGCAGTGTTAATCTAGTTCCTAGTGCAGTGAGCCTACTGTCCCTAATTAATAAATTGAGTCTTATTCAGGTCAGGAGGATGGCTGGTATGGAAAATGACTGGTGCACTAGTGCAGGAGGAGGTGCCCATCTGAGGTTGTGGTGTAATGTTAAGGTACCTTTGCTCTACATCTGGCCTGTGTTTTTTCTGAACAGGGAGTGATGTTACCGTTGCTTGAAGTATACAAGTCGATAGTCTGTTCTTGGTACCGGTGTCTGTAGCTGGATAAGCACAAAATGGAATAGTGCAAAAACAAGTTTGGAACATATAAATATTAGTCAAGTTTTTTGTTCAATTGAATTTTAACCCCCCAAAACGGGTATGTTTGGGTCAGGTAGGAATCCAACCTGCCTCGAACTCACCCACTTCCGGTTTTAACGGAAGCGGGACGAGTGATGGGTGACCACTCTGCTCTCTGGAGGTGGGTCGGTTGTTGAAACCTTTTAAGGAGTCTGCGTGCCTTTATTTTAACAAGGTTTACATTTTTTTACTGCTGTCATCCGGGTTTTCCTAGCATTGGGAAACCCAGTAGGCAAAAGGAGGTGAGAAGGGCTGGGTCCACAAGGTGTTTTTTTCCAGGCCCAACAAGCTTAACACCCCCATCTCTCTCCACCTTCACGATCTCCCACCGAAACCCCCACCCCTGCGTTCTATCCTCCCACCACCACAAAACTTGCCTGCTCCAAATCCCTGCCCCAGTAAATATCGGGGTCATGGTGTTTAATGATTGGCAGATATATCTCATTTGATGTACTGTTCACTGAGTAATATAAAATGCTCTAATGGTATAGAGCAACAACGTAGCTTCTAAATTAAGCCCTAAAGAATTGAGACATGGATTGATGAATGACTAATGAAATAACAGCAGCTTTTTAAAATCAGTTGATCCTGAATTTTATGTATATTTTGTTTATGCTTATGGTGCAACTGGGATTTTTTTTTTAGTTTGATCATGTTTGTGTACTTAATTAAAAAAAAACAATAATCCAGTGCTGTGACTTTGCGTTGTGCTAAATGATCTCTGGCGTATTGAATGCCTGAGTATGTACACATTTTATTAATTCTTGCCTAAATAGAATTCATTTTGCATAATAAAACTACAAATGGCAAACATTTACTGGGATCATAAGCATGCTTTCAGAATGAAGTAACAAAATCATGGTTTAATCTATTCTGATAAAGTAAACTTTCCCCATTGCAGGTAGCTTAGTGATCCCGAGAGGATAGAGAAATGGAAATTGGCAGGGATACTTAAGACCGGAACGGGACCAACATCCTTGCGGGGAGGTTTGCTAGTATTGTTAGGGGGGGGTTAAACTAACTTGGCAGGGGGATGGGATACGGAGTGGAGCTGTAATACGGGGTGATGCACAGCCAAATATAGAGGAAAAAGCAAGTCAGCCTGGAAGGCAGAGCAAATATGTAACGGCACAAGGGAGTATGGCAAGGCTGGATGGCATTTATTTTAATGCAAGGAGTCTTGCGAGTAAGGCAGATGAATTGAAGGTGTTGATGAACACATGGGAGTATGATATTGTTGCTATCACAGAGACATGGTTGAGGGAGGGGCAGGACAGGCAGCTCAATGTATAGAATCTTCAGGCGAGACAGAGGGGGGTGTAAAAGAGGAGGGGGTGTCGCAATATTAATCAAGGAGTCAATTACTGCTGTAAAGAGGGATGATATCTTAGCAGGTTCCTCTAATGAGGCCATATGGGTAGAACTTAAAAACAAAAAGGGGGCAAGCACTTTGCTGGGAGTGTACTATAGGCCCCCAAACAGTCAGGGGGAGATAGAGGAACAGATATGTAGACAAATCTCAGAAGTGCAGAAATAATAGGGTAATAATAGTCGGGGATTTCAACTTCCCCAATATTAACTGGGATAGTCAGAGTGTGAAAGGCTTCGAGGGTGCGGAATTCTTAGTGCATCCAGGAGAGCTTTTTGAGCCAGCATGTAGAAAGTCCTACAAGAGAGGGGGCGGTACTGGACCTCATTCTAGGGAATGTAGCCGGGCAAGTGGTAGATGTGTCAGTTGGAGAGTATTTTGGTGACCGTGACCATAATTCGGTGAGATTTAAGGTAGTCATGGAAAAGGACAAAGATGGACCGGAAATAAAGGTTCTAAATTGGGGGAAGGCCGATTTTAATATGATAAGGCAGGATCTGGCCAAAATGGACTGGGATCAGCTACTTGTAGGAAAATACACATCGGAGCAATGGGAGTCTTTCAGAAAGGAAATAGAGAGAGTACAACGCCAACATGTTCCCGTAAAGGTCAAGGGTGGGACCAACAAGCGCAGGGAACCCTGGATGTCAAGGGATATACAAGAATGGATTAGGGAAAAAAAGGGAGGCTTTTGGCAGATACAAAGGACTAAACAGTGGATGCCCTAGAGGAGTATAGAAAGTGCAGGGGGGTACTTATAGAAATTAGGAGAGCGAAGAGGGGGCATGAAAAAACACTGGCGGGCAAAATAAAGGAAAATCCCATGGTGTTTTATAAGTATATTAAGGGCAAGAGGATAACCAGGGAAAGAGTAGGGCCCATTCGGGACCAAAGTGCCAATCTGTGTGTGGAGCCGGAAGATGTAGGTGAGGTTTTAAATGAATAGTTTGCATCTGTGTTCACTATGGAGAAGGACGATGTAGGCATAGAAATCGGGCAGGGGGATTGTGATATACTTGAACAAATTAGTATTGAGGGAGGAGGTACTAGCGGTTTTAGCGGGCTTAAAAGTGGATAAATCCCCAGGCCGTGACGGGATGTATCCCAGGCTGCTGTGTAAGGCCAGGAAGGTGATTGCAGGGGCTCTGACACACATTTTCAGAAACTCTCTGGCCACAGGGGAGGTGCCAGAGGACTGGAGAACATCTAACGTAGTACCATTGTTCAAGAAGGGTAGTAGGGATAAACCAGGGAATTACAGGCCAGTGAGCCTAACATCAGTGGTAGGGAAATTATTGGAAAAAATTCTGAGGGACAGAATTAGTCTCCACTTGGAGAGGCAAGGATTAATCAAGGATAGTCAGCATGGCTTTGTCAGGGGGCGATCATGTCTGACCAATTTGATTGAATTTTTCGAGGGGGTGACTAGGTGTGTGGATGAGGGTAGTGCAGTTGATGTAGTCTACATGGACTTCAGTAAGGCATTTGACAAAGTCCCACATGGGAGACTGGTCAAGAAGGTAAGAGCCCATGGGATCCAGGGCAATTTGGCACATTGGATCCAAAACTGGCTTTGTGGCAGGAGGCAGAGGGTGATGGTCGAAGGTTGTTTTTATGACTGGAAGCCTGTGTCCAGTGGTGTATCACAGGGATCGGTGCTGGGTCCTTTGCTGTTTGTAGTGTAGATTAATGATTTAGATATGAATGTAGGAGGGATGATCAGTAAGTTTGCAGATGACACGAAAATTGGTGGAGTGATAAATAGCGAGGAGGGAAGCCTCAGGCTACAGGACGATATAGACGGGATGGTTAGGTGGGTAGAACAGTGGCAAATGGAATTTAACCCTGAAAAATGTGAGGTGATGCATTTTGGGAGGACTAACCAGGCAAGGGATTACACAATGGTAGGATCCTAGGAAGGACAGAGGATCAGAGGGACCATGGTGTGCATGTACATAGATCCCTGAAGGCAGCAGGACAGGTAGTAGATAAGGTGGTTAAAAAGGCATATGGGATACTTGCCTTCATTAGCCGAGGCATAGAATATAAGAGCAGGGAGGTTATGATGGAGCTGTACAAAATGCTAGTTAGGCCACAGCTGGAATACTGTGTGCAGTTCTGGTCGCCACACTATAGGAGGGATGTGATTGCATTGGAGAGGGTGCAGAGGAGATTCACCAGGATGTTACCTGGGCTGAAGCGCTTCAGCTATGAAGAGAGACTGGACAGGCTGGGGTTGTTTTCCTTAGAGCAGAGAAGGCTGAGGGGGGACCTGATTGAGGTTTACAAAATTATGAGTGGCATAGATAGGGTAGATAGAAAGGAAATAAAAACAGAAAATGCTGGAGAAACTCAGCATGTCAGGCAGCATCTGTGAAGAGAGAAACAGAGTTAACGTTTCAGGTCGATGACCTTTTGTCAGAACTGGGAAAAAAGCAGGAAATGGAACAGATTTTTAAGCAAGTGTAGAGGCTGAGAAAGGGGGGAGGGGATGGAAGAACAAAAGGGGAGGTCTGTGATAGGATAGAAGGCGGACGAGGCGAGATATTCAAGGCAAAAGGAGATGGTAATGGGACAGGTTAAAAAACAAAGGATGGCTCTAGATGAAGTGTAAATTGCGCTGGCAGAATGAAAGACAGCTGCCATGTGGGGGGATATATATATATTTTGGGGCCGAGGTTATGATCTGAAATTGTTGAACTCTATGTTGAGTCCAGAAGGCTGTAAAGTGCCTAATCGAAAGATGAGGTGTTGTTCCTCGAGCTTACGCTGAGCTTCCGTGGAACAATGCAAGAGGCCGAGGACGGTGAGGTCAGAGTGGGAGTGGAGCGGTGAATTAAAGTGACAGGCGACCGGAAGCTCAGGGTCCCCCTTATGGACTGAACGGAGGTGTTCCGCAAAGCGGTCACCCAATCTGCGTTTGGTCTCCCCAATGTAGAGGAGACCACATCGTGAGCAGCAAATACTTTATACTAAATTGCAAGAAGTACAAGTAAATCGCTGTTTCACCTGGAAGGGGTGTTTGGGGCCCTGGACAGTGGGAAGGGGGGAGGTATAAGGGCATGTGTTGCATCTCCTGCGCTTGCACGGAAGGTGCCGGGCGAAGGGGAAGGGGTGTTGGGGGTGATAGAGGAGTGGACTAGGGTGTCGCGGAGGGAGCGGTCCCTATGGAATGCTGAAAAGGGAGGTGTGGGGAAGATGCGTTTGGGGAAGATGCTTTTGGTGGTGGGATCATGCTGGAAATGGCGGAGGATGATCCGTTGAATGTGGAGGCTGGTGGGGTGAAAGGTGAGGACAAGGGTAACTCTGTCATGGTTCCGGGAGGGAGGGGCAGGGGTGAAGGCAGAAGTGCGAGGGATAGAATGGACACGGTCAAGGGCCGTGTCAACCACTGTAGAGGGGAATCCTCGGTTGAGGGAAAAAGGAAGACATGTCAGAAGTACTGGTATGAAAGGTGGCATCGTCAGAGCAGATGCGGCGGAGACGGAGAAACTGGGAGAATGGAATAGAGTCCTTGCAGGAGGAGGGGTGGGAGGAAGTGTTGTCCAGGTAGCTGTGGGAGTCAGTGGGCTTGTAGTGAATGTTTGTCAATAACCTGTACCCAGAGATGGAGACGGAGAAGTCGAGGAAGGGAAGAGTCGGAGATGGACCATGTGAAGGTGAGGGAAGTGTGGAAACTGGAAGCAAAGTGAATGAAATTATCTAGTTCAGGGCGAGAGCAGGAAACGGCACCGATACAGTCATCAATGTATCGGAGAAAGAGGTGAGGGAGGGGACCTGAGTAGGACTGGAACAAAGACTGTTCACATATCCCACGAAAAGGCAGGCATAGCTAGGACCCATGCGGGTTCCCATAGCAACACCTTTGATTTGGAAGAAGTGAGTGGAGTCAAAGGAGAAGTTGTTCACTGTGAGAACAAGTTCAGCCAGGCGGAGGAGGGTGGTGGTGGATGGGGACTGGTTGGGCCTCTGTTCAAGCAAGAAGCGGAGCGCCCTCATAGGATAAGATAGAAAGGAACTTTTCCCCTTAGTAGAGGGGTCAATAACCAGGGGGCATAGTTTCAAGGTAAGGGGCAGGAGGTTTCGAGGGGATTTGAGGAAAAACTTTTTCACCCAGAGGGTGGTTGGAATCTGGAACTCACTGCCTGAAAGGGTGGTAGAGGCAGGAACCCTCACAACATTCAAGAAGCATTTAGATGAGCACTTGAAACGCTATAGCATACAAGGCTACGGACCAAGTGCTGGAAAATGGGATTAGAATAGATAGGGCTTGATGGCCGGCGCGGACACGATGGGCCGAAGGGCCTCTTTCTGTGCTGTATAACTCTAAGACTATGACTAAATAATGTGCTTCAGTGTTTACAAAACATTGGGGAGGAGGTAAATTCAGAATTGGTAAAAGCAAACGAAGTTATTTTTTAAATAAAATAAAATTGAAGCTAAACAAGGACAAAGTGGCATAACATGATGGGATACATCCAAGGTCTAAGGGAAAACGGAGGAAGAAATGGCAGAGACCCTAGAAATTATATTTTGAGGGTTTTGTTGAGTGGACGTGTGTCAGGACTGGAGAATGGGCAAGGCAATAATCTGTTTTCAGAAAGGGAAACCAAACTGACCCAGGTCAGGCCATAGATTGACATGATGGGGAATATTTTGGAATCTTTAAATGTGAAATTACTAAATATTTAGATGAAGAGAAAATAATTCAAGCAAGTCTACACTAATTTCAGGAAGGAAGATTGTGGTTGACAAACCTGATTGAGTTCTTTTGAGGAGGTGACTTATGGTGGATGGCGGGGAAATTAGTGGATGTGGTGTGCAAGGACTTCCAACAAGGTTACTGCACAAGACTATTGGGAGAAGATGGGTGTTATGGAATTGGGAAGTTGGCAAATTGAATTTAAAAGCTGGTTAACAGGGAGGGTACAACAGGAGTTAAAGGCAGTTTCTCAGTGGTTGGAAGTGGATAGTGGTGTTCCTTGGGGTTCTGTTCAGGGCTGCTTCTGTTCAATGTGTATATTGATGATTTGGATATAGGGCTATAGAGTTGTGTCCGAATTTCCAGATGATAAAATAGAAACCATAATAAATAAATTAGTTCAAGGTGATATTGATAATATGGTGGAATGGACAAAAAGTGAGTAAAGTCAGTAAAAGTAAGGTGGTACAAGTTGATTTTTTTTTAATTGTTAAAAACAAGTAATGATTATACTTTGGGGAAAGCTGGGTGCTGTTGAAGATCAGTGTGATTTTTGGGATGCAGGTTTACAAAGCATTAAAAGCAGGCCATCAAGTGGATAAGGCCGTAATGGAATACTGGATTTTATGGCAAGGAATATAGAAGTATACTGTATATGTACAGGAGCTGACACAAGCCGTACAGTACTAGACGGGAGTGAATCGTTCCCTTTTACCTGCTGTGTGTGCTGTACTTGTTAGGGAGCTGACGCTGAGACACACACCACCTGTCCATCTACTGTGGAGTGTTATTGAGTCTCTGAGGTATGGATGTAATGGTGAATCTATATGAAACCTTAATAAGACTACATTTTGGAGTACAGTTTTGGGCTTCACACTGTCCGAAGGATGTTGAGGCAATAGAGAGGGTACAGCGTAGATTCACTCGGATGCTGCCTAGTATGAAGAAATAAAAATATGAAAGAAGACTTGGAAAGTTGGGGCTATTTTTGTTAGATCAGAGAATTGATTTCTTAAGAGGTGTTATGAAGGGATGGGACAGAGTAGATAGAAACAGATTGTTTCCAATGGTTGAGGGGACATAATATATAAAAGATTTAGGGCAGGGTAGGTGAAACATTTTTATACAGCGGTTGAGGCTGTGCAATGCACTGCTAGATTTGTGATTAAAACAGGCCATGTAAACAAACATTTAAGAATAGGTTAGATTGTGGTTGAAGGCTGGTTTTCATATCAAAACTGAGAAGAGCTAATTCTTCATAAAATTCAGTGCGTGTTAAGTTTTATGTGAACTGGATCTTCTAGAACAGTGTTTCTTATACTAGGTCTGTAGAGACTTTCCAGGGGGTCTGCGACCAGAGGTAATTTGAAGCCTGCTCCTCTTCATAAAACTGACACTGATTCAATTCTTGCGAATTATCAACGGATGGGCCCGCCTCCTCGCAGAGACCCACAGCTCTCACTCACTTTGCAATGAGCGCTCCCTGCCGGTCGAGCTGATTCTTCTCCCTGGCGCTGCGACCCTGTACCATCCTTCTGACACACATCAGAGCGCCTGCAGGGCTCTTCAAACATGTGCCTGACGTGTTCACGCAAACACATACAATCCCACAGTGCCGCTGTTACAGAACATGCCAGTGGGACAGTATGGCGGTGAGTTATGTTTCCAGCAGCAGCCCAGCATGTGCACGGGTGCTTGTGCCCTCACTCACCTTGGCTGACGGCTTTAAAAATTGTCCAGCACGAAGTGGCTATCTGTTGCTGAGAAATACCCAGAATTGGTGTGAAAAGCAGGCACATCCACCTCATTGATATCTCTAAGTAAATACCTGTTTTCTTAAAAGCATTATTAAAACACTTTCCATGCAGCACTTCCATATTATGAGTATTATAATTTAGATGTTGGGGGGTTATCCGTGATTACTAATCCATTTGAAAAGGGACACTTCAACCAAAACAGTTTGGGAACCACTGTTCTAAAAGACTGAATTGCATGTGGGGAAATGAACTGTTTATTTGTTTGGGACGAATAAATGTTACTTTGTATACAATTTTCTTTGCTACCTGTTCTTTTGGATAGAAGAATCCAAATATTGCTGCTGTCAAAAAAGAAATGTTCTAATTGAGGGCTGATTCAGGTTTTATAAGCTTCCTCTTATTTGATATAATTGGAATCCGCATTTGATTGCAGTTTTAAAAATCTTTGAATATTATATACATGCCCACCAAATAAGTTAGAAAAAGCTGTCCAACAGCTTCAAAATCTTGCTGTAAAAATCTGTCGACCATTTAAGGCCCTGATTATAACCGATGAAAACAAGTAGTTACATGGACTTTGTAACTTTAAATTATGGGCACATCCAGCACTCCTTGACTAGTATTGGAGGAAAAAAACACCAGTACCCAAAAACCTAAAGTGAAAATGCAGATGTTCAGAGCACAAAATTGTAGCGGCATTTCTTGGAGGACTCTGGGTCTGAAAACGTGCTCCCCAGGAAATTTAGAATTATTACATTAAAATGATGCATTCTGATTAATTTTAAGCACTTTTATACTTCATAATTGACTGGAAAAACAAATGACTTGGATTTTCAGGGGCCATGCTCGTTGAGCATATGACCAGACTAAAGATGGACAGGCAAAGACCAGCTGGCCCATTGAGTCTGCCCCATACATCCATGATGCAGTAAGCATCATGATTGACGACATCCGTCTCCTGCCAGTAGCCATGTGATCTCCTGGGAGAAAAAAACACCCATGACCAAATTAGGGAGAAAAATATCTGGAAAATTGCTCTCCAATCAGATTATCACCTTTCTTAAATTTAATCACTTGTCCATATCCACAGCAAGGGAAGGAGGGGGGGGAAATTGGCCTAGAGTTTGCTTGCATGTTCCCTGTTCTCTTCAAAGGGTTGTGATATTGGCAGAAGATTTCTATCTGTGCTGTAAATTGAGGAATGATTCAGGGCAGAGAGTAGTCGTCTTTCGTATGGTAGTAGTAAAAGAATAAATTGAATGTCAATACCTAGGTTAGATATCCGGCCAAAGCTTCTGGTGTAACAGCGTGGATATCTTGTAGGCTGCCTGCGAATTTTCTCCGAGGGTAGTGCTCAATGATGTGCTCAGGGTCTGATTTAAGAGCTCCACTGTCGCATGTTGGGGATGTTTTAATCTTCCATCTATGGAGGAGGTGGCAGCATCTACCGTGACTGGTTCTGAGGCGTTTGATGGTTGTCCACTGTTTGCGAGAAAGGTTTGATCCTTCAGGTTGTACTGTGGGGTCCTCCTATAAGGAATCTATTTAGTATGTCATAGTTCTTCCAAGCATTTCGTCATCGGTCATCAAGGCTGAGGGGAGGTTGCTGAAGGGCTTCGGCGACGGTCCAAAATGGCCGCCTTGATTTGAGATGGGTTGGTGGTAGGCTGTTCAAGTCAGCCTGGATTGGCTTGTCTTTGCTGATGTCGCGGTTGTATTCTCTGGAGGCTGCATATTCGCGCCGTAGGTATGGTGGTACGATGTTTGCAAGCACGGGCAGCCAAGGTGTTGGTGTCGATAAAAGCATATTGGTGATAATTCTCGGCGTTCAGCTGGACATCAACGGATTTGACATGCGGACTTGATGGCCATGCCGGAGAGCGGTACTCCGCTGTAGAGTACACCAGGGCGAGTGCTGCTGTACAGAGGGTTTGAGCTTCCAGCGCCCGCTCAAGACAGCTGTGGCACTCGTGGACTTGTCAGTGGCGTATGACACAGTACGGAAGCATGGACTGCTTTTCATGCTCTTCACCATTTTTACTTGCAGAACAGCGATCCATCTTCTCAACTCCATGTATAGGAACAGGAGTAGGCCATTCAGCCCCTTGAGCCTGTTCCGCCATTCAATGAGATCATGGCAGATCTGTGACCTCATTCCATATACCAGCCTTTGGTCCATATCCCTTAATACCTTTGGTTAACAAAAAGATATCAATCTCCAATTTAAAATTAACAATTGATCTAGCATCAATTGCCATTTGCGCAAGAGAGTTCCAAACTTCTACCACCCTTTGTGTGTAGAAGTGTTTCCTAATTTCACTCCTGGAAGGTCTGGCTCTAATTTTTAGACTATGCCTCCTAGTCCTAGAATCCCCAACAAGTGGAAATAGTTTCTCTCTCTACCTTATCTGTTCCCCTTAATATCCTGAAAACTTCAATCAGATCACCCCTTAACCGTCTAAATTCTAGCGAATACAACCCTAATTTGTGTAATCTCTCCTTGTAACTTAACCCTTGAAGTCTGGTTATCCAAGTCTCACACCATCCTGACTTGGAAGTATATCGCTGTTCCTTCATTGTCGTTGGGTCAAGATCCTGAAACTCCCTCCCTAACAGCACTGTTGGGAGTACCTTCACCACATGAACTGCAGCGCTTCAAGAAGGCAGCTCACCACCACCTTCTTAAGGGTAACTAGGGATGGGCAATAAATGCTGGACTTGCCAGTGACGCCCACATCCCATGAACGAAAAAAAATAATTCTGGTAAATCTACACTGCACTCCCTCCAAGGCCAATATATCCTTCCTAAGGTGTGGTGTCCAGAACTGCTCATAGTACTCCAGGTGTGGTCTAACCAGGGCTTTGTACAGCTGCAGCATAACTTCTACCCCTTTGTACTGCAGTCCTCTAGATATAAAGGTCAGCATTCCATTTGCCTTTTTGATTATTTTCTGAACCTGTTCATGACATTTTAATGATCTCTGTACCTGAACCCCCAAGTATCTTTGGGCCTCTACTGTTTTTAGCTTTTCACCATTTAGAAAGTACCCTGTTCTATCCTTTTTAGGTCCAAAGTGGATGACCTCACATTTGCTTACATTGCAATCCATTTGCCACAGTTTTGCCCATTCACTTAATCTATCAATATCCCTTTGTAATTTTATGCTTTCATCTACACTGCCTACAATGCCACCTATCTTTGTGTCATCGGCAAATTTGGATATATAACTTTCTATGTCATCATCTAAGTCATTAATAAATATTGTGAATAGTTGAGGCCCCAACACAAATCCCTATGGGACACCACTAGTCACATCCTGCCAATTTGAGTCCCTACCCATTATCCCTACTCTCTGTCTCCTGCTGCTCAGCCAATTTCGTAACCAGGTTAATAATTTGCCCTCAATTCTGTGGGCTTCTACTTTAGTTAACAGTCTCTTATGTGGGACTTTTATCAAATGCCTTCGGGACGTCCATATAAATAACATCCATAGACATTCCCCTGTCCACTACTTTAATCACCTCTTCAAAAAATTCAGTCAGGTTTGTCAAGCATGACCTACCTTTCACAAATCCATGCTGGCTCTCTCTCATCAGCTGAAAATTTTCGAGGTGTTCAGTCACCCTATCCTTAATTATAGCCTCTAGTAATTTCTCGACAACAGATATTGGGCTAACTGATCTATAATTCCCTGGTTTCCCTCGCCATCTTAAAAAGCGGAGTGACGTGCAATTTTCCAATCTAAAGCGACGGTTCCTGAATCTGAAGATTATAGTTAGTGCATCTGCATTGTGCTCACCTACTTCCTTTAAAATCCCTGGGATGGAAACCATCTGGCCCTGGGGATTTGTCACTCTTTAGTGCCATTATTTTCTTCATTACTATTAACTTTATTGAGTCCCTGTCCCTGATTTCAATATTAGTTTCTTTGGGATTTCTGGCATGCTACCCTCTTCTACTGTAAATACTGATGCAAAGTAATTATTCAACATGTCCACCATTTCCCCATTGTCATTGACAATATCACCACTTTCAGTTTTTAAGGGGCCAACATTGCACCTGACCCCCACCTTTTCCTAATGTAACTGTAAAAATTCTTTGTATAGGTTTTGATAGCCCTTGCAAGTTTCTTTTCATGCTCCCTTTTTGTGACCCTTTGCTGTTCTTTGTATCTTTTCCATTTGCCAGGATCTGTGCTATTTTTTGTATGCCCTTTCCTTTAGTTTTATGCTGTCCCTTACCTCTTTAGTTGTCCATGGCTTTTTTGGCAAGTAGAGCTCTTGCCCCCTCAGGGGTATAAACTGGTTCTGTATCATAAATTCTTTTTTAAACATCTCCCACTGATCTTCTGGTGCACGAAACTCAAAAGGTTAGTATGCAGGTGCAGCAAGTGATTAAGAAGGCAAATGGAATGTTGGCTTTCATTGCTAGGGGGATAGAATATAAAAATAGGGAGGTATTGCTTCAGTTGTACAAGGTATTGGTGAGACCGCACCTGGAATACTGCATACAGTTTTGGTGTCCTTACTTAAGGAAAGACATCCTTGCTCTCGAGGCAGTGCAAAAAAGGTTCACTCGGTTAATCCCGGGGATGAGGGGGTGGTCATATGAGGAGAGGTTGGGTAGATTGGGACTCTACTCATTGGAGTTCAGAAGAATGAGAGGCGATCTTATTGAAACATATAAGATTGTGAAGGGGTTGGATCGGGTGGATGCGGGGAGGATGTTCCCGATGACGGGTGAGACGAGAACTAGGGGACATAGTCTTAGAATAAGGGGCTGCTCTTTCAAAACTGAGATGAGGAGGAACTACTTCACTCAGAGGGTGGTAGGTCCATGGAATATGCTGCCACAAAAAGCTGTAGAAGCTACAACATTAATTAAATTTAAAACAGAAATAGACAGTTTCCTAGAAGTAAAGGGCATTAAGGGTTACGGGGAGCGGGCAGGAATTTGGACATGAGTCTAGGTTCGGATCGGTCATGGCCCTGTGGGTAGTGGAGCGGGCCCAGGGACTGTGTAGCCTGATTCTGCTCCTATTTCGTGTGTGCAATTCTGTTAGATGCAGGAGATGGTTCTGTGATAGATAGTAGATTGGCGGTTAGGATCAGATCAGCCATGATCTTATTGAATGGCGGAGCAGGCTCGAGGGGCCGATTGGCCTACTCCTGCTCCTATTTCTTATGTTCTTATGTTCTTATGTTCTGTCATTTTACCCATTGAACAGATTTGCCCAGTTTGCTGTGGACAGTCTCTATCTCATCCCTTTGAAGTTGGCCGTACCCAAATCTAGAATCTTAGTAGCTGTTTCGCATTTCTCCCTTTAAAACGCTATGTTGAACTCTATCATGTTATGACCGCTATTGGATAAATGTTCACCCACAGTTAGGCTGTTAACTAAATCTGACTCATTACTAAATCTAATATGGCTTGCCCCCTTGTTGCCTCTAGTTGTAGAAAACTATCCCGGACACTCAAGAAATTCACTACCTTTCTGACGGGTGCTAGTCCCATTACAGTCTTCGATCCTTTCCTATTAATTCAACCCATAAGGTCTCCACTGGCTGCTTCCCTCTTTAAATCCTCTCTTATCGTTGAAGTGATTTCATCGTTAATCACTAAGGCTACTCCTCCCCCTCTGCCATTTTCCCTATCTGTCCTATCAACCTTATAACCTGGTATATTTAGTTCCCAGTCCTGACTGTCTTACAGCCATGTCTCAGTAATGGCTACCATGTCATACCCTCCAATTTGAATTCGTGCCTGCAGTTCATTCAATTTATTCCTTATACTCTGTGCGTTTGCATAAAGTACGCTTATTTGGGCCACACACCCTAGCCTGTCCTTCAGCTCTAATGTTTTACTCACGTGTTTCTTATTTCTCTCTCCTGGTTTAATCGCTTTACATCTTTTAGGTTTCCCCTTAGCTGTAGTGCTAAAGCACAATTTCTGACTACTACACTACTCTCTTCCCTTTCATTTGTTTTTGAACTACTATTTGTACTGCAATTTCCCCCTGAGCCCTTTCTCTCTTCCTCCCATCCCATTTATTAGTTTAAAGTCTTTGTGATCACCCTATTTATCCTTTCCGCTAACACCCTGGTCCCAGACTGATTCAGGTGGAGCCTGGTCCCAATGGTACGGTTCCTCCCTGTCCCAATACTGGTGTCTGTGCCCCATGAAATGGAACCCCTCTTTCCCACGGCACTCCTTTCGCCACATGTTTACTTTCCTAATCAGCTTATCTCTCTACCAATTTGCATGTGGCTCAGGTAATAATCCAGAGATTTTAACCCTTAAGGTCCTGTTTAATTTAGCTCCTAGTTCCTGGTACTCTCCAAACAGGACCTCTTGCCTACTCTTCCCTATGTTGTTGGTCCCAAAGTGGACCATGACAACTGGATCCTTGCACCCCCCCCCCCCCCCCCCCCCCTGGTTCCAATATCCTTTCAAGCCGGTTAGAGATGTCCCTTACCCTGGCACCAGGTAGGCAACATACCATGTGGGACTCTCGATCTTGATTATAGAATCCCCTACAACTACCACATTCTCTTTCTCTCCCCTCTTTCTCCCCCCCCGACCGTCTTTATCCTTATCCTCACTGGTA
This sequence comes from Squalus acanthias, assembly GCA_030390025.1. NCBI lineage: Eukaryota > Metazoa > Chordata > Chondrichthyes > Squaliformes > Squalidae > Squalus > Squalus acanthias. Next base: position 75,194,361 of record CM059432.1, on the reverse strand, counting down.
GCAAGTACATTGTACCTGTTGGATAGGATCAGTTTCTGTGGATCCTCGTTCCCTTTCTTACCTGGGTTCCCCTTACTCTGCACACTATCAGTCGCACCAACCCCATTTTGATCCTGCACCCCTCTACGAGGTGTGACTGAAGTCTGGAGCAAACTGTCCAGATACTACTCCCCCCTCCCTTTTATGTGTCGGAGTGTCTCCAACTCGCACTCCAGCTCAGTGATTCTGAGCCGGAGAGATTCGAGACGGGGACATCTCCTGCAGACGTGTTTGCTCAGAACAGTCTCGCTGTCCACAAACTCCCACATACAGCAGTCCAGACACACAACTTGCTCTGCCAGGTCTTGGTCTGACCTTATTTTATTTATTTAATTAGTTGAAGTCTTTATTTAATGACTATTATAGTTATATTAATTAGTTTAACTAGTTAAGTTATAAATTTAATAAAGTACGTTATAGTTTCCCGCTCCTAGTTTAAACCACTATCTTAGGTTAGAGAGAAAAAATGTTAATACTCACCCACCAATCAACTACCTGCTGTCTTGTGACGTCACTCCTTGATTTTTGTTGTTGAAATCGTCTGAGGTGCTGCCGCTGCTTGGGTCCGCACTGGCTTGGTCTCCTGCTGCTTTTATCTGCTGCATCCTCTGTGCTGCCGCCGCTTAGGTCGACCGACACTCCCACGTGTACACTGGCACCCATAAGAGCAGATATAGGACACAGGGTTCTGTCCTGGCGCCCATGTTGTTCAACATTTACACCAGTGATCTGCCCGAAACGGAGTCCTACAAGTTTGTATATGCTGATGACGTTACCTTGGCCGTGCAAAACAGGAATCTGTCTACCAACAAGGAGACCCTGACCAGTGATTTACAGAGGATAGAGGCCTACGTCTGCCGATGCTGACTTTGGCCAAACCCGCAAAAGATCGTCACTTTGACATTCCACCTCAATACCTATCAAGCAAACCGAGCTCTGAAAGTCGTTTTGCGGTGCAGAAGTAAACCATGCCAAAAAACCCTCCTATTTAGGAATCACGCTCGATCGCACACCGTCACAGAGAGAGCATCGCCCGAACCTTGGGAAGAAACGAAAGAGTAGGGTCAACCTGATCCAGAAACTCACTGAATCCACATTGGGGAGGGCATGGAATGGGAAATAAAAGGGAGCTGAAAATGATTAAAATGAGTTGAAGGTAGAAAATTACATAGAATTGCAACATCGAAACGGTTCATTCTGCTCAACCGTCTGTTGGTGTTTAACCTCCATGAGCAATAGTCCCAATCCTATGTGCTTGTCCTCTTCCCGTATCCTTTTTATTTATTTTTCCTTCAAACACGCATCTAACCTATTCTTAAATGTTGACATGGTCTTTGCTTCAGTCACTAACTCTAGTGCATTCCACAGCCTCACAACCCTCTGTATAAAAAGATTTCTCCGGCTATCTGTCCGAAGTGTCTCGCATTTAATTTTATGTCTGTCTCCTTGTTCTAGAAAACTGTTCTATCTACTGTGTCCCATCCGTTCATAATGTTAAACATCTCCATCAAATCACCCAATAATCTCCTGTTCTAACAAAAACAGCCCCAATTATCGAGTCTGTCTTCATACTTGTATTTCCTCATTTGGTTTCGGGATTCCATTAAATCTGATTATGGGATTCCCTTCAAAAATGATTAAAATCTAATTCTGTTTTGTGATTGGAGGGCTAGGCCAACGTGATCCCAGGTATGCTTCCGCACAGGCTGCGTCCCTGGGATCTGTGGGCCATTACGCTGACCTTTGCCCCGCACGCCAGACCGCATCAAGGAGGGCCGCCATCAAGTAAGTGCGTATTCCTTTCACAGGTTGGAGGCGTACTCCGGAAATACACCTCCGACTGCAATTTTTGGCCCATTGGGTTGTGAAGCAAGGTGTCAATCCACCTCAATCCAATTAGCATTTTATGTTTTGGTCAGTCAATCTATCCTTGCATAAATGTTACAAAACCCAGTAGTAGGAGGATAGTCATTATATCAATTTGTTTCCACAGCACAGACGATTAACTAGAGTTTCTTCTTTTTCAGATAAGCACAGCTCGAATAAAAATGGGAAGAAAAGCGATGGACCTTCTGGAAGCTCATTCTTCACATGGTTCATGATAATCGCTTTACTGGGTGTCTGGTCATCTGTAGCTGTTGTTTGGTTTGACTTGGTGGATTACGAAGATGTTCTGGGTAAGTTTTGTCAATTTCAGTTTTCAAACTTCCGAATAAAGCTCTTTCCTTGAAGGAAGGAGGTCTTATGTTATTGCTTAAAGACTGTCTCGAGAAAAGTGATGTGGTATAAGTGGAGTGCACAATATTGTTTTGTGGCTTATCATTTGTTGAAAATTATTTTATTAATGAGTTCCTCTATTTTGTACTTCAGTCATTCTTAATTTCTGGGCCACAGTTGAGAGAATAGTGGCCTATGGATAGCTCCCTTGCTAATGCCTCTTTCATTGCTATAGTAGCGTAACTGAAACCAAGGATTCAGTACAGTTACTTGCACATCTGTTATTTCTGTAGCTAGTTGTCCATAGTCCAATCCAGCATATTCTCTAGAAATAAACCAATAAAATGATAGTTGCTGGATAGATCATTTATACAAGAACTGTAGGACGACAGTAACCTATGGTACATTATAGTAGTTATTTCTACTGAAGGAGTTGTCTCACAGTATCCGTGTGAATTGTACTGGCGTAGGCTTCATAAACTTCAATGCCCAGCAGTCTGACTTTAATAACTTATAACCTGATGATTTAACTGTTCTTATTAGAGTTCCAAGAATAACTCATGATATCAAATGTGAATTAAATAAATATATTTTTGTGTGCAATATAATTTTAATATTGGATAGTCAAAAGTTGCACTGTAATGAGTAAAATCTAATATTTAAAATCAAATTAAAACTGTACTAATCCATTTTGGAACTTCGCATTTATCTTGTACTTGGATTCTTTTAATGTGCCTTGGTCTTGGTTCTTTTATTTTGCTGTGTTTATAATAGTTCTAATCCACAGTACAATTTTTTATTTTTATCATGCATGCAGCAAAAGCAAAGGAATTTCGTTATAACTTTTCAGAGGTGTTACAAGGTAGGATTTTCACTATTCCCATATGCTATTATTTCTTCCATCCTGAAATCTCCTCTCTGCACCTGTTGAATCTGTTAGTTCTGCTATATTTATCTACTTTTTTCTTCTATCTTGGGATTTGCAGTGCATACTGGTTTAGATTTCCTTCACTGTACCTTCTATTTTTAGGGCCCCTTTTTATTTTACACAATATTGAATGTGGGAAGACCGTTGTGTGCCAGTTATTGCCTAAAAGTAGCATTCAATATGTGCTTCTTTATAGCCCTGGGCTAAATGCAAGAAAAATAAAACTTTAACTTTTAGTAACGGCCAAAGCAGGTTTTAGTCCTTGTTCTGATCCACTAATCAGGTAATAGTGGGAAAGCTTTTTTTTTCCCCCAATGAGAGTATTTCTAATTTGATCGATCTTGTAATTAAGGTTAGAGTTAGTTTTTTTGGGGTGCTGGCAGAAAACCTGTTTAGAAATGTATGTCGCTTTACTAATTAGGTGGATATACAAAACTGATTGCGATCTTTTGGATTTTGTAGCCGAGTAATTGATTTTCAATTTCAGTTACAGTGCATTTCTAAAATATGCCATGGTATACAAGACTTGTATTACATTTAGTGATGTGTGCAATGTCATGTTTGTGTTGAACTTCTGACCAAGATTGGCTAAATTTGATTTAGAAAATATTTTAGTTGTCTTCTTGCTATAGAGGTTTTCTACTCTAGCTAGTGTGAATATATCTGACACTATTGGCATACCATTTAAATGCATCATTTTATACTGATGAAACCCCCATGGTTAATAACATAATGCATCATTTGAGTCACTGAGCAAAATCTAAATGGCAGCACTTTCTAAATTTTTAAAACTTGGATTTGCACGCACTTTAACTGCATTTGACTGATGTGATAGGAACAGGCTATCCGACCAACCAGCCACGTTCTGATTGGGCTTCTGTTACTTAGGATGAATGTTTTAAATTTTGAGGTTTAGTCTGAAATGTAGCTCCCAATATGCATAGTAAATTTACTCTAGCTCACAAAATTATTAATCATGTAAATTATTTTAAAGGCAGATTAAGGATTTTTTGCTGCCTGATGCTATTTCTAAAAAAAAGAGGTAAATTGCAGATTAATGCTACAAAAGAAAAAAAAATAGCTGAAGTTAACCAAAAAAGTGGGAATATTGTTCACTAAATAAAGCCTGTAAATTTCAGTTCATTTTTAGACTGGCTTACTTGCAGCATCTAGTGGGCCCAGCAGTTTTCATGTTTTATATCCAAGTATTTTGAAATATTGACCAGGCTATCTATAGAGCAAATAAAATTAAATGTTCATAACGTTTAACTGCAGGGTACAAGTAAACTGACTGAAGGATATTCACACTACATTTTGCTTTGTTTTTTTTTCCAATTTCCTCTGATTAAGTCAGTAATTTTTGTGAATGGTCTTAATTTTTCTAGTCTAAAGATATAATGAAAGCTCATATTCGCTAACTTATAAGATTGAAATTTGCAACAGATTTTAATTGTCACTAACTTACTTTAGTGTGCTCATGATATTCTGGCCCTTTGCATTTAGTACTTTTTCTCTCTTTTTGATGCTTTGTATGGATACTGCAACCTAGCTCCTTAAGTTGGGTATTCTTGAACATAAAGTTTACATTCTTGCCAGGTTCTGCAAGTGTCATTGGCAAAGGTAGTCTGGAGGATGAGTTCACGGAGTGCATTTGAAACAGTTTCCTAGAACAATACATCATGGAACCAACCAGCGAACAGGCTATTTTAAATCTTGTATTGTGTAATGAGACAGGGTTAATCAGCAATCCCATAGTAAAGGATCCTCTGGGGAAGAGTGATCATAATATAACATTTCACATTAAGTTTGAGAGTGAAATATTTCAGGCAGAAATGAGAGTCTTAAATTTATATAAAGACAATTACATAGGTATGAGGACGAGTTAACTAAGGTAGATTGGGAAATTAGATTAAAAGGCATGATCGTAGGTAAGCAGCGGCAAACATTTAAAGAAATATTCCAAAATTCTCAACAAATATACATTCCGTTGAGAATTAAAAACTCCACTGGGAAAAGTGATCCATCTGTGGCTAACTAAAGAAGTTAAGGATAGTATTAGATTAAAAGAAAAGGCTTATAATGTTGGGAAGAATAGTAGTAAGCTTGAGAATTGGGAGAGCTTTAGAAACCAGCAAGGGATGACCAAAAAATTAATAAGGCAGAAAATAGAATGAGTAAACTAGCAGAAATATAAAAGATTGTAAGAGCTTCTAGAAGTATGTGAAAAGGAAGAGAGTAGCAAAAGTAAGCATTGGTCCTTAGAGGCTGAGATAGGTGACATTATAATGGGGAATAAGGAAATGGCAGAGACTTAAAACAAATATTTTGTATCTGTCTTCACAGTAGAAGACACAAAAAGCATACCAAAAATAGTGGGGAACCAAGGGGCTAATAAGAGTGAGGAACATAGTGATTAATATCAGTAGAGAAAAAGTACTTGCGAAACTAATGGGACTAAAAGCCAACAAATTCCCTGGACCTGATGGCCGACATCCCAGGGTTCTAAGAGAGATGGCTGCAGAGATAGTGGATGCATTGGTTGTGATCTTCCAAAATTCCCTAGATTCTAGAACGGCCCCAGTGGATTGGAAGGTAGCAATGTAACCCTGCTAATCAAGAAAGGAGGGAGAGAGAAAACTGGGAACTACAGGCCAGTTAGCCTGACATCAGTTGTCGGGAAAATGTTGGAATCCATTATTAAGGAAGTGGTAGCAGGGCACTTAAATCATAACATGATTAGGCCGAGTCAACAAGCTTTTATGAAAGGGAAATTGTGTTTAACAAATTTATTAGAGTTTTTTGAGGATGTAACTAGCAGGGTAGATAAAGGGGAATCAGTGGATGTAGTATATTTGGATTTCCAAAAGGCATTTGATAAGGTGCCACATAAAAGGTTGTTACGCAAGATAAGAGCTCATGGGGTTGGGGGTAATATATTAGCATGGATAGAGGATTGGTTAACGGACAGAAAACAGAGAGTAGGGATAAACGGGTTCATTTTCCGGTTGGCAGGCAGTAACTAGTGGGCTCAGTGCTTGGGCCTCGGCTATTTACAATCTATATTAATAACTTGCATGAAGGGACCGAGTGCAATGTATCCAAGTTTGCTGACTATACAAAGCTAGGTGGGAATGTAAGCTGTGAGGAGGACACACACAGCCTGTAAATGGATATAAACAGGTTAAGTGAGTGGGCAATAAGGTGGCAGATGGAGTATAATGTGGGGAAATGTGCAGTTATTCACTTTGGTAGGAAGAATAGCAAAACTGAATATTTTTCAGTGGTGCAAAACGATTAAATGTTGGTGTTCAGAGAGATTTGGGTGTCCTCGTACAGGAAACACAAAGTTAGCATGCAGCTACAGCAAGCAATTAGGAAGGCAAATGGCATGTTGGCCTTTATTGCAAGTGGGTTGGAGTACAAGAGTAAGGAAGTCTTACTACAATTGTACACGGCTTTGGTGAGACCACACCTGGGGTACTGTGCACAGTTTTAGTCTCCTTATCTGAGAAAGGACATACGTGCCTTAGAGACGGTGCAACGAAGGTTCACTAGATTGATCCCTGGGATGAGAGAGTTGCCCTATGAGGAGAGATTGAGTAAATTGGACCTATACTCTCGAGTTTAGAATAATGAGAGGTGATCTAATTGAAACATACAGGATTCTGAGAGGGATTGACAGGGTAGACGCTGAGAGGTTGTTTCCCTTGGCTGGAGAGTCTAGAACTAGGGGCATAGTCTCGGGATAAGGGGTCTGCCATTTAAGAGTGAGAGAAGGAGGAATTTCTTCACTGAGTTGTGAATCTTTGGAATTCTCTACCCGAAAGGGCAGTAGATGCTGAATCGTTGAGTATATTCAAGGCTGAGATAGATAAACTTTTGGACTCTAGGGGAATCGAGGGATATGGGAATCAGGCGGGAAAGTGGAGTTGAGGTCTAAGATCAGCCATGATCTTACTGAATGGCGGAGCAGGCTCGAAAGGCCGTATGGCCTACTCCAGCTCCTTATTCTTGTGTTCTTATGTCATTCTATATTTTAGTTGGATCTTGCCAATTCAATACTGTATGCCTTGTATTATTAAGTACGTAGTCTTCATTCCAACATCCTTCTCGAACCAGAGCGGTAAGCTTTAATAAGGAGTTGCTATGAAGCAGTCTCCTATGACCCTTTGACATAAGGATGCTTTCCTTGGGCTGACAAATCTGTTTTTTTCTTTTGGCAATTGGGTAAATCCCTACTTTAATTGTTGCATAGAAAATTATTTTGCTTTTCAAAAAGTCAACATAATTTATTTTGTGCTTCAATCGGTTGCCAGAAATTTGTTCAAGATGCTTAGTGAAAATATCGATGATGACTCTCTCAAATTCAAGTTACTGATATCCGTACTTCTAACTCTTTCTTATTGTGGAACGCCATAATTTTTCTTTAAGCAGGAGTTCAGTTTCTCAGCAAGAATCCACTAGGATCAATTCCAGTGATGTGTGGTCATCTTTGCGAACAGGATTCTTTGTAGGCAACTATTGGCTCCTATATCCACTAAAGTTGTGAAGTCCAGCCCCTTTCTACGCAAGTTAAATAATTTGTAAACATTCTGCACAATTGGAATCTGGAAGCCTAGACTGGCTTCTAAGTATAACGAATCTAAAGTGACGATATTAACTCCTTCCGCCTGGCGACAACGGGAGTTAAAACCTGGTACCTTCTGCTGTTCAGATACCGTCCATTACTGTTTTAATACAGGGCGATTGACGTGTCTGCCTAACTTGGGCAGATACCCCATAAATATATGCAAATCGGGGGTCCAATCGCTCAGATAAAGACCCTGACGCAATTTAGAAGGCTTACTGAACAGATCAGGAGTGCTTTTCCAGGCCCCACAAGAAAGCTTGGGACTTTGCAGCCCTGGGCTCCCCTTCTTCCAACCTGCAAAATCCTCCTAAGCCCCCTCTCGTGACTTACTTGAGTGCCAATGGGCTTTTTGTAGGGCGATAGCCAGCCAGCTGACTCTTTACACCCATTTTGGGTAGACGTCTGACTGATGAAATATTAGAAGCCTGGCCATTAAACTTTACTGGGCCTCACATGGCAATTCCCAGGCAGGAAGTCTGGTGCCTCTCCCCTGCTTTCTGCCCAAGAGTTAAAATCCCTGCTTAGTGTTCACCAGGACTCTCGTTCGAATGGTGACCACTGTGCAAGTTGGAAGAGATACTCATTAACTGTTGCTACATGTTTAGATGCTGACTCGTGCACTTCCAAGAGAATTGCCTTCTAAAATGCTTAGACAGTGCTATGATTCATCCACACTTCATGGTATTTGAAAGTAAGTAAAATGGTGTTGAAGGAGTACCATCTATATTTCAAGCTTGGATTCCCAAAATTTGCAGTAATGGTCCCATTTGGATTATCTTGGCTAACCTGAAAGAAATCTTTGCAGAGGTACAGAAAGAGTAGACCAGGATAATGCAGTAGATGCCATATGCTTGGATTTTCAAAAGGCCTTCAATAAGGTACCACACGGTTGGCTCATGACAAAGGTTACGGCATGTGGAGTTGGGACAAATAGCTGAATGGATAGTATATTGGCTAAAAAATAGAAAGCAGAGTATGGAGTAAAGGGTAGTTATTCATATTGAAGGAAGATTGAAAGCGGTGTTCCACAAGGATCAGTGCTGGGACTACTGTTATTCATAATTTACATTAATGATTTGGACTTTGAAACGACTAACTCACTTTCAAATTTGCAAATACAGGAAACTCTTTATTAACCGGCACCGACGGGACCGGCGTGGTGCTGGTTTATCGAAAGTACCGGATAACAGAGAGTTGTATCTACCGAGGCTATTTTTAACAAAGAAAAATAAATAAATCAAGAAATATACAGTATTTGGGTACTTTTGAAAACTACCCCTACTGACTAAATCGGCGGACTCGGGATCGGCAACATTGCCGGTTATTTGAGAGGAGTTTTCGGAGTACTCGGCGTTCGCGGAGACTCGACTGCGACTCGGCAACATTGCCGGTTATTTGAGAGGAGTTTTCGGAGGATGATTTTTGCCGGTTAAGCGAGAATTCCGGATATTTGGGTGCTGGATAAACAAAAGTTTCCTGTAATACCAAACTGGCGAGGTATAGCTAACACTGAGGAAGAATGCAACATAATACAAGAAGACATTAGAAAACTTGCAGACTGGATAATTAAATGGCAAATGAACTTTACTGTAGATAAATGTGAGGTGATGCACTTTGGTAGGAAAAATAGAAATATCACGTACACCTTTAGAAAATAAGAAACTGAATGGGGTAGAAGAGGAAAGGGATCTAGGGATATCGGTGAACAAATCATTTACTGACCTGTGATGCTGCTTTTAAGCAATTAAAAATGCTAACAAAGCACTGGGATTTATTTCTGGGGTAATAGAATTCACAGGTAGTGAAGTTATGCTAAACTTGTATAGGACCCTGGCTGTGCCGCACTTAGAGTACTGTGCACAGTTCTGGTCTCCATACTATTAATAAGGACATGGAAGCACTGGAGAAAGTGCAAAGAAGATTTACAAGGATGGTACCAGAACTGAGAGATTACAGCTATCTGTAAAAATTGAACAAGTTGGGTTTTTTTTCTTTAGAGAAGGGAAGACTTAGAGGTGACCGAATAGAGGTCTTTAACATTATGCATGGGTTGGACAGGGTAGATGTGGAGAGAATGTTTCCACTTGTGGGAGAATCCAAAACTAGTGGCCATAAATACAAGATAGTTACTAATCAATCCAATAGGGAAATTGAGGAGAAATTTCTTTACTCAAAGTGGTTAGAATGTGGAACTCGCTACTACAGGAAGTGGGTGAGGCAACTAGCTGAGATGTTTTCAAAAGGAAACAGGGATAGAACGATAATCTGAAAGGCTGAGGTGAGGTAGATGGAATGGGGGGAGACTCGTGTGGAGTATAAACACCAGCACAGACTAGTTGGGCTGAATGGCCTGTTTCTGTGCTGTATATTTTATGTAATTAATCTTGGACGTCATGCACTTGTTGATATTCTGGCAGCCAAAATGAGTAATACTATAGGGGAGACTTTGGTCGACCAGAAAAATAACAAGTAATTCTGTTCTACCTTGGATCTAAGGCTATGAATATGAAACCAGTTTCTCTCAAAAGAGGAGAGTGACAGAAGGTCTGTTTGAGAGATTGGCTAGTCATGTAGGCCTTCGGATCGCCTGCTCTCTCCTGGTAATTTGTTTATCATGCGAATATTTAAAGTCCATACATGAAAATCTGATTTGCTTTCCTTCAATATCTTTTATGATTTTAACATGCTACTTAAATGATTTTCTTACTGAACTCCAATTTCTTTTTTGAAACTTCACTTCTGGTAGTTCTGGTTTTGTGTGGGAGAGTTAATAAGTTTCAGGCTCTAGCAGTTAACCAGTCATGCTAGTCAATTTTTCAGAATTTGTTTTGCAGCAGGATGACTCAGTTCTACGTTTTCTCCACCTTTTGAACAAATTATAGATAGAACATTGGTTTCACTATGCAAAAAGATTTGTTTTATTGTAGATAGATCAGGGCCCATCAGCAAATCAAAATTATTATTTATGGCTGACTGGCTCTAGGTTTTCAGCACAAAATTACTTCCTTTTATTATATTGTGTAGTAAACCATTGGTTAAATACAGAACCGTCCCCTTGGTCCACATCAATGCCTGGGCAAATCTTAAGGTCCTATCTGTTTTGAGCAATCTTTTTGCTAAGGATTGTAGTTTGCATTTGTCAGTTAAGAATGGCTGTTTGGCAGCCTCTTGTGAGTGAAGTTGCTCATTCTAGGCCTGAAGGCTTTGCTGTCTCAAGTACTGCTGATCACATACTACAATGAATGAAGATAGTTTGGCTATCCTGTTCAACGGTTTAGGGAGCGAGTTCCAGAGCTTGGGGCCTAGGCAGCTGAAGGCACAGCTGCCAATGGTGGAGTTATGAAAATCGGAGATGCACAAGAGGTTTGGAATTGGAGGAGTGCAGAGATCTCGGAGGGTTGTAGGGTTCGAGGAGGTTACAGAGATGGGATGGGGTGAGGCAATGGAGCGATTTGAAAACAAGGATGAGAATTTTTAAATTGAGGTGTTGCTGGACTGGGAGCTAATGTAGGTCAGCGAGCACAGGGATGATGGGTTAACAGAACTTGGATATGGCAGCAGAGTTTTGGACGAGCACAAGTTTATGAGGGGTGCAATATGGGAGGCCGGCCAGGAGCGCATTGGAATAGTCTAGCTTAGAGGCAACAAAGGTATGGATGAGGGTTTCAGTAGCAGATGAGCTGAGGCAGGGGTAGAGACGGGCAATGTTTCGGAGGTGGTAGTCGGCTGTCTTGGTGATGGAAGGTTATGGGATCGGAAGCTCGGCTCAGTCAAATTGGATGCCAAGGTTGCGAACTGTTTGATTTAGCCTTTGGCAGTGGCCAAGGAGAGGGATGGAATCGGTAGCTAGGGAATGGATTTTGTGACTGGGACCAAAGATAACGGCTTTGGTCTTCCCAATATTTAATTGGAGGAAATTTCTGTTCCTCCAATAATGCATGTCGAACAAGCACCATGAGGGGTCGAGAGAAGTGGTGGTGAGGTAGAGCTGGGTGTTGTCAGCGTATATGTGGAACCTGACATTGTATGTTCAGATGATGTTGCCAAGGAGCAGCATGTAGATAAGAAATATCCTTCAACCATTTTCACTAAAACAGATTATCAAGTCTTTTATTTGATTGCTGTTTGTGGAACCTTGTGCACAAATTGCCTGCCATGGCTTCCCAACATTATAACAATGACTAGAGTTGAAAAATATTTCATTGGCTGTGAAGCTCACTGAACATCCTGAGGTCATGAAAGGTGCTGTATAACTGCATTTTTTTCTTTCTTTTCTCTCTATCTCTATCTCTTTTTCTCTATCTTTCTCTGTCTCTGAGTGCCTATTTAATTATCTTACACTACAAAAACTATACTTAATTAAAATCATAGGAATGTCCTGTTTTAGATTTGAATCCAGAAAATTAGCACCTTCTGTTCTACATAACTTGTACCTTTTCTTTAAGGAATTAGGAGAGCTATACCTTCTCGTTCTGTAAGCAATGGACTATTTGAATATTAAGAAGAAGATGATGATGATTAAAATGATCAGTCAGTCATCTCAGGCCATTGATAAGTTACGCCTTCCTATAAGGCGGACACTCAGTTATACGACTATACATTGGAAAAAAATTGTCTATGGTGCATGGATCAAGATTTGGACATAGTGTGTTCTGTGATGTCACTTAGTAAACATTTCTAGCTGAAGAATTCTGATCCAGTGCAGTCAGCATATATGTATCTGCTGTATTCACATTTCACATTTCAAGATCACTTGGGAATATGCCCTGTTATGTCCTATTTCATGCAAGTGATCCCATACATAGAATTCCCTTTTCAAACTTTTCATCTGATTCCCTGCGCAAGCTCATACTGGTCCCATTCAACCAGGGTCAGAATGGAATGTATAAAATACAGCATTGCTGTTGAGCCTGGTTAAAATTAGGAGCATTCATGAACTCCAGATTCTAATGGCTGAGTGTTCCTGCGTAACGAATGTGACTATAATATTAATTCGGTCTTATTTCTGATTCTTATTTGGAATTTCATTTCGATTTAGATACTCCTGGGGTACTATCTGTACAGTTAGACAAGGAATGCACGTTGCACTGTCGGCCTTATTTGCCCTTCCCATGGAAATTGGACTGAGCCCCATCACTTTTTTAATTCTTTCTTCCTCCCTCTAGTAACTTATTGTACAACCTACAATGTTGTGTGTCTCAACCTTTGGACAATGCTTAATGTTGCTTTGCAGAATTCATTCTCCTCCTTATCAGTTGGCATGGTGCTGTCTTCTTGATGAACTCAGTTGAATTGTGGGCTTTTTTTTTTACTGGGTCCATTGCCAACACTTGATAACTAGCCATTTAGAACAACACTGCTTTTTGGAACATTACTTTCTTGGCACTTCTCAAAGGCAGGAGGTTTGGCAATATAGTACTTAAGTCTGTCTTAGATCCAGGACCCACTGGTCGTCCCATTTCCTAGAAAAAGCACTACGATCAACTACAACCTATAGAAGCATAATTTAGATTACTACCCTTTTAGGGGTCTGACTCCTTATTTTCTACCATACTTTCTGACATTCTCATCTTTGGCCCTTCTGAATTGTATTCAGGTTAGTGTTGTGCAGGCTTCATTTGTTTTTGTTCATTACCACTTTCAGTATGCATGACTGTAACGGAACTTTGTGTGTGTATATGTGCTTGAACATCAAAAATATATTTACGAAAATGAACATATGCAAATGACGGGCAGCAAAAGACCAGCTGGTCCATCAAGCCTACCCCACACCATGATGGCAAGACCATGATGGCTGGACACTCCTTCCTCCTTTCCTCCCCCCAATCCCCCCGTTCCCCCCCATCTCCTTTCACACCCACCCTCGCAACCATGTAATCTCCTAGAGAGAGTGGGAGAGACAACAAAAAACAGAAAAACCCAGGGCCAATAAAGGAAAATATACTCTAAAATTCCACTGACCCCCTCAGGCGATCAAAACCAGTTCAGGGGATCACATGGACCAAGTATTACTTATGAAGGCATTTGCCTTCTATATGATGCAATCTCTGCCCTGTAAGGCACTGGCCCAGCTCCCTCTTGAAGGCTTGCAGAAAGTCAGCACCCACCCCACCAACTGGCAATGTATTCCAGAGCATTCAATTCTCTGGGAAAAGAAGAATCGCCTAATATCCAGTCTATTCCTACTCTTTTTCTTAGTTTAAATTCATGTCCCCATGTCCTCTACAATCTGTTAAACTGGACTAATCTATCAATGGGTACTCTATCCAGCCCTTTAATTATTTTATACAACAACAACTTGTATTTATATAGTGCCTTTAACTTGGTAAAACGTCCCAAGGCGCTTCACAGGAGTATAAGACACACAAATTTGACACTGGGCCACATGAGGAGAAATTAGGGCAGGTGACCAAAAGCTTGGTCAAAGAGGTAGGTTTTAAGGAGCGTCTTAAAGGAGGAAAGAGAGGCGGAGAGGTTTAGAGAGGGAATTCCAGAGCTTAGGGCCCAGGCAACAGAAGGCACGGCCACCAATGGTTGAGCGATTATAATCAGGGATGCTCGAGAGGGCAGAATTAGAGGAGCGCAGATATCATGGGGGGTTGTGGGGCTGAAGGAGATTAGAGATAGGGAGGGGCGAGATATTTGAAAACCAGGATGAGAATTTTGAAATCGAGGCGTTGCTTAACCGGGAGCCAATGTAGGTCAGCGAGCACTGGGGTGATGGGTGAACGGGACTTGGTGCGAGTTAGGACATGGGCAGTTGAGTTTTGGATGACCTCAAGTTTATGTACGGTAGAATGTGGGAGGCCAGCCAGGAGTGCATTGGAATAGTTAAGTCTAGAGGTAATAAATGCATGGATGAGGGTTTCAGCAGCTGATGAGCTGAGGCAAGGGCGGAGATGGGCGATGTTATGGAGGTGGAAATAGGCGGTCTTAGTTATGCTGTGGATATGTGGTCGGAAACTCATTTCAGGGTAAAATATGACACCAAGGTTGCGAACAGTGTGGTTCAGCCTCAGACAGATGTTCGGGAGAGGGATGGAGTCAGTGGCTAGGGAACGGAGTTTGTGGCAGGGACCGAAAACAATGGCTTCGGTCTTCCCAATATTTAATTTGAGAGAATTTCTGCTCATCCAGAACTAGATGTCGGACAAGCAGTCTGACAATTTAGAGACCGCGGAGGGATCAAGAGAGTGGAAGTGAGGTAGAGCTGGGTGTGGAAACTGATGCTGTGTTTTTGGATGATGTCGCCAAGGGGCAGCATGTAAGTGAGAAATAGGAGGGGGCCAAGGATAGCTCCTCGGGGGACACCAGAGGTAATGATGCGAGAGCGGGACGAGAAGCCATTGCAGGTGATTCTCTGGCTACGATTAGATAGATAAGAATGGAACCAGGCGAGTGCAGTCTCACCCAGTTGGACGACGGTGGAGAGGCGTTGGAGAAGGACTGAGTGTTCAACCGTGTCAAAAGCTGCAGACATGTCAAGCAGAATGAGCAGGGATAGTTTACCTTTGTCACAGTCACAAAGGATGTCATATAGACCTCCATCAGGTCACCTCTAAGTCTACGCTGCTCTAAAGTAAATAAACCGATGTCCTTGAGCCGATCTGAGTAGCTGAGGTTCTTTAATCTGGGAATCATTCTTGTAGCTCACCTCTGGACCTTTTCCAAGGCCAATATATCACCCACTATGTAAGGGGACCAAAACTGGGCACTGTACTCTAGATGTGGTCTGACCAGTGAACTGTACAGTGTCAAAATGGTGTCTTTTGATTTATACTGTGTGGTTCTATTAATACAACCCAATACCTTGTTGGCTTTAGCTACAGTTTCTCTACATTGGTCATGAACCTTCAGAGATTTGTGCACAATAACATCAAGATCTTTTTCTCTCTCAACTACTTCTTTCAGTATTGTTCCCTGCAAATGATACGTGTATTCTGTGTTGGCCTGACAAACATGCATGACACTACATTTAGCTAAATTAAATACCATTTGCCAATGTGTGGCCCACTTCCCGATCACATCTAAATGTTTTTGGATTTGATTGCACTCCTCTACTAGCTTGACCCTTGTACAGATTTCGGTGTCATCTGCAAACTTGCTTACCATACACTCAACACCCCTGTCCAGGTCATTAAAGACCATGAAGAGTAGCGGGCTGAGGACCGACCCCTAGGCAACACAACTAGTAACATGTCTCCAAATTGAACCACAACCGTTAACTACAACTTTTTGACTGCGGGATTGGAGCCAATTCCTAATCCAGTGTTTTATATTTCTACTGATACCACAAGATTCCATCTTGTGACTTCCTTTTTAAAAAAAAAAAACCTCTCGCTCTCACTCTCACTCACCATGACCTATTTTTCGGACAGCCATGTTTTGAATTTATAATGGTCCTATTCCCTTTCCCAGTGATCATAAAGGACACGTCTCATAATCTTCTCAATTATGGATGTCAGGCCTGTAGTTCCCTGGCTTTGATTTGTCCCCCTTTTTATTGTTGAAAATAGGAACTACATGAACTAGCATCCAGTCTAAGGGAACTATCCCTGCCTCTATTGAACTATTGAAGATACAGGCAAGGAGGTCACAGCGCACTTGCCTCATCTCTTTAATCAGCCTTGGATGGATGTTATCTGGACCTGGAGTCCTATCAATTTTGAGCTTCCCTAATTTATCCAAAATTACATTACTATCTTAATGCTATTCAATAATGAGCAGCTCCTCACCTGGATCATGAGCATCATCTACAGGAGTATAGACTATGCAAAATAGTCATTCAGCAGCTCTGCCATAACTTGAAAATCAATTTGAATCTGCCCTACAGTATCCTTTAGTGGTCCTATACGATCCTTAATAGTCTTTTGATTTCTGACATAGCTAAACTAACTTTTGCTATTGCTACACCATCTTCTTTTCCAAAGATCTCTTGACTAATCTTATGGCTATTTTTGTCTGTCTTAATTGCATTTGAATTCTTTCCTCTTGTCAGAAGATATAGGTCTTAAAGTTGTGTTTATATTGGAGGGATTAAATAAAATATACAGCTATAGTGGAATGTCATGGAGATCCTGCCTGATCTTTCTGAAAGAGGCTGATGTCCCAATGGTTATCCCTCTGGTATTGGAGCTATGTGGAGTATGACTGTTTGAAGAATACGTTGTAATTACGCTTTGTACATTTCTCAACTTGTGATCATCCAAAGCTTTAACTGTTCTGGTTAATGTTTTTACATGCTGTGCATTCATTGGAGTGAAAGCTAATTCAAAGGGTAATATAATTGTTTTCCTTCTTTCACTTCTAAATAGGGAAACTTGGAGTCTATGATGCTGACGGAGATGGTGATTTTGATGTGGAGGATGCCAAA
This sequence comes from Squalus acanthias, assembly GCA_030390025.1. Lineage (NCBI taxonomy): Eukaryota > Metazoa > Chordata > Chondrichthyes > Squaliformes > Squalidae > Squalus > Squalus acanthias. The sequence goes on along the minus strand of CM059432.1, from coordinate 75,177,174 downwards.
ATTTTGCTAGGCAAGCATATTATCTGATTTTTATTTTGCATGGCGTTTTAAATTCACATCTTTGTTTGGCAGTTGCATGACTGACTTTGGTTGGTGTGACACTTACTTTTAAATGCTGCTAATTATTATGTGATCTACGTTGAACAATTTGTAACTTTTTTCCCTCTCCATGCACACTAAAAATTGTGACTACTGGGAAAAGCAAGGACATTGAAATAATGCTTCTGGGAGAAAGAGCAAATAAGTATGTGTAATGTATTTTCTAATAGGCAGAGGAATATACATCCGTATCATTGGGATTGGGGGGGGGAAAAATTCTCCAAATACATTAAGAAAAATCATACATGTAAAGTTACAAAGTCATTGACGTTTTCACAGTACGTAGGTGTACATTGGTGCGTAGGAGTGGTAAATATGCTGAAAACAGTGTGCTGTTTGGGCGTCCGGATAATTTGCCAATGTTTCGGGAGTTATTGAGGGTCTTACAAATGTGATGGGCTTTGTCGGATTGAAGCATTGGCCTAGAGTTTCCGCTGGTTTCATCAGCGCAATCCGACTGCAATCGGCCAAACCAGTGCAAAAGATCGCTGAATTTTAACCGTAAGTTACGACGAGCATAAATTGCGTTTCCGTGATCTTTAACGCTGATTTTTAAAAAAAATATTGTGTTGGAAGGCGGCTACGCCCCCAGATCGAAATAATGAGCATCGCGAGTTTCCACATTTGCGGGCGTTCGAGGAGTTTCTTCAAATTGAGTTTTTTTAGGCGCACAGGCACTAGTAGGCACGTATTAGAAGTTTTTACATATTTAAAAATTATTTAATTTACTAAAAAAAACCTGACGTGTACACCATTGAAATTTGTAAATGGTTCAGTACAGTTTTAAATCCTGTTCGGTGAATTAAAATCCGTTACCACTGGTAGAGGACTAGACACTCTTATTTTTTGTGATAAACCCATTTTCAGCTGGATTAATAAAGCTGCACCAGCTTACCACTCTTAAATACATCAAGGAATATTTTTTAATGCAAAGAAAAAGAAATAAAGGATTGTTCCACTATGTTGCGCTGGTTCATGGAAGATTTTATGTTTGTGATTATGCAAGCTTGAGCTTCACTTCGGAAAACACGGCAATTTGCGCCCAGTTTCCCGATTGAGTCGAAAACGGAAACTCTACCCCATTGTCTTTTGTGGAGCAGTGGCAGAGTTTGTGGCTCATTCTGACTTCAGTGGAGGTGGTCTCAGCTGTGTGGAATGTCCCTGGGTCATGTGGGCTTCTATAAATGGGTTCCAGACCACTTGGCATTTCTTGAGTTCCTACATTACCATTTCCTGACTGGGGTATGCCTCACGTTTGTTGGGAGGGCTATGCTCCGGCTCATTGGAGGATGCATCGACAAAGTCTCTGGCCAATCCAGAAGGTTCCAGCTTGCCGTATCCCCATCTCAACTCGCCGAGGAAGAGTCCAAATCATCAGACTCTAATCTCTGCTAAGGAGATTCAAGTAGCAATATGAATCCAGCAAAGCCACAACACGGTGGCTACCCACCTGAGTTCCTCACGTCTCTACGGTGGCATAGTGGTTATGTTACTGCACTAGTAATCCAGAGAACCTGAGTTCAAATGGCAGTTTGAGAATTTGAATTCAGTTTTTCACAATTAAAAAAAAATCTGGATATATAAAGCTGGTATTAGTTTGTTTTTAAATGTGACCATAAACCTATCCAATTGTGATAAAACTCAACTGGTTCATTAATGTCCTTTTGGATAAGGAAACCTGCTGTCCTTACCAAGTCTGGTCTATATATGACTCCAGTCTTGCATCAACTTGGCCCTCTGAAGTGGATTAGCAAGCCATGCAGTTGTATCACCGTCTTCTCGGGGCAACTAGGGATGGGCAATAAATACCAGCCTAGCCAGCGATGCCCATGTCCTGAGAATGACTTTTTAAAAAAAACAAACGCCTTAAACTGACACCTCTCCTGCTGAAACTAGTCCAGTTACATAAAATAACATAGAATCTATAGCACAGAAACAGGCCATTCAGCCCAACTGGTCCATGCCGGTGTTTATGCTCCATACGAGCCTCCTCCCACCCCTCTTCATATAACCCCATCAGCATATGAAGTTCTGTCAATACAGTTTTAAAAAAGAAAAACGTAGCAAAAATAATTGCAGACTCCCCTCTGATAGGCTCACTCGTGATTATATCCTTGATGTTCATTGCAACCATTCAGATTCTGAATCTACGTAAATTCTCTCTCTCCCTTTTTCAGTTCTACAGTCAGGTGACTTTTGCGTATAGCTTGGTAACATTAAGAGAGCCTACTGCTCCCAACAGGACAGTTGGATGAAGGAGGAATTTCTCTCTCTCTTTCTCTCTCTCAAAAGCAGTGACTAGTCTGGGGGCAGAGAGGCAATGAAGCAGAATGGTGAGGAATATGTGAAGCAGAGGGAAAATAACTTGTTCACTTGGGTCTTTTCCTTTTAGAAGAAATAAAATTGGAATTTTGAGCAGTTGCCCACAAGTACTTGCTGACATAGGTGCACTGTTAAAGAAAATTAAAATGGGTGCTCCAAGGAAATGTCCAGGCTCCTCTAAAGTATACATGTTCAGAACAGTATAGAGCAAGTGGGACAGCATAGCATTCTCTCTCTAGTTCACATGGCAATGAAATATCAAAGATCTTGCATCTCATACTTTAACATCCACATCAACCCTTTAGGTCGCCAATCAGTAATGGAATGGTACTAGGGATGAGAGACTTCAGTTATGTGGAGAGACTAGAGCAGCTGAGATTGTTCTCTCGAGCAGAGAAGGTTAAAGGGAGATTTAATAGAGGTGTTCAAAATTATGACAGTTTTTGATAGAGTAAATAAGAAGAAACACTTTCCACTGGCAGGGAGGGTCAGTAACCAGAGGACACAGTTTTAAGATGGTTGAAGAGATGATCACCCTCCCAAACAACATTCTCTCAAGTACACTGGGGCCCAAAAAAGACACACATCCAAAGATCCATATTCCTATTCAACAGTAACTACAAAATTCTGGCCATGAGATTGTATGCAGCCCATGTGGAGCAAATAAACTCCGTATAGGTTGCCATTCAGGTTTTTTTTGTGTAATTTGCTACAGATACAAAACTTTTTAAAGTGTAAGTAAATTGGATATTTACAAAGATCTGTCTTAAGATTATTTTCTGCTTTTGTCCATTTGTGCAGCTTGTAAGCATTTAAAAAACTTTTATATTATAGAATATGCAGTTTTTGACACCACATTTAAAAAAAAAATTAATAATTCTGCCATTAAAATTCTATTTGTAGATTTTAAAAATTGTCCTCTGCACATAGTTTGGAAATTTATGGCACCTTACTATTGCAAGACCATTTAGGAAGCAGTTCTGCAGGACCAGCTAAAGAATGTGTTGCAGAAACTGCCTCTTCTATATTGTCAGCAAATGCCACAGCAGCTGAAACAACAGAAAATCCACACAGCAGGATTTACTTTTTTTAAATTGTGATTCTGCACTATGTATCTAGATGCTGTACCTGGCTCATTGGGGTGTCTCGAGGCTGAAGCCTGCAATACCACTCCATAGGTCTATGAATCATGGCTGTTGATGGCCCTGGTTTATGTTGCAGTTTTGGCATTGTTGCATCTAGAGGCACCTGTGGACAATCCCCTTTTGATGGTACACAATCTCCTGGAGGTAGCAGCACCACCTCATTTACTGTATTGGGGCTGCTATCAGTAACAGTTTAATGAATTTGCTGGCACCACGGGAAAAAATGTAATGGAAATGTATCAAAAAATATTACTCCTTAGTCTCAACTAAATATTTTTGATGCAGAAATGCTATTTAAGGGATTTGTTTTCATTGGTAAATAAAACAATTGGAACGGCAAGAAGCTATTATGTTACATTTATTATTGGTAAATTGAAGTGCAATACTCTAAGTATGTAATATTTTTGTGAATAGTTTTATGTGCAACATAATGAGGATAAGCTGCTCAGTCCATCACAAGTCTGCTGCAGTTTTAAAGCTCAACATTAAGACTTCAGAATTGTTACCTAATGTGATTAGAAAATGTAGTTTTTTAGGCGTGATAAGTATGGTTGCATTTCATATAGCTCACCAACAGGGATTCTGCAATGTTAGTTACTGCAGGTAAGAAACCTGAACTGAAATTGCAGAATCTATGTTAAATACAATTTAGAAGTCGTAGTTTTCAGTGTTCCCCAGGATAAATGAAAGCTTCTCTGAACCTCAAGTAGATTTACAAAATCTATTAGTTAATTCTTCCAACTTAATGCTTCACATCTGTATCATTCTGTTTGGCATTAGAGGTTTAAATGCAATGCACCAGTATTCCATTAGGATGATGTGTAATAACTTTTGCTGAGATTAATAGTTATCTATTTTGAGCAGAGTAATTATTTGTATTCTCTTCTGTTTACTTTATTTTCTGTCTACTTTTGTATGTTCCTTCCAGAACCTATATAGATTACATAGGATATACGGCACAGAAACAGGCCATTCGGCCCAACCAGTCCATACCAGCGTTTAAGCTCCACATGAGCCTCCTCCCGTCTTTCCTCATCTAAATCTGTCAGCATAACCCTCTATTTCCTTTTCCCTCATATGCTTGTCTAGCCTCCCCTTAAATGCATCTATACTATTCGCTTCAACCACTCCCTGTGGTAGCGAGTTCCACATTCTCACCACTCTTTGGGTAAAGAAGTTTCTTCTGAATTCCCTATTGGATTTCTTGGTGACTATCTTATATTGATGGCCTCTAGTTATGCTCTTCCCCCACAAGTGGAAACATTCTCTCTCTATCCACTCTATCAAAATTGTTCATAATTTTAAAGACCTCTATTAGGTCACCCCTCAGCCGCCTTTTTTCAAGAGAAAAGAGACCCAACCTTTCCATCCTTTCCTGATGTGTATACCCTCGCATTTCTGGTATCATCCTTGTAAATTTTCTCTGCACCCTCTCCAGTGCCTCTATATCCTTTTTTATAATATGGTGAGCACCAAGGTTCGATACAGGTTTAGCATAACTTTCCTACTTTTCAATTCTATCCCTCTAGAAATAAACCCTAGTGCTTGGTTTGCTTTTTTATTTATGGCCTTGCTAACCTGTGTCGCAACTTTTAGTGATTTGTATATTTGTACTCCTAGATCCCTTTGTTCCTGCACCCCACCTAGACTCGCACCCTCCAAGTGATAAGTAACCTCCCTATTCTTCCTACCAAAATGTAATACCTCACATTTATCTGTTTTGAACTTCATTTGCCAATTATATGCCCATGCTACAGGTTTATTAATGTCCCTCCTGTAACTTGTTGCAGTCCTCCTCAGTATTGACTATCCTGCCCAATTTGGTGTCATCTGCAAATTTAGAAATTGTTTTTGATTCCAAAGTCTAAATCGTTAATGTAAATTGTGAACAGCAGTGGTCCCAGCACTGATCCTTGTGGAACACCACTACCCACTTTCTGCCACTGTGAATAGCTACCCTTTACTCCTACTCTCTGCTTTCTGTCCTGAAGCCAGCCAGCAATCCATTCTGCTACTTGTCCCCTGACTCCGCATTCTCTGACCTTGTTCATCATTATGGGGTAGCTTATCGAAGGCCTTTTGAAAATCCAGATAAATTACATCTGCATTACCATTGTCTACTCTCTCTGTTACCTCTTCAAAAAATTCAATAAGGTTGGTCAAGCAACACTTTCCCTTTTGAAATCCATGTTGACACTTCTTTATTATATTTTTGGTTTCTAGATGTTCTATTTTCTCTTTTAGTAGGGATTCCATTATTTTTCCTACCACCAATGTTAAGCTGACTGGTCTAATTCCCTGGACATGTTCTATCCCCCTTAAATATTGGTATTACGTTAGCTATCTGCCAGTCCTCTGGCAGTATACCTTTTTCTAACGAATTATTAAATATGCATGGTAATGCCTCTGCTATATCTTCCCTAGATTCTTTTAAAATGCGTGGATGCAATCCATCTGGACCAGGGGTTTTATCCTGAGTTTGATTAATTTATTTAATATATCCCCTATTTTAATTGCACTTATCTCATTATTAATCTCATCATCCAATGTCATGTCCACCTGTTCTATATCCCTGGTAAATACTGAAGCAAAATAATTTAATATTTCTGCCATCTCTCTGTCATTACCTGTGGTATTATCCTGACTATCCCTTAATGACCCTATTCCCATCCCAACCTTTTTTATTGATGTGCCTATAAAATATTTTACTATTTTGTTTTATGTTCCTTGATAATTTAATTTCATAGTTCCTTTTTGCCTCCCTAATTGTTTTTTTTGACTTCTCTCCTAATCTTTTCATATTCTCTTATCATGCACTCCCCTGCTGTCTGTGCACTTAATGTATGCCTCTTTCCTTACCCTCAATTGTTCCCTTATGGCTGGAATGAAAATCCAACAAACCTCTTGTCACAGATATAATCTAAGTTGTTTTGGTTGCAATGCACAGTCTTGAGTTTTTTTTACTGGTTTCAATTGGAACCGCAATGCTCTAAAATGTATGTTCACTGATGATGCATTAGATCTGGTCGTAACTAAAAACACCTGTTACATAAGCCTTGTTAATTATATTTCAAATATTTTAGAACATTGTGGACCAAAATGTACATGTTGTATATTGTACCCAACTGGATTCTATGGCTCTAGTTATTACTGTACAGGTGGCAAAAATTAGGGTCGCCAAATCCAAGTGAGTACACTTCCTAACTTGTATATCTAGTAGCTGTTACCTCAGTTAGAATTCTGGTCCTCCTGTTGTTTATTTTTGGGCTGTCATACTTATATTCTGAATAAAATGTTTAATTGAAGTACTTTGTTCAATAGAATCTTTGCCTTCACTCAGTGGTTGAGAATGCAAAAGTAGTTTTTTTTTTCTTTGGGGACGGGGGTGGAAAAAGAGAGGAGTAGAAGAAGGAAGAACCAGAATTCTTTATGTAACAAGCAGTGATGTGATTTTAAGCTGTGACTCTTGGATATTCACATCCCTGTTTTCCAGTAAATATGCGTGTTGATCAGATGTGGGACACCTAACGTAGCACCTGCTGTTCTATATTCTTCCATTTCTGTCTGACTACTTCTTTCTTTTCTCTCCTTTTCCTTTTTATTCTTGTGTAGGCCTCACTAAAGGTGATGGTAGTAATGAACAAATTGATACACTCGAGGAAGTCCTAGATATTATAACAGAGGAATCCTCAGATTGGGTTTATGGTTTCCTCTCATTTCTGTATGATGTAATGACGCCTTTTGAAATACTAGAAGAAGAAGAAAATGAAGCATCAGAGGATGTTGCTGGTACGTCAGAGAATGAAGGGGTTCAGGGAAAAGAAAATTGTGTAATCCTGGATTTACAGAACCAATAGCAGTCATTCTAAAATCCTACATTAAGTTGGGGGAAGATATTAAAAAGAAACAAATGTTACTTTAAAGAGACGCACAAATAAAATTGGATCCGGTGGAAAAAAAATGGAAGTCTATTGAAGTTAAGGTGTTATGTGATTTTAATAAATGGGTTTTAAGATGCACAGTTAAACTGCTCGTCAGAGCACTGTAGTACTACAGACGGCAGCAATGGACAGTAACAAAATATGTGCAACACCTTTTAATAAACTAACCCATATGGACTGTTGATTGTATACATGAAACCTTGATGTATATATGAAATCTTGTTATAAATTATCTGGATTTACAACCTACGGTAGTCTTTCTGTGGCTGTTTGCCATAGGGAGGGGATAAATGCTTACACGTGAGTGTAACTTAGTTCTTGTGTATCTGCTTTTATGCAGCAAAATTTGTGCTTTTGCTTTTTTTTCCTGTGTGTTTTTGCACTAATGTTAACCGATAGGGAGCTATTAGTGTTCGCCATCAGGTTGGCACATTAATGATAAAGTACTAACAAACTGAATTGATTACAGCTTGGAAATAGATCTTGTGCATAATTATACAAAAGAAACTTAGCATGTTTGCATCATGTAAATAAGACTTTTATATTGATCTAGTTACTGTTTCAATACATAAGAATTTATTTGTTTTTTTTGTTTGTACTGTATACTAATATGTGAATAGTTCTTGTATCAAGATTTTCTGGTTGTAATGTCAACATAGCATGAGAAGTGTGCATGTTGGTATCCTGCGTAAAATCATACTAAATTAGCATGTCTAATGTAATGTTTTTGACATTCTTGGTTCCGTGAAATGATACTTGAATAAATGAAATGTAAAGATTTGATTTTGCTTGCTGTTATTTAGTAACCTTTTTAGGTGCATTAAACTGCACAATGCTCTAGTGTACATTCTTGTAGAAGGAACTGGAAATCGCAACTCTAATGCTGGATAACTCCGCTCCCTTCATGGATTTGATGGCAAATTTATATTTAATATAAATTTTTATATTAAAAAATGCAATAATTTAGCCTTAGAAATAGGAGACCTAGTTCTCAAACACTTGTATTCTGTTCTAAATTTAATGTTATGCACATAGGTATGGATTGCCAGATATAATGGAGAGTACATAAGAGAATAGTATTTGAGGGTAATAGATCTAAAATTTCTTGATGCCCATATTCCACAATGGGACCATTTTCGATGAAAGGGGTATTTAAGCAGATGTACTTCTCAGCAAATCATAGAATCATAGAAGATAGGAGCAGGAGTAGGCCATTCGGCCCCTCTAGCCTGCTCCGCCATTCAATGCGATCATGGCTGATCATCCAAATTCAGTACCCTGTCCCTGCTTTCTCCTCATATCCCTTGATCCCTTTAGCCTTAAGAAATATATCCAACTCCTTCTTGAATCTATTTAATGAATTGGCCTCTACTGCCTTCTGTGGCAGAGAATTCCACAGGTTCACCACTCTCTGGGTGAAGAAATTCCTCCTCATTTCTGTCCTAAATGGCTTACCCCTTATACTTAGACTGTGACCCCTGGTTCTGGACTCCCCGACCATCGGGAACATCCTTCCTGCATCGAGTTTGTCCTGTCCTGTCAGAATTTTATAAGTTTCAATGAGATCCCCTCTCATTCTTCTAAACTCCAGCGAGTATAAGCCCAATCGACCCAATCTCTCTCCATACATCATTCCTGCCATCCCAGGTATCAGCCTTGTGAATCTTCGCTGAACTCCTTCCATGGCAAGAACATCCTTCCTCAGATAAGGCGACCAAAACTGCACACAGTACTCAAGGTGTGGTCTCACCAAGGCCCTATACAACTGCAGCAAGACATCCTTGTTCCTGTACTCAAACCCTCTCACTATGAAGGCCAACATACCATTTGCCGCCTTAACCACCTGCTGCACCTGCATGCTTACCTTCAGCGACTGGTGCACAAGGACACCCAGGTCTCGTTGCACTTCCCCTTCTCCCAATCTATTGCCATTCAGATAATCTGCCTTTCTGTTTTTGACACCAAAGTGGATAACCTCGCATTTATCCACGTTATATTGCATCTGCCACGCTTCTGCTCAATCACCCAACCTGTCCAAATCATCCTGGAGTTTCTCGGCATCCTCCTCGCAGCACACACGCCCACCCAGTTTTGTGTCGTCTGCAAACTTGGAGATATTACATCTAGTTCCCTTGTCTAGATCATTAATATATATTGTGAATAGCTGGGGTCCAAGGACCGATCCCTGCGGTACCCCACTAGTCACTGCCTGCCACTCGGGGGAAAAAGACCCGTTTATTCCAATTCTTTGCTTTCTGTCTGCCAACCAGTTCTCTATCCAAGTCAATACCTTGCCCCCAATCCCATGTGCCTTAACTTTACACGCTAATCTCTTATGCGGGACCTTATCAAAAGCCTTTTGGAAGTCCAAATACACCACATCTACTGGTTCTCCCTTTATCTATTCTACTAGTTACATCCTCAAAAAATTCCAGTAGATTAGTCAAGCATGATTTACCTTTTGTAAATCCATGTTGACTTTATCCGATCCTGTCACTGTTTTTCAAGTGCTCAGCTATTACATCTTTTATAATGGACTCTAGCATTTTCCCCACTACCGATGTCAGGCTTACTGTAATTCCCTGTTTTCTCTCTACCACCCTTTTGAATAGTGGGGTAACATTAGCTACCCTCCAATCCATGGGTACTGTTCCAGATTCCATCGAATGTTGGAAGATGATCAGCAATGCATTTACTATTTCTAGGGCCACTTCCTTAAGTACCCTAGGATGTAGATTATCAGGCCCTGGGGATTTATCGGCCTTCAATCCCTTCAATTTCCCTAACACCATTTCCCTACAAATACTGATTTCTTTCAGTTCCTCCCTTTCATCAGACCCTATGTTCCCCAACGTCTCTGGGAGGTTATTTGTGTCCTCCTTTGTGAAGACAGAACCAAAATATATATTTAATTGGTCTGACATTTCTTTGTTCCCCATTATAAGTTCCCCTGATTCTGACTGCAAGGGACCTATGCTTGATTTCACTAATCTTTTTCTCTTCACATATCTATAAAAGCTTTTACAGTCAGTTTTTATGTTCCCTGCAAGCTTACTCTCGTATTCTGTTTTCCCCTTCTTAATTAATCCCTCAATTCTTAGTTGAAATAGTTTGTAAAAGTACTGCAGTATGAGACTTTTGAAATATTTAATTGGAAATTCATTTGTTTTAGAATTTCTTTTGGAATGGTACTTGCTTCTAGCAGTGGTGGGATTAGTGTTCTGCTTTGGCTTAACTTTGGGAAGGATGCACTGTTTCCAATATTGCACATGCAGGGTTAAAGAGATTTGATGTGAATTCAGTTCAGTGCAGAACAGGAGGGCAACAAATGGTATGGTGCAATTTTTATTGTAGCAAAAAGGTTTTCACATTTAAATACTCACTTTTTTCAGGGGTACATATTTTATTTACATACTCCAATAAATGTACTATCTTTTTACTTAAGTATGCCAAATTATTTCCTTTACACACTTGAGTTGAAGCTATGGTATTTGCTCCAGAGATCAGTGAAATAATGACCTAAATGTGTGACTGTATAAATTTGCTTTCATAACCACAGTATTAATCTAATGTTGGAAGGATAGAGGAATGTGCATTCTGAATCTTAAATGTTTTGTTTGAAGTTGAACACGAATATCCAGTTTTCATCTATATTTGGGGGGGGGGTGGATTTGCGGGGAGTGCTCATAATCTTATGCTGAGAGAACAAACCTGCTTGTGCACAATTTGACAACCAAGTTCCTTTTAATTCTTATAATCTGTACTTGTCATTTATTTATACATTCACGGGAGGTGGGCGTCGCTGGCAAGGCCAGCATTTATTGCCCTTGAGAAGGTGGTGATGAGCCGCTGCCTTGAACTGGTGCAGTCCGTGTGGTGAAGGTACTCCCACAGTGTTGTTAGGGAGGGAGTTCCAGGATTTTGACCCAGCGACTATGAAGGAACGGCAATACATTTCCGACTTGGAGGGGAACTTGGAGGTGGTGGTGTTCCCATGCACCTGCAGCCCTTTTCCTTCTAGGTGGTAGAGGTTGCGGGTTTGGGAGGTGCTGTCAAAGAAGGCTAGGCACGTTGCTGCAGTGCATCTTGTAGATAGTACACGGTGTGCCGGTGGTGGAGGGAGTGAATGTTTCAGGTGGTGAATGGAGTGCTAATCAAGCAGGCTGCTTTGTCCTGGATGGCGTTGAGCTTCTGGAGTCTTGTTGGAGCTGCACTCATCCAGGTAAGTGGAGAGTATTCCATCGCACTCCTTACTTGTGCCTTGTAGATGGTGGAAAGGCTTTGGGAAGTCAGGAGGAGAGTCACTCGCCGCAGAATACCTAGTCTCTGACCTCTTGTAGCCACAGTATTTATGTGGCTGGTCCAGTTAAGTTTCTGGTCAATGGTGACCCCCCAGGATGTTGATGGTGGGAGATTTGACGATGTTAATGCGTTGAATGTCAAGGGGAGGTGGTTAGACTTTCTCTTGTTGGAGGTGGTCATTGCCTGGCACTTGTGTGGCACGTATGTTACTTGCCAGTTATCAGCCCAAGTCTGAATCTTGTCCAGGTCTTACCACATGTGGCACGGGCTGCTTCATTGTAATCTACAAGATTTACTAATTCATCAGCCAACACCATTTTGATTTTTTACCTTTGGTTACTGGAATCTTGACCAAAACCTTCAGTTGAATTTCTTATTTTCTTAGAATTATTGGAACCTGAACCATCTTTCTTTGAAGTGTTACAGCAGCAGATTTGTGTTCAGTAGAGCCAAATGAAAATCTTCTGATCTTTAAGGAACAGATTGTTTAAAAAAAATTCCAAGCTGAAATTGAGCATTTAAAATATTATCCAACATGAACGCCTATCGGAGTATCAGGGAACAAGTTCACATTCGTGATCTTTCATTTGGTGAGTTCCTGGTCTTGTCTGGGGCATTGCGGAGGGGAGATGCCTGTAGGCTGCTGCTTCTGAATCGAGAGGAGAGAAATATCTGAGTCACCCTGGACTGCTCTTTCACATTGTGTTAAAATCTAGCTTCAGAATGGTGGTGTTGGAATTTTGTGAGCATTGGGTAAACTCAGCTAGGGATGCTATAAAGAAAGAAAGAATCAGTCTTAAAGCACCTTTTACATGTCTGTATGTTCCAAAGCAATTCACATACAATAATGACTATAAAATGCAGTTACTGTTCCTATGCAAGTGAACATGGCAGCCCTTTTGTTCATTGAGGATCCATAAACACTGTATTGAGATGGTGGTGTTGGTTGAGGGAAGAATGTTGGCCAGGACAACAAGAAAATGTACTGCATTTCTTCCAATAGTGCCATGGGATCTTTGACTTCCATCTGAATAGGGAGACTAGGCTTAAGTGTAACATCTTATTCAAAGGAGGGCACTTCTAACAATGGAGTACTCCCTGTACTGAACTGCCAGCTGAATTTGTATATGGTGTAGTGAGACTTGGCCCTAACTAGAAACATAACCGCACTTTGCAATGTAAAGCACTTGGTTTTTGTTTCTGCAACAAACTAGATTGTAGTTTTTCCTCCCACCTGCAGTGGTGCTTTTCTGCTGTAGAGGCGATGGGCTGGAGGCCTGCGCTTAGCTGCTCACTACTGCTGCTCTATCATTTGATAGGTGTGCAAAACTAGATTGATTACTTGACTTTATCCAGCCCTTCACCTTGACTTTATCCAGCCTTTCACTTTATCCAGCCCTTCACCTTTGAGATTTTTGCTATCTGGAGAAGTCTTTGATGCAATTGTGCACTTTGCCACTCTGTGGCACAACACATTAGAGCAATAGCACACTGCCATCCAACCAGTATAGTTGAAGTACGTCAAGATCTTTTTAATTGGCATGGTTCCTCGTAATGGAAAACTTTTTTTCTGTAAAGGTATGTATACTTCAACAGCTGAAAGGTCTTTCAGTATTCTAATGAGGGACTATGTTCCAAAGAAAGACTGCACTATCTAGTGCCAGAGCTCAGTAGCTTCGAGCACTTTATATAAAAAAGCACATAATTTTTTGCTAAAATAGTGCTTATTAGTTCAGGTCATGGAAATCATTACTGTTAATTGTATAAAAACTTGAGCAAGAGTTTAAAAAAAATTCCATATTCATTAGTAGCGCAGTTTATTCCTGGAGAATCTTGTATCTCTAGTGAACAAAAGTGTGTGTTTTGTGCAATAAGTTTAGACTGGATACAAAGAGGGAGAACACACAATCTAGGAGATTTCTTATTGTAGTCCTGCAATGGCTTTTTGTATGAATATTATGACACGTGCTATATAAAACAAAACTAATTGTGAGCAAATGTATTTTTATTTCAGGTGGTTTATGTTTTGAGATCTACATTGACCTTGAAGCAGGTTTCCTCCCCTCTCCTTTTTTTGAAGTTTTTTTTGGTGTATGTATGATGGTCTGATTTAGATAGAAATAATTTTGTATCAACAAGTATGCAAAGATGGTTCTACAAATCCTTTAGGTTGCAGTCAACAACCATCCACCGAAGAGGAAAACTCTTTTTTTAAATGCAACACATCTGTGTGTACACGTGTTCTATCTCAGCATGGTTTGTAAATGTTCTGAATGGTTTATCACAATTTATTTTTTAAAAACAGGTGAAAACTTAATATTCCCGGGATGATTTGAGAGGTTCACAATTTCTCCGCACTGCACCTTTGTAATGGCTTAATACAGGAAACTTTCGTTTATCCGGCATAGACGGGACCGGCGTGGTGCCGGTTTATCGAAAGTACCGGATAACAGAGTTATATCTACAGAGGCTATTTTTAACAAAGAGACTCCAAGCAGCGCGGGAGAATCTACTCCTGCTACTGCAATGTTTCGGACTTGCGACAGCGCCAGGAGGCCGAGTAGTGGCACTTTTGAAAAGTACCCCTACTGACTAAATCGGCGTTCTCGGACTCGGACTCGGGATCGGCAACATTGCCAGTTATTTGAGAGGATTTTTCGGAGCACTCGGCGTTCGCGGGGACTCGACTGCAACTCGGCAACATTGCCGGTTATTTGAGAGGAGTTTTCGGAGGATGATTTTTGCCGGTTAAGCGAGAATTCCGGATATTTGGGTGCCGGATAAACTAAAGTTTCCTGTACTACAATGGCCAGAAGTTGAGTTTTCACTTCATATGTAAGGAACTGTGTCTACTCACTTCATGCTTCATTCTGAAATTAGATGCATTTTCTTGAATTTATGATCTATACTTCATCCATATTTGCTTTTGATATTTCCATTTTAAACTTTTTTCAATCCAGTGTTTCAGTTGGCTATGAAATTCCTGGCTCAAAATTCAAAAAAAGTACTTAATGAATAGTTATAGGTGGCTTGTCTGCCCACTGGATTTGTGGTTGCATCATGCTCATCTGGAGTATATTTTGGATTTGCAAGAATGTTGTAATTTGCCTGTGCTTCATATATAATAAAGGAAACTACAAAAAGTGGCAAGATCTTCCAGTGTTACAGTATATATAAATGGCTTAAAATGGAGCTCATTTTAGTCAGCCGATTACTTGATGTTGATTTATGTTTGATCACTTTGTCAACCTGTAGACTGTCAAAAGTTTGAATGATACAACTATTCTCGACATCTGATTTCATCCAGGTTATGCTTGTTAATTTTCATCCTTTGCACGTGATTGGCATCAAAATACGTAGAATTTTAGCAATGGCTCAGTTGGCAAAAGTCCTGACAGGCATGAAACTGCGCAGTACAGACCAGAAAGGTTCTTAGTACAGTCTCGGTTGTTTGCAGTTTGCTGATCTGGGCTGGGGCTTTTAGTTTTCTAAAACACATAAAATATATTCAAAAATTATTGAATTATTAGGATAGTAATATTTCTTGTGAAAGTTGAAGTGGCAACAGTGTTACATAGCAAAGATGTTTCTGATTCTTACTTGGAAATGCTAAGTGGAAATAGAAGAACCATTACAGGGGAAAACATAGGTCTGGATTTTGCTGTACTAATAACGGCGAGGCTGTTGGTGCTCGCCGTTATTATTGGGTAAAACTGACCGCAACTTCTGGCGTCCGCACATGTGCAGTTAAATGCAGAAATTTGGAAGTTGCTGTCAGTGATGCTTTGCTCCTCCACAGGCTGCGCTGTTGCAGTATTCTGATTGATTGATTGATTAGCCTCCTTACTGCTACTCCTGCTCAGATACCACAGATCCCCGTGAGAGGCGCCAAATTCAAACAGGCAGATGAGTGGCAGTCTCTGCTGACAAGCCTGCTAAAAAAAGTCTGTGGGCAACTGTACACAAGGTGAATGGCAAAAACCGTTTCTTCACCGCTCACAGCAAAATCCGGGCCATAGTTTTCATCACTTGGCGAAGCATACCAATCTAATAATGAACAGAAACAATACACTGATGTCAAAGTAAAGCTATCTGGTGAAAGCATTTTCTCATTGTTGAATACAGTGTAAACGTATAGTGTAATGACAACAGGTTTCAGACTCTAAGACAAACTGTTGTCCCTTAGGTCATGTAAAAAACCATGAGGGAGAACTGGTTTACTCTGCTGTTTTGCCTGTGGAGTGGAATTCATCCCAGACTGATGGGAGTCAAAAATTTTGCTTGGGTATAGGCACGATGTGAAATAATTTTGGGTTGTTTCCTGCTGGTCATTTAAAAAGTGACCAAAATGTTCATTGTTAAAGGATTATTGGACTCTCCAGGCCATTAAATGTTAGATTTTAGCCTGACAATGCAGTTACTGTCTGCCCTTCGTGTTTTATTTTTTTTTAATGAAGAAACTGATTAGAAGTGATAACTTCCTGGGTTCAGAACAAAATGCTAGTTACAAAGGTTTCCGGTGTCATCTTTGAGGAATGATATGGTTTGCAGACTCTGGGTTTCACTTTATTCGGAAGCAATTTCATCACTAGCTTCTTGCATGTCTTGTATTATTGAGGTTTTTTGTTATTTCTTCCTGCTTTCTACCCCAACTATAACCAGTGTTTTAAAATCATTTGCCATATAATCTGATGTCAAAAGAAATCTGACAAATCTAATGCTAAATTCAATATATTAACCAGGTATGGATTATTTTCATGCATAATGTAAGTTTCATTGATGTAAAGCTAAACTCGGTATCATGTTTTGTCCTATCCTTAGGGGGACTCTGCATGTGGGTCCTTCAATTTGTAAGCTACCTTAAGACGATCTGTAAAATTGTTCATTGATTAGGTATTAGAGAGGTTCAGGCCTGTGTAAATAATGTGTTGAACCTGACGTTAGTTTTTAAACTAATTGAAAATGTTAGTGTATTTTTCCTTCTTCTGACTGATAGAACCGGGAGGAAAAGTGAAAGCAAAGGAAAAGTCTAAGGAAAAAGGTACTTTGCTAAAGTCCAGTAACTGCTAGACTGGTTGGCTGATTTGGATTTGTGAAAGCATGCACTGCATGAATATGGCCATTAATAATGAATTGCAGTTCCCACCAATTGCATATGTTCCATCATGCCCTAGTGTGCAAAGACATTTTCTGCGGAACATTTTCCCACAAGTTTTTTTTAAAGTTTCATCTATTCAGAAATACCGACCAGGAGCCAAGTATAAAAACTTGAAGGGGCTAATTTCAAAGAAGTGAGGAAATGGCTTTACCAAATTGATTGGTAGAGGTTGTTCAGCAATGCTGCAGTAGAGGGCAAGTGGAACACCTTTTAAATGTATAATGTTGCGCATGCAAGATAAATACATACGTAGAACTAGTAAACTCAGTTTAAACCAGCATGTCTGTGAATAGATTAATAAACAAATCAAAGTAAAATGAAGATGAACAATAACTTTACAAATCCTCTGGGATGTAGATGAAAATATGCAGAAAAATATTAAGGTGATTAGCAGGGCAAAGAGACAAAAATCATAGTTGTAGATGCAAAACATAATTAAGAGGGCAGTCAAAGAAGAGGTGAAACCCATAAAAGATGCAAACAAGCTTGAAATAGAGAATGAGCACAAGATAGTGAATTGTTCTGAATGGTTAATTCCTCAATTGAGGAATTTGAAATAAATGAGATGGAAGTTCTAGATAGGCTAAAAGGAGTCACAATAACTTTAAGGATAGAAATATTATCCCAAAGTGATGGAGACTAGGGAGAAGATTTGTGAAGTATTGATGATCATTAAGTCACTCGACACTGAAAGATACCAGTAGATTGGAAACAGGCGAACATGGTTCCCATTTTCAAAAAGGGTGACCAATTGGAGACTGGCAACTGCATCAGTCATACTTCAATTCCATGTAAAATATTACAATTAATTTGCCAGATGTAAACTTGGAAGGTCATTGGTACAACAATAACTTAGTAAAAGCAGCCCCTTGGATTCAGACGGCAAGACTGTTCCTGACCAATCACTTTTTTTGAGAATGTGGCATCCCAAGTTGACTGATAAGACATCCAGAATAAATTTGATGAAGTTCCACGCGTAGGCTGTTGAGCTCAAAGCTGTAAGGATTCGGGGTAAATCTTGAGCATAGATAAGAAATTGACTGAAAATAGGAAATAATGGGTCCTGGTTAGAGGAGTTAATTCAGGATGGATGGAGGAAGTACTGCCCTGGGGATTGGTGTTGGGACCACAGTTGCTTCTAATTTACATTAAAGATTTGGATTTTAAAATCTATCTAAGGAGGGGCAGTGGAATCTGAGGAAGTAGTTTGGAAATTTCAGAATAAACTGGACAAACTAAGTGGACAGAACAGAAGTGGATAAAATCTGATGTAGCCAAGTGCCAAGTGTTGCACATAGGAAGGGAAAATGGACAACACATGTACTCTATGAATGGTGTTGAAATAGCTGCAGATCAAGTTTAGGGACCCTGGAGTCTCAGTAGGCTTGATGCGTAACATGTCCAACCAATGAAGAGCAGCAATCAACAAAGTCAATATAATACTGAACTATATACCAAAAACAGTACAGTACAAGTCAGCGGAATTCATGTATAGTGCTCTAGTCAGACTGTACCGTGAGTACTGAGTTCATTTCTGATCACTGAAACAAGAAGGCTTCAAGCATTGAAGGAAGTGCAGAGAAGAACCGTGAGGCAGCTCTTTAGAGGTCTTTAAGAGAGACTGGAGTAATTTAGGCTTCTCTGACTTGAAAAAAATCATCTTGAGAAATGCAGCTTTTACAGTTATATAAGATATTACATAGAACATAGAACATAGAACAGTACAGCACAGTACAGGCCCTTCGGCCCTCGATGTTGTGCCGAGCATTGTCCGAGACCAAGATCAAGCTATCACACTCCCTATCACTCTGGTGTGCTCCATGTGCTTATCCAATAACCGCTTGAAAGTTCCTAAAGTGTCCGACTCCACTATCACAGCAGGCAGTCCATTCCACACCCCAACCACTCTCTGAGTAAAGAATCTACCTCGGACATCCCTTCTATATCTCCCACCATGCACCTTATAGTTATGCCCCCTTGTAACAGCTGCCTCTACCCGAGGAAATAGTCTCTGAACATCCACTCTATCCCCCTCATCATCTTATAAACCTCTATTAAGTCGCCTCTCATCCTCCTCCGCTCCTAAAGAGAAAAGCCCCAACTCCCTCAATCTTTCCTCATAAGACCTCCCCCCCAAACCAGGCAGCATCCTGGTAAATCTCCTTTGCACTCTTTCCAATGCTTCCACGTCCTTCCTATAGTGAGGTGACCAGAACTGCACACAATATTCCAAATGTGGTCTCACCAAGGTCCTGTACAGTTGCAGCATAACCTCACGGTT
Organism: Squalus acanthias; assembly: GCA_030390025.1. Taxonomy (NCBI): domain Eukaryota; kingdom Metazoa; phylum Chordata; class Chondrichthyes; order Squaliformes; family Squalidae; genus Squalus; species Squalus acanthias. The sequence continues at coordinate 75,157,926 of CM059432.1, read as the reverse complement.
CTTAAACTCAAACCCTCTGTTAATAAACGCCAACACACCATAGGCCTTCTTTACTGCTCTATCCACTTGAGTGGCAACCTTCAGAGATCTGTGGATATTACATAGTATGAAAAGGTAAATCTGGAAATGATTTCAAATTACCAGGGTAGGACAAGGGGCCAACAGGACCAAACTAGTAACAGGCAAATCTAGAACTGATATCTAAATTCTTCACACAAGATGATCAATTGATAACATAGGTGAGGTGAAAATCCTGGAATCATTTCAGAACTAATTGGATGCTGTAATGGGACTGTAGAATTTTTATGGATGGATGAACTAAAATGGGCCAAATGGCCTTCCACATCTGTAATTATCTTGTGATGTGGATTCGTGGGCTGACAATTGCCATCGTGGCTTTATAGTTTATAATGGCACAACTTCGAATGAATTCTGGTGAACATAAACATCTTTTCATAGTGTGTTACTGTATGGTGTAATTTGAAATTGCTCTCGAGTTTCCAAGGTTGGTAAACGGATAGGTAAGTACTTTGTGCGGTACTCCTTGATGTATTCCCTATGGTTTAAACTGGTGTAGCAAATTGCTTCATGGAATCCAGTTTTTGATTAAGTGAGTGGACATGATGAAATATGAGCAATGTGAATTCCATGAAACAAGTCATGCACCTGTCTGTTTTCTGAGAGATCACAAATTTGATTTTTGGCATGGACTTCTCTTTTTGATGGCTTGCAAACAGTTTAATGTATTTTGAGCATATCTGCTTCACTTAACAAAATGGATGCTTCTGGGTTCCACGGGATTATTCTTCAAATACTGATAGCTTTTTGTAGTGAAGAAAGATTTAGTCTAGTTATGCAATTCCCCTGTGGCATTGTGCAGTGTGGGTCAAAGGATATGGAAACACTCTTTCAGGACAAGGATATGTCGGGGAGGCGGAGGCAGGCTTACAAGACATCAAATAGAAATATTAGCTTACTGTATTGCCGCCTTTGTTTTCACTTGCACGTTGCATATATCTTGATGATGTGAGCATGCTGTCAGGAACTTTTGAGCCAAAGGGAGTGACCGAATGCATCTGCTTAGTCCTATAGATTTTTTTGAAGTGACCAATTGGATATGTGAAGTAGATGAGGAAATGTGGATATTCCGAAGGCATTTGATAAGTTGCATCAAAGGAGACTTATTACAAAAATTCAGATGTATGGTATAAAAGAAATAGAAGCATTGATAGAAGGTTGGTTGATGTGTATGTCACCATGTTAGAGTAAATGCGTGTTGCTTGGACAGAAGAAGGGTTGGAAATGGTATACCCCAGGGGCCAGTGCTGGGTTCACTTTTGATCTTGGTATATATAAAATGTAGGGGGTTTGACAAACAAAAGGAGGACTCCAAGAGTCCTTGGGTAGGTTAGCGGAATTGACAGACTGGTGGAAGATGTAATTTAATGGTTAAGTATAAGGTAATAAATTTTGGGAGGAAAATCGAGGAATGGGAGTATACATTTAATGGAAAGATGCTGAAGGGTGTACTTGCCTCTTAAAAGAACAAAAGCTTCACCTGTAAGAGACCGTATCAAGCTAAAAGAAAAGGCATACACAAATGCTACAAAGTGAAAATTCAGCACATGGGTGAGCTATAAATAGCAACAAAGCGATACAAAGAAAGTAGTAAGTGCAAAAGGGAATATAAAAAAAATTGCAAGTGATATCAAAGCTAACAGCAAAACTTTATATAAATACATCAAAGATAGTGGTAAAGGGGAATATGGGTCCATGAAAGACTGGTACAGGTGAGACTATAAATAGATAATAAGAAAATGGTAGACTTGTTAATTTAGTACTTGGGAAGAGGACAAAATACCAGCAATACAAGGGAACCTAAAAATAAGTCGAGGGGAGGGACATAGTAGATTTAATACAAGTTTTTTTGGGAAAAAAAGTAATGAAGAAAATAATGGGAATTATGATTGACAAATCTCCAGTACCTGATGGATTCCACCCCAGGATATTAAAAGAAATAGGCGAGGACATTGCAGATACATTAGTCATTTTCCAAAGCGCTGTAGATTCAGGTATTGTGCTTTTGGATTGGAAAATTGCAAATGACACTCCGTTAGTTAAGAAGGAAGGGAGCGAGAAACCACAGACTTGTCAGTTTAACACTATTGTGAGGAAATTACTGGAATCTATCAGACAGTGATTGAGTACATGGGCAAGTATCAGTCAGCTTGGATTTGTGAAGGGTATTTAATGTGACTAATGTAGTTGAATTTTTTAACATCATTAACATTGTGGATAGGTTGTTGTCTATTGATGTCTATATGTACTTCCAGAAAGTATTTGATAAGGTTCCAAACAAGAGATTATTAGCAAAAAAAAAAGAGAAATTTGTACATTGCATTAATTAGGCCATAGAGCGCGTATTGCATTGCATAGATTGACTAGAGTACGGCCAGGCATGAGAAACTATAGCGAGGAGAAACTTGAGACACTGGGACTATTTCCGCTGGAAAACAGATGGCTAGGAGGAGATTTATTAAGTTTTTAAAACTAGGAAGAGTTTAGATTCGGTGAATATGGAAAGATGATTTCCTCTGGTTAGTATGCGATGAGTCATGAATGGAAAAGTATCTGAGTGAGGGGCAGGTTAGGTGATTTTTAAATTTTTTTTTAAGTTATGGGAGTATGGAATGCTTTGCCGCATGGAGTGGTTGAGGCAGAGCCAGTGCATATTTAAGGGAAAATTCAATAACTATGAAGCAGAGGAAGACACAGGGCTTTGGGGAGAAAGCAGACCAGTGGGATTAGTTATGAATTGTCCTAAAAAGCTGGCACAGACACAATGAGCTGAATTACTCCTCTGTGTTGTAAGCTTCTATGTGCAGTTTCATGTGGTTCCAGTTTTAGAATACAGGGGCAAATGAGCTACAAATGTTCAGACAGGCATGCATAGTGTGAGAATGGACCTGCAGATCAGGCGACTTGTAAAGTGCTACACTTCATTTTTTTATTAAGAGGAGGCAATATCAGCACTTTGAAAACAACTGATCTACTGGTCCCAATACAGCCTGTTTACTTCAAAAACAGGCTTACAGATGGAGTGTCACTGCCAATTGGTAGTGAAAATTGCAAGTTGGATGTAGAATCCACTCAAGAAAACAAAGGAGGTAATTCTGGAGTGCTGTAACCATGGTTGTAATCATGGCCTATGGGAAAGGTTAGGACTGGTATTAAATAAAAGGGAAAGCTTTGTGTCAGGACAAAGAATCGTGGCAAAAATGAGGACTGAGAGGATTGTAGAAAGTAATCAAATGAAGCCAAGAACGTAATGAGAAGGGCATTACTTTAAATAATAGACAACTTTTATTTTTAAGAGCATAGTATGCTGATACTGGACTTGCTAATAAACCGCCCACAATTGTAGTATAATTATACTAAGTGCTTTAAATAGATAAGACACTCCACTCCCAATGTTTCATCAACAAATATCTTGTTCTTCCATGAATGAATGACCACTTAAATTTGTATAGTGCTCTGAACAGAGAAACGTCCCAAGATGCTCCAATGAGACGTAAGGAAAAAATGGACCCCGAGTCAGAGGGAAATTTTAGGAAGATTAAAAAAAAAAGTGGATTTTGAGAAGAGTCTTGACGGAAGACGGGGAGGAAATTCCTGAATGTGGGGCCTAGGTGGCTGAAAACACTACTGCTAGTGGAGGTGTGAAGTGGAGGAATGCACAGGTGGCTGGAGTCAGAATTCTGAGAGGAAGGTTGTAGCTTTTGAGAAGATTACAGAGATTGAGACATTGGGGAAACCGTGAGCCTGCATAGGTCAGGGTTAATGGGTGGGCAGGACTTGGTGCGGGTTAGGATACAGGCAAGAAAGATTTAAAAAAAATAACTTGCCTTTACATAGCGTCCATCACTACTGCAGGACATGCCAAAGTGCTTTACAGTCAATTAAGTACTTTTGAAGTAAAATCACTGTTGTAATGTAGGGAAATGTTGCAACCAATTTGCACATGGCAAGGTCCCATAAACAGCAATGAGGTAAATGACAAGATAATTTTTTTAGTCATGTTGGTTGAGAGAGAAATATTGTCCAGAACACCAGGAGAAACTTCCCAACATCTTTTCGAATAGTGCCATGGAATCTTTTACGCCCACCTAAGAGAGCAGATAATGGCTTTGGTTAACTCCTCATCCAAAACATGGCGACTACATCAGTGCAGCACTCCCTCAGTACTGCACTGAAGTGTCAGCCTAGATTATGTGCTCAAGTGTCTGGAATGGGCTGAAGTTTATAAAGGATAGGAGGACAGCCAGGAGAGTGTTGGACTAGCAGAGTCTGGAGGACTACTTTATGGGAAAATAAATCTTTTTAAATAGGCACAAACCCAGCTGCTGGAGAGAGAAGAGGTGCCTGTTGAGAAGTTTGACAATTTAAATGCAATACTTTGCATGAGTTGTGTTTATGTTTCCGTTTCCAATTGTTAATGTATCTTTACCAGCATCATGATACAGGATTGTTTGCTACATGCATTTTGCAGGAACCTTGTAACATTAGTTCTAGAATTTAGGAGAAAGTCATCTCGATAACTTAAGCTGGGTTGCCACTCGGCTTATTACAATATGCTATATTTAAAAAAAAAAACACTTAATCCAAGATGCTTTAAAGTGTGATCCTTCCTAATGTGCACCTGGTCTTCCTACAGGCCTGCCATTCTGTTCCTACTCAAACCAGCCATGGAATTTTGGCCAGTGTGTGTTTGCAGAGTGGTGTCATTATGTTGCTACAGGGACAGTAATTGCATGAATGCATGCTGATGACATCAGTGTGTGCTAGAGCAGCGAGATTACTAGCTTTAGGAATATCCAGGGGTGTGAGGTGGGGGTGGGGAAGAGAAAGAACAGGTCTTCTGGCTACTCTTTCATATTAAACAAAAAAATCTAGCAGGTTTATTTCTGCTAGATGTGAGCAAAGACCAATATAAAAGCAGTTTTAAATTTAACACCTCAAATTTCTCCCATTGTACTGTCCTAAGAACATAAATAGGAGCAGGCCATTCGGCCCTTCGAGCCTGCTCCGCCATTCAATGAGATCATGGCTGATCTTCTGCCTCAACTCCATTCACTGGCCCTATCGCCATATCCCTTGATGCCCTTGCTAGTCAGAAATCTATCGACTTCTGTTTTGAATATACCCAATGACTGAGCCTCCACAGCCCTCTGGGGTAGAGAATTCCAAAGATTCACCACCCTTTGTGAAGAAATTTCTTCTCATCTCAGTCCTGAATGGCCTACCCTTTATCCCGAGGCTGTGGCCCCTGGTTCTAGACTCCCCAGCCAAGGGAAACATTCTCCCAGCATCCACCACATCAAGCCCTGTAATAATTTTGTATGCTTCAATGAGATCCCCCCTCATTCTTCTGAATTCAAGAGAATACAGGCCTAGTTTACTCAATCTCTTCTCCTACGACAGTCCTGCCATCCCAGGAATCAATCTCGTGAACCTTCGTTGCACTCCCTCAATGGCAAGTGTATCCTTCCTTAGGTAAGGAGACCAAAATTGTACATAGTACTCCAGGTGTGGTCTCACCAAGGCCTAATATAATTGAAGTAAGTCTTCTTTACTCCTGTACTCTCATCCTCTTGTAATGAAGGCCAGCATACCATTTGCCTTCCTAATGGCTTGCTGCACCTGCACATTCACTCACTTTGAGTGACTCATGTACAAGGACACCCAGGTCCCTTTGAGCATCTGCATTCCCCAATCTTTCACCATTTAGGAAATACTCTGCCTTTCTGTTTTTTCTACCAAAGTGGATAACTTCACATTTATCCACATTATATTCCATCTGCCATGTTCTCGCCCACTCATTGAGCCTGTCGAGATCCCCTTGAAGCCTCTTCACATCCTCTTCGCAACTGACACTGCCACCTAGCTTTGTATCATCAGCAAATTTTGAAATGTTACATTTAGTCCCCTCATCCAAATCATTGATATAGATTGTGAATAACTGGGGCCCAAGCACCGATCCTTGCGGTACTCCACTAGTCACAGCCTGCCATCCTGAAAAAGACCCGTTTATCCCTACTCTTTATTTTCTGTCTGTTAACCAATTCTCAATCCATGCTAGTATATTACCCCCAATTCCATGTGCCCTAATTTTGTTCACCAACCTCTTGTGTGGGACCTTATCGAAGGCCTTCTGAAAATTCAAATACACCACCTCTACCGGTTCCCCTTTGTCTACTCCACTAGTTACATCCTCAAAGAACTCCAATAGGTTTGTCAAACAGGATTTCCCTTTCATAAATCCATGTTGACTCTGCCCAATCTTACTATTAGTTTCTAAGTGCCCAGTTATTGCCTCCTTTATAATAGATTCCAGCATTTTCCCAACGACTGATGTGAGGCTAACAGGTCTGTAGTTCCCCGTTTTCTCTCTCCCTCCTTTCTTAAATAGCGGGGTTACATTTGCTATCTTTCAATCTGCAGGAACCGTTCCCGAATCTACAGAATTTCAGAAGATGACAACCAATGCGTCCACTATCCCAATGGCCACCTCTTTCAAAACCTTAGGATGTAGGTCATCCGGTCCTTGGGATTTATTGACTTTTAGTCCCATTAATTTTGCTAGTACTGTTTTTTTACTACTAATAATTTCTTTAAGTTCCTCATTCTCGCCACACCCTCGGTTTTCTCATTTTTGAGGTTTTTTGTGTCTTCCTCCGTGAAGACAGAAACAAAGTATTTATTTAATTTCTCTGCCATTTCTTCATTCCCCATTATAAATTCTCCCGTCTGACTGTAAAGGACCTACATTTACCTTTGCCAGTCTTTTCCTTTTCACATACCTATAGAAGCTTTTACAATCCGTTTTTATATTTTTCGCTAGTTTGTGCTCATATTCCATTTTCCCTTTTTCAATTTCTTGGTCCCTAGGCTATACTGCTCAAAATATCCTTTGAGCACAGCTCAAAAGGACAAAATCTACAATTTTGCTGTTTGATATTGACATGCTCAGTGTGATTGTGTGAAAACTTCACGTGCACCATTAAGCTTTGCTGAAATCCTAGTGACTGTTTAGTAGCATACTTTTTCCAATCTAAAATTCATATTGCCGCACTCAATTTAACTACAACTCTGTTTGACTGGCTTGTTTATTAGTAAACTAATTGAATGCAAGGAGCATTTTATATACCAGGTCAGACCTCCTTCCCCATCCCTCCCATGATACAGTACCTACAGATTTTTTCATGCTGTATTTGTAATTCATAGTATGATCTCTAAATTCAAAATACTTTTGGAATGTTGTATGGTAGAGAACACTCATGGGCTTCTGATGGTTTCCCCCCCCAGTAATATATGGAGTAAAGCAGCTCTTTAACTCTGCAATCCAGGCTGTTTTTCTAAAGAGCGAAAATGTTCCTTCTAAAAGTACAGCTTTTCATTCATCTATTTTGATTTTCCTTGAAATATTAAGTGAAGGAAGCATTGAGAGAGCTTAAAAAGGCAAAAGAGAAAGCTGAAACAAAGAAGAAAGCTGAAACAAAGAAGAAAGCTAAGAGACCCAAACCTATAAGAGCTGCTGAGGAAGAGAAGTCTAAGAAAGCAAAGAAAGAAAAGGCAGAGTTGAAAGTGGTGAAACTGAAAAAAGAAAAGCCTGTGAACAAACCTGAAATGAGGAAAAAGGGGTCGGAAAAAGAAAAGAAAGACAAGGTTGAGAAAGTGAAAGCAAAGGAAAAACCTGAGTCCTTGAAAGAGAAGTTTAAAAAGTTTTTTGAGAAGCTCAGAGGTGCAAAACATGTGCATGTGAAAGATAAAAAGGAACCCAGTAAGTCTCTCGAGGTTAAGACTAAGAAGGAAAAGAAGGGGAATAAGAAATGAATATATCCCCATAATGTGAGAGACAGATTGATCAAGCTACTGCCTTTGTGGACCTGCACTGTGACAGCAATCTAGTAGATCTCCTCAACAGTGTGTACCATACCTTGTTGGTATAACTGATGCAATTACACACAGTAGTGCTTTGGCGCTTGAACTTGAGCAATTTAAACTGATTAAAAATATATGTTTTGCTAAACCACACTAGTTTTCTGCATTTTGGTAGCACTTCTTGTATAGCTAATGAAAATGGTGAATCTGAAAAATTGCTACATAGAACAGGAAATATTGCATTTCATCAGTATAGTAGTACCAGTTATAGCTGATTTTCGTAGCTTCTATTTTTTTTTAAAGTGGTGAATTAAAACTGCATTCTCATTATTAAAACATCCCCATAGGTTCTGATTTTGTGAACTTGCCTCTAGGGTTAATGTATGAATTTGTACAGTTCGTATTAAAACATCACCTTTTATGAAGCAAAATTTATCTTGCCATCTGTGATCTGTCTCTTTTTTAAATTTCTTAAGATGTTAGCTTTTTGAAAGAACCTAGTTTGTATAAATTGCAGTTTTTCAATTAAGTTGCAGCCTGTACTGTAATGAAGATTTGTTGCTCCTCGTATTCCTCCATTGTAACTTCAATCCTTAAGCTGTGTTTAAATGGTAGGCAGGGGAATGTGAGCTCTTTGGATTGGCACTTTCAAAAATGTTTTTATTTATTTGCTGATGCTGAAACAAACCCCAATATTAGTCGTTATTGAAATGGTCTATCACTATAATAACTCTGTACAACTAGAGGAAATGCCAGAAAAATATTTGAATAAATTTAAATCTTTCTGCTTGTGCTGTCTCTTTCTCTCCTTTACCATGGTCTCTGACTAATATTTTAACCTTGGCCTTATTAAAAAGAAATGCTTGGTTTTTCACTGCATCCCAGATTCCACTTTGGAGATGGGGCCAACTTTATAAAATTGGCCTCGACTGAAGACTGTGGCAGTTGTTCTCTTCTCTTCCTCTCCCCCAAAAGAGGAGGTCTAGCTGTCTGAAGATCAATGGATAAGTCCTGGATATGTGATTTTAAGATGCAAGTTGCTTGCCTGAGGAGTCAATTTATGCCAAAAGTAAACTTGATTAAAAGCTAAAAACTGTGTAGTCAGAACGGGCCGATCTTCAAAGCTGCCTGGTTGTGGGATTTACAAAAGTTTTCTCTCGTTGAAGTGGTAAAACCAGGATTCTAACGCCCTCGGGCCCAGTTTATGACGGCCTGTACACTGATTGTTGTGTGAAAAATGTGGGAAAATTTAGTCGGCCTATTGAAGATTGAGGTAGTAATATTGTAGATCATTCTTGCGTTTTCATGGTGCAGCTTGGATCAAAACTCCAGTACTTTTTATTGGAATTTGTTTCTTCCAACTGTTTTCTGGATTTAACAAAATCATCTGATCGTACTGCTCTAATTGCAGACTCCTTAAGATCTGAATGAGCTTGTTCAGATGGGTTTCCTGCACTGTAATTGAGAAATAAAATGATGCCATGAATGATTAAATTAATCCTTTAGAATTTATGAATGTCTTACTAGAACAGGAAACTTTGTTTATCTAATCTCTGCAGTATTTGAATTTTTTTTGTAAAGCAGGATCGTTTCTATTAAATTTCTATTATAAAAATGGTCCCTCTCCGGCATAAAATTCCTGTCCTTCTAAAACAGTATCATTTGACTTAACCATGAGCAATGCCATGCAGATGTAATTGTGCAAGGGGGTAGTGTACCTATAATATATTAAAAGTCTTCTATATAGTGTATATTTCTTGTCTACATTAAACTTACTTCCAGTGTCAGGATTTTTAAATCTCACATTTTGTCAACATTTTATAATGGCAGAACTCTTGAGTTAATGGCCTCGAATTTAGCCTGGGGTGGTGGGGGAGGGTGGTGTTTGGGACGAGCGGGGTTGCATGCAGGAGGGAAATCCCTCATGCTGAGGTCCAGGCCATTTTAACTCCCGGGCCTCATTTAAATAATGCAGCAGTGTGTCTCCCGAAACCAGCAGGATTGACGTCGGGGTTGGTGGGTGGGAGCAGGAAATCGGGTTGGGAAGAGACCAGGGACCCAACTGAACAGTCCTAGGCATAAAGTTAGCGTTGGACACTGGCCTTTACAGCTGATACAAGCGTGGAAATGCATCGGTCTCTCGGCCGACTTCAAAGTTAAAGCTATGATGCCGCCAGGTGGGTAAGTAGACTTGGTCTCATGTTGACCCCCCTTCTACGTACCATTCTTGCTGTTGAAGGGGGTTATAATCAAGGCCATTGTGTCAACAGTTTATAACAGGGAAAACCTTATTTCTGTCACGCTGCAGTTGTCGGCCTCCTGCCCCCGTGGTCTGAGTCACCCATGTCCATCTACCATTTTTTTTCCTCATCCAATTTTTGAGTAGTTTGCTGTGTTTATTGGGTATTTAAGGTACTGGAGATCTTTTGTAGTTGTCTCAGCTCAATCCATCTGCAGCAGCTCAGTTTTGGGCCTACTCTGCCCCTGCCCTGTGTAGTATGGCCTTAAGCCTACCACTAGTAATTTATTAAGTCTTGCATACACGCCACACTTCCTGTAATTACTCCTGCCATCATTCTTTTCTCTACTTTACCACCCCCGGTGCCCCAGTTTGACATTGGAAGCATTTACCGCACCCCCCCCCCCCCACTCATTTTCATTGCCACCTCTATCCAGCCTCCTATAATCCTCTGATCAGCTCACTGCTGGAAAACAGGTTAGAACTTGGGGTAGTGAGCTATCAGTGTTCCATTTTTATTCCAATATATCCTATGACTCACTGTGCACAATGCCACAAGAGATCTAATCTATTGTGCCTCTAGCCTATTGTTTTTTCTAGCACACTTCAGGTGTCGGCAACAAATCTCAGTTGAACATGTAGGGAACGTACCAATCAGCAAGTGTTTAGGAAGAATGGAAACTACCAATCCTGATGTTCAAAAATTTATGAATCAAAAAGAGCAGTCAGCTAACAGCAAGCCAATTAATTGCTTAAAATATTTGGAAATTTTCCTGGCTGCCATTTTGCTTTTATTGATGAGCTGAGCACTTACTAATAGAAATTAATGTTTAGAACAAATGAAGACATACAAATTACAATATTTATAAGAAAATTATTAAACTTGCCTATAGAATAGCAGTTTTTGTATTAGAAATGCCTCTAACAATATTTTCAATTGGCAGCTTTTGCATATGAGAAGTCTGAGCCTCAAGTTTGTGAAGATGCCCAGACCGATTGCTGTCAGCTGAAGCATTTAACCTGGGTATTAGACTGTATGTTCCCGTTTGCACCTATGCTTACATTTCCCAGAAATGTTAGTTTGATAGCAAGACTGCACAGGAATTGGTTTTTATACCTTGCCCTGTCCTGCACTCTACTGATGCAAAATTGCTGCAGACCACCCTTCATTTTAAAATTAGATGAATATACTTGAACAATAGCTACAAAGTAGGTCCATTTTTACAAGAAGCAACCATGTTGCGTGCATGGAATACATAAAAGGAATTCAGGTGATGAAATTATTTTTGCTGCCACACAACTTTGTCCATTTTATTACTGGCAATTTTCAGCTGCTTCTAATTCTTGTCAAAGCACTCGGTCCCCTATATTTTATGACATTGTTCCTGCTGAGAATTTATAAGTAAATGTAATTGTTGCAAAGGTCATCCCAATGACTGCAATATAAACCTATTTGCTCAGAGGTAGGCTTTGTGGTAGAAATTCTTAATTTCATTAATTAGATTAATCTAATTCTTGCCAAGATAATAAATGCACAAGAATTTTGGCCAGAGTAAGAAACAGCTGACTTGCTTAACAAATATATTTGGACACCAGTGCTCTCCACACGTCACCAAATAATCAGCAGAAATGTTATCAACAAAATAGGTATAAAGTAATGCATTTTCTCAGCTAATTCTTGTGAGCGATTGTGTTTGCCTAAAACTGTTCTTTATTTTCAACACTACAGTGTTTGGCTTTTGGTAAATTGAACACTAGAATGGCTCCTTAAAAACTGCAGTTAATTTCCCCCTCAAATATTGGTAAATATCACTGATAATTGCTCCAACTCAACTGTGGTAATTATCTACTAAAATAGTTTTGCTATCTACAGTCTACTCATTGACTTCAAATCACTTTCAAAATTACATTGAGAATTTTTTGTTGGGGTTGCTCGGTTTTATAATTCTGTCTCTTTAGAGTAATGATTTTGTTCCGCCGTTTATATAAAAAAAAAATCCATGTTCCATACTCAATTATTTTATCAATCTCTGTTTATTTTTAAACTGTTGTGTATTAGATAATGCTGCTGTTGGTTTAACAAACCATTTTATCCGATTTTCACAGGACTTTGTAAGATGACCTGTCTTGGTTAGAAATTGCGGTGGCTCTTGAAAGTGGTGGGCCTCATCTTTAAATACTAACTTTTTAAATTCTGCTCCTTTGTCTTAAGCTATTGTCATGATTTGCTCTTAGATTATAAAATGAAAAGATTATCACTGTTGTATATCAAAGCTCAGCATTTGTAGATTGGAAATCAGAGGAGCAAGGTAATGGATATAAATATATGGGTAAAACTTACCCCATGTGAGGAATATAATTTAAGAAGGTTGGAAAAAAAATCACCATGTGGAAATTTCTTTGGAATAACAGAAAATAAAAACTGACTTTTCACCTAATGTGTCTCTGCTACTTTGTCAAATAATTAACTGTAGCAGTAGTTTAGGGCAATTTTCATCTCTGAATATGAGAAGTTTGATTTGATATAACACAAATTTGAAAAAAAAAACACCAGGACTTTTTTTTTGAGTTAAGATTAATTTGTTTTTGTGGTGAAAATCTTAACTTCCAAGAGGAATTGATTTTGTATATGTATAACTGACAGTAAATAGCTTGGCTTGCATTTGAGATATGTAACCTTCAGCTTAGTTTTGTACTGTTGCTAGCAGCAAACTGGTCTTGTCCATTCAAGCCACTGTTCTAGTTGAACAGCTGTTTGAAGGTCAGTGAAGGGGGGTCCTAATGCTGTCCCATCTTCATGTAGAAATGAAATCAAAGTAAAAATATCTTTAATGGAATTTTGAATCAAATTTAGATTCGGCTTCTCCAAATGACCAAGTTGACCTAACAAATTTCTTTCCTTGGGCGCATTTAATGTGCATGAATGTTTATATTTTTGATTTTTGTTGCAAATAATACAGTACTACAGAAATCTTTCCATAATTAAATCAGAGAAAGCACATTAGACATGTATTCCAGATATTATCACACAAAATGTCCTTCTTTGAGAAAGCTATAAAAGAAGGGAAGGTTCGTGTTAAAGTGAAAATATGTATTTGTTCATTTGCAAGTCACGAATAAAATAGCATTTCAACCTGTTAAAACATTTTGGAACATCACCGTGAAAAGGCAGATTTTTCTTGAACAGTTACCAATAGAAATGCAGTAGCTCCAATACAGATGCAGATATCTTCTGCAGCATGTTTTTGATTTTGCTAGGGAAACATAAAAATTTAGGACCACTAAAGTTGGTAGCAATAGGTTGGTATAATAATGGCATTTACCAGATTACTAAATGAAATAAACATTGCATAAATATGTTTCATGCAATGTAGCTGATGCACATTGAGGTGGCTGAGTGCTGTGCAATGTGTGAAAATGTATTTGGTTATAGGATGGTTCATAAAAAAGGTTTCTAATATCTATTGAGAATCCTGTTAAAACTGCAAATAACCAATGAATTTGTTTAACTGGCAACATGCAAGGCAAATTACAAATGAAGTTTTATCTTTTTATCAAATAACAACTTACATTTACATAGAGGCTTCAATATAATAGAAGCTCCCAGCGCATTTCAAAGAGCTGAAACCGGACATTGAGCAACAAGAAGAATTGGGGAAGTGACCCAAGGCATGATTAGATGTATGGTTTGTAGTTTTGGGGGGTGGGGGGGTGGTGGAAGAGGTAGCAAAGTAGGGTGTTGAGGTTCGCAAGGTTTTAGTGAAGGTGGAGTTCAGTGGGGCAGAGTCTGAAGAATACAGCCCATTTGCTGGCACGTAGGGTTAGAGGCAATTGCAGAGGTGGGGAGAGGTAACGCCTTGGGATTTGTAGCCAGGAACAGGGATTTTAAATTTGAAGTATTGAGATGCAAATAAAAGACGAATGATTGGGGAGTGTGCCTTAGTCTAGGGTAGGCTGTGTGGTGGAATTTTGCACAAGTTATAGTTTATGTATTGTGGATCTTGGGAGAGAGTTGAGAAGAGCATTGAAGTAGTTGACCTGGATGTGACAAAGGGATGAAGGAGGGTTTTAGGCAGTGGGAGTGAAATAGGGTGGAGATAAGCCATCTTTGTGGTGGCTAGGATGTGGAATTTAAAGTTCAGTTCAGGGTCAACAGAACAGAGGTTCGGTCTGAGCATACAGCTGGGAAAGTGATGGGATTGGGCTGTGGTGTGGAGTTTTTGGCTGGCGCTTAACAGGATGGTAATGGAACAGAGTGATGGGGACAATGAATTACAGTTAAAGCAGAGGGTACTAGGACCAAAGCACAGAAGGGTGGGGTGAGGGGCAGGGGTGGAGAGCAGTTTACAACATTTTGCAATTGATACCATTAGGCCTAATGAACATTTACCATTGTGATGCACTGGGTGACACTGATGGTACTTGCTGAACCTTTCCATTGAGGCAAGATCCAGGTAGAATACAATGCAAACGGGGATGCAGCAATATTCAAGTTGCAGGTCTCAGAAAAAGGGGCAATGCGATGTAGGGGTAATTTCTAATATAGTTCAGGTTAGTGTATTTTTCCCCCCAGCATTTTTTTACATGATTTTTATTGGGGAGATATGCTCAGTAAGTTAGAAATGAAGATTGCTGCTGAAGCTACTTTGCAAAAGTTATGTGGGAAATTTGAGTTGCTGGGTTTGGAAAAATGATTGGATGAAGGTATTATCTTGAATGGTAGCATTATCTTTTCCTAGCTCTAGGTATTTTACCAAAACAGCTAATTATCTGAACAGATCCTGTTTACTTAAGCCAGTCATTAAAGTATGACATTCAGATCTTAAATGTTGTATACAGATTTGAAGTATGCTGTATGCCACTTACAAAACTTTTAATTATATTGTTTTTTGATTACACTATAGTGTACTCACTGACTTGGAGATTTTATAAGAACAGGAGTGTTATGCCAAGTTGTATTATCAGTGACACTGACTTATCAGTATTTGAGGCATCACTGAGATCTGAGAGCATAAATTTTCTGTTGCTTAATGAACGGGCAGAGAATTATCGGCTGGGGGTGCACAATTTCCTGATGTGTTCTCCCAGTGTGTGCCAGCAATACAGAAGTGGAAAATTTGTGCCTTCCGGTATCTGCACAGAGCACTCCGCACAGAGCGGCATTAAACGGAGGGCACGTAAAGAGTGTTTTATTTGGAAAGAGTGGGAATTCGGCGAAGAAGGGGAAGGAGTTGCTGCTTTTTGCCTACACTACTTGTAGTGCTTTGTGTTACAGGTAAATATTTAATTTCATAACCCATAACTTAATCTAGATCAAGTAAGTAGTCAAGAAACTAAACTGTAAACTAAGTTACTTAAATACAAATTTAATACATTTAATTAAATAGAACAAGGTCATATAGGGATGGCAGTGCAGATGGTGTACCGCAGCTGCAGCATGTGGGAGTTTGTGGAGAGCATTGTGATCCCAGACAACCACATTTGCAGTAAGTGCCTGCATCTTGAGGAGCTTCAGATCAGAGTTTTTGAGCTGGAGTCTGAGGTGCAGACATTGCGGGGCATCAGGGAGGGGGAGAGTTACCTAGACACTTTGATCCAGGAGGCAGTCACACCCCTTAGGTTAGGTAGTGGTACAGGTCGGGGACGGGAGGGTGTGACTGCAACTCAGGCAGGTAAGGGGACTCCAGGTGCAGTGCTGGAGGAGCCTCGGAATTTGTCCTTATCCAACAGGTATGAGGTTCTTGCTGCCTGTGTGGATGAGGGAAAAGCCTGCACAATGGATGAGCAAGCTGACCTTGGCACCATGGTGCAGGAAGCCATTCAAGTGGAGGGGCAGTGAAAGGGAATGTAATTGTGGTAGGGGATAGTATAGTCAGGGGGATAGATACTGTTCTCTGCAGCTGTGACCGGGAGTTCCGAAGGTTGTGTTGCCTGTTAAAGGGTTAAAGACATCTCCTCGTGGCTGGAGAAGAACTTGAAGTGGGAAGGGGAGAATCCAATTGTCGTGGTCCACGTACGAACCAACGGCATAGGTAGAACTAGGAATGAGGTTCTGCTGAGAGTTTGAGTAGTTGGGGTCCAAATTACAACGTAGAACTTCAAAGGTAATAATCTCCTGGATTGTTATCTGAGCCACGTGCCAGTTGGCATAGGGATAAGCAGATTAAAAGGTTAAATGCGTGGCTCAGGGTGGTGTGGGAGGCAGGGGTTTTGCTTCGTGGGGCACTGGCACCAGTACTGGGGAAAGAAGGGGCTGTCTATTGGGACGGGCTCTACTTAAACCGGGCTGGAACCAGTGTCCTGGAAAATCGAATAACTAGGGCAGTAGACAGGGCTTTAAACTAATGAAGTGGGGGTGGGAGGATTCAGGAAAGAGTAAATTTAAAAGCAGCGAGAGAAATGTCAAGGCTCCAGAGCAAAGTTTTGGGTAAAAATAAGCAGAGTGGGTCAGGAAGGGACAGAGTAACAAAGGTAATAGGGCATCAGTGACTAAGGTGACATCAGGGAAAAATAGAAAAAAGTCAAAGCTAAAGGCACTATATCTGAACGCGCGAAGCATTCGCAACAAAATAGATGAATTAATAGCTCAGATAGAAATTAATAGGTTTGATCTAATTGCAACCACGTCTCTGTAATGACTAAGTGACTTAGGTTGGGATCTAAATATTCCAGAATACTTCTCTTTTAGAAGAGATAGGCAAAATGGAAAAGGAGGAGGGGTAGCCCTGATAAAGGATGGGATAAAGACAGTAGAGAGACAGGATCTTGGCTCCGAAAATCAAGAAGTAGAATCAGTTTGGGTGGAGCTCAGAAACAGCAAAGGGCAGAAAACATTGGTGGGAGTTGTTTATAGGCCCCCAAACAGTAGTTGTAATGTGGGGCAGAGTATAAATCAGGAAATTAGAGGCGCATGTAACAAGGGTAATACAGTAATCATGGGGGACTTTAATCTACATATAGACTGGGCAAACCAAATTTGCAGTAATAGTGTAGAGGACAAATTCATGGAATGTATACCAGATAGTTTTCTAGATCAGTATGTTAGGGAACTAACTAAGGAACAGGCTATTTTAGATCTAGTATTGTGCAATGAGAAAGGGTTAATTAATAACCTTGCAGTAAAGGGGCCTTTAGGGAAGAGTGACTGTAATATGATAGAATTTTATATTAAGTTTGAAAGTGATTTAGTTAAATCTGAAACTTGGGTCTTAAATCTGAACAAAGCAAACTACATAGGTATGAGTGGCAAGTTGGCTAAGGTAGATTGGAAAACTATTTTAAAAGGTGTGACGGTAGAGAAGCAATGGCTAGCATTTATAGAATGAATACATAATTTATAACGCATACATTCCTTTAAGGCACAAAAATCCCACAGGAAAAGTGGTCCAACCATGGCTAACAAGAGAAGTTAAAGATTGTATTAGATCAAAGGAAGAGGCTTATAATGTTGCCAAAAAGAGCAATAAGCCTGAGGATTGGGAGGATTTTAGAATTTAGCAAAGGAGGGCCAAGAAATTGATAAAGGGAAAATAGAATATGAGAGTAAACTAGCGCAAGACATAAAAACAGATTGTAAAAGCTTCTATAGGTATGTAAAAAGGAAAAGATAAACGTGGGCCCCTTACCGGCTGAGACAGGAGAAATTATAATAGGGAATAAGGAAATGGCAGAGAAATTAAACAAATACTTTGTGTCTGTCTTCATGGAAGAAGACGCAAAAAACTTCCCGGAAATAGTGGAGAACCAAGGGTCTAGTAGGAATGAGGAACTGAAAGAAATTAGTATTAGTAAAGAAATAGTACTAGAGAAATTAATGGGACTGAAAGCCAATAAATCCCCTGGACCTGATGGCCGACATCCTAGGGTTTTGAAAAAGGTGGCTATAGAGATGGTGCATTGGTTGTCATCTTCCAAAATTCAATAGATTCTCGAATGGTTCCTGCAGATTGGAAGGTAGCAAATGTAACCCCACTATTTTAAGAAAGGAGGGAAGAGGGAAAACTGGGAACTACAGACCAGTTAGCCTGACATCAGCAGTCATAGGGAAAATGACTAGAATCTATTATTAAGGATGTGGTAACAGGGCACTTAGAAAATAATAGGATTGGGCAGAGTCGACACGGATTTATGAAAGGGAAATCATGTTTGACAAATCTGTTATTTTGAGGTTGTAACTAGCAGAATAGATAAGGGGGAACCAGTGGATGTGGTGTATTTGGATTTTCAGAAGGCATTCGATAAGGTGCCACATAAAAGGTTATTAAACAAAATTAGGGCTCATGTGATGGGGGTAATATACTAGCATGGATTGAGGATTGGTTGACGAATAGAAAACAGAGTGGGAATAAGCGAGTCATTTTCGGGTTGGCAGGCTGTAACTAGTGGGGTACCGCAAGAATCAGTGCTTGGGCCTCAGCTATTCACAATCTATATCAATGATTTGGATGAGGGGACCAAATGTAATATATCCAAATTTGCTGCTGATACAAAGCTAGGTGGGAATGTAAGTTGTGAGGAGGATTCAAAGAGGCTTCAAGGTGATGTAATGTGGAGAAATGTGAAGTTAACCACTTTGGTAGGAAAAATAGAAAAGTAGAGTATTTTTTAAATGGAGAGAGACTGGGAACTGTTGGTGTTCAGAGGGACCTGGGTGTCCTTGTAACTGAATCACTGAAAGTTAACATGCAGGTACAGCAAGCAATTAGGAAAGCAAATGGTATGTTGGCCTTTATTACAAGAGGATTTGAGTATAAGAGTAAAGACGTCTTACTGCAATTATATAGGGCCCTGGTGAGACCACACCTGGAGTATTGTGTACAGTTTTGGTCTCCTTACCTAAGGAAGGATATACTTGCCATAGAGGGAGTGCAATGAAGGTTCACCAGACTGGTTCTGGGGATGAGGGGGATTGTCCTTTTGAGGAGAGATTGAGTAGACTAGGCCTATATTCTCTGGAGTTTAGAAGAATGAGAGGTGATCTCATTGAAACATGCAAAATTCTTACAGGGCTTGACAGGGTAGATGCAGGGAGGATGTTTCCCCTGGCTGGGGAGTCTAGAACCATGGGTCACAGTTTCAGAATAAGGGGTCGGCCATTTAGGACTGAGATGAGGAGAAATTTCTTCACTCAGAGGGTGGTGAATCTTTGGAATTCTCTACCCCAGAGGGCTGTGGAGGCTCAGTCGTTGAGTATATTCAAGATGGAGATTGATAGATTTTTGAATATTAAGGGAATCAAGGGATATGGGGATAGTGCAGGAAAGTGGAGTTGAGGTAGAAGATCCGCCATGCTCTTATTGAATGGCGGAGCAGGCTCGAGGGGCAGAATGGCCTACTCCTGCTCCTATTTCTTATGTTCTTATCTCTGCAACCATTTTCCTCATTGTTAGTTGGTTCCTCATATTGTTTTACTCTTGAAGCATTTAAACACAAATGTTCTGCTTAAAATTAATGGAAAATTACAGACTAGATATGCACAATTTCTTGATATTTATTCCTAGTATGTGCCAGGAGTACAGAAGCAGAACAGTTTAAATATGTTTGCAAATAATTATTGATCTCAAAGTTATACAGTCTTTAATATAACATAAAATGTTAAGTTCATTTATGCAGTTCCAGTTTTTAAATATAAAAAAAATTGTTTAGCCTCAAAAATGATTTAATATATACACTCAAAAGACGTGATTGACTCTTTAAAAAAATCCATTCCGTTTGGTTTCTTTTAGCTATCAACGAAGAACCATATGTATTGCCTCTCACAGCTGCTCTTTGTCTGAGAGGAGTTCGTAACAGAAAAGCACAATTGTTGATATCTATTGTATATTACAAATGCTGAGTGGGACTTGTAATGCCAAAAGACTTGTTACATAAAGTTAGTTTGAAGCACTTTGGAACTGTCTTTTTGGTCTTAAGGTGACCATGTGTCTAAGCATATGCAGCCCCATTAAAATCCACTGGATGGCAATGCAGAATCAATCTTTATGTAAAAATATCTCTTAATCCATATTGGGGATAGATGCACGTGAAACTTATCAGTATCCTAAAATAGAGGAAGGGGACACCGGCCAGACTGTAACCCATCCCTTCATTTTCCGGTCCGATCTCCTACCTGGAGTTTGCATCCACACACTCCCAGTGCTGATCTTTTCAGGTCTCAAACAACCGTTCCATTGACTAACTTTTCAGGCTGGTCTCCAGTCCCCATATCTGCTAATGGACTTGCCGTTCCCCTGACAGACTTTTCTAATTCCTTCTCTGCCCCTTTTCCTTTTCCTTTACTTTCCCTCTGCCTCTTCTGCAGCCCTCCTTTCCACTCATCTTCCCCACCTTTCCCCTCCCTTCCACTCATCTACCCCTTCTGATAGTATATGTGGCTGGCTGTCTCTGCTCTCGTAACCCCCACCTTTTCTTGCCTGAAATAAAAGCTTTGAGAATTTGTTCTCCAGTTTCTTTCAAAATCTTTTCGAAAAATAATTGGGAAAATCAAAGCTGCCATCTTCGGCCCTCACCACCAACTCCATCCCCATCCCTGGTCACTACCTTGGACTGAGCCTGACTGTTCGGAGCATTGGCATCCTATTGTATATAAGAACATGACTTTTGGGTTTTAGTTTTAGCTGCATTAGTTGGGGTAACTGGTTAAAAATTGCAGTATTTCCTAGTTGATTGCAGTTGAGGTTATGTAAGATTGTGCTGTTTAGTTCTTACAGTCTTAGGAGAGTAATGATGTCCTGCTGTGGGTAGGCTTGCAATGCATTATCTATACATATTTGATCAACATTTGGTTTTACCAGCTGAATGAAGTACACATGTATCTTTGAATTACGCAACCAGAAATATTTAAAATAGCCAGCAAAATGCTGCTAACCAATTCAGTCATGCAAAATTTTAATGTGTAAAGGTGTGTGTTTGTGTGTGTCTCGCTTCCTTGCATCCCTCCCCTTTCTTGCCTGAAATAAAGCGTTGAGAATTTTTTCTCGTTCCTTTCAAAATCCTTTTGAAAAATCAGTGGCAAGATCATACTGTAAGAATCATGATTTGTGCTGATGAGTTGCTTCAATTAATACCTGTACAATTTATAACCACTTCTGAACACAGTTGTTGATGGTAGCATAATAGAATGTATATGCTTGAAAAGGTTTTCAGTATTACAATTTTAAGAAGCCCTGCTGATCCGGTCCTTGATGCAACTTCTGTTGTTTTATGAAATTCTTCGGCATTTGAAAACAGGATTGAAAGAAGTAGAAGGACCTGTTCCTGCTGAACATTTTGGGAAGAATGAAGAGCCAATTCAGCCATCTATGCACACATTCATAGAGACAGGTAATTTGAGATTCCATTACGTGAACACTCATGAAAATGATTTATCTGGAGATAAACAAGCTTATCTTTATAGAGTAAAGATGCTTGGCAGCTTTTTTTAATGGGAGTGTGTGGAATAGAAAGATGGGTAAACCAATCCCTGCATTATGAAATGGCAAAACTGAAGATTGAAAAATGAATAATTTTTAATAATTTTCTGGAGTGCAATACAAAATAAACTCATTAATCGTATTCTATCCAAATGCCAACTTCAAACCTTAAAGACCAACTCTTTGTCAAGACGTGTTTTTTTTTCTCCCTCCCATCTTTGTTAAGCTGGTTACCTGTAAAGGTTAATGGGGTCTTGCTAACAGTAGCTGCTGTGAGCATTCAGATTGAACACCCGAAGAAACATGCTTTTTTTTTGCTGAGAGGAGCTGCAAGAGGGACATTTTATACTAATTGTGCTGCTTTTAAAAAATAAACTTGCCCTGCTTTGTCATGAGCTGACTAATGACTGGTGCAACACACAGTATAGCCATAATGAGTGTGTAGCTTTAATATCAAAACAAAAATACTGTGATTTCCACCAAACTGAATTGCAGCAGCTATTGCTGCATTAAAATTAAATATAAAAGACCACTCATTGTGCAGTAGTTGCAATTTGACTCTTGTAACACATTTCACCTATTTTTGTTTGTGAAAGAACAGGTGATTGCTTCTCATTTAATAACTTGAATTTGTTCCTATTAGAAGCTTTACTGATCTCTAGACATATGTTTTAGAATTCTGAGTTAAAACAATGGTGCCTAGAAATAGTCTTCATTTTTGAAGATTGATGTGAAAAATTAATTTAATACTTCTACCATTACACCACTTTCTTTGAATCTCATTGAAATCTGGCTATTGACATCTAAGCAGTTGTTCTGATTATTCAGGTCTTTTTTTGTATCTTAAAAATATTTTTCCTTAACATTTAGATTATTTTTGGTTTTACCAGCTGAATGATTTCTGCATTCAACTTTTTTTTAGTTTCAGTTCCCACATAATCCTCCTGACAGCTCCCACCCTTCTGCTTGCCCTTGCTTGGTGTACCATAAGCAATAGTCCTTCCTCACCCCCAAATAATTATGATTTTGAGCAGCCTCTTCCTTGCCTAACGAATTGCTGTCTACTGGCTTGTCTTTCACTGACATGTAATAATGGAAGCCAATAATTGTATTGTTGCTCTTAATTACTAGTTTCTACCGATATTGCTTCTTCAGTTCCCCTTCTGCTGTTATTCAACCCTTTGGCTTTTAATTATCTTTACTAATAATGCTGAATAGATCAATCTATCGTAAACATTTTATACCTTCTTGGCTCCACATTCAGTCCATATTCTATTTGCAGCCATATTTCTGTAATATCTGAATTCTCAATTCTAAAATTGATACCAAATATACTCGCACTAATATAATTTTTTTTGTCTATTCTTCAACAACACCTTGTCTGTAATCTGGTCCTTCTGTTATATGTTGTGTTTCTATCATTTCAATAAACATTATCTCCTCCTGCCTCTTGCTCACCTCCAATTATTTGCTCATCTGCATTCAGCAGTATTGGCATAGGGCTTGTGACGAGTATACGTTGAAGGAATTTATCTGGTAGGTAGAGCGCATAGGGACAATTAGAGAGTGCCATTCACCTCCCTAAACTGATTATCAAAATTGTAATTATAACGATAACGTTTCAAAATAATTCAGTCTGGGATCAGCAAACTCAGTGTAGATATGGAAATCTTTCTATTTGTGTGGCTCAGTAAATACCAGGCAATGGATGTATCAGCAATTTGAGGGTGCAGGAAATAAATAAAGCAACATTTTGCCTCAATACAAGCTATTGTATTAAGACTTGTTTAAGTACAGGAGTATCTAAGCTGAAATTGTTTCTGTACAAAAATACATTATTTTAGAGGCTGAAAAAGAAGAATTAGAACCGATGCAAGACAGTGTGGATCCGCAGACTTTCAAACCCACTCCAGGTAGGTTTTTCCTCTTCAGAGCATCATATTATTCCAGAACTCAAGCAAGACCAATGCAGATCGAAGATATAAAATCATAGATGGAACCAGATATGTCTTTAGGTATCACTATAATTGATCTGTTGCTTCTCACTAAAGTGTCATATGAAGAATTGAAAGATCGTGGTAACATAGAATTTTATAGCCCTTTTGGCCTCTCTCTCATAGGAACTGAAATATAGATAGATATATTTTGGTAGTCATAAATTGATGCCCCATAGTTACTAACTGCTATGATATGAGTAGATATGACCGTTATCTAGTTTAAAATTCATGCACTTTCAGTAAGATGATATATGGGTATCCCATGACTAGTGAAGAATTCACAACAGTTTGTAATATCTAATTGAAATGTCATGGGGTCCTCTTCAAGAAGCACAACAAAGGTGCCTGGATTCTCTGTTTTGGCTTTTGGAGGATGGTGCAGAGAAGAAGAATGGGAAATGTTAAAGTAGAAACACATTTAAACAACTTTATAATACAGAACAACTTTCATCTAAATAGCGTGTTTAACGTAGTGAAAACATCCCAAAGTGCTTCACGTGAGTGCTATCGAACAAAATTTGACACCTTTCACATGCGATATTAGGACAGGTGACCAAAAGCTTCGTCAGAGGTAGGTTTTAAGGAGTGACTTAAAGGAGGAGAGCAAGGTGGAGAGGTTTAGGGAGAGAATTCCAGAGCTTGGGGCCGAGGCAGCTGAAGGGACGGTTGCCAATGGTGTAGTGATGAAAATCTGGGATGTGCAAGAGGCCAGAATTGGAGGAGTGCAGAGATCTCGGTGGGTTGTAGAGCTGGAGGAGGTTACAGAAATAGGGAGGGGCGCGGACATGGAGGGATTTGAAAATTTTAAAATCGAGGCGTTGCTGGAGGTCAGTAAGCACATGCGTGATGGGCTAACAGGACTTGGTGCGAGTTGGGATACGGGCAGCAGAGTTTTGGTTTTCACTTGTAATATATTAACAAAAGGTTTTTGCAGTGAGAGTACAAAAAACCCCAACAATTTAAGAATGAAAAAACTTGGGATGGTTTGTTGGAGGAATTATGAAAAATTCAACCAAAGATTAAATATTCATGTGTGAATCCTATAGGATACTAAATAATTTGCCGAGCTTACATCTGTATTTTTCAGCATGTTTTTATAAGGACCTTATTTGGAACTTCTAAAATAATTGTAATCTTGGCCTTCAGAATTAGGATTCAAAGCTTGTATGAAGTTAACATTTGTACAAGTTTTAGAAGCGCACACAGCATTTATTTTCATAATTTTTAAGTAGAAGTGGCAGCTGAAGGGGAAGAACCACCAACAGAGGAAAGGACAAATGAATTTGATGCTGAGGGTGAAGATTCAGAAGATGCTGAAGCAGGTGAGCGTTCATAAACTATTATTGTATACATAGAGGTGAAATAGGTGTAGTACAAAAATCTCAGCATCAACATATGTCATCAGTGATGTATCCACGTCAGGAAGACTTTAAGAAGCCATCCATTATTTTTCCAAGAGTGAATTAGTGCTTCCGCTATAGCGGAAGCAGATTTATACAGTGAGTATATGAACGTTGCAGACCAGCAAGTTAATTTCTGTGCTCCTACTTACATTAGCTCACAGCAGAGGCAGCAATAGAGACACTATAGTTGGCTGCAGCACCCCTAGATTTATGGAGGAGAAAATTTAGTCAGGGTTCCCTTTTGTCGCTATCCAGTGACCCCTGCTGGAAAGTGCATGTTATCGTCAGCTAATGTTTGGATCTGTCTTGGCTGTGATGCCTTCTGGTGTCGACTAGTTTGCCAACTCACTATTGAGGTTCATATATGACTACTATGGGTGATGTACCAGAGAGTTACCAATAAAGCCTCCACTTTCAAGAGAGATGAGAAAATTGGTGGGGAAAAATAAAGGCAAAGAAGACCGTTCATTTATAAAACACCTTTCAGGTCCTCAGGATGTCCCAAAGTGCCTCAGTCAAAGAAGTACTTCCGAAATGTAGTCACTGTTGTCATGCAGGCAAATGTGGCAGTCGATTTACGCATAACAAGATCCCACAAACAGTAATTAGATATACGGCCAGATAATCTGTTTGTGGTGGTAATTGAGACACTGGGAGTACTCACCTGCTTTTCTTCGTATAGTGCCATGGGATCTTTTATGTCAAGCTCTCCTGTGGCCTCGTTTTAACATCTCATCTGAAAGACAGCATCAGTGACCCTCTCTTGAAGTGTAAGCCTAAATTATGTGCTCATGTTTCTGGAGTGGGGCTTGAACCCACATCCTTCTGACTTGGGTGAGAAAACTACCACTGAGCCAAGATTGACATAATGAAGAAAGACTACTCTGGAGGTGGAAAGGGAGGAAGACAAAGTTGTGTAGGGTTTGGAGTTGGCGATGCACTAGGCAGTCCTAAAGGAGACATGATGCACATCAGGGAGAGGGAAATAATTATAGGAAGGCAGAGTAGTGAGTGGTGCAAGGGGCATTGGAGGATAAAGAATTGAAGACAAGTAAGAAGGGATGTTGGAGGCAGAAGTAGATGGTGAGAGAGATCAGAGGCTTGGAAGTAGTGGGAGGGGAAATGAGTATTGTCTTTTTTTTCCCCAGGAAATGAAATTCTAGAGTTCAAGTGCTATGTTTAGGTACTCCAAGGGATGTGTACAACATGAGATCTTGGTTTGATAAACCTGCCATCAAGATCACAGGTCAAACACAGAGTAAAGCACCCTTTACTACAAAAAGTTCCCACACCCCAAATTTAGAAGAGCACCCCATTTTGCAGTGATTTACATTTTTCATGTCTCGCACCAGCATCCTATTAGCTTCTCTGTGTGAGACTACCAATTTATGGTTTTGGTTTGCAAATTTATGATCATAAGGAACTGAATTAAAGCTGTCCAAACCCATAGGTGGCAAAAAGAGACTTAATTCTATAATTTTTGACCAGATTAAGGCCCAGATTCAGGGGCTTGTTCAGGAAAAACATTCTTTTGCAATCTGTAAAATAGCCATCAAAGTTATTCTATTTATAAAGAAACATGCACAACTAGAGAGACCTCAGACCTTGTTCCAACTTCCTACTTAAAGTAGGAACTCCTTACGCAAGGCTTTGGAAGCAGAGTCCACTCTACCTAGGGTAGTTTTTAATCTGTAGAGTGTAGTCTTGGCCCTTCCTTTGTGGGCTGTCCAATTAATGCTTCATCATCTCCACTGAATTGTACATGTAGGGAATAATAACACATACACGAGTAAATACAGATGCCCATGAAGTGGTTTGCTCCTGTGCTTTCCATGCTTATTTCTGGTAGGTGATGCTACATTTTGTGTCCTGCTAAATCTGTGCTTGTTTTAAGGTACTGAGTTTGCAGATGAAGTTAAATATGAAACAGTAGAATCTGGACCTGAAGAAGCAGATACTCCAGGTTTGTACTTTGTACACATTCAATCCCTTATTTAAAGCATTATGAAAACGTTCAATTAATTAAAAAGTAGTATTCTTTCAGATGAATCTAAAATGGAGGAAGAAGAGATGATGTATGAGCATACAGAATCTCCAGGTTAGTGACTGTAAATGCTCTGCACAGATTGGTTTCCATTGGATATTATATCTTGGGTTGTAAACAAATGGGTGTATCTTTCTTACAGAAGAGTCTGTGTATGTGGAAGATGAAACATTGTCCGAAGGAGCAGAGATTCTAGGTACTCCTTACTCTGTTTTATTCATATCTATTTAGTAAAATGCGTGAGTTTCTGTTGATACGTGAGTACTACATGGTGTTGGACAATGGAATAATTTAATAGTGGCTTTGAAGCTCTGATTTCCCTGACACCACAAATGCATCTTTTTGGCTGTGTCATTGTGGAAAGTTGCTAAGCAAGCACCATGTATTTCTCTATGCCAAGGGAGGGCAAGTTAACAATTCAGTTCATCTGTTTGCCCACCCAGCCAGAGGATGGTGCAAGACACGAAGATCTAAAGAAGATAAATATATTTAAAGGATATACTTGTCAATGATTAACTCAGTATTAGATTGGACGAATTAAAGTAAGAGTGTCCACACTGCAGCACCTGGGTCGGCCCTGAGAAATCACTCCATGATGTGTGAGGGTATTCACTTTGGTAGGAAGAATGGAAAAACAGAATATTTTTTAAGTGGTGAGAAACTATTAAATGTTGGTGTTCAGAGAGATTAAGTTGTCCTCGTACAGGAAACACAAAGTTAAAATGCAGGTACAGCAAGCAATTAGGAAGGCATATTGCATGTTGACATTTATTGCAAGGCGATTGGAGTATAAGAGTAAGGAAGTCTTGCTACAATTGTACAGGGCTTTGGTAAGACCACACTCTGGCGTACTGTGCACAGTTTTAATCTCCTCCTTATCTGAGGAAGGATATACTTGCCTTCGAGGCAGTGCAACAAAGGTTCACTAGATTGATTCCTGGGATGAGAGGGTTGTCCTATGAGGAGCGATTGAGTAGATTGCACCTATACTCTGGAATTTAGAAGAATGAGAGGTGATCTCATTGAAACATAAGATTCTGAGGGGGTTTGACAGGGTAGATGCTGAGAGGTTGTTTCCCCTGGCTGGAGAGTCAAGAACTAGGGGTCATAGTCTCAGAATAAGGAGTTGGCCATTTAGGACTGAGATGAGGAGGAATTTCTTCACTCAAAGGATTGTGAATCTTTGGAATTCTCTGCCCCAAAGGATTGTGGATGCTGAGTCATTGAGTATATTAAAGGGTGAGATAGATAGATTTTTGGACTGTAGGGGAATCGAGGGATATGAGGATCGGGCGGGAAAATGGAGTTGAGATCAAAGATCAGCTATGATTTTATTGAATGGCGGAGCAGGCTTGAGGGGCCGTATGGCCTACTCCTAGTCCTAATTCTTATGACGTTACAGACAGCTTTTGTCCTTTTATTTCTTATTTGCTTGTTTGTAATGTTTGGATCTTGTGAAATATGAAGTTTGGAAAGAGCTGTTCTTAGTGCTGTTGCCTCATTGGTGAATAATTGGCTGTCTTCTCTTCTTCATCTGTATGCTTCCTGTTGGGGAATGGATGTTTTTATAAGTTATTCCACAAGGTAATGAAGTTCAACAGCAATTTTTTAATTCATTCACGGATGTGAGTGTCGCTGGCAAGGCCAGCATTTATTGCCCATCCCTAATTGCCCTTGAGAAGGTGGTGGTGAACCGCCGCCTTGAACCACTGCAGTCCCACAGTGCTGTTAGGAAGGAAGTTCCAGGATTTTGACCCAGCGATGATGAAGGAACGGCGATTTATTTCCAAGTCAGGATGATGTGTGACTTGGAGGGGAACTTGCAGATGATGGTGTTCCCGTGCGCCTGTTGCCCTTGTCCTTATAGATGGTAGAGGTTGCAGGTTTTGGGAAGTGTTGGCGAGTTGCTGCAGCGCATCTTGTAGATGGTACACAGTGTGTTGGTGGTGGAGGGAGTGAATGTTTAAGGTGGTGGATGGGGTGCCAATCAAGCGGGCTACTTTGTCCTGGATGGTGTTGAGCTTCTTGAGTGTTGTTAGAGCTGCACTCATCCAGGCAAGTGGAGAGTATTCCATCACACTCCTGACCTATCTCTCTCCCAAAAGGCTGTGGGTGCTGGGTCAATTGAAACTTTCAAGACTGAGATTGATATTTTGTTAGGCATGGGTATCCAGGGATATGGAGCAAAGGCTTCTCCCCTTCTCGTCACGCTACCATTGGTGGCTGTGCCTTTAATCGCCTAGGCTCACGCTCTGGAATTCCCTCCCTCTCTTCCTTTAGGACCCACCTCTTTTACCAAACGTTTGATGAACCCTTCTCAATATCTCTTCTTTTTGCTTGGCGATCATTTTTTTCCTTGTGTCTCTGTGAAGCACCTTGGGTCATCTTACTACATCAAGGGCGTTGTATAAAGGCTTGCTCTTGAAAATGATGACTATAGCCAGCAGTTTGGCTATTTGTACCCAAGTCATTGATGAGTATCTGTTACTTTCAGAGGACTCTGGACCTGAAGTTGCAGATGTAGCTGAAGACAAAATTTCAGGTAGTTATCGTGTGCCATCTTCATTGTAGCCATCAAAAATGTATGGAAAAGATCATTAACATTACAGAAACACTTTTTTTTCCCTTCAGCAGAATCCGAAGTGAGGGGGGAAGAAGTTGATGATTATGCTGTTTCAGGTTTGTGTCTTTACCAGGAAATATATTAACTTTAACAATTGTCCATAATACTCAGCCTATTAACAAAAAGCTATTTATGTTGTAGATGAAGCTGAGCTTGAGCCTGAAGAGGTGGTTTCTGAACAAGATGTTCCAGGTATGTACTGTGTTTATACCTTTCAACTGTTTGACATTCCTTAGAGGTGAATACAGAGGAATTTAAAAAAAATATGTTGGACTACTTTTCTATGTATGCTTCAATATGTAACCGGGCCTATGTCAAAACTGTAATTGTTACTGGTATTGGTGTAAAGCAAGATATTTGTCTACCTTTAATCAACTCCGTCTCAACTATTGCTTTGGTGCACCTTGGGAACTGGTATGGACTTGAAGCAAACGTTACTATGTAATGTTCTCTGCTTATTCCTTTTTTTCCCCATGCCCCCCTGGGCCAATACCTTTCCCAAAGAAAAATCATTGTGAAAGTGTAAATGGAAATCTGGTCTGACACTACATGTAGAAAGCTTTTCAACTTTCCTTCGTAGTTAACAAAACACCAGTGTGGTAACCTGATGTTATCTGACTGGTATACTCACTTTGCCTTTTGAGTGGATTACAAAAATATGAGGTAAAAACACTAATTGTACATTTACCTTATAGAGCTGCTGCCAGTGAAGTAGACAGTCCTTCAACCTTTGCGTAAGGTCTGAGGACGAAAAGTAGCAGTGACTTTCAAACCACTGCATATCCATGGTTTGCAAACAAGCTTCTTGTGTGCCTCTTGCTTAATGATGCAGAATCTGTCCTGCAATGTAAATGGGGCAGATTCCACAGCACGGGTAGCCATGACTATCACAAAAATAATTCTTGTAAGAATTCTCTCATATATAAATGTAGCATAAGTTCTAAGTGGTACTGTACCCGAAGTCACTCTGGGTGCTGTGTACAACATAGTATAATATCAACTTGGCTGTTTTTTTGTAAACTGTCAGATTTGAAACATTTAACTGCCAGTTGGGGGGAAAGTTGCCATTTTTATTGGTAGCCACAGCGTGATTTGTTCTTCCAATTTGAAGAAAATTGGTTTCTAATCTGCCCTCAGGATAGACTGAACTGTGAATATTTCTCTCAAATAAGTAGGGGACAAATTACTAAGTGCATTCCCGGGATTTTGCTATGAACTCCTTTCATTATTGTATTGTTTAAAAACACAGCTACATATGCTGAATTAGAATGATATATCTACTTCGGCGATGCTGTTTTGAACTTCATTACCTTACACTTGTTACTTTTTTTCCAGGAGTATATGAATCCGAAGTGGAAGAGGATTTCTCTGACCAAGTGGACAGTGAAGGTGGAACATTTTGTGCTTATTTACTTGTTGCAAAGTCTTTTTGTGTTTAATAGTTGACAGCTTTTATTTACTTCAGATGAGAAGGAACCTGGGTTGTTGGTCGTGGGTATGCCAAGTGAAAGTTTTATTTTGTTAATGGGGTATGTTAAAAATACCATTGTGTGCCATTCTTACCGCTGTCCTTTCTCTTAGAATGCTGAAAAGCATGAATAAAGATTCAAAATCCACTAGGAAATGGTATCCACACCATTTTACACTTTACATTTCAGAGTGCAATTTACCTTTTAACCTTTAACCTTTTTTAACCTTTTAAAACGGGTAGTTACTTGTTTTGTATATGAATGATCTGCTTATTTCGTTTTTTTTTTAACAAGGCAAAGCAAGATTGGCAACAGTCTGGATGCTGCTGAGGTGGTGGCACAAGGATTTAAACCAGGATCTGAGTTCTTGGCACCAGGTTACCGTAGCTGGATTTAAAAAAAAAAAGTCCTGAAATGACCCAAAGCTGATTGTCTTTCTGCTGTGACTCAGTGGTAGCACTCCCTCTCTGAGTCAGAAGGTTGTGAGTTCAAGTCCCACTGCAGGGACTTGAGCATAAAATCCAGGCTGCCACTCCAGTTAAGTAGTGAGGAAGTGCTGCATTGTCTGAGGTGCCATCTTTTGAATGAGACATTAAACCAACTGCCCTCGCATGTAGACGTAAAAGATTCCATGGCACACTTTCAAAGAAGAGTTGGGGAGTTATATCCAGTGTCCTGGCCAATATGTATGTATGTATGTATACCTCAGTCAACAGCCAAGAAACAGATTATCTGGTGATTATCACATTGCTGTTTGTTGGGTCTTGCTGTGCATAAATTGGCTGCTGCGATTCCTACATTACAACAGTGACTTATACTTCAAAAGTACTTCATTGGCTGTAAAGTGCTTTGGGATGTCCTGAGGCCGTGATAGGTGCTATATAAATGCTATTGAGTGGTAAATTAGGCATTACAACAATACCATTTTTGGATTCCAGTCAGCAGAGGGAGCAATTTACCCATTTCGCATTTTTAATGGGCCAGATTTTACTGTGGAAATGACAGCGAGGCTTGTAGCGCTCACCGTTCTTAAAGTGTAAATCGGACAGGAACTTCCAACGACTGCACATGTGCAGTTAAACATGGAAATCAGTAAGTTGCTGTCTGAGTTGCCCTGTTCCTCCAGAACCTGCGCAATAACTATATCTTGCTGAGAGATTCGGCATTGAAATACATGAAACGCTGTGAAGTTGCGGTACTTACCCACTAAACACGGCAGAAAAAATGAGGGCTTGTCCATTAAAGTGCAAGTAAATTTTAATGCTGTGGTAAGTCTTAATTACTACCGAAAGTTAACTTTTACAACTGTGGAAGCTCATTCCTTCAGATTTTAATTATCGCTGGAGATTTTAAAACATTTAAATTTTAAAAAAAAAACTTTTTCTCTCATCTCTCTCTCTCTCTCTCTCTCTCTCAATCCCATCTTTTTTCCCTCTCTTTTTTGCTTTCTGTACCTGATTTGGCATATTCTAACTGACACTTCCTGGTTCAGACTCTGGGCTGCTCATTAACAATTCTTCAATCTGATTGGTTAAGAAGATAGATAGTTGTTTGCCTTCTTCACACAGGTCCCAGATTCCCTGTAGAGGGCACTGTGCCATTTTGGCTCTAATTTACAGTAAGTTCCAGTACAAAATCCCATAGAAAGCCTGCGTGTGAATATAATGAACGGCTGGTGCTATTCATTCGCCACAGAGAGCAAAATCCAGCCCATACTTCAAATTGAATAAACCTACGTATAAATTCTTGGGGATTGACAAGCTTTGGATTTTCAGCTATACTTATGCCACTGGTTAAATACTATGTTTTACTTGCAGATGAAATGGAGAAGGAGCTGCCAATAAGTGATGAATTCATTGAAGGTATATCTTGACTTGCAGCACACATTTGTATATTTTCCATTTTGTATTTGTTTTCTTTTAACCGGTGATTAATATGTTGACATTGAGAAATAGTTGGGTAGTATGGGATCTTTCAATAACAACTTCTTATATTTATATAGCGCCTTTTGGGCAACACGGTGGCATAGTGGTTAGCACTGGTGCCTCACAGCGCCAGAGACCCGGGTTCGAATCTGACCTCGGGTGACTGTCTGTGTGGAGTTTGCACATTCTCCCCGTGTCTGCGTGGGTTTCCTCCGGGTGCTCCGGTTTCCTCCCACAGTCCAAAAATGTGTGGGTTAGGTTGATTTGGCTATGATAAATTGACCCTTAGTGTTAGGGGGGATTAAATATGTGGGGTTATGGGGATAGGATGGGATATGTTAGGGGGAATTAAATACGTGGGGTTACGGGGGTAGGGTGGGATATGTGTACTGTGGGGATTAAAGCAGGGACAGGGTACTGGATTTGGATGATCAGCCATGATCGTATTGAATGGCGGAGCAGGCTCGACGGGCCGAATGGCCTACTCCTGCTCCTAGATTCTATGTTTCTATGTTTTTTCTATGTTTAACGTAATAAAATGTCCCAAGGTGCTTCACAGGAGTGTTATCAAAAAAAAAAAATTGACACCTAGCATATAAGGAGATGTTAAGGCCGATGACCAAAAGCTTGGTCAAAGAGGTAGGTTTTAAGGAGTGTCTTAAAGGACGAAAGAGAAGTGGAGAGATTTAGGGAGGGAATTCCAGAGCTTAGGACCTAGGCAGCTGGATGCAGTTCTGGATGTGCTGAAATTTCTTCCAGTTTGCATATCTATATGCATGTACATATAATATATGGAGAGCGAGAGATGTGTGTGTGTGTGTGTGTATACATTGGGCTTGGCTGTAATTCCATAGTTCATTGGTTTCCTGACTCTCTGGGTTCACTCTCAAAATCTTCACTTGGCAAGGTCCTTGTAGGGCTGCCAGCACACCTGGAACTATTCCCCAGCAGGAATCTTGTCCGGAGGGAAGAAAGAAAGGGAAGGTTTGAAGGAAAAGTTCTATTTTTTTTTTTTTTATTTGCTTGTTGCAGAAAATGATGTCCCAGAGCCTGAAGATACAGTGGAAGAAATTTATGGTAAGTGCCTTGTTTCTCTTAATACCTCTTACAGACAAATGTGACCTTTCAGCTGTAAGCAAATTTAAACAGCAAACTCTTAGACAGCTGTAAATATGCTTTTGTATGTTCTTTTGCAAAGAAAATAAATTAATGGCCACCATGTGGTTACATGAAAGATTGCAGATTTAAGAATAAAATAACGGCCCGGAATTTGTGGTCCGGATAACTGCGAACTGGCGGCGTTCGCTGTCATTCCGCCTTTGAAATTGACCGCAACTTCGGGATCTGGCGCATGCGGAAATCCTGAAGCTGCGGTCTGTCATTCACTGCTCCGACACAGGCTGCGCTGTGCCCCCCCCCCCAAACACGCGCACACCTAGCAATCTGTGTAATATCTCAAATTAGGGAAACTGACACAAATTGCGGCTCTTATGCAGTAATACCGCTGTTAAATTCCCCACTAAATGTTAGACCCAAAAGGATACGGTGTAACTGGGGTTTTAACAGCATATTGACTGCTAAACAAAGGTTATGGGCCTGAAAAACACACTTTTTTTAAAATTTTGTGCAGTGTCAAATTTATCATTTTAATAAAAATTATAATTTTTGAGAAACTTTAAAAAAAATTTTTTAAGTTTGTCCATCTTTATTTCAGGTTTACCTTTTCCCCATGTGAGAGCCGCTCTCATGTTTTGCTCTCTTAACATTTTTTAAAAGTTAGAATTTTAAGAGCTTACTCACTTCCTTGTTCGCTGTCTGTGAATTCTGCGTTTTGATTGGCTGCTTAGACAGCTTGTTGACGTCACAGCAGCTCGCACTAGGGGATCCCCACTAAACTCGGTTGATTTGAATTACACGTCGGAAAACCCGAACTTCTCGACACTAAGATTGTAAGATCTTTGTGCGAAGCTTACTTCGGGGCCAGCGGCGAATGCCTTTGCTTCACCACTGACTGCAAATTCCAGGGCCAATATTTTGTTACTGTAACGAGCCCTGTTTTTTCAGCTATGCTGGGTAGTGGAGGGAAGAAATATATACTGAACATGCCAATATAAAGCTGGATTGTAACTGCTTTTAAATTGTCTCCTACTAGCTGAAGAACCAGAGTATGTTCCAGGGACTGAAGACATACAAGGTTTGCTTGCTCCCTTAAACAGTTGTACTATGAGAAGTCTAGCAGTTACTGCACAGATTCCCAACTAGATCAGGTTCCAGGCTGAGGACTATCTGTTCCTGAAACCAGCTCTCTCAGCGGGATTCGGTTTTATCAATCATCAATTTCAGTCTCGAGTCTGAAAGTCTTGCGATAGGCAAATGTGCCAACTCTGGGAAGAAAAACTGAATCTGTTTCATGCCTGCTCGCACCAAAAAAAATACTAATTCTCTGCTGGTCTGGGGTAGCTTTGTTGATTGTAGAAACAAAGTTGCATGCAACCTACCCCCACAAAGTATTGGATCATGAAACAGCCCATTTCTTTCCCCTCGTTTTCCCCCTGAAGAAAAATGCTTATGGGGAATGAGGAAAATGGTATGTTTCATGATGCAGCATATTGTATTGCCTGTAAAGAATCTTGTGGTCAAGCACTAAAATATATGCACTTTTCCTTATGAATCTGTGTGACAACTTTTAGTATTTTTAGCTGTGCTGGAATTTAATAGGAGTTTTCTCCCTCCCTTGTTCAGATTCTTAGATGTATTAAATTACTTCACAGCCCTCTAAAGTGAGTGCATCCTTGTACCCTTTCCATCCTTGGTAGGCTATTGAAAAGGTGCTCTGACCTACAACTTTATGAATCATATATTAAGATTATTATACTTGTGGTGTATGTACTGCCTTTGACCCTGTTGGCCTGTTTTTTCTTCCAGAAGTGTATCCTGTTCTTCAAAGTACAGATGAAGATAGCCAATCAGGTTTGTAATGAGACTGCCTTTCATAACTGGCTCAGATTTTTTTCTTTCTATTTAAAAAAAAAATCTAACATTATCTGCCGAACGTGTAAAGGGTGAACATTACTAACAAAATGTCAATTTTATTACTTATAACAGCCTATGGATCTCAGAGCTTGGATGTGGAATCTGAAATCCAAGGTTTGTCTGACTTGGCTGTCTTTGGTCCTGTCCTATCCTCTTGTAGTTTGCAGTTTTCTATGCTAAGAGTTCTTTTGTCTGTCTAGGAATGGTGTGTGTTTTAAGCTGTTTTGTAAAACTTTTCAAAAGATGTTTGTGAGCCTACGTTAGGGTGCAATTCCATTTGTGCTGCCCATGCTTCAGTATCTGTCTCAATTGAACATCTTCACATGTTAGCCTGGATGGTGTGTCGGCAGGCTAGTTTGTCATGGAGAGTATTAGAATTGAGCTTGATCCTGTCCTCACCTGATGTCCACATGTGCACTTTTCAGCAGGTGTCACTGGGTAGTAATCAGGAGCGGGATCCCTGGCTGACTTTCTCCTCACTTCCTCTTCCCACAGTCTGCTCTCCCCAAGCCCAGGCCTACCGAGGCCACTGCATTGTCCCAGCTACCATCCTGGCTGAAATTCGTTAACTCACCATTTCCTGCAATGTGCAAATGCCAAATAGTTAGTGCCAGCAATGGGGATGCTGAAGGAGAAAGATTATGGAATCTAATGCTGTAAATATGTGACAAATTCTGTCACGGCAGATTTCTAGAAATGTAAAAAAAATTCAATGAAGTAATCAAAACATTAAATGTCTTTGTATAGTGTGTAGTTTGTGCAATGTGGGTGTTGGTTTAATGTGATTACTTTTGTTCTGTATAAATCCAAAATGACTTGTTCTGATCTGTGTACAGCTGCTTGCATTAAGAGGTACAGCATGTCCCTTAAGCTTTTAGCACATTTCCTCAGCTTTGTACTTCTCACAGGCATTAGAACATTATTCGTCTTCCTATCTTACAGTTGCAGTACCTCTTCCAGAGGCAGTGGAAGAGCCTACAGAGGAAGGTGGGCATCATTTTCAAGTGTAATATTGTGTATTAAGAGATTATGGCTTCTGTGGTACATAGAAACATAAAAAAATGATGTACTGGAAAATACCCACTGGCCCATCTAGCCCCATGCATCATGCTACAGTCACTCCTGGGAGAGACGATAAACCGGATGGATATATTTTTAATTGTAGTTGAAGCATTCAATGAAGCAGTGCCAAAAGATATCTATGATGGTAAAGATAGTGGGCCAAAAATTGATCCCGCTGCGCGAGAGTACGCACTGCGTACTCTCGCGTATTCTCTCTCCAATTGCCGGTTTTGGTCTGAAAACCGGCACTTGGTCTTTGGAAAAGGGGGCGGGTCCTCGGTGCATCGCGTGCGCGCTACAGGCTTGCGCACACGCTGTGCACTTAGTGCTTTGGACGCGCAGGTAAGTACGGAAGATTTTAGAAATGGAAAAAGGAGGAGTAAGACCCACTTTTAACAAGGTAAGTATTTTTTTGAATTTTTTTTTAACAGGTATATCTTTTTTAGAGACTTTAAAGACAGGTAAGTTTATTTTTATAACTTTTTAAAAGATTTTAAATTTTTTCAAAAATTTAATTTTTTATTTAAAATGGTTAATTTATTTAACTACTTATTTTATTAATGTGATGGTTTTTTTTTTAAATTTAATTGAGGTTTAGCTGTTATTTTGGGGGGGTGTAAGATTCATAGCTTTCACAGCACGTATGTGAAACTTATGAATGGAAGATGGTGTGCTGCCATTGGCTCTAACTGAGTCACGTGATCCCACAGCTCGCACGAATTCACTATGCCGGTGGGATACGCAAGCACTGCCCAGCTGATGTCTGGAACATCAAGTTCGTGCGAGCTGGATCTGAAAAAGCCAACGCGGAGTGAGAGATCGCGCCTGCTCCTTACCCCCGCGGGAACAGAGCGAGATCAATTTCTGGGCCAGTATTTCATTTAAGTTAATACTTCACAAATAGCAAAGCAATGCTTGCAGTTAGCCAGATGAAAATTTCAAAAAGTTCTGATTTCTGGGCCAAACATTAATTTTTTCTGGTTGGCCCGTTCTCTAAATTTGACTGGCCCTGAGGTTATGAGGAGAGCTTTCCTTCACTTGTTTGGGCTCCTTTATCAGACCGTACCCAACTTAACAAACGTTACCAAAGGAGACTATTCAGGCTTGGGCTGATAAGTGGCAAGTAACATTCGTGCTAGGCAATGACTACCTCCAAAAAGCGAGAGTCTAATCACCGCTCCTTGACATTCCACAGCATTACCATCGCCGAATCCCCCACCATCAACATCCTGGGAGGGGGGCGGGGGGGGGGGTCACCATTGACCAGAAACTTAACTGGACCACCCACATAAATACTGTGGCAACAAGAGCAGGTCAGAGGCTGGTATTGTGTAGTGAGTGTCTTCCCTCCTGATTCCCTAAAGCCTTTCCACCATCTACAAGGCACAAGTCAGGAGTGTGATGGAATACTCTTCACTTTCCTGGATGAGTGCAGCTCCAACAATACTCAAGAAGCTTGACACCATCTAGGACAAAGCAGCCCGCTTGATTTGGCACCCCATCCACCACCTTAAACATTCACTCCCTCCACCACTGGCGCACCGTTGGTGCAGTGTGTACCATCTGCAAGATGCACTGCAGCAACTCGCCAAGGCATCTTCGGCAGCACCTCCCAAACACTCGACCTCTACCAACCAGAAGGACAAGGTCAGCAGGTGCCTGGGAACACCATCACCTGCAAGTTTCCCTCCAAGTTACCATCCTGACTTGGAAATATATCGCCATTCCTTCATCGTCGCTGGGTCAAAATCCTGGAACTCCCTCCCTAACAGCACTATGGGAGTACCTTCACATGGACTGCAGCGGTTCAAGAAGGCGGATCACCACCGCCTTCTCGAGGGCAATTAGGGATGGGCAATAAATGCTGGCCTTCCCAGCGACGCCCACATCTCCGGAACAAATATAAAAAAAAGACAACTGTAGTAGCCTGTAACTCGTTACAATCATAACTAGCTGTAACCTCTATAACAGGAAATTCCCTCCTCTGAGTAACTTATCAAGTCCCCGTTTACGGGACTAGAGCGACTCTTACCCACCACATGATTTGATGGTTAGTTTCAAGGATTAGAAATGTCTGCAAAAAGAAATGAACTACTTCCTGAAGTCTAACCTAACTTTATGCCCTCTTGTCTACCATCCTTCTCCACCTGAATTAGTCTGTCTAAATGGTCTGAATCCAATCCATTAATCATTTTGAAAACCTCAGTCATATCTCCTCTAAGGCTGCATTTCTTCAAAGTAAATAGCCCCAGTTAAATAACTCTTGGATCCTATCTTTACATAACTATAACAGATTGCAAGGTTAGTTTTTCATCCTGATTGCCCTTCTCTGTACATTCCTCAGACTCTCTATCCTTCACCATGTGCAGAGATTAAAACTTGACAGAATATTTCAAGTGTGGATGTGCCTTTCCCTATAGTCATAGCCAATAAGTAATTGACAATCCCAAATCTGTTTCTCAATCCTTAATGGGTATGTCTGCATGGTATACGTATGCCTGGAGTTTCCTGATTCCAAATGCATGATACTGCACTTGTCCACATTAAATGACATCTGTTACATGCAGGCCCATCCTCCTAACTTGTCTAAATCAAATTGCAACCCATTGATTTGTTTCAATTATGGACTTGTGCAGACCTTTTCATGTCATAAGCAAATTTAAGAATAGTTCCAGTTACACCCTGCTCTAAATCGTTAATGAAAATGAACAGCATTGTTAAAGCCCTGTGAAACTCCACTTGTGACCAATCCCATCAGTTCAACTCTGATTTACAACACCCCTCTGCTTAATGTGATTTCAACCAGCCACCTATCCAACATGATAGGTGTCCGATAATCCTCTATGACTTCATTTTTTCCAATAGCCAGCTGTGTGTTACTTTATCAAACGCTTTTTGGAAATCAAGGTATAAAATATCAGTAGGATTATTTTCATAATTTTTCAAAGAATTTAGTCAGGTTAGTGAGGCAGGCCATAAGCAACAACAACTTGTATTTATATAGCGCCTTTAATGTAGTAAAACGTCCCAAGGCGCTTCACAGGAGTGTTATGAAACAAAGTTTGACACTGAGCCACATGAGATATTAGGGCAGATGGCCAAAAGCTTGGTCAAAGAGGTAGGTTTTAAGGAGCGTCTTAAAGGAGGAGAAAGGTAAAGAGGCGGAGAGGTTTATGGAGGGAATTCCAGAGCTTTGGGCCTGTGGGAGGGGTGGGGGTGGTTGTAGGGCTAGAGGAGGTTACAGATAAGGAGGGGTGAAGCCATGAAGGGATTTGAAAACAAGGATGAGAATTTTAAAATCGAGGCGTTGCTTAACCGGGAGCCAGTGTGGGTCAGCGAGCGCGGGTGATGGGTGAACGGGACTTGTTGCGAGTTTGGACATGAGCAGCAGAGTTTTGGATGACCTCAAGTTGATGGAGGATAGAACGCGGGAGGCCGGCCAGGAGTGCTTTGGAATAGTCGAGTCTAGAGGTAACAAAGGCATGGATGAGGGTTTCAGCAGCAGATGAGCTGAGGCAGGGGTGGAGTCGGGCGATGTTACGGAGATGGACATGGGTGATCTTGATTATGGCGCCATAATTAAGACCGCCTATTTCCTGCTCCATAACATATGTGGTCGGAAGCTCATTTCAGGGTCAAATATGACACCAAGGCTGCGAACAGTATGGTTTAGCCTCAGATGCTAGGGAGAGGGATGGAGTTGGTGGCTAGCGAACGGAGTCTGTGGCGGGGACCGAAGACAATAGCTTCGGTCTTCCCAGTATTTAGTTGGATGAAATTTCTGCTCATCTAGTACTGGATGTCGGACAAGCAGTCTGACAATTTAGAGACAGTGGAGGGGTTGAGAGAAGTGGTGAGGTAGAGCTGGGTGTTGTACATGTGGAAACTGACGCTGTGTTTTCGGATGATGTCGCCAAGGGGCAGCGTGTAGATGAGAAATAGGAGGGGGCCAAGGATAGATCCTTGGGGGACACCAGAGTGGACAACTGTGTCAAAGGCTGCAGAGAAGGATGAGGAGGGATAGTTTACCTTTGTCACCGTCACATAGGATGTCATTTGTGACTGAGAGCTGTTTCGGTACTGTGGCGGGGCAGAAACCTGATTGGAAGGATTCAAACATGGAAGTTTGGGTGGTCAGCAGTTTAGTGGGAATAGGATCGAGGGAGCAGCAAGTGGGTCTCATGGACAAGATGAGCTCGGAGAGGTCATGAGGGGAGATCGGAGAGAAACTGGAGAAAGATGCGAATTCAGGGCTAGGGCAGGGGGGAGCCTTAGAGGAAGTTTGGCCTGGTGGGCATGGGGAAGGAAGGGAAGTGGCAGAGGCAGCTGATCGGATGGTCTCAATCTTAGAGATAAAGAAGTCCATGAGCTCCTCACACCTGTTGGAGGTGAGGGTGGAGGAGACAGGGGAGAAGGGTTTAAGAAGACGGTTTGCAGTGGAGAAAAGAACCCGGGCGTTATCTTCACTATTCCAGGATCATTCTGGAATGCAAACAGTTTTGGCAGATGAGAGCAGGACCTGATGGTGCTTTGTGGTCCAGCCAGATCTGACGGTGAATGGCTAAACCATTGTCCACCATATCTGTTCAAGTCTGTGTCCCTTGGACTTAGGGGAGCGGAGACTTGCAGTTAGGGCTAAAATGCACCAACTAATAGCGCATGGGGAACTTAAACAGTGGAAGCGAGGAGATTTGGGAGTAAAAGGGCAAAGGATGGTAGCAGATTCCCATGGATGGAGGTGTAGCAATGAGGAGCTCCCTAGGAGCCACCTTGTCTGAGCTTCTTAAAGCCATCCTGGAATTCCCTAAACAGTTGAAATCTGCAAATGATCATAAATGACATTCCATATAATGCTTTCCAGCAGCTTCCCAACAACTGATGTCGGGTCATGGCCCTGTAATTACCGAGCTCTGATTTCTTCTTAAATAATGGGACCACATGAGCTTCAATCCAATCAATGGGAACAAAGCTAGATCTCAACTCAATATGAACCAGTAGCTCACACCCTGCCTCCTCCATTTTGCTTTTGCACTGTGAGTAATACGGATAAGATTCTGTAGTTCTCTGCATTAAGCACATTGCTCTCAGCTAAAACCATTTTTGCACTTACTTCTGTTGAGGCAATTTTAATTGCACGCCTATTGTGCAATTATGAGATTGTCATTGACTTCAGAAGCAAACATTGATGCAAATTATTTATTTAGCTCATCAACCATATTTAACCTGCTCTCAAAGGACCAATATGGTCTTTAATTGCATTCTGACTTCCAATATAACTGAAAAAAGCCTTGCCATCACTACTGCAACTTCTGCTATCCTTTTATCTAATGCCTTTTCAGTATCCCAATACTGGCTTTAATTACCCTCAGCTGTTGCTTGTTCCCACTATCCTGATAATTGAACCTTTCATACTAATAAAGTTTTTGGCCCAGAAATTCCGTTTGCAGCCCTCCCGCGGGCGGAGGGCTGCGATTCGGAAAAATCTCCGCTTGGACCGGAGGGCTCCCGGGACGCGCACACTTCCGTTGCTGTGCCTCTTCAATCTGCCGGTGTGCAGGGCACGCGTATCCCAGGGGCGCAGCTAGTTCGCAGCGTCCCTGAGATCACGTGGGCCATGAGGAGCCAATCAGAGCAGGGAATCTCCATTCATAGATTTGACAGGAAGACCTGTCAAATCTATGAATAGAGATGAGCCCCAAGACATAAGTAAAACTTCAAATAATTTTTTTTTAAATCACATTTTTAAAATGACTATAAATTACATAAATTAACTATTTTAAACAAAAATTTAAATTTTTGAAAAAAATAATTAAAGTTTTTAACGGGGCTAAGAATAAACGTACCTTTCTTTAAAGTATTTTAAAATAATAAATCAGTGGGAAAATTTTTTTTTTTACTTTAAACTATTAGCCTGCTAAAAGCAGGCCTTGCGCCTGCTTTACTAGGCACAGCTGTTCCCAACTTACCTGGACTCGAGCCAGTGTGGGAAAAAAAGGAAGTTTTTAACGTAAGGGCTGCCTATCCGGCGCAGGCGTTTGTCCAGGAAAGCCCTTTCTGCAGA
The DNA here is from genome assembly GCA_030390025.1 of Squalus acanthias. NCBI lineage: Eukaryota > Metazoa > Chordata > Chondrichthyes > Squaliformes > Squalidae > Squalus > Squalus acanthias. The sequence goes on along the minus strand of CM059432.1, from coordinate 75,114,718 downwards.
GAACGGAAGTGCCGGTTTCCAGCGCATGCGCAGTGCGTGCGTAAAACCGGCACTTCCGTTGGCCCTACGGGTGAGTACGCAGCGCGTACCCACCCGTGGGGAACAGAATTTCTTCAGCAATGTCTACACAATCCCTATTTAGCCATTCAGTCTTCACTTTGCTTTGAACCTTTTCCCCTAGGGATATGCAAGATTTCTTTGTCCATCAACAGATTTAAAAATACTATTCAGTTTCACAGTTTTCTTATCCAACAGCAGATTGAAAATGTTTCCAATGTCAACTTCAGCATTAAGCTGCCATCTCACTCCTGATAGATTCTGATATTGCCATAAAAATCAATTTTGATTTTTTTTTTTTCCCCCAACAACAAAACCTGCACTTAGGGGAAAAGTTTGAAGAAATTGCACTAACTCTCCTTTTCCCCCATCCTGCAAAATAAAACTTTTTGACCAAGGGGTGCTCTTCAGACATCTGAAGAAACTGTAAAAGTTATTGAGCTGAAGATTGAACATGTCATTTATTTCACAAGAGCTTCTTGGACTAGATAATTTTCACATACATGCCGACTATCAGTGTGATGGTCAGTGTTTTGGGGGCCGAAACAGCATTGGCCGCCCAAAATCGGTATGAATTTGACCCCGCAGGGCCACTCCTACAAAAAAACCGGCGAATAATTGAAGGGATCTCGACAGCTGTTTACTGTAGGCAGGAATTCTTATGAGAACAGGAGCCTCTTAACTAAAGTATGCAGTGACTTGAATCCCTCCATTAGTAACAGGAAAGGGAAAGGTGGGTATGAAAAGAATGGCAATGAATTGGAGAGGGAAGTGAAAATAACAGAAAGTGAAGGGGTAGTTGTTCAAAATTTTCCAGGAGGAGACACCCCTACAAATGTAGCAGAGATTTTCTGCCTTCAACATTTGTATTTGCCTCTTAGTTTTTCTTCCCTCCAATTCAAATGAATTAATGTTGTGTATACCTACAGCTTAAGATACAAAATGCACATAACTACTTGTTTTCATGTCAGAGTGCTATTATCGGGGCCATTTTTGGGTTGTCACCTTTGAAGGTTTTAGTCCGCTCTTTAGATTTCTAGGTTGACATTACATTTTCATGATTGATTTAGAATTTCAGGTTGGTATTGAGTTTACATTTTATGTGACATATTTTGCTTTTTAATGTGAAAGAGGGAGAGAGAGAAAAAGGGTAGGCCAGAAATGTAGTGGAAAGGTTTGCAGGAAAAACACAACTGCTGATGTTCATGGCAGCAAATTGGGAACTTTGGTGTTTAAGTTCACAACCTAGAAAGCATAACCCAATGTCAAACTCATTACTGAATGCTGCATTCAATAACTACATTGAATATTGTAAACATTTGTCGTCTTTATTAGCCTCTCCCCCTCCCTGCCCTCCCTCCTCACCATCCCCGCTTTGATGGGAATAAACCAAATGCACCATTTTGCATGAGTTTACTTTTCTACAAACAGTTTATGCAATCCTGCTGGAATCAGAAGATCACAGCCTGTATTTAAGCTATAAATGTTACAATTTATATTTGTTAAAAACCCTACTTAACTTTTATAGGGGGCTGATTAAAGTGCATAAATTCATTTCTTAAAGAAAAGCTTTTTGTTAGGAAGGTAAAGCCCAAGTTTAAGATCCCTATCTTCATCCGTATTTTGAAACATATGCTGGATGTGCAGTCCTCAATTAATATTACTATGGTACAATGAATTCAAAAATATACATTAACCAAGTCAGAATGGAAAGAGAGCTGTGTGTTTCGTTCTGGCTGATCATGTCCTTTGTTGTTTGGGACTCTTTGCAGCCAGGACAACAAACCAAAGCATTCAAAGTCATGCTTCAGCTACAGAAGAACCACATGCAACTTGCTAGCTACTACTCTTCAGCAATGTCCCTCCGCTCCAATCTCAGAGGGGCTTCCAACAGGGTAACTTTTCCAAGTCCCGCCCCAGCTACCCTTAAGACAGTTTTGTGCTGTGGGCTCACTCCCCTCAAGACTGAATTGAGATTGTGTAACCTCCTTCAGGCCATTGTAGCAATCAGAGAGGGGAGACTTCATTTCGTCTGGACTGGTGTTAAACCTGGATCTGAAGTGAAAGAAAGGGTAGTGTGTCAAACAGCCAACCTTCCATTGTGTACTCACTGGGAGGATGAAAGTGAAGTTGTATGTTTTTGATGATCAACTGTAAGTTTGTATTAAAAAAAAAAAAATTGGTTTCTGTGTTGAAATTGCTAATTAATTTACTCTGGTGTGAAGTGTTGATTGCTATCTTACCTCAGTGGTTTTCAAATTTTCTCTGTGGAGATCTGCAAATATTGGCACATTCCCATGCAATCCTTGAAAGACATAGTCAGCTATTCAAAGGAAAACAATGCTATTGCAGAAATATTTTGGTGTGTATTTTATATTTATTTGTATTTGCAACAAAAATATGTACTAGTAAATCACAATTGCAGAAATCTGCTGACAACAAAAACTTAAAGACTGTCCAACCCTCTGGGATCTTCTCACTGGATCTCGGTTTGAAAATCCATATCATACAACAGGCACATACAGTTTATCAAAATGTTGGCTTGGTTACTGCTAAGACAGTTCTGCTTATCTAGTGGTTCAGATGGCACTCTTTCCTGTTCAGTTATTTATGGATAGAATTGCATAAGAATGAAGTGCAGGCAGAAATAAATGTTACAATCGCTAATGTGTGTTCTTGTGTGAACACTTGACCTCTGTTTCAAACAATATGGTGAAATGGTATAATTTCAAATCCTGTTTGTATCAGACCAAGAGCAATGATGCTTAGGTGAAAAAGGCAACAGTCTACTATGGTTATAGTAAAGTTGAGTACTTAAACCACAGTACATGTTTTGCTCGACTACTTTTGCTTGAAACTTTATCTGTAACAAACATAAATCTCCTCTGTGTGGTAATTCAAAATTACTGTTTCAGGGTAAATGGGGCTTAAATCTCTACATGTGTGACCACTTTGAAAATCTTATGCTGATTCTTAGGTCATAAGGCCACATAAAGCTTAGAACTGCAAAAAATGATGTGGGTGGTTTTCCTTCAAGAGAGGAAGCTGTAATTTCTTCTGTTAAAACGATGCATGATTGCGCTGTTTGAAATCTAGATGCTGAAACACTAGGTTCTTCGTTGATTCACAAACATTTGTCAAATGCCAGTCAACATATTTAGTAATGTAACTCAATTTCCTCAGAGGGTGATATTCTGGAGGGTACTGAAGAGCATCCAACAGAAGAAGGTATTGGTTTTCATTTCAAATTTAAAACGCAACAGTGATTTCTATTGTGGGGCTTCTGTGGAAATCTTCATTTTATTTAAGTGTTAGTACAAGACTGTTTAGTATCTACTCTTTATTCTCCAGTGTAAGTTGATGCAGTTGAAGTTGTTCCAAGATATATTTGCCTCCCAGCATTCTTTATACAATAAAACTCATGTTTTATTTTTGAAACTATAGTCATTTTTTTTAAATTTCAGCTACCCAAAGAGAAAAGTGAGAGAGGTAATTTATTAGTAATTGATGCAATCTAGTGGCGAGCATTAAGTACAGGTTTTTATTTGCATCCCAGCCATTCATAGCTTTGCTTAGTTATGTATGTTGGAGGAACCAATCTTTTGAGAGAGAATTGACAGGAAGACTATTCCATCCATAAAGAATGTCTGGCTGATCAAGAATGCCTGACTGTTATTTGACGGTAAAGTGGAATTGATTGTAGCTGTAGGGAGTTTTGCATTGCAAACCATTTTAACTTGCCTACCCACCTTTCCTTCTGACTGAGGAAGAGGACAGGCAAGGAGACAGGAAGTCAGCCAAAATGATCATAACATTTCTTATCTTTTTGTGGTGGAATAGATTGGCAGAATAGCAGAGCAGTGCCATAGATGATGCTTTTGATTTTAAAAAGTTGAGAAGGAGAGATTCAAATGTACACTACAATTTATTTTTAAAAATCCATTTCAATTTAAACATCTTATTTATTCTAAGTTATAGTGCTACCTCATGTATGTACTCAAATTATTTTTTGTTTTTGAAATAATTATAAAACAGGTGTAATTACTATATATAGTGAGATGAAATGTAGGCGATCTTGGGTGCAGATCTGCATCGTACCACACTGTGGCGCAGTACCACTGAGCTATCTGACTGGTGTCCTGCACCACTTGGGTTTTTTTTCACCTCTGTTTAAAGTTTGTCATTTACATTAATTTAAATGTCAATGTGCAGGCAGGGTGATCCCAGCCCCAGGATTGAAATTGCAGAGCCTCTTTAAAATGAGTGAATGCTTTCTTTGTTTTTTTGTCACTACAGAATATGTGAATTATGCAGAAGTGAGTGAACCCTCAGAGCCTGACCATCTGGAAGTAACAGGTTAGTCAGGAACCTAATTACTACAATTTCACCAGCTTTTATTCTGTCGATTTTTCTAAAGCCACTTTTATGTTGGGCTTCTTTTAGTTCAGAATCCAGGTGTCAGGAGCCAGCTTTGACATTTGTTCTGTTAAATTTAGGTTCCCAGATTGGGTCTGCAGGTCTACAGAAAACCAATTTAATAGCATAAATGTCAGGAGCTGGCTCATGGATGTTGGGTCCCTAAAATCCGAATTAAAGACCAATATAAAAAACCCTTACAAATAAAGAGTAAAACTCTTCAATGTTTTAGATGGTCTTACAAATTATTATTTCCTAAGTGCATTGCATTTTATTTCATTGGTGTGTGGTTATGAACTGCAGTTGGGTAAATCTGGCCCTTTTCTCAAGATACTGCCTAGTACTTTGATGGGGATTGCTCTCTCTGGTTAACATCTTTTATTCTACATTCAATGCTGATAACTGTACTTTTAGATCAGCTGCACACTGACATTAGTTGAGTGGAGATCAATGCTTCTACCTGGCACAAAATATCGGATCTTGTGGGAGGGGATGCTGAGCTGTGCTAGCAAAAACCTTTCTTTTTGCAAGTAGTTGTTTAGTTAGTGGGAGTATTTCTTCTTTGCAGCTCTTGTTTTCCATGTTAAAACCATTTTATATTCTGTATCACTGGGATCTTGTGATGTTTAGCTGACAGATGATTTACTAATGAAATGGAGGCTATGTGGAGAAAGGGACAAAAATGTGTGATGGTACTTTACTCGTGGAATCCAAAAAGGGTAGAAATTTCCTTAAGTCAGCTTTGTGCTTTCTGCACAATCATAATGAAAATTAATTGTGGAATATTCCATTGCCTGAACTATTCTGTCCTCTTGTGTTATGACATGGCTATTCTGCTCAGTTTTTTTTTCCTACCCTATAAGCTTATATTTTTCCACTAATTTCTCCGGGCTCTGGGCCATATTTTATAATGTTGGTTAATTTCAACCAACTGAAATTTGAGTTTTTTTTAAGCAGGCAAAGGCTGAGTGTAGAGAATTATTTATGAGAAGTCGCACAACACCAGGTTATCAACAGCTTTATTTGAAATCACAAGCTTTCGGAGCGCTGCTCCTTCGTCAGGTGAAATCCGAAAGCTTGTGATTTCAAATAAAGCTGTTGGACTATAACCTGGTGGTGTGCGACTTCTCACTTTTGTCCATCCCAGTCCAACACAGGCATCTCCACATCAGAATTATTTATGGCTTGGCTTTCTATCGGCGTGACCAGCTTTTTTTTTAATATTACAGAAGAGGAGGTTGGAGCAGCTGGTTTACAAGAGGATACATCTGATGGTATGTCTAAATATTGTCCGCTACATAAACTGTTTCTTAAATTTAAGAAACAGTTTATCAGGTGGTATGGTGACTGAGCATGTTATGATCCAGTGCAATGTGCAGTGGATTAGCAGGAAGTACATTCGTATCCATAGTTTACCCCCTTGGTAACTCTGATCTTGTACTTTAGTGACAAATGGAGGCTATCTCCTTCATTACATCCTTACAAGAGAGTACAAATTGGAGGCACAGTGACTTGGGAGGTAGAACTTTAAAAAAAAAATGAGAGGATTTCAGGGTTTTTTCCGTACCCTGTTTTTTAGGACAGATTATCAAACCTCTCAGGTTATTTTTCTACAGTGACACAGTTGAAATAAGGAATGCAGCAGTGTGAGGTATCACACGCAAGAGCCCACTGCTCTATAGTGCTGTGCATTGGTTCTTTAACTTCTTATTCTGCCTCTTTTTCTCTGTGGTTCTTCTGCTATGTCTGCACCTTTCCCACTCGAGGATAAGCTGCTTACTAAGCTGCCAAGCACTATAACTAGATGCCAGAAGATGCTTCAGAATGGAATGGGGTAATTTCTCTTCATATCAAGGAAAGAAAAAATAGAAGACATGTAAGGTTCCTGCTCAGTGTGTTCTCGGCAAAACATGAGTGAGATAGGAAACTCAATCGGCGGGGAATTCAAGTGATTCTATTTTGAACCTGTACATGACAGAGTGAATGGAACTCCGTCATGCTTTGCCACCATGCTGCTTTTTGTGCCTTTAAAATCTATGTAGCATCCCATATATTGAATCATTGTTTTAAAATCTGGAAGCATGTTACAGTTACATTTAACTTTTATTTTTAATGTAATATTCTGAAAAATTCACTGGTGTTTCTCAGCATAATAACACAACTGCACTGAGTGGGAGTTGTAGTCTTTCATTAAAAAATTGAATTTGAAATTTTCAATCAACACTTGTGCTGTTTTGAAGCAGGATGGGACAACACTTATTTGTTGGCGTAAAGCTAAGGCTGGAAAATATAAAATCTATTCTACACAAAAACTTGCATTTATATAACGCCTTTAACGTAGTAAAACGTTCCAAGGAGCGTTATCAGACAAATTTGACACCGAGCCCCACAGAGATATTAGGACAGATGGCCAAAAGCTTGGTCAGAGGTAGCTTTTTGAGGAGCGTCTTAAAGGAAGGAGACCATGGTAGAGAGCAATGTTCCTGCTAAGCTGCGCAACCGCACAGTGGATTGGAGGTCCCACGCTGGCCACTCACCGGCATTTAAATGGAAGAAACCGTGCATGCACGAAAATTTGAATGGGCAGTGCAGCCACTTAAAGGACCACGCATGGGGGAAAAAAATGAGAAGGAACATTGGTAGAGCACGGAGAGGATTAGAGCGGGAATTCCAGAGCTTGAAGGCACGGCTGCCAGCGGTGGAGCGATTAAAATCAGGGATGCACAAGAGCCCAGAATTGGAGGAGCGCAGATATCTCGGAGGGTTGTCGGACTGGAGGAGGTTACAAAGATAGGGAGACACGAGGCCATGGAGAGATTTGAAAACGAGGATGAGAATTTTAAAAATTGAGGCATTGCCGGACTGGGAGCCAATGTAGGTCAATGAGCACAGGGGTGTTAGATAAGTGGGACTTGGTGCGAGTTAAGAAACGGGCAGCAGAATTTTGGATGAGCTCAAGTTTATGTAGGTGGAAGATGGGAGGCCAGCCAGCAGAGTATTGGAATAGTCAAGTCTATAGGTAGCAAAGGCATAGTTGAGTGTTTCAGCAGCAGATGAGCTGAGGCAGGGGTGGAGTCGGGCGATGTTGCGGAGGTAGATGGTCTTGGAGATGGAGCTGATGTGTGGTCGGAAGCTCATCTCTGGGTCAAATATGACACCAAGGGTGCGAAATCAATTAGCACGTTCCAACTTTTGAAAACAACTAATCTACATGTTTTGTAATAATTCTCTGATCCTCCATCTGAACAAATAGCTATTTTTACACTACAGCTGCCTTGTTCCTGACCTACACAGTTGTTCAAGCAAACAAGAATATCTAAAATGATCAGTTGTGGATCCTTTTAAGTTTATATTGGTAGTTAACATGGTGAGAGATATCAGTGCTGGGGATTGGGACATTTCCACTTTAGCCCAGTGTCGACATCAAACTGGTGTAGCATCCTTTTGCTCACCTGATCTCAACTCTGGTATAACAAATCAGTTTCAGATGAAGCTCCCTCTGCTCTGCCCAATAATGTCCTTTAATTCAAACTTTAGAGCAGCATCCCAACATCAGCTATCCTTATAACCCATCAGTTTGCCAATTTTTGCTGAATTATAAAATATTTTCTGTTGTTTAGACTGTATGCCACGTGAAATTGCTCAGACCTCCTGGGATATTTGGACTCTGCAGAGAGAGGGCTTTTGTTCCAACAATCTGGATGGGTTTTGAACCTTATTGCTAGAGGTGATAAATAGCATGCTAATCTACCATAACATCCAGCACACCACCTTGTTTTTCTTTCAAATGAATTGTACCAGTAAAAGGACATTATATTTTGAAATGTTAACTTTAAAACTAATTGACTCCTGAGCTATTAGAATTTATTAACACTGTTTTTCTTTTGTTACTTGCTTTTCATAGAGACGGTTTCACTATCAGAAGCTAAGCAAAAGGAAATGCCATCAGGTATTTGCATTTTCCATGTTTTGCACTTTGTATTATCTATGAGCACCAAAAGGAAACATAAGACATTTCATAATTCTACAGAAAATAAACTGCATGGCCCCTCAATAATTTTAAAATATTTGACTCTAGTCAACTTCTTCAATGGGTAGGGTAGTGAGTAAAAAAAATGTTTTTTAAAAGTCTAAGCTAATCTCAAAAGCTTTGCTACAAACACCAAGTAATATCTATAGTTTTCTATCATTTGAATTTTTTTCCCCCCATTTTTGTAATTTTGGGCTACATTGTTTAATTTATCATCACTTCATTGTACCACATCACTTCTCATCATTGGTAAAACCACAAGATGAAGATAATTCAGGTCAGTCCAGGTACAGTAGCATGGATTTTCTCAATGGAGACGTGCTGGAGGCAGGACTTCTGGTTTCCGGGTTTCAGTCCTGCCGCCATCGACGTCTGACCAACCCACACTATTTTCCCTTGATTGGCCTTGTTAAGCCCGCCCTGTGGGCTTACCGGCCAATTAAGGGAAAGCCGGTGACAGATGATGTCAGCGTATGACGCTTCATCTGTCGCAAAAATTTTGACAGATGAATTGTCAGTGTTTGACAGCTTTGAGAAGCTGTCCAACACTGACAATTTATGTTCTAAGGTGAGCCCTTGCACACAGGCTCACCAAGACCTCTCTCCTCAGCAGAAAGCAGATGGCTGCTGCATCTGAGAATGCAGCAGCCATTCTGTCATCTCTGCTGTTGGCAACTCCGGATCCTCAAAGGTTGAAGCCTGCAGAAAGTAGCAAAGGTAAGGAAACTTTTTCCAACACTTTACACTCTCACCTCTTATACTTACCTGTCCACACTTGCACCCATTACTCACCTCTACAGCTGACATTTCGACCCCTCTCACCCCCGCAGACCCACTGCTCGCCTTGCTGACCCTGGCGAGGTTCGCAGCCGTCAGGAAGCCCGCAATTGCAGGCGTAAAATGGGGAAAAAGCCTCAAAACTGCCCTGTTAACAGGCAGTTAATTGGCTCTAATCCCCTTCCCGCCTCGAGGAGACGGGTCCCTGCGCGACTCGGGAACCCGCCTCCCGGGAAGATGGCACGGAGGTGGGTTGGTACCCGCTCCCAGTTTCTGACATTTTCCCGGCAGTCCCACCTCCATACCCGCCTCCCCAGGGCTGGGAAAATTCCCCCCATAGTGTTTGTCACTGGATTAGTAATCCAAAGGCCTGGACTAATGATCCAGAGACATGAGTTCAAATCCCACCACGGCAGCTGGGGAATTTAAATTCAACTAAATAAATCTGGAATAAAAAGCTAGTATCCATAATTGTGATCTTACCCGGTCTGGCCTATATGTGACTCGAGACCCACAGCAATGTGGTTGACTCTTAACTGCCCTCTGAAATAGCTTAGCAAGCCACTCAGTTGTATTCAAGAAGGCGGCTCACCGCCACCTTCTCGAGGGCAATTAGGGATGGACAGTAAATGCTGGCCTTGCCGATGACGTCCACATCCTGTGAATAAATAAAAACAAAATTAATTTTCAGTGTAACTCGGCTATTTTAATATAGTTTCCTCCAAGAAAATAGAAAAAGCATTAAGTTGGAACATAATCGACAAACCGAAGAACTCTCACTGCAAGGTTCCCAGATAAATAGTGGCTTGGGTAAACCAGATTTGTTTGATTGTGTTTGGGTCTCAATTGTTACTGTGCATTGCAAAACTATGTAATGGTCATTTTAAGCAAATGCTTCTGACAAAATATTTTATGTGCCAGCCAACTCTTAGCTTTTCAACATTGTTGGCTTCTGGTTACTGCCTGTAGGTATTTTAATCTGTAAATATTTTACTCTGTAATGTAATGCCTTGGACATTCTTCTACTTGATGTAAATTAAATAATGCAGTGCCAGTTTAATATCAATCAGGTTTATAGAACTGAACAATGATTACCACTGGAGAGAAGAATTAATTCTATTATTAGTGCATTAATCTTTTAAATCAATCATTAATGTATAATTTAATGATGTGCACAAAATAATTAACATGCACAGCAGTTAACCTAATTTAATAAAATGGACAATATTCAGGGACACATTACCACTTCATGAGACAGGTGCATCACATTTGCCTTACTTAAATTGAGATAGCCCACAAAGTGCATAGGGGCAGTTAGAGACCAGCTGCAATTTGAGTTGATAGCTATTGTGTCAGATATCTGTTACCTAAAGCTTATACAGAGAATGGTAGGTTCCAGATTATTTTTGCTTATCTCTTAAGTGCGATTTTAAAGTTAAATGTTTAAATATGTCTGTCAGCAGCTTTATGTATCTTCTCGGACTATTGTGAATTACCATAAGAAAACTGAAATATTGGGAATCTGGATGTTACCTTTTTGACTTGAGATCTTTAACTGCTTTGTTCTGCACTGCTATTAATGATGGTTACAATATAACTTTCATCTGCGTGTTTGCTGTAATTCTTGTGAATATTTTCATGTATCCTCAGGATCGGTTTTGAGTTTTTGGTTTTAGGAACATGAATCATAATTGCAACAAAACAGTATAAACCAGCTTGTGTTCATTTATAACCCAATTAGTATTTAAACGTTAATAACTGGTGCTTTCAATTTTCTTTGTTTTGGATGTGTGTGCAGTTTTAGTGCTACTTAGGAAATATCAAAAGCACCAATATGTCACTGGCAATTTTGATGTCAGATTTTTTTGTTAGCTTTTGATGACAAGAAACACAATATAACCTTCATGAATGTTTTCGGTTTTAATTTGGGAAAGGAAGCACTGTGAGCCACTGGGAAGAAACTGTTATACATTGCATTTGCTCAACCCCAGCATCACAAGACACTTACCCCACTGAGTGTTAGCACATACAGATTCACTTAGACTGGAGTATTTAAAGTTTTCTGCTTTTCCATTATTTATATCATACATTTCTATAACGTAGGCAACGTCATTTTCATAACACACCTACTAGAAATTGACCAAGAATGGTCAAATTCTCTGCAACCTAGGCCAGAAGGGAACATGCACATATTGATACTAAATAACAAAACTTTTAAGCTATTAAGTGCTGAATTGCAGTTTGAAATCTGGCCAAACCAAATCCTGTTGATATTTAATGTTTTATTCTTTTGAATTCTGTGGTTGCAGCATGGTCGCTACTTCTTCAGGCGGTGCTGTACTCCGCCCTCCTTGATATTGGTCCATTAGATTAAAAAGTTACACATCCTGCCAGTGGACTTTGGACTTGGTTTCTTAAATCACATGACTTTTCAGCACACGGCCCAGTCAAAACTCTACCAAGAAGACCCATACGAACTCTTAAAATGTTGGAACATGATCCTGAAAAAAAGGTCCTTTCTCCATACATTGCTGAATCCTCCATACCAATCGCTGCCAATCGAACATGATTCAGTTAGGATCCAAAGCACAAATGCTCCAGGTTAGGTAGCAGTGTGCAAGATATATGGCTTGAAATTCGTTCAGGCCAATTTTTAGGCGCCTAATGGATGCAAGGGAGCATCCAAAGACAGAGGCCTGAGGATCACAAAAGATTAGTCCTTAGGCTTCATCTAAATATTGCCGGTGCCAGTTGTGCATCCACAGTCAGCTCGTCCAACTGAATAAGCGAATTTCGGGCCGCCTGCCTCTCTGGCAGTGGCCTTTGGGTAAGTCCTGGTTGGCGGAGGGCAGCGGGAGGGGGACTGATCGTGGCCATCAAAAGTGCCGTATAGCCACGGGAATGTGCCTCCTTCTGGGTCCAAATCAGTATTTAAAAAAAATAAATTTAAATTTAACCTTTCCATCTCAAACTGGCGTTGGGCACCTCATTAGCACTTGCAAGGATCCTAATGCCTGTTTAAGGCAGCTACCCGAGGTGCCTGAAAAATGGCCTGACCCAATATTGGGTCGGACATTTTACAGGCATCCTTGAGACACAGGATATTGGTCATTGAAATTGGGTCTCGTTGCACCTATTTTATTCAGTGAGATCCAATTTCTACTTTATCATATCCTTTTGTGGTCCATGCAGCCTCTAGCACCTTCAAAAAAAAATTGTTGTCCATTGTAGCAATAGTCTATTGTAGCAGAATACAGCTATAATGGTTTCATAAGAACATAAGACGTAGGAGCAGGAGTAGGTCATTTGGCCCCTCGAGCCTGCTCTGCCATTCAATACGATCATGGCTGATCTGATCTTGGCCTCAACTCCACTTCCCTGCCCGCTCCCCATAACCCTTGACTCCCTTACCATTCAAAAATCTCTCTATCTCCACCTTAAATATATTCAATGACCCAACCTCCACAGCTCTCTGGGGAAGAGAATTCCAAAGATTCACGACCCTCAGAGAAGAAATTCCTCCTCATTTCTGATTTAAAAGGGTGCCCCCTTATTCTGAAATTATGCCCCCTAGTTCTAGATTCCCCCACGAGGGGATACATCCTCTCTGCATCTACCCTGTCAAGCCTCTTCAGAATCTTATATGTTTCAATAAGATCGCCTCTCATTCTTCTAAACTCCAATGAGTATAGACCCAACCTGCTCAACCTTTCTTCATAAGACAACCCCTTCATCTCTGGAATCAACCTCATGAACCTTCTCTGAACTGCCTCCAATGCAAGTATATCCTTCCTTAAATAAGGAGACCAAAACTGTACGCAGTACTCCACCTAGGTGTGGTCTCGCCAACGCCCTGTACAGTTGTAACAGGACTTCCCTACTTTTATACCCCATTCCCTTTGCAATAAAGGCCAACACTCCATTTGCCTTCCTAATTACTTGCTGTACCTGCATGCTAACTTTTTGTACAAGGACCCCCAGATCCCTCTGTACCTCAGCATTTTGTAATCTCTCCCCATTTAAAAAAAATAATTTGCTTTTTTCTTTTTCCTACCAAAGTGGATAACCTCGCATTTTCCCACATTAAACTCCATCTGCCATATTTTTGCCCACTCACTTAGCCTATCTATATCCCTTTGGAGATTCTTTGCATCGCCCACACAATTTGCTTTCCCACCTATCTTTGTATCATCAGTAAATTTGGTTACATTACACTCAGTCCCTTCATCCAAGTCATTAATATAGATTGTAACTAGTTGAGGCCCCAGCACTAATCCCTGTGGCACCCCACTAGTTACAGTTTGCCAACCTGAAAATTACCCATTTATCCCGACTCTCTTTTCTGTTAGTTATCAATCCTCTATCCATGCTAATATATTACCCCCAACCCTGTGAGCTGTATTCTCCTTTTTTCCCCCTAATCCACAGATGAAGTACTTTGTTCATTTTTAATATACATTTGCCTTCAGTCTTCCATGGTCTCCTCTGTAAAAGAGTTGGTATGAATCCAGAATAAGGCTTTGTATTCCCTGGAGATCTTGTGGATTGCATACTTCTGTGAGGATTAAAAAGTAAAAATGCATCGTGTTCTTTGGTTTCTTGTATTTTGGATAGGCGCATATCTATAAGTCGAAGATGAACTACTTTCAGTGACTTGAGAAAAAGCGTACAGGAGATGGGTAATTAATTCAAAATTTGAGCTCTGGTTTTCCATTCTTCCTACAGCTACTGGAAAATGCAGTGATAATTTGACACTTTTTTAAAGTCCTGGGTGAGACATGGCCGATGGTCACGGGATAAAAGCTGGTAAAACAACTAAAACACTTCTCTATGGTAAAATGGTGTGATCAGTGCCTGAATTTGCAATTAAAGCAAATTGTGTCAGGGTACTGATTAGCACATTGGAATGAGGCTTCTGCCTGAAGCAGGCAGGTGCCTGGGCCACCCGTGTAGAAGCCCCAGGAAAATAGCGGTGGGCAAGAATTGACTGAGAATGGGCAGTAAGTAAATCATCGTAAATTACATAAAACATATTTGTATCCCATTGTGCATTTGCAAACGAATGAAAGTGGGTTTCAAACATTTTTTCATGAAGATTGTTCTGCTCCTTAAAATGCCCATATAAAATTCTCCAGATCATTAATGAGAAGTTTGCTTACTACACTTATTTATTTTCATCAGACTTACCTGTTATGTGGAAGGGAGAATTAATAGGGTTTTATGTCTAATTTTTTCTGGAATTGAGGTTAAGATGATGGTGATTCATTGATTATTCTGTGTTTCTTCCCCTTGACCCCCATCCTGAATCTCAATATTTGATAAGTCAACCTGAGTCAACTATTATGTCATCCAACTTTTGCCCTGCCTAATTATAAATATAAACTTCAATAATATTCTAACACAAAAAACGTAATATAATGTTGAAGGACTGCTGAAGCTGAGCCAAGCCTAGTATATGAACCGGTTGCTTGATTGAATTCTTGAATGGTTACGAAAATCCCAGTATTATACTCATTGAATTTTTTGTGTTAAACTCTGCCATCAACCCAACTTTAACTAGTTGATAATGACTTGGTCTGTGATGGAATGATGCAATTTTTATTCTTCCAAGAAACCATTTTTAGAACATTGGATTTTGTTCCATAATTTTAAAAAAAACCTCCCCTTTTGTTTCCTCACCAAGAAGTTTCTAACGCTCTAGAAGATGACATTTCTTCTCTGAAATCCATTCAAGTACCCAGAAACTTTATTTCTAATCACAAACTGCACAATACATTTTCCAAGTACTGTATTACTGATGATGTGTAGGAAATGTTGCAGTGTAAACTTTTAATGAACTTCCCCAAGTTTATGTTCTTAATGTTTTTTTTAAAATTATGATTTATTTTGCCTGAATTAGCTCCATTTGGGGAGGGTATTCTTTCTCTTCTGAATACTTGAAAGAAGTAATCATTCGGAATGTTCGCTATTTTATGCTTGTGATCTGTTTCGAGCCTGTTTCTATTCTTCCCCTCTTACTGTTGAAGCACTGTAAGAACTTACTGTTGTGTTTTGCCTCTGCAGCTATGCTATCTTCTAGTCCCTTCTTTGCCCCTCTGATCAACATGCTTTAAACATTTTTTCTGCATGTTTTCATATTCACCCACTGTTGAAGGTTGTGTCTGTTTAGTCTGAGCTTGCTGGCTTTAGCTGTGCATTTATTCTGCATGCTCAACATTATGCTTTTAAAGCTGCTCCACTTGTCCTCTATTGAAATGTTGTTGAACAACCTACCCCAGTCAATTTGCTTAAATTGTTCTCATTTTTGATTTAAAGCCCATTTATAGTTACATACCCAGCTCTTGATTTTCAGTATTTCTGAATCTGGATGATGTTGAATGTAATCATTCTGTGATCCCTGTTCCATAAGGGTCCTGCAACTTTCTTTTTCATTATGTCCTCTGGGTCATTTATCAAAATCAGATCAAGATGAACACTACCTATTATGTCTTAGAAACATGGAAGATAGGAGCAGGAGTAGGCCATTCGGCCCCTCGAGCCTGCTCCGCCATTCGATGAGATCATGGCTGATCATCCAAACTCAGTACCCTGTACCTGCCTTCTCCCCATATCCCTTGATACCTTTAGCTTTAAGAAATATATCTAACTCATTCTTGAATATATTTAATGACTTGGCCTCAACTACCTTCTGTGGCAGAGAATTCCACAGGTTCACCACTCTCTGGGTGAAGAAATTCTTCCTCATTTCTGTCCTAAATGGCTTACCCGTTATCCTTAGATTATGACCACTGGTTCTGGACTCTCCGACCATCGGGAACATTCTTCCTGCATCTAGTTTGTCCAGACCTGTCAGAATTTTATATGTTTCGATGGGATCCCCTCTCATTCTTCTATACTCCAGCGAGTATAAGCCCAATCGACCCAATCTCTCCTCATATGTCATTCCTGCCATCCCAGGTATCAGCCTTGTGAATCTTTGCTGAACTCCTTCCATGGCAAGAACATCCTTCCTCAGATAAGGCGACCAAAACTGCACACAGTACTCAAGGTGTGGTCTCACCAAGGCCCTGTACAACTGCAGCAGGACATCCCTGTTCCTATACTCAAACCCTTTCGCTATGAAGGCCAACATACCATTTGCCGCCTTCACCGCCTGCTGCACCTGCATGCTTACCTTCAGCGACTGGTGCACAAGGACACCCAGGTCTCATTGCACTTCCCCTTCTCCCAATCTATTGCCACTCAGATAATAGTCTGCCTTTCTGTTTTTGACACCAGAGTGGATAACCTCGCATTTATCCACGTTATATTGCATCTGCCACGCTTCTGCCCACTCACCCAACCTGTCCAAATCATCCTGGAGTTTCTCAGTATCCTCCTCGCAGCACACACGCCCAGCCAGTTTTGTGTCATCTGCAAACTTGGAGATATTACATTTAGTTCCCTTATCTAGATCATTAATGTATATTGTGAATAGCTGGGGTCCAAGGACCGAACCCTGCAGTACCCCACTAGTCACTGCTTGCCACTCGGAAAAAGACCCATTAATTCCTACTCTCTGCTTTCTGTCCGCCAACCAGTTCTCTATCCAAGTCAATACCTTGCCCCCAATCCCATGTGCCTTAACTTTACACGCTAATCTCTTATGTGGGACCTTATCGAAAGCCTTTTGAAAGTCCAAATACACCACATCTACTGGTTCTCCCTTATCTATTTTCCCAGTTACATCCTCAAAAAATTCCAGTAGATTAGTCAAGCACGATTTACCTTTTGTAAATCCATGTTGACTTTGTCCGATCCTGTCACTGTTTTTCAAGTGCTCAGCTATTACATCCTTTATAATGGACTCTAGCATTTTCCCCACTACCGATGTCAGGCTTACCGGTCTGTAATTCCCCACTTTCTCTCTACCACCCTTTTTGAATAGTGGGGTAACATTAGCTACCCTCCAATCCATGGGTACAGTTCCAGATTCCATCGAATGTTGGAAGATGATCAGCAATGCATCTACTATTTCTAGGGCCACTTCCTTAAGTACCCTAGGATGTAGATTATCAGGCCCTGGGGATTTATCGGCCTTCAATCCCGTCAATTTCCCTGCAAATACTGATTTCTTTCAGTTCCTCCCTTTCATCAGACCCTATGTTCTCCAACAAGGGAGGTTATTTGTGTCCTCCTTTGTGAAGACAGAACCAAAATATGCATTTAATTGGTCTGCCATTTCTTTGTTCCCCATTATAACTTCCCCCGCTTCTGACTGCAAGGGACCTACACTTGATTTCACTAATCTTTTTCTCTTCACATATCTATAAAAGCTCTTAGTCAGTTTTTATGTTCCCTGCAAGCTTAATTTCATATTCTATTTTCCCCTTCTTAATTAATCCCTTTGTCCTCCTTTGTTGAATCCTAAACTGCTCCCAATCCTCAGGGTTACTGCTTTTTCTGGCCAATTTATATGTCCTCTCCTTGGATCTTATGCTATCCCTAATTTCCCTTGTTAGCCACGGTTGAGTCACCCTTTTTGTTTTATTCTTATGCCACACTGGGATGAACAAATTCTGTAGTTCATCCATGCAGTCTTTGAATGTTTGTCATTGCCTATCCACCGTCAACCCTTTGAGTGACATTCCCCAATCAATCCTACCTAATTCGCGCCTCATACCATCGTAGTTTCCTTTATTTAAATTCAGGACCCTAGTCTCTGATTCAACTACTTCACTCTCCATCCTAATGAAGAATTCTATCATATTATGATCACTCTGACCCAAGGGGCCTCGTACAACAAGATTGCTAATTAATCCTTTCTCTTTACATAATACCCAGTCTAAGATGGCCTGATCTCTGGTTGGTTCCTCGACATATTGTTCCCGAAAACCATCCCGTAAACATTCTAGGAATTCTTCCTCCACAGTATTTTTACTAATTTGGTTAGCCCAATCTATATGTAAATTAAAGTCACCCATGATGACTGCTGTGCCCTTACTGCATGCTTCTCTAATTTCCCTTTTAATGCCGTCCCCAACCTCCGTATTACTGTTTGGAGGTCTATATACCACTCCCACTAACGTTTTCTGCCCCTTGTTATTTCTCAGTTCTACCCATACAGATTCCGCATCATCAGAGCTAATATCCTTCCTTTCAATTGTGTTAATCCCCTCTTTAACCAGCAATGCTACCCCACCTCCTTTTCTTTTTTGCCTATCTTTCCTAAATATTGAATACCCCTGGATGTTGAGTTCCCAGCCTTGGCCACCCTGGAGCCATGTTTCTGTAATCCCAATCAAATCGTATTCATTTACCTCTATTTGCGCAGCTAATTCATCCACCTTGTTCCGAATGCTCCTTGCATTAAGACACAAAGCCTTCAGGCTTGTTATTTTAACGCTCTCAGACCTATATGAATTATTATTTACTGTGACCATGTTTGATTTAAACCGTTGAGTTCTTTGCCTTCTACTTTTGGTTTTTCTCCTTCCTGTCTTTTGCTTTTATCCTTGTTTCCCTTTCCTCTGTCTCCCTGCTCAGGTTCCCAACCCCTGCCATTTTAGTTTAAACCCTCCCCAACAGCACTAGCAAACACTCCCCCTAGGACATTGGTCCCGGCCCTGCCCAGGTGCAGACCGTCCCGTTTGTACTGGTCCCACCTCCCCCAGAACCGGTTCCAATGTCCAAGGAATTTGAATCCCTCCCCCTTGCACCATTCCTCTAGCCATGTATTCATTTGAAATATCCTCCTATTTCTACTCTGACTAGCACGTGGCACTGGTAGCAATCCTGAGATTACTACCTTTTGAGGTCCTATTTTTTAATTTACCTCCTAACTCCCTATATTCTGCTTTTAGGACCTCATCCCGTTTTTTACCTATATCGTTGATGCCTATGTGCACCACGACAACTGGCTGTTCGCCCTCCCCCTCCAAAATGTTCTGTAGCCGCTCTGAGACGTCCTTGACCCTTGCACCAGGGAGGCAACACACCATCCTGGAGTCTCGTTTGCGGCCGCAGAAACGCCTATCTATTCCCCTTACGATTGAGTCCCCTATCACTATAGCTCTTCCACACTTTTTCCTCCCAGCCTGTGCAGCAGAGCCACCCATGATGCCAGGAAGTTGGCTGCTGCTGCTGCTTCTTTGACCTACTGTGTCTTGAAGCAGTCATACATTACATTTCAGCATGGCCTTTGACAAGGTCCCACATGGCAGACTGGTCAGAAAAGTAAAAGCCCATGGGATCCAAGGGAAAGTGGCAAGTTTGATCAAAAATTGGTTCAGTGGCAGAAAGCAAAGGCTAAGGGTTGACATGTTTTTGTGACTGGAAAGCTGTTTCCAGTGGGGTTCCGCTGGGCTCAGTACTTGGTCCCTTGCTTTTTGTGGTATAGATCAATGATTTAGACTTCAATGTAGGGGGCATGATTAAGAAGTTTGCAGATGATACAAAAAATGGCCGTGTGGTTGATAGTGAGGAAGAAAGCTGTAGACTGCAGGAAGATATCAATGGACTGGTCTGGTGGGCAGAAAAGTGGCAAATGGAATTCAGTCTTGAGAAGTGTGAGGTAATGCATTTGAGGAGGACTAACAAGGCAAGGGAATACACAATAAATGAGAAGTTTAGAGGAACAGAGGGACCTTGGAGTGCATGTCCACAGATCCCTGAAGGTAGCAGGACCGTTAGATAAGGTGGTTAAGAAGGCATACAGGATACTTTCCTTTATTAGCCGAGGCATAAAATATAAGAGCAGGCAGGTTATGCTTGAACTGTATAAAACACTAGTTAGGCCACAGCTAGAGTACTATGTCGTCGTCTTCTACTATATACAGTTCTGGTCACCACATTACAGGAAAGATGTGATTGCACAAGAGAGGGCGCAGAGAAGATTTACGAGGATGTTGCCAGGACTGGAGAATTTTAGCTATGAGGAAAGATTGGATAGGCTGGGGTTGTTTTCTTTGGAACAGAGGAGGCTGAGGGGAGACTTGATTGAGGTATATAAAATTGAGGGGCTTAGATAGAGTGGATAGGCAGGACCTATTTCCCCCAGCAGAGAGGCCAATAATCAGGGGGCATAGATTTAAAGTAATGGGTAGAAGGATTAGAGGAGTTGAGAACTTTTTTCACCCAGAGGGTGGTGGGAGTCTGGAACTCACTGCCTGAAAGGGTGGTAGAGGCAGAAAAGCTCATCACGTTTAAAAAGTACTTGGATATGCACCTGAAGTGCCGTAACCTACAAGGCTACGGACCAAGAGCTGGAAAGTGGGATTAGTCTGGATAGCTCTTTTTTTGGTTGGCACGATGAGTCGAATAGCTTCCTTCTGTGCCATAAATTTCTGTGGTTCTATGATTTACAAATTCTGACTTTCACATTTGGGTTTTCCTGATTTATGAAATCGCCCATTAACACAACTTTCCTGTTCTCTCATATCCGACCTATCTGTCGTCGTCTTTGTGCTGACCTGGTGGTCTGTAGCATATCCCTAGTGTCAGCTTGGATTTTTCATATTAGAAATGTTTAACTAGAGTAGTTAATTGTACAGCATTCTATCTCCCACAGGATGAAAGTGCGTGCATGGGAAAATAATGCAATCTGGTTCAGTTCGGCTACTTTTCTAGATTTTACACATTTACCCGCATTGAAATGTTTTTTTTTCTTTTGGGGGAGGGGATAGAGTTGTGTGATTTTTATAGTGATATATTGTCCTAGACTCAGCTTCCATAATGTGAGTAGCGCTTCTTAAGGTCTTAATTTATAATTTATGAGCATTATACCACTCTCTAATTTTAATGTTTGCCTACATTGAATTTTGTAAATGGGTGCAGAGATTTCGGGTCACAAACCATAATCTGTGTCCCACAAATATGTGGCACAACATATTAGAGTGCCATTCACTGTTGGAATGAGCCGTGTGCTCAGTTATATGCAGTTCTTTAATATTCAAACTCTGTTGTGCTTTATTTTCATGCCATAGGTTTCATTTTATTAGGTCTCTGGATAGGAGAAACTACGTCTAACTTACTTATTATAACTCTTGTACGCAGGTGGGCCTCAATACGGTGGCAGACCTGCCTAGATTAAAGTTGTATACCTTGACTCTATTTGTTGTTTGCAAACTGGCGCAAAACTGCTTGTCTTTGATTTTCAACAATTTCTGTATGACTTTTCTGCTCAAATGTTCATATTGGCAAATCTAAACTAAATGACGTCTTTATGTTCAGTTAGTTGCTGAAAAGTAATCTTTACTGTTTTTTTTTTGCCTTGGTCTGTGTGCGTGCATCAGATAAGAACAGCAGCACAAGAAGAGACATATTCATTTGAAATAGCTGCATTCTACGCCATAGAAGCAGTAAAGGGTAGGCACTAGAATAGTTGTCAGAAGTCTGCTCGAATGTACTTTAAAAAATTTGTTCATGGGATGTGAGCGTCGCTGGTAAGGCCAGCATTTATTGCCCATCCCTAATTACCCTTGCGAAGGTGGTGGTGAGCCGCCGCCTTGAACCGCTGCAGTCCATGTGGTGAAGGTACTCCCACAGTGCTGTTAGGGAGGGAGTTCCAGGAGTTTGACCCAGCGACGATGAAGGATCGGCGATATACTTCCAAGTCAGGATGTGTGTCACTTGGAGGGGAACTTGGAGGTGGTGGTGTTTCCATGCGCCTGCTGCCCTTGTCCTTCTAGGTGGAAGAGGTCGCGGGTTTGGGAGGTGCTGTCGAAGAAGCCTTTTGGTGACTTGCTGCAGTGCATCTTGTAGATGGTACACATTGCAGCCGCGGTACGCTGGTGGTGGAGGAAGTGAATGTTTAAGGTGGTGGATGGGGTGCCAATCAAGTGGGCTGCTTTGTCTTGGATGATGTCGAGCTTCTTGAGTGTTGTTGGAGCTGCACTCATCCAGGCATGTGGAGAGTATTCCATCACTCTCCTGACTTGTGCCTTGTAGATGGTGGAAAGGCTTTGGGGAGTTAGGAGGTGAGACACTCGCTGCAGAATACCCAGCCTCTGACCTGCTCTTGTTGCCACAGTATTTATGTGGCTGGTGCAGTTAAGTTTCTGGTCAATGGTGACCCCCCCCCCCACCCCCCCGGATATTGATAGTGGGGGATTCGGCGATGGCTATGCCGTTGAATGTCATGGGGCGGTGGTTAGGCGCTCGCTTGTTGGAGGTAGTCATTGCCTGGCACTTGTGTGGCGCGAATGTTACCTGCCACTTATCAGCCCAAGTCTGAATGTCGTCCAGGTCTTGCTGCATGCGAGCATGGAATGCTTCATTATCTGAGGAGTTGTGAACGGCTCTGAACACTGTGCAGTCATCAGCGAACATCCCCACTTCTGATGTTATGATGGAGGGAAGGTCATTGATGAAGCAGCTGAAGATGATTGGGCATAGGACATCGCCCTGAGGAACTCCTGCAGCAATGTCCTGGGGCTGTGATGATTGACTTCCAACCACCACAACCATCTTCCTTTGCGCTAGGTATGACTCCAGCCAGTGGAGAGTTTTCCCCCCGATTCCCATTGACACCAGTTTTACGAGGGCTCCTTGATGTCAAGGGAGTCACTTTCACCTCACCTCTGGAATTCAGCTCTTTTGTTTATGTTTGGACCAAGGCTGTAATGAGGTCTGGGGCCTAGTGGTCCTGGCGGAACCCCAACTGGGCATCAGTGAGCAGGTTATTGGGGAGTAAGTGCTGCTTGATAGCACTGTCGATGACACCTTCCATCACTTTGCTGATGATTGAAAGTAGACTGATGGGGCAGTAATTGGCCGGATTGGATTTGTCCTGCCTTTTGTGGACAGGACATACCTGGGCAGTTTTATACATTGTCAGATAGATGCCAGTGTTATAGCTATACTGGAAAAGCTTGGCTAGAGGCGCGGCTAGTTCTGGAGCACAAGTCTTCAGCACGACAGCTGAAATGTTGTCGGGGCCCATAGCCTTTGCTGTATCCAGTGCGCTCAGCCGTTTCTTGATATCACGTGGAGTGAATCGAATTGGCTGAAAATTGGTTTCTGTGGTGGCGGGGACCTCAGGAGGAGGCCGATATGGATCATCCACTCGGCTCTTCTGGCAGCAGATGGTTGCAAACGCTTCACCTTTGACTTTTGCACTCGCGTGCTGGGCTCCACCATCATTGAGGATGGGGATATTCATGGAGCCTCCTCCTCCCTTTAGTTGTTTAATGGTCCACCACCATTCACAACTGGATGTGGCAGGACTGCAGAGCTTTGATCCGTTGATTGTGGGATCGCTTAGCTCCTGTCTATAGCATGCTGCTTCCACTTTTTAGCATGTATGTAGTCCTGTGTTGCAGCTTTCCCAAGTTGGCACCGCTTTTTTAGGTACACCTGGTGCTGCTCATGGCATGCTCTTCTACACTCCTTATTGAACCAGGGTTGGTCCCCTGGCTTGATGGTAATGCTAGAGTGAGGTTACAGATTTTGCTGAAAACGTCATAATAGGAAATTATTAAAGGTCAACAGTTTAGTTTGTCATTGTGAAACTGCTTTGTGATCAGGATACATGCTAGTTTTGTTCACAAAACTAGCATGTTAAAATGCTGAAGGAATAGTATCCCTTGTTAAACATGCAGTATGTCTTCCTTCCGACAAAGTGTGTTGATTTCAATTTTAAATTATAATTTTATAACTTTCCTACCTCCAATTGGCTAGTATCTGATATATTGAACTTGTCACTGTACCACCCACTGCCACGCAAATCGTATTTGTCTGCAATTGAGTTGAAATCTACAGCCCCTGTGTGGCTCCACCTGTCTGCTTTTAATATGATCTATCTGGTGGCATAGCAAAAGTACTGGTTACTTAAGAATAGTTTAATTGAATTACTGATGGTGATTGTACCAACATTGCCAATGAAAGTATGCCACTGCTAAATCCTACAATTTTATTCGACCAGTCAATCTTCTGTACGAAAGCATCTTTTGCAATAAAGTAAATTCAGGATCTTCATGCTTAACCATTAATGAAAGGCATACGTGTTTGTTATTGTAAGCTGTTTGTAGAATCATATATGTGAATAATAAATGGCTTGGGTATTAAAGTTTCCTTATACTGTGTAATATATATATTTTTCTCACTAAATTGAAATGTAATTCAGATTTATAAAGCTAAATGTTGAGTAAAATTGAATGTGACAAAAACCATGGAACATTTCATTAACAATTTTAGGAATAAGCTGTAAGCAAGTAGAAATTGGAACCAATGCCTCTTCCTAACCTATAGTACTTACCCCTGTGCTCGCTGACCTACATTGGCTCCCGGTTAAGCAACGCCTCGATTTCAAAATTCTCATCCTTGTTTTCAAATCCCTCCATGGCCTCGCCCCTCCCTATCTCTGTAATCTCCTCCAGCCCCACAACTCCGAGATATCTGCGCTCCTCCAATTCTGGCCTCTTGAGCATCCTGATTTTAATCGCTCAACCATTGGTGGCCGTGCCTTCAACTGCCTAGGCCCTAAGCTCTGGAATTTCTTCCCTAAACCTCTCCACCTCTCTTTCCCCCTCCTTAAAACCTACCTCTTTGGCCAAGCTTTTGTCATCTGCCCTAATTTCTCCTTATGTGGCTCAGTGTCAAATTTTGTTTTATAACACTCCTGTGAAGCACCATGTGACATTTTACTACGTTAAAGGCGCTGTATAAATACACGTTCACTTGTGTGTTGGTCGCGGGTGTATCAGAGTTTTTCCAGTGAAAACACAAGTACAGGGCTTCTAAATTTCATGTGTAGTCTTTATCATTTTATATTTTTTTCCATCTTTTTTGCCTTTCTTTACCACACCACCCAAAGTCAGAATTGAACTGGTTCATTAATGTCTTTTAGGAGGGGGACCTGACACCCCTCCACCCCTACTATGACTCCTGTCTAGGGTTAGGGTTAGTTGACTCTTAATGCCCTCTGAAGTGGCCTAGCAAGCCACTCCGTTGTTAGGGAAACTAGCGATGGCCATTAATGCAACCTTGCCAGCATCAGCCAAATTCCATGAGCAAATTTTAATGCAGTTGACTGCGATACCCTGACAGCAGCCAGGATGCCTTTGTCTATGGCGCCAGATCTATTTCAAGGAATAGGCACATTGATTGGATGTCCTTTACCCTCCCTGATCTCTTCACCCCTCCACTTTTTCCTCCGCTCTGTGGCATCCACCCCAATGATTTGGAGGGCCAGCTCAAGCGCGTATGGTGATGTTGGTTAATTGGTTTGCCGCCAGTGTGGGTTTTCCATATTTGTGGGAAGCCTCCTTTTAATAAAATTCAAACTTTTAGTATTAGAATATAATGAGGGACACGCCCCTGACCAGCCTACATTCCACCTGATGTGGAAAGATGAGTATAGAGCGTGCAAGTAGTTTGGGGAGCCATATTGACTTGGTGGCAAACATGCAATAGTTACGCGAGGCAAAGGAAACCTTTCTCTTCGGTTGCCACCAAGTTGCAGCTGCAGATTTACAGACATACTTATGATGCGAGGGTTGGGGCAAGTGCTATCCCCACTGCAGTGCAAATGTGGTAACATGCTGTGGACTCAGTAACTTGGTGCATGCGTAGTACAGGCATTCATCTCCTGGTGGTCCCACTTTTGTTAACACTCCTTTGGCACCCTTCCTCAGTCCAGTAAACAAACTTCTCATTTGGTGCCATGAGCTATGGACAAGGGAGGTGGCATTAACATAGTTAGACAATTCCTGCCATGCTTGTTGCACGAAGACTGGGATAGGAGGGTTTCCCTCTGCAAACAAAACATTTCACCTTTCTCTGCAACTACTCCAGTTGCAAATCCACATTTTTGATTGACCAGTTCTTAGCCACAACATTAGGCTCCAGGAAATATTCAACGGCAGCACTTTAAGTGTGGCAGGCCTTTAAAAGCTGCTGCACTCCTCATTCCGCGCTCACCTGTTGTCATAGCAAACTCTGAAAATGATAGCAACGCATAGGGGATGTACTTAAACTATGTTGAATCAGGTGGGTTCTGCAGGCATCTCCGTGGGAATGCTACTTTTTCCTTGCAAATAGGCAGCTGGCCCATATTAACCAGCTTCTCTCCCATCAAACACAGGATACCGGTTGAGAATCACCACAAACTAAACTGCACTTCAAAGTAATTAATTGTCTGTGAAGGACTTTGGGAGATTTCTCAAAGATGTGCTGAAGTACTATACAAGTCTTTCTTTTCTAACATTAGAAATTTAAAGATGGTTCTGTGGACAATCAGGTTTTTTTTAATCCAAATTTAAAGTTTAAAAATTTGGATCTGCAGTGGTTTTGGTTATACTGTAGATGATGAAGTTGTGCCATGTTTATGTTGGTAAACTCAAGAGGGTAGTGGATAGATATTTGACATGGGGGCGATTGAGGGCTATGAGAGAGATTGGTACATAAGGAAAGAGAAATCTGCGTCAATGGCCCAGAAATTCGCCTCTCCGGCTTGCCGCGGGGGTAAGGATCGCGCGCGCTCTTACCCACCGCGCCTGCTGTTGTGTTTTGGGCCCACGGGAACTTCGGGTCCTGGGCCTCTCCCAAGAGCCAGCGCGCAGTGCGTGCGTGTTCCAGGGGCGTAGTTAGTGCGATGCGACCCCTGGGATCACGTGGGCCATGGAGAGCCAATGGCAGCAGACCATCTTTCATTCATAGATTTGACAGGACCTGTCAAATCTGTGAATTGAAATCGGCCCCAAAAGAACAGCTAAACTTAAAATAAATTTTTTAAAAAACCATCACATTTATAAAATAACTATAGTTAAATAAATTAACCACTTTAAACAAAAATTTAAATTTTTGAAAAAATTAAAATACTTTTTAAAAGTTATAAAAATAAACTTACCTTTCTTTAAAGTATCTAAAAAAGATAAACCTGTTGAAAAAATTTAAAATTATACTTAATTAACCACTTACCTTGTTCAAAAGGGGTCTTACGCCTCCTTTTTATTAGCGTAGTATCTTCAATACTTACCCTCGCGTAGAAACCTGAAAAAAAATCTAAGTGTGCTGCATGTGCGCAGCCTCTAGCGCGCACGCGGTTCACCTAGGAACCGCCCCCTTTACCATACTGGAAGTTCCAGTTTCCCGCGCATGCGCAGTGCATGCAGGAAACCGGCACTTCGGGAATCAATATGGGTGCGTACACACTGTGTACTGTGTACTCACGCGGGAAGGGCCGAATTTTTGGGCCATTAAGTTTAGTCGTAAAGGATTGCCTGGGCATATCGCATAATAAAAAAAAATTGGGTGAGTTGGAGCAATTGCCCATATTGGAACCAGCCACATTTTCTATGCACTCTGCCCAGTCAATCCTTTACATCCAAACACAGCAAGAGGAAAATCTACCCCATTATTTGCTGCTCTGATGGACTGGAATGGTCTTTTCCATTCCTATACATCCCAATGTTCCTGAGCGTAAAGAACGGTGTAACCAAGATATTAAACAATAAATCCATGAGTGTCTTTGTTGGATCAGTCTCTTTAGTTCTTAAAATTCCAGGAGCTGGAAATTGTATCCACATTTTTAGATTATAACCAAACTTATCAATGGCATCCTCTCTCATTTGAATTTTTATTTAGGGGATGAAAAGTAATTGTATTCTTAGAACTTTCATTGCGTGTAATATAGGGAAAATTTGTACCGTGCCAAAAATGGATACGTGCGTTTATAGGTGGTGTCCAAACAAAAATGCAAACTAATCTTTTTAGGTCCAAAATTGTGTTAAACTTGTGTTGGTATGAATCCTGTTTTTAATTTGAGATATTTTTAGATCTATTTTCTAAGAGTACTTTACTCTTTGAGGGATTTCCATAAACACCACTCTCGATGCTTTTAGTATGAATTGCTAAATGGTAATCATTTAATGAGGGGGGTGGTTAATTAGATAAAAGGCTTTTTAGTTAACTGAGAAGTTTGCTAGGATCATTTGTGGTTGAAGCCAATGTTTAATACAGCGGCAACTTTCTATTCTATTCTGAAGGTCACCAACTCTATATATAGGTAAGTATGTAGTTGTCTTGATTCTGGTCTGTCTGTGAAGTATGGTAAACCAGCAGTGAAGTTTGTTGTATGATAGCTGCTAGCATGAGATTGGTTTTTAAAAAAAACTATATTCTATTTAGTTGAAGGAAAAAAATCACGCCGCTGCTTTAAATGATTGCAGATCTGTACCTGATGAAGTGGCTTTTTAGAGCAATGATCTGCAAAATGAAGGGTTCAGCCAATGCTTTTATCTGATTGGTGCTCCAGATGGAATTTTGTAAATACTGTAATACAAGTACAAGAGAAATTGATCACTGAGGATTTAAAACTGCAGAGCATCTTGCAGAATTCACGACAAAATGAAGAATTATCTAAAGGTGCAGAATAGTTATAATTATCAGCCAATTCCACTATTGTCTGTCAGGACTTTTAATTAAAAATTTGTGTTGTTTTACAGATCTTTAAATCATCACACAGACTTCAAAAATATTTGGACCAGGCCACTCTACATTCCACTACTATTCCTTTTTTTTAAATTTAATTTTTGTTCTTAAAGCAATCACTATTAGTGTGGGACCTCTGGGATCGAAGATATGTGATGGAACACACTAAGGATATGTGGAATATTTTTCCATCAGTACATTAGGTTTTTTTTTTAAGTTGTATGTGTGTGTGGTTTTTTTAAGTTTAACAATTTTAGATCCAGTGTGCTTTTATGAATTCTGTAGGATACAATGCCAAGGTTCTTGCTGTATAAACTAATCATGTGATACTAATGACTGCAGTGGTAGGTATTCAGTGGGAAGTGTGATACCAATCAGTCTACTGTGTGTTCTCAAACAAAGTCTGCTCTCAAATACTAAGGAGTTAAGTTACACAAAGATAATATATACATTAAAATGAAAGACATAGTAATGTGTAAATGTGATTTATTTTTAATAAACCAGTATTAGAGCGGACATTTCAATGAGTGGATGCAGTAAATTTAAAGATTCTATTTGAACAAAATGTAACCATTTAACAGAGATACAGTTGTAAACGTTTAACTTAATTTTATTGGGGGGGGGGGGTAATGATTTGAAAAAGATTTTTTATAATTGAGTGCAAATTCAGCTTGAGTGCTACTTGTAGCTAATGTGTGAAAAGCAAAGTGAACCTTACAGAACCTCAGTGTGAAGAGTGTTTAATCTGGTGTTTGTATAAAGTGGTTACAAATGGCAGGGAGATTTTAACTGTAACACTATTTTCAGTAAGAAGTGTGTTTTTTTAAGCTAAACGAAATTTCTCATTATAAATGTGATAAATGTTGGTCAGATTTAGCAATAAAACCTATCAACTGTGATATGTTGTTGTCTATATGCCTTTTAAATAGCCATGTGGCTGAAAATGGACAAACATAATCTTAGTGTATGGTACTCACATTTTTATTAAAAGCAATGTATTAAATTTAAAAAGCCATAAAGTTTGAAAGGTTGTGATATTTGGAATTGAGATGGGTTCACTAAAAATCCCATCGGGGAAGTTGCTAATCTGCAATGTTAGCAAAGGTCGCTTTTAATGACCTATTGCATTTTCATTTTGGCCAAGGATCTCGGCTCTTCTACAGCTGACTTGACAGTCAAAAGTTTACATGTGCACTAACTGACTTTAAGCTAGCAGTTTTAACTTGTCAAAAGCCATGTCGGCATAAAGGAATGAATACCTTGCATTTGCAATTGATGTAATTTTATTCTGTTGCATAAAGTGTAGGTGCAAACCTGTTTAATGTAACATTGTGTCTTTGGATATGTCATTTGTCAGCAATAAAATTTCCTAAAATTACCTACGTGAGTCTTTGTAGTTTTTTATGTAGGTACAATAAATGTAGTCATGGTCTTTGACTCAAATGTAACCATTAAACAGAAGATGTAAATACTTTAGTATTTTACTGGTTTAAAAATGTTTTAGAAATGCAAGTTCAGCTTCATTGCTACCTGCAGCTCTTGTGTACAAAACAATGTGAACCTTACGGAACCTAAGCTACTTATTCAGATTTGTACTGTGCATAGTTTTATGCTTATTTGGCTACATGCAATGAATGCTATTTTATATACTATGCTGTCATTTATATTTTAAGTCTGTAGGAAATGTCACTTTGAAATTTTTATCAAATAGGTAAATTTTCTCTCAACAACTAAATTCAGGCCCAGCTCTGTAACTGGAGAACTTTTATATGATGTTGTGGTTGATCTCCTGTTGTGCTGATGGGGCCTGGTGATTAATACATATTCTAGCCACACACAGTAATTTCTCAACTTTAAAATGAAACATCCATTCAGGTGCCTTGCTTTTAAATGTTTGCATAACTAATTACTTGCATTTCACAATCTCATCGTAACCCCTAAGCTTTCAGTTCAAGTATTACCTGTGTGGTGAGGGATCCATCGCAGTTAACAGAAAACTTGGACCACCCATATTCCACCTCCAAACTATTGCTACTGTTTTGTTTGGGGAGGGGAAAGAAATCTGTATACCCCAAACTCCAGGAAACTTGTACCTCCTTGTCCTAGTTCTGACTGGTAAATATTTACAGTAAAATCTAGTGTATAAGTCATACCCATGTGTGAGATGCTGTTATTTTACAAAAACAATTTATTTAAAAACTCAATGTAGTGGGGTGTACACCACTCCCTTACTTAAAAGAATGGCTGCTCTCAATATTGTTCACAGTATATTAGACACTAAAAGGTAGCACTTAAAATCCAGTTTGCTGCATTGATTGCCATTTCAAATTTAAGCAAAAACACATTATGCAACAATCTGCAGTATCAGTGTATTTTGGATATTTCCTTAACCAACGCAATAATTTTTGTAATCTTCCAGACAAAAGATCTGACTCTGAAGTGAAGAAGGAAGAGAAAGGTAAGCTTCATCTTGTGCACTAACTGCCTGTGGCAACAGTTATTTTGGGTGATTTACCAATTGTTGTTTAGGACATTGAAAAATGTGCATCTTATTGGTACGTAGATAGTTATGCAGTTGGTCAAAGTTACAGTCAGAGTCTTGTATGGCCATTTGGATTTGATCTGATGGGGTGAGAGACAGTTCACTACTTTTAATTGGTTAAGATTGAACATTGTAGTATCAGTAGGAAGTGGTGCACAGAATGAACACTCAGGATCAGCCAGGCTTCACTGAGGTGTAGACCTGCTGTTTGCGGCTCTCATAACACTTGTGTGGTTGTAGAAGCCTTTAATTCGACAACCCCACTCACTTCCTGGTGAACAAGGAAATGTGATGAAGAAACATAGGGGAGGGACATCTAAAAGTCATAAGCCAGAACCAGGTAAAATGTATTCAGGAAGCAAGCATATCAAGTGGATGCATTTAAAGTTGCATCACCGCTAAAATCATTATTGAACATTGGAAAAGGTTCTTAGACCATTTAAGGTCACTTGAAGTTTACTATTTCAGAAAATAGTTCTCATGTAGCCACTTGAGAATTGTTTGCATAATAAATTTACTTGGTGAATTGAAGTGCTGCAATTTAGTATTTTTTTGTTAAAACAACACAGATTACGGGGCAATATAATAGAAGTGTTGAAAATTATGAAAGGATGGGGTAGAGTGGTTAGAAGCAGATAGTTTCCAGTAGTTGAGGGGGTCAAGAATGAGGGGCCATAGATACAAGATTAAATGTAAGAGATTTAGAACAGAAGGCTCAAGAAACTTTTATTTATACAGTTGTAAGGAAGTGGAATTCACATTCAGGGTTAGTGGTTGAGGCAGACACTATGTCAACTTCAAGATTAGATTGAATAGGTGGATGAAGGAAAAGGGTTATGGGAACAGCTTGGGTGAATATGCTTAGAACTATTTGCTCGAGTGAAAGGTAAACACCAGCATGGACTAGTTGGGGCGAATGGCCTGTTTCCCTGTTGCAATTTCTATGTATGCACATGCAAATATTAAGTGGATTTGCCTTGAGCTAAACTGGAAAAAATTGTACCTCCCAGGTTGCCTTTTTTTTTTGCAATTACTTTTGTGATTTTCACAGATGTGGGCTCCTGCACGATTATAATTATTGACTGTCTCAGTTTGGCAAATCTAGTTTGTGGTGGAAAACTTGATTTCATTAAAAGGGAAATTTTGTAGGTGCCTGGAGATGCAAAACTTGCAATCTTTTCACACTAGATGGCACTGTAAATTAAAGAATGACTGACGTTGCCCATTTTGGGTTTGATGTGGAAAATGGCCCAGGCAATTAAAAAAAAAAAAATTGTAAAACCAATGTGTGGTTTTCATCTGTGCATTGCATATATGTAAGAGCATTACCACTGACTACACCATACCATATCTACTTCCAGCAACTCTCTTCCAGCAAGCCATTAAATGGTTAGAGAGGGGAGTCTAGGGATAAATACTTTGAAAGCCAAGTACACTTTGTAACATGCATTTATCTTGATGCTTTTAAAAAAAAAACTCTAGTATATAATTGTGGGGAAAACCTTGTGGATCTCTAAATTGTCTATTTTATAGCATTATATGAACACTTCATAATTTTGGAATTCAAACAGGATATGCTAGAAATGTACAGCAGGTCCATCAACACCAAAAACATTCTGTGACTATGACCATGGTGCATTATCCCTCCATTCTCCTCAAGCTCTCTGCAACATTTGTCAGTTGATTACACTATACTCTTCCAATACCTCTCCCATTGTCCAGCTCTATGGAACTAGCCTAGCTTAGTTCCACTCTTAACTATCCAATTGTGACAGAAGATAGCTTCTTTTCCTGCCCCTGGAGTGTCCCAATGATCTATCCTTGGCCTCTTCTTTCACATCTACATGCTGCTGCCTTGGCAATATCATCCACAGACAAGTGGTCAGCTTCCACATGTACACCAATAACACAGATCTATGTCAACACCATCTCTTTCAACCCCTCCACTACCTCTCTGCTGTCAGACTGCTTGTCCAATATCCAGTCTTAAATGAGCATCAATTGCATCCAGCATAGCTTTGGAAAGACTGATTCCATCATCTTTTGCCCCTGCCAAAAACTCCATACCTTCACCACTGATTTCTTCTCCCTCCCTGGCATTTGTTCCAGGCTGAACCAAACTGTTGCAGCCTCAGCATTTGACTCGAGCTGAGCTTCCAATCCAGATCCTCTCCATCACAAACTACTTCCACCTCTAACATCACTCACCTTCACCCCTACCTCAGCCCATCAGTTGCTGAAGCCCTCATTTATGCCTTTGTTATCTCCAGACTCACTTACTTTGTTCTCCTGGCTTCCCATCCTCCACCCTTAACAACTTTAGCTGGTTCACAGTTCGGGGCTCGCATCCTATCCCCCGCCAAGTTCAGCTCCTGAATTGTCCCAGTAGTCGCTGACCTATGTTGGCTCCCAGTTTTTCAACGCCTCAAATTTAAAATTCTCGCCCTTGTGTTTAAATACCTCAACAGCCTTGCCACTTCCCATCTCTATCCTCCTTCACACTTTCCTTCCTTCTGTTCCTCGGATACCAGTCTTTTGTGCATCTTTCTCTTTACTGCACCATTGACTGCTATTCCTTCAGCTGTTTAGGCCCCATGCTCTGGAATACCCTTCCAAACCCACCTCCACCTCCCTCTCCTTTAAGATTTTACTTATAACCCACCTCTATGTTCAAGATTTCAGTCATCCCTCGTAATCTCTTCTTTGGTGCGGTGTAGGTTTTTCTCCTACCTCTGGACTTTTTTTATGTTAAAGCTTCTATATAGATGCTTGTTGTGTGAGTGGTGGTATCAACAATTTGTAAATGAATTGATTATCAGAAGTGTGTTTACTTGCCGTTTACATACAATACCTAACCTTACTGCTACTTTTTAAGAAAATCAGAACAGAAATAAGAGCAGGAGTAGGCCATTTGTCTCTTCAAGCCTGCTCCGCCATTCAATAAGATCATGGCTGATCTTCTACTTCAACTCCACTTACCTGCACTATCTCCATATCCCTTCATTCCCTTAATATCCAAAAAATCTATCAATCTCTGTCTTGAATATGCTCAATGACTGAGCCTCCACAGCCCTCTGGGGTAGAGAATTCCAAAGATTCACCACCCGCTGAGTGAAGAAATTTCTCCTCATCTCAGTCCTAAATGGCCGACCCCTTATTCTGAGACTGTGACCCCTGGTTCTAGACTCCCCAGCCAGGCGAAACATCCTCCCTGTATCTACCCTGTCAAGCCCTGTAAGAATTTTGTATGTTTCAATGAGATCACCTCTCATTCTTCTAAACTCCAGAGAATATAGGCCTAGTCTACTCAATCTCTCCTCAAAGGACAATCCCTTCCCCCGCCCCCCACCCCCCATCCCCGGAACCAGTCTGGTGAAACTTTGTTGCACTCCCTCTATAGCAAGTATATCCTTCCTTAAGTAAAGAGACCAAATCTGTACACCGTACTCCAGGTGTGGTCTCGCCAGGGCCCTATATAATTGCAGTAAGATGTCTTTACTCTTATACTCAAATCCTCTTGTAATAAAGGCCAACATACCATTTGCTTCCCCAATTGCTTGCTGTACCCTATGTTAACTTTCAGTGATTCGTGTACAAGGACACCCAGGTCCCTCTGAACACCAACATTTCCCAATCTCTCACCATTTAAAAAATACTCTTGCTTTTCTATTTTTCCTACCAAAGTGGATAACTTCACATTTCTCTGCATTATATTCCATTTGCCATGTTCTTGCCCACTCACTTAGCCTGTCTATATCCCCTTGAAGCCTCTTTGCATCCTCCTCACAACTTACATTCCCACCCAGCTTTGTATCATCAGTAAATTTGGATGTATTACATTTGGTCCCCTCAACCAAATCATTGATCTAGATTGTGAATAGCTGAGACCCAAGCACTGATCCTTGCGGTACCCCACTAGTTACAGCCTGCCAACCCGAAAATGACCCGTTTATTCCTACTCTCCTGTTTTCTGTCAGTTAACCAATCCTCAATCCATGCTTGTATATTATCCCCAATCCCATGAGCCCTAATTTTGTTTAATAACCTCTTGTGTGGCACCTTATCGAATGGCTTCTGAAAATCCAAATACACCACATCCACTGGTTTCCCCCTTATCTATTCTGCTAGTTACAACCTCAAAATAACAGATTCGTCAAACATGATTTCCCTTTCATAAATCCGAGTTGACTCTGCCCAATCCCGTTATTATTTTCTAAGTGCCCTGTTACCATGTCCTTAATAATAGATTCTAGCATTTTCCCTACAACTGATGTCAGGCTAACTGGTCTGTAGTTCCCCGTTTTTTCTCTCCCTCCTTTCTTAAATAGTGGGGTTACACTTGCTACCTTCCAATCCGTGGGAACCGTTCTAGAATCTATGGAATTTTGGAAAATGACAACCAATGCATCCACTATCTCTGTAGCCACCTCTTTCAAAACCCTAGCATGTAGGCCATCAAGTCCAGGGGATTTATCGGCTTTTAGTCCCATTAATTTCTCCAGTACTATTTTTTACTAATACTAATTTCTTTCAGTTCCTCATTCTTGCTAGACCCTTGGTTCTCCACTATTTCCGGGAAGTTTTTTGCGTCTTCTTCCGTGAAGACAGACACAAAGGCCGGAATTTTGCCGGTCCTCAGAGTGCAGGATTGGAGGCGGGACGGGTAGGAAACCAGCTGTTAACCCGCCTCCAATCAATCTTCCCAAGTGTCAGGTCCCCGATTTGCGCATGGACCCGACACCTAGCGGCAGGAAGAGGATTAAAGCCACTTACCTGGCTGTAACAGGTACTTGATACTTGTTAACAGGCTCTTTTTCAATTTTGCCGCTTCTGCCTCGGGTTCCCCGACGTCCGGACACCACGCCAGATAAGTGTGGCGTGTTGTGAGTCTGTTTCTGCATTGATGACAGCTGCAGAAGTGGTGTGAAGGATCCAATGGTGCACTGGTAAGTTTCAGAGGTAAGAAAATGTTGGGAAAATCATTTTTAATGCATTTACACTTTTCTGTAGGTAGCAATTTTTGAATAAGCTGTCTAGTACCACCTCATTGGGAGAACCTCTCTCACCAGTGACAGATCGCTTCTGCAGCTGCCATCTCTTCGAGCCTATGGAGGGAGTCATTGGAGAGTCTGGGTGCAAGAGCTCACCTTTGTACAGTGATTGACAGCATTGAGGTGCTGCAAACACTGAGAAATGAGCTGTCAAAGAAAAATTGTGCGTGGTCCCTTTTTAGAAAACCGGCAGATGATGCGTCATCAAATGACGTCATCTGACCGGCTTCCTCTTAATTGGCCAGCAAGCCCGCAGGGCGGGCTTCACTAGGCCAGTCGACGTAAAATCACGTCCGAGGGCCGGAAGCAGTTGGGGGCGGGACTGGAAGCCGGAAACCAGCTGACCCGCTCCAAAGCCACATCCATTTACAAAATCGCGGCCAAAGTATTTATTTAATTTCTCTGCCATTTCCTTATCCCACATTATAATTTCCCCTGTCTCAGCCTGTAAGGGACCCACGTTTACTTTCACTAATCTTTTCCTTTTTACATAAAAGCTTTTGCAGTCTTTTTTTATACCTCCCAATAGTTTACTCTCATTCTATTTTCCCTTTCTTTATCAATGTCTTGGTCCTCCTTTTGCTGAATTCTAAAATCCTCCCAAACCTCAGCGTACTACTCTTTTTGGCAACATTATAAGCCTCTTCCTTTGATCTAATACTATCTTTAACTTCTCTTGTTAGCTACGGTTGGACTACTTTTCCTGGGGTTTTTGTGCCTTAAAGGAATGTATATTTGTTGTAAATTATGTATTAATTCTTTAAATGCTAGCCATTGCTTGTCTACCGTCATACCTTTTTAATGTAGTTTGCCAATCTACCGTAGCCAACTCGCCCCTCATACCTATGTAGTTTGCTTTGTTTAGATTTAAGACCCTAGTTTCGGATTTAACTAAATCACTTTCAAACTCAATATAAAATTCAATCATATTATGGTCACTCTTCCCTAAAGGCCCCTTTACTGCAAGGTTATTAATTAACTCTTTCTCGTTGAACAATACTAGATCTAAAATAGCCTGTTCCCTTGTTGGTTCCTCAACATACTGATCTAGAAAACTATCTTGCATACATTCCATGAATTCGTCCTCCACACTATTACTGCAAATTTGGTTTACCCAGTCCAAATGTAGATTAAAGTCCCCCATGATTACTGTATTACCTTTGTTACATGCGCCTCTAATTTCCTGATTTATACTCTGCCCTGCATTACAACTACTGTTTGGGGGCCTATAAACAACTCCCACCAATGTTTTCTGCCCCTTGCTGTTTCTTAGCTCCACCCAAACTGATTCTACTTCTTGATTTTCGGAGCTAAGATCCTTTCTCTCTACTGTCTTTTATCCCATCCTTTATTATCAGGGCTACCCCTCCTCCTTTTCCATTTTGCCTATCTGTTCTAAAAGTTAAGTATCCTGGAATATTTAGTTCCCAACCTTGGTCACATTGCAACCACGTCTCTGTAATGGCTGTTAGATCAAACCTATTAATTTCTATCTGCGCTATTCTTCTATTTTGTTGCGAATGCTTCGCGTATTCAGATATAGTGCCTTTAGCTTTGACATTTCTATTTTTCCCTGATGTCACCTTAGTCACTGATGCCTTATTACCTTTGTTACTCTCTCTGTCCCTTCCTGACCCACTCTGCTTCTTTTTACCCAGAACTCTACTTTGCTCTAGAGCCTTAACATTTCTCTCGCTGTTTTTAAATTTACTCTTTCCTGAATCCTCTTATTTAATTTAAAGCCTTGTATACTGCCCTGGTTCGCCAGGACACTGGTCCCAACGCAACAGCTCCCTCTTTCCCCAGTACTGGTGCCAGTGCCCCATGAACTGAAACCCCTTCCTCCCACACCACTCTTTGAGCCACGCATTTAAACCTCTAATCTGTTTGTCCCTATGCCAATTTGCGCGTGGATCAGGAAACAATCCAGAGATTATTACCTTTTCAGGTTCTGCTTTTTAATTTGGATCCTATTTCCTCAAACTCCCTCAGCAGAACCTCATTCCTAGTTCTACCTATGTTGTTGGTTCCTACGTGGACCACAACAACAATCCTCTCCCTCCCACTCCAAGTTCTCCTCTAGCCGCGAGGAGATGTCTTTAACCCTGGCACGCAACACAACCTTCGGAACTTTCGGTCGCAGCTGCAGAGAACAATATCTATCCCCCTGACAATACTATCCCCTACCACAACTACATTCCCTTTCACTCCCTCCACTTGAATGGCCTCCTGCACAATGGTCAGCTTGCTCATCCATCCTGCAGGCTTTTCCCTCATCCACACA
Source organism: Squalus acanthias (assembly GCA_030390025.1). NCBI lineage: Eukaryota > Metazoa > Chordata > Chondrichthyes > Squaliformes > Squalidae > Squalus > Squalus acanthias. The sequence continues at coordinate 75,076,151 of CM059432.1, read as the reverse complement.
GCAAGAACCTCATACCTGTTGGACAAGAGCAAATGCTGAAGCTCCTCCAGCACTGCACCTGGGGTCCCCTTACCTGCCTGAGTTGCAGTCACACCCTCCTGTCCCTGACCACTAACCGGACCTGTACCACTACCTAATCTAAGGGGTGTGACTGCCCCTTGGATCAAAGTGTCCAGGTAACTCTCCCCATCCCTGATGCCCCGCAATGTCCGCACCTCAGATTTCAGCTCAAAAACTCTGATCTGAAGTTCCTCAAGATGCAGGCACTTACTGCAAACGTGGTTGTCCAGGATCATAATGCTCTCCACAAACTCCCATAATTATATTTCTTTTAAATATAATTAACATAAGAACAAAGAAATAGGAGTAGGGCATACGGCCCTGCGAGCCTGCTCTGCCATTCAGTAAGATCATGGCTTTAATTTTACATCCTACCATGCAAAGTAGTGGACAAAGTGAAGAGAGGTTGGATCAACATAAATGTAATAATGCTAAGTATGGAGGACCAAAGATTTCATGTTGCTGCCTTTGCTTCTTTGTTTTATTTGTGAAGGTTATGCAAACGTCTGTTTTAGAACTTTGCAGTGTGGAAATGACAAGCTAAGTGGCCTTAACGACTGCTGCACCTGATGCTATTATTTGCCATACTGATCAACAGCAGTGTGGTAAATTAAATAAGGCGGTGGTGCTGCTGCCTCCTGTGGCTCCGATACCCAACAGAAGAGGTGGCTTTCACCAGCCACAGCAGAAACTCAGCCTGTCCAAACAGGCAGTGATTTTTTTTTTCTCTCCATTGTTTTCTGTTCCAACTCTGTGGAATCTGCCCTGCACCAGACCCCTCGGTTGATATTACTGAGCCGCCTCTGTTCCTTTTGTATTTGCGCTAGGAGAGTGGCGTTCTTGAACTAGCTCTACCATTTACACTGGTAAATTTGGCACACCTATCCCAGCAGCAGACTTATGAAAAACTGTGTCTTCTGCCAGGATAAACAAATAGGATTTAGCAGGATAAACACCAGGAACTGGCCCTTAGAAACTGATTTTCACAGTATAAAAGAGGATTAAGACTTGATGTGATCACCTTCCCTCACGCAATGTCAAATTCCTGCTCAGTTCGTCCATTAAAGGTACCTTTTTTGAGTGAGTACGTGATTCTTCCAGCAGCGCTCATCAAGTGAAATGGTAGTGCACGCAATCTTTCATGGATCTTTTGATTTGCCTCATCTTCTGGTCTGTTAAATGCACTGAGCTGGTTCCGTGTGTTTGCATTGTGATGCAAAATAGCATTATGAAGGAGCACGCTAGCACACTGAACCAGCTTGGCATCAATTCCCAGAAACAACAACTACTTGCTTTTCTATAGCACTCATTAATTACATCAAGACATGAGTGCTTTTACAGAGCGTTGGATAGTGGGTGGTGAGCAGGTGGTATAGGGAAGGGAAGAAAGAGAATCCAGAGGCAGCAACAGGTTAAAGAGGAGGATCTTGTGGTTTTTGAAGGGAGATGGCAAGCAGAAGTGTATTTCCACAGGGTGGCTGAAGGAGCAGCTGTCAATAGAATAGAATAGAATGGAGGGAGTGAGGAACAAGAAGTAGGCCAGTCCTAGAGGCTGCACATAAGACAGAGTTGGAGGATATCATGGAGCTTGGAGAAGACAGACTGGTAGGGGATGCCAGCCTTCGTGTAGGTTAGGAAACCAGTTGCAACATTCTGGATCAATTGTGGAGAAGTCCAGCTGTGAGGTGATAAAAACATGGATTAGGGTTTTGGCGGTATGGGGTGGGGAGATGAGGACAGAGACAGGCAGTATTACAAAAGTGAAAGAAAATAGTTTTGGTGATAACGGATGTGGGTCGAGTACTGTCAAGGTTCCACAACACCACATGACCGGAAGTGCATAGATGTTAGCTGGAGCCAAAGTGGATGGCTTCATTTTTCCAGCATTAAATTGGAAAAGGTTTTGGCTCATTTAGGCCTTCACGTCAAGCAGTTTGAAATGGTAGCAATAGCTGTAGGCTCGATAGAGGAAGTGGTGGGAAGGTCGAGCTGATAATTATCAGTGTATAAGTGAAAGCTCACCCTGTGTTTCTGGATAACATGTAAATGATGAGACAGAGAAAGCTGAAGATGGAACCTTGGGATACACCAGCGATGACCATGCCAGATCATTTGCCAGGTCCTGCTTCAGCTTACAGCCAGCAGATTTGAGGCTGCAGGGGTAGCTTTGGTATTGGGGAACAGACGGGATGGGAGAGTGTCTGGAATCTGGTGGGTACTGAGCATTGAAGGGGTAGAGGCTAGGTAGTTTAACGGAAGTGTTGATGTCATTCTGATTTGGGGACCAGATTTGGTGCAGAGGGGTCATGTCAAAGATTTGTTGGGGTAACTTTTTCTAGGAAAGTAGTGATGGTTAGGTGCAGGTTAGGCAATAAGGAAGAGAAAGATGAGAAAGTAATTGCAGGGAGTCCTGTTGGTGATTGAGGTCTTGAGGACGTATTTGATTAAGACCCACCACAGTTCCAAGTGCTAGTCGCACGCAATTTTTGTATCTAATCTTATTTGCAGAATGCTTCACAATTCCAGGTGCTAGGAGACGAAAATGGCATGCAAGTCAAATTTAAACAGATGGGGACAATTAAACAGAAGTGTCAGAAGGTGGGAGACAAACATTTAGAAAGCTCTAGAGAGTATTAAAAGGCATTTCAACCCATCAGTAACCTGCAGCCACGGTACGCCGGTGGTGGAGGGAGTGAATGTTTAAGGTGGTAGATGGGGTGCCAATCAAGCGGGCTGCTTTATCCTGGGTGGTGTCGAGCTTCTTGAGTGTTGTTGGAACTGCACTCATCCAGGCAAGTGGAGAGTATTCCATCACACTCCTTACTTGTGCCTTGTAGATGGTAGAAAGGCGTTGGGGAGTCAGGAGGTGAGACACTCGCCACAGAATACCTAGCCTCTGACCTGCTCTTGTTGCCACAGTATTTATGTGGCTGGTCCGGTTAAGTTTCTGGTCAATGGTGACCCCCAGGATGTTGATGGTGAGGGATTTGGCGATGGTAATGCCATTGAATGTCAAGGGGCGGTGGTTAGACTCTCACTTGTTGGAGATAGTCAATGGCTGGCACTTCTGTGGTGCAAATGTTACCTGCCACTTATCAGCCCAAACCTGAACATCGTCCAGGTCTTGTTGCATGCGGGCATGGACTGCTTCATTATCTGAGAAGTTGTGAATGGCACTGAACACTGCAGTCATCAGCGAACATCCCCATTTCTGACCTTATGTTAGAGGGAAGGTCATTGATGAAGTAGCTGAAGATGGTTGGGCCGAGGACACTGCCCTGAGGAACTCCTGCAGTGATATCCTGGGGCTGTGATGATTGACATTCAATCACCACAACCATCTTCCTTTGTGCTAGGTATGACTCCAGCCAGTGGAGAGTTTCCCCCCCGATTCCCATTGACTTCAGTTTTACTAGGGCTCCTTGATGCCACACTCGGTCAAATGCTGCCTTGATGTCAAGGGCAGTCACTCTCCTCTCACCTCTGGAATTCAGCTCCTTTGTCCATGTTTGGACCAAGGCTGTAATGAGGTCGGGAGCCAAGTGGTCTTGGCGGAACCCAAACTGGGCATCAGTGAGCAGGTTATTGGTGAGTAAGTGCCGCTTGATAGCACTGTCAATGACACCTTCCATCACTTTGCTGATGATTGAGAGTAGACTGATGGGACGGTAATTGGCCGGATTGGATTTGTCCTGCTTTTTGTGGACAGGACATACCTGGGCAGTTTTCCACATTGTCTGATAGATGCCAGTGGAACAGCTTGGCTAGAGGTGCGGCTAGTTCTGGAGCACAAGTCTTCAGCACGATAGCCGGGATGTTGTCAGGCCCATAGCCTTTGCTGTATCCAGTGCGTGCAGACGTTTCTTGATATCACGTGGAGTGAATCGAATTGGCTGAAGACTGGCTCCTGTGATGGTGGGGACTTCAGGAGGAGGAGGCCGACATGGATCATCCACTCAGCACTTCTGGCTGAAGATGGTTGCAATCACTTCAGCCTTGTCTTTTGCACTTGCGTGCTGGGCTCCACCATCATTGAGGACGGGGATATTCATGGAGCCGCCTCCTCCCGTTCGTTGTTTAATGGTCCACCACCATTCACGACTGGATGTGGCAGGACTGCAGAGCTTTGATCTGATCCGTTAGCCCTGTCTATAGCATGCTGCTTCCGCTTTTTAGCATGCATGTAGTCCTGTGTTGTAGCTTCCCCAGGTTGGCACCTCATTTTTAGGCACGCCTGGTGCTGCTCCTGGCATGCTCTTCTACACTCCTTATTGCACGAGGTTTGGTCCCCTGGCTTGATGGTAATGGTAGAGTGAGGGATATGCCGGGCCATGAAGTTACAGATTGTGGTGGAATACAATTCTGCTGCTGCTGATGGCCCACAGCGCCTCATGGATGCCCAGTTTTGAGCTGTTAGATCTGTTCTGAATCTATCCCATTTAGCACAGTGGTAGTGTCACACGCCACAGTGTCCTCGGTGTGAAGAGGGGACTTCATCTCCACAATGACTGTGCGGTGGTCACTGCTACCAATACTGTCATGGACAGATGTATTTGCGACAGGTAGAATGGTGAGGACAAGGTCAAGTATGTTTTTCCCTCGTGTTGGTTCTCTCACCACCTGCCGCAGGCCCAGTCTGGTAGCTATGTCCTTCAGTACTCATCCAGCTCAGCCAGTGGTGCTACCGCGCCACTCTTGGTGATGAACATTGAAGTCCCCCACCCAGAGTATATTCTGTGCCCTTGCTACTCTCAGTGCTTCTTCCAAGTGGTATTCAACATGGAGGAGTACTGATTCATCAGCTGAGGGAGGGCAGTAGGTGGTAATCAGCAGGAGGTTTCCTTGCCCATGCTTGACCTGAAGCCATGAGACTTCATGGGGTACGGAGTCATTGTTGAGGACTCCCAGGGCCACTCCTTCCCGACTGTATACTACCGTGCCGCCACCCCTGGTGATGGAGGAGTTTAGGTCATTGGCTGAAAGGTATGATTCTGTGAGTATGACTATGTCAGGCTGTTGCTTGACTAGTCTGTGGGACAGCTCTCCCAGATGTTGGTGAGGAAGACTTTGCAGGGTTGACTGTGCTGGGTGTGCATTTGCCATGTTCGTAGCCGATGTCGATGCCGGGTGGTCCGTCCGGTTTCATTTTTATTATTTTGTTTCGTAGCGGTTTGTTACAACTGAGTGGCTTGCTAGGCCATTTCAGAGGGCAGTTAAGAGTCAACCACATTGCTGTGGGTCTGGAGTCACATAAATGCCAGACCAGGTAAGGATGGCAGATTTCCTTCCCATTACTAGCTTTTTATTCCAGATTTATTTAATTGAATTTAAATTCCCCAGCTGGGATTTGAACTCACGTCTCTGGATTACTAGCCCAGTGACATTACCACTACTCTACCGTTCCCGACTGGAACGAAAAAGAGCTATCCAGCCTAATCTCACTTTCCAGCTTTTGGTCTTGTAGCCTTGTCGGTTACGGCACTTCAGGTGCATATCCAAGTACTTTTTAAATGCGATGAGGGTTTCTGCCTCTACCACCCTTTCAGGCAGTGAGTTCCAGACCCCCACCACCCTCTGGGTGAAAAAATTTCTCCTCAATTCCCCTCTAATCCTTCTATCAATCTACTCATAACTAAAATACAGGAAACTTTCGTTTATCCGGCACCCAAATATCCGGAATTCTCGCTTAACCGGCAAAAATTATCCTCCGAAAACTCCTCTCAAATAACCGGCAATGTTGCCGAGTCGCAGTCGAGTCTCCGCGAATGCCGAGTGCTCCGAAAACTCCTCTCAAATAACCGGCAATGTTGCCGATCCCGAGTCCGAGTCCGCGAACGCCGATTTAGTCAGTAGGGGTACTTTTCAAAAGTGCCACTACTCGGCCTCCTGGCGCTGTCGGAAGTCCGAAACACTGCAGTAGCAGGAGTTGATTCTCCCGTGCTGCCTGGAGTCTCTTTGTTAAAAATAGCCTCGGTAGATATAACTCTCCGTTATCCGGTACTTTCGATAAACCGGCACCACGCCGGTCCCGTCGATGCCGGATAAACGAAAGTTTCCTGTACTCCAGTCCTGGCAACATACTCATGAATCTCCTCTGTACCCTCTCTAGTGCAATCACATCTTTCCTGTAATGTGGTGACCAGAACTGTACGCACTACTCTAGCTGTGGCCTAACTTGTGTTTTATACAGTTCAAGCATAACCTCCCATTCTTTAATTTGATGCCTCGGCTAATAAAGGAAAGTATCCCATATGTCTTCTTAACCACCTTATCTACCTGCCCTGCTACCTTCAGGCATCTGTGGACATGCACTCCAAGGTCCCTCTGTTCCTCTACACTTCTCGGTATCCTACCATTTATTGTGTATTCCCTTGCCTTGTTCGCCCTCCCGAAATGCATTACCTCACACTTCTCCAGATTAAATTCCATTTGCCACTTTTCTGCCCACCTGACCAGTCCATTGATATCTTCCTACAGTCGACAGCTTTCTTCCTCACTATCAACCACAGTCAATTTTTGTATCATCTGCAAACTTCTTAATCATGCCCTCTACATTGAAGTCCAAATCATTGATATATACCATAAAAAGCAAGGGACCTAGTACTGAGCACTGCAGAACCCCACTGGAAAAAGTCTTCCAGTCACAAAAACATCCATCGACCATTACCCTTTTCCTGTCACTTAGCCAGTTTTGGATTCAACTTGCCACTTGTCCTTGGATCCCATGGGCTTTTACTTTTCTGATGAGTCTGCCAGTCAGCATGGTTTTCTGAAAGGAAAATCATGTTTAACAAATTTATTAGAGTTTTTTGAGGATGTAACTAGCAGGGTAGATAAAGGGGAACCAGTGGATGTAGTATATTTGGATTTCCAAAAGGCAATAAATAAGGTGCCACATAAAAGGTTGCTAAGCAAGATAAGGGCTCATGGGGTTTGGGTAATATCGCATGGATAGAGGATTGGTTAATGAACAGAAAACAAGAGAGTAGGGATAAAGGGTCATTTTCCGGTTGGCAGGCTGTAACTAGTCGGGTGCCGCAAGGATCAGTGCTTGGGCCTCAGCTACTTACTGTTTATGTTAATGACTTAGATGAAGGGACCGAGTGCAATGTATCGAAGTTTGTTGACGATAAAAAGCTAGGTGGGAATGTAAGCTGTGAGGATGACACAGAGCCTGCAAAGGGATATAGACCGGTTACGTGAGTGGACAATAAGGTGGCAGATGGAGTGTAATGTGGGGAAATGTGAGGTTATTCACTTTTAGGAAGAATAGAAAAACAGAATATTTTTTAAGTGGTGAGAAACTATTAAATGTTGGTGTTCAGAGAGATTTAGGTGTCCTCGTACAAGAAACACAAAGTTAACATGCAGGTACAGCAAGCAATTAGGAAGGCCAATGGCATGTTGTCCTTTATTGCAAGGGGGTTGGAGTGTAGGAGTAAGGAAGTCTTACTACAATTGTACAGGGCTTTGGTGAGACCACACCTGGAGTACTGTGCAGAGTTTTGGTCTCCTTGTCTGAGAAAGGACATACATGCCTTACAGGCAGTGCAACGAAGGTTCACTAGATTGATCCCTGGGATGAATGGGTTGTCCTATGAGGAGAGATTGAATAGATTGGGCCTATACTCTCTGGAGTTTAGAAGAATGAGAGGTGATCTGATTGAAACATCTAAGATTCTGAGGGGGATTGACAGGGTAGATGCTGAGAGGTTCTTTCCCCTTGGTGGGAGAGTTTAGATCTAGGAGGTATAGTCTCAGGATAAGGGTCAGCCATTTAAGACTGAGATGAGGATGAATTTCTTCACTCCGAGGGTTGTGAATTTTTGAAATTCTCTACCCCAAAGGGCTGTGGATGCGTCGAGCCTGCTCCGCCATTCAATACGATCATGGCTGATCATCCAAATCCAGTACCCTGTCCCTGCTTTAATCCCCACAGTACACATATCCCACCCTACCCCCGTAACCCCAAGTATTTAATTCCCCCTAACATATCCCATCCTATCCCCATAACCCCACATATTTAATCCCCCCTAACTCTAAGGGTCAATTTATCATAGCCAAATCAACCTAACCCACACATTTTTGGACTGTGGGAGGAAACCGGAGCACCCGGAGGAAACCCACGCAGACACGGGGAGAATGTGCAAACTCCACACAGACAGTCACCCGAGGTCAGATTCGAACCCGGGTCTCTGGCGCTGTGAGGCACCAGTGCTAACCACTATGCCACCGTGTTGCCCAATATGGAGATCGGGCAGGCAAGTGGAGTTAAGGTCGAAGATCAGCCATGACCTTATTGAATGGCGGAGCAGGCTCGATGGGCCGTATGGCTTACTCCTACTCCTGCTCCTAATTCTTATATTCTTGTCAAAAGCCTTGTTAAAATCCATATAGACTACATCAAACATGCTACCCTCATCGACCGTCCTTGTTACCACCTCAAAAAATTCAATCAAGTTAGTCAGACATGACCTTCCCTTAACCAATCCATGCTGACTGTCCTTGATTAATCCGTGCCTTTCTAAATGACGGTTAATACTGTCCCTTAGAATTTTTTCCACTAATTTGCCCACCACCGAGGTTAGGCTGACTGGCCTGTAATTACTCAGCATATCCCTTTGTCCCTTTTTAAACGACGGTACGTTAGCAGTCCTCCAGCACCACACCTGTAGCCAGAGAAGATTGGAAAATAATGGTCAGAGCATCTGCTCTTTCCTTCCTTGCTTCTCAACAGCCTGGGATACATTTCATCTGGGCCTGGTGATTTATCTGCTTTCAGAGATGCTAAACCCCTTAATATTTCCTCTCTCTCTATGTTTATCTCATCTAATATTTCACACTCCTTCACCTTAACTACAATGTCTGCATCGTCCCTCTCTTTTGTGAAGACGGACGCAAAGTATTCATTAAGAATGATACCCACATCTTCTGCCTCAACACACAGGTTACCTTTTTCTTCTCTAATAGGCCTGACTCTTTCCTTAGTTATCCTCCAGCTGTTTATGTAAAACATCTTTTGGGTTTTCCTTGATTTTACTTACCAATATTTTTTCATGCTCTCTCTTTGAATTCCTAATTTCCTTTTTAATTTCACCCTTGCACTTTCTATACTCCGCTAGGTTTTCTGCCGTATTTAGCTCTGTATGTACTGGGAATCATTGTTTAGACAACCATCTGCACAAAATCACAATTAGCTGGTTAAGGGTAGTCTGAATTGCCACTATCTAGTGTAGACTGAGCCAGTTAGACCAGAAATCCCCATATCTGTTGTTGGTGCTGAGTTGGTTGATCTTGACTGGGGCAACAGTAGGGTCACTAGTATTGGCCTCAGAGTACTGGACTAGATGGGGAAAAAGGTCAGCTAGGGTTCCCACTCCTGATTTATATCCTAAGATTCTAGCTGAAGAACAGGATCAGATACAGCTGTAATGTCGCAGTTACATTGCCTAGTGACACTCGCTGTCTAGGTTCATACATGAAGAATACTAATTTGGGCAAGGTACCAGGAAGCCTTTCATTTTGTCATAGTCTTCCTGCTGTTCTGTTAACGCTGCCTGGCTGCTGACGGTAGCTGATAAATGATATGTATCACACATTAGAAAATACGGCAGTTATTTTTTTTAAATTGTCTTGGGATGTGGGTGACATTGGCAAGGCTGCATTTATTGCCCATTCCTAATTGCCCTGAGGTGGTGGTGCTGGCTCTTCTCCCAGAACCACTGCAATCCTTGTGGTGATGATGCTCCCACAATGATGTTTGATGGGGAATTCCCTGATTTTGACCCAGTGACTAAGAAACAGTGATTATATGTCTAAGTTCGGATAGTATGGCTTGGAAGTAATGGTGTTCCCATGATCTTGCTGCTTTTACCCTCTTTGGTGGTAGAGGTCACAGGGTTAGAAGTTGTTGTCAAAGTAAGTTTAGTGAATTGCTGCAGTGCATCCTGTAGATGGAACATAATGCAGCCACAGCGTGCCAGTGATAGAGGGAGTGGGTATTGAGTCTAGTGGCAGTGGTGCCCAAGTGGACTGCTTTGTCCTTGATGGTGTTGAGCTTCTTGAGTGTTGTCACAACCACACCCACCTAGGCAAGTGGTGAGTCTTCAGCACACTCATCTTGAGCCATGTAGATGGTGGAGATGCATTGCGGAGTCAGGAGGTGAGCCACTCATCGGAGTATTCTGTCTTTGCATTGATCTTGTAGCCATGTTGTTGATATGGCTGGCCCAGTTAATCTTTTTATTATTTCTTAAATTTTTTATAGTTTTTCTAAACAGTTAATATTGAACAGTATCTCTATCAGGGCTTCCTTTTAAAAAAAAAAAAAAAAATCAATTAAATGAATTATGATTAACTTAGATACTTGTTTTTTTTGCCAACTTATATATATTTAAATATTGTTGATATTGCTCGTCTCCGCCCTTGCCTCAGCTCATCCGCTGCTGAAACCCTCATCCATACCTTTGTTACCTCTAAACTTGACTATTCCTGGCTGGCCTCCCACATTCTACCCTACGTAAAGTTGAGGTTATCCAAAACATGGCTGCCCGTGTCCTAACCCGCACCAAGTCCTATTCACCCATCACCCCTGTGCTCGCTGACCTACATTGGCTCCCGGTTAAGCAACGCCTCGATTTCAAAATTCTCATTCTTGTTTTCAAATCCCTCCATGGTCTCGCCCCTCCCTATCTCTGTAATCTCCTTCAGCCCCACAATCCTCCGAGATATCTGCACTCCTCTAATTCTGCCGCCTTGAGCATCCCTGACTATAATCGCTCAACCATTGGTGGCTGTGCCTTCTGTCGCCTAGGCTCTAAACTCTGGAATTCCCTGCCTAAACCTCTCCGCCTCTCTACTTCTTTCCTCCTTTAAGACACTCCTTAAAACCTACCTCTTTGACCAAGCTTTTGGTCACCTGCCCTAATTTCTCCTTATGTGGCTCGGTGTCAAATTTTTTGCCTTTATAATACTCCTGTGAAGCGCCTTGGGACGTTTTACTACGTTAAAGGTGCTATAAGAAAGAAAGACTTGCATTTATATAGCGCCTTTCACGACCACTGGACGTCTCAAAGCGCTTTACAGCCAATGAAGTACTTTTGATATGGGAAACACGGCAGCCAATTTGCACACAGCAAGGTCCCACAAACAGCAAAGTAATAATGACCAGATAATCTGGGTTTTTTTTTGTTATTTGGTTGAGGGATACATATTGGCCAGGACATTGGGGATAACTCCCCTACTCTTCTTCGAAATAGTGCCATTCGGTCTTTTACGTCCACCTGAGAGAGCAGACGGGGCCTTGGTTTAACGTCTCGTCCGAAAGACGGCACCTCCGATAGTGCAGCACTCCTTCAGCACTGCACTGGAGTGTCAGCCTAGCTTTATGTGCTCAAGTCCCTGGAGTAGGACTTCAACCCACAACCTTCTGACTCACAGGCGAGTGTGCTATAAATATAAGTAGTTGTTGAATGTTTTTTTTAAATGGTATGACCTGATGACATCACTAGGATGCTGGCTTCTTCAGTGTAAGGGGGCTGAATTAACGCCAGTTGATCTCGGTGTTAACCCAGGGTGTTCAATTAATTCAGTTTCTTCATACTGTCCAGTAATACAAGGAGGAGTGTAGTTAATCTTCAGTAATAATAGTTTAAAAAAAATTAAAGCAATGTCAAATTCTAACTGCTGCTCGTTAAAATCATGCCGGTGGTGAAGCAGTAAAAATTATAGATGTACAATTCCCAAATACTATGAGTAACTGACCTCGGGCTGGATGTCTGAGGGAGGCAAAAAGCATAAGTGAACTGCTTTCCTGTGAGGGGAAAGTAGAAATCTAATGGCAAAGCAACGTTCACTGTTCTTCAGCCCTTGCTAGTTGCGAGTTATAGAGAAGCATTGACATTGAGCTTGAGACTAGGTTGCCACTTGCTATTGTGGAATCTAACAAGGAACGAGGGCTTAGCTCCACAATTACAACCAAGAAATTAACTGGGAAGATGCTACTGAATGATGTATTTTGAAGGGGAAAAAGAAACAAATTTAAAACCATAATGTTTAAAAAGCAAGATAAATGATATAAGCTAAACAACTACCCCCCTGAAATGGATGAATAGGGCAATTCAAATGAAAATTCAAGGAAGAAATAGAATACATAAAGAATAAAGGGAAAAAGAAGGGCTGAATTTTGGGAGATATACAGGGATCTACAAAAACAGCTTAAAAGACACAAGGTGTGAAAATGGTCCTGGAAAATAGAATAAGTAAAGAAACACAGTGCAATAATAAAACATTACTTCAGTATCACAACAGGAAAAGCGTAGTTAGAGAAAATCTAAATACAAGAAGATAACGGGAGACAGTCCAAATACTAAATATTGTCTAAAAAGAGCACAATATAAATAGGTTCAATTAGTACATCAAATGCCATAAAAGATTTTCAAGTCAGTGTGGCAGAGGGCAAGAGACTAGAAATTTCATACGTCCACAGTGGCTTTCCTCCTTTGAATTGTTTGATTTGTCCAAGGCATGTGGAAGATAACTGACTTGAAGAGTCACCATTAGAGTTAAAGTATATTCTATATAAAGTGTTTCAGTCTCTCCAACAAAGATGAGTGGTAAATATGGAAACAAATATCTCAGGAAGTTACTCTTAATGGACCCTTTTATATTAAAGAACCACTTCCATTGGAAGTGAATTTGTAATTAGTGAGCTCCCATTGCTGCTGAATCACCATTAATAATAGGATAGAGTTGTTCAGAAGTTCAAAACTACATCTAACATTAGTTCAAAATGTTTTTTGTAACCATGATAATCTTGCTAGGTCCATCCCCAGAGTTGGGGTCAAAGGCTTGTACAGACCAGCAGTGTGCCTTTAGCTGGTCTAAGAGTAGGGTAGCCCATCAACAACCAGGTCTAAGATGACAGACCTAGAGAAACGTGATGCTGCCTGGAATCATTTAGTTTGCTACTGCTTGTCACAGACATCCAATAAAACTGCTGTTTGAGGAGGATTTCTACTCCAGAAGGACAAGATCGCGTTATTTACATTGCAGGGTTGTCTCTCGCTAGTATAAAGAAGGCGTAACTAATTTTTGTTTTGAGCTAGTTGGACAGTAGTAATGAACAACACACTTGTTCATTGTGTCTTTACATTTATTACTGAGTTTTCTTAAGATAAAATTGAGATATTCTGTATTTCAATGCCTGTGCTATTGAAAACCATATTTGCTTTTTTTTTAAACTGTAGCTAAGCCATGGATTCATAGATTTATTCATTGTAGCCCTCATATATCTTTTCTATTCCAGATCTGTACAGCTGTTCCATTTAACATATATTCTTGCTTTTGGTTCTTGTTCCCATACTAACAGTTTTACAATTGTTTACGTTGAACTGCACCTGCCACCTACTGTTCAAATGAGTTGCCTAGCTTCCTATCTTGATATTATATGCAAACTTGGTGTTTTTGCTTATGATGGTCTTGTCTGCGGATGTATATACAGTACAAGGAGCAATGGTCCCAGGACTGACTTGAGCTCTCTGCTTGTAGACTCTTGCAGCCTCAAAAGTTCCCATTTGTTGCTACCTTCTGTTTCCTAAGTTGTCTCCACACCATACTTGGATTGGGTTTGCACTGTTATCCATATCGTTAGTTTTCCTGTATACTGCATGTTTTCCCTGCAGTTCATTGATTTCCTGGTATATGGCCACATGCATAAACAGACCAGGCAATAATGAAACCGTTGACATATGTTGGTCTAAGGTTCTGATATGATTTATAACTAACTGCTTCTTGTGTTGATAAGGAAGTACCGATGTCTAATTGCTGACTGACACTAATATTGTTAATGCTTCGTGGGAAGTTACTGCTACTAGAGAGCAGAAAGCCCAAATAAGTGGATGCAGTGAGTAGATGGATGAAAATAAACCAGCCACCACTGTAGCCATAGCATCCAATTATGTGCAATTGATGAAGTGGCTGGCAACTAAGCCAGATGTCCCGATGGAAGTTTTCACTGAACTAAACACTTGATGGACAAATGTGTTGTAGGCAATCACAAGAGTGTTTTGCAACATGATTGAACATTACGTTGTGCAGCCTGTACTGTGCTCAAATTTCAGTCACATGAAGTTCAATAGTTGCTTTAATGCTTTATGGGTTTTTTGTTTTCCTATTCTGTGTTGCTTTGCTGTTTCACCTAGAATTGCTTAATTTCAACTATTGGATAGTTCAAACTTTTATTTGAGGAAAAATGACTTCAAATTAACAGGAGTATGCTGTTGTTTCATAAAATGTATTCCTTTTCCTATTTGTAGTTTCCTTAATGCAAGACTGTACACATTTTCTAATCGCAAAAGCTAAGCGTTCGTATGGTTTCTAAAATTCATTTAACATTTCCGTCAAAGGTAAAATGTAGGCTGTACTACAATTGCATTATGCATGTTTCTTTATAGATCCTGTTAATTTTGGGGGTACTGTGTATGACAAGTATCTGATTACTTGCAAGAAGATCTCCAGCTGTATTTACTTCCTAGGATTTGCCAGCTATCAGATAACAAATCAGTCAGCTTCAATGTGGCTTCTGACCTTTGCTCATGAGAGCTCATCTGTCAGAGCTGTGTTGTGTTGTAAAGCTCAGGGTGCATTATTTATTAAAAGTCCATTTAGTGACGTAGTGTCTTGAGTATAGGAAGATGCTGGATGGTAATATTTAAGGATTACAAAAACATTGTGGGAGGACGGTATGCAGAAGGACTGCTGCTGACATTAGATTTTGTCTGGAGAATATCCCCTGGTGTATAATATCTGTGTCTTTCATGAGTGTAAAAAAAAAAAATTTTAAAAATTGGGGGACTAATATTTCAATTTCAGCAGGGCACAAAACAGGCAGTAGCAGATCGGCTGCCCATTATACACCGCCTGATTTGCAGTCAATGGAAGGGAAAATCGGCAGAGGTATATGATAGACGGCCAATCCACTAACACCCGATTTGTGCTGTGCCGAAGTTGAAATTTACTCCCTGGGTTTCATAAGGGCAAAGGTGTGCTATTTGATTTATTGTGTTATAAACACTGACTCCCAGAGCTGGTGGTGGTGTGTTTGCCCAGTGTGTGGTTTGTGTTCCTTGAGCTTAGAGGCTTACCTAACCCATCGTGTGTAAATTCATTGACTGCATCGAACACTGCAAGACATTAGTCATTACAATAGAAAATTCCTTGAAAGCAAATAAAATGGCACAAAGTTGCTTTCGAAGTCTTGCAATGTTTAACTTGTGAATGAAAGAAAATGTATTAAAAATTGGGCTGCAGTTATACTGCTACTTTTGCAACGATGGAAAATGGTTTAGACTCCACATAGACATGTAGAAAACATAGAAAAATAGGAGCAGGAGTAGGCCATTTGGCCCTTCAAGCCTGCTCCGCCATTCAATATGATCATGGCTGATCCTCTATCTCAATACCATATTCCCGCTCTCTTGACCCCTTTTGTGTCTAGAAATCTATCTATTTCCTTCTTAAATATATTCAGTGACTTGGCCTCCATGGCCTTCTGTGGTAGAGAATTCCACAGGTTCACCACCCTCGGAGTGAAGAAATTTCTCCTCATCTCAGTCCTAAATGTCCTACCCCATATCCTGAGACTGTGACCCCTTGTTCTAGACTCCCCAGCCAGGGGAAACATCCTCCCTGCATCCAGTCTGTCTAACCCTGTCAGAATTTTATACGTTTCAATGAGATCCCCTCTCATTCATCTAAACTCTAGTGAATACAGGCCTAGTCGACCCAATCGCTCCTCATACGACAGTCCTGCCATCCCAGGAATCAGTCTGGTGAACCTTCGCTGCACTCCCTCTATGGCAAGTATATCCTTTCTTGGGTAAAGAGACCAAAACTGCACACACTACTCCAGGTGTGGTCTCACCAAGGCCCTGTATAACTGTAGTAAGACATCCTTGCTCCTGTACTCGAATCCTCTTGCAATGAAGGCCAACATACCATTTGCCTTCCTAACTGCTTGCTGCACCTGCATGTTTGCTTTCAGTGACTGGTGTACAAGGACACCCAGGTCCCCTTGTACATCAACGTTTCCCAATCTATCACTATTTAAATAATACTCTGCCTTTCTGTTTTTCCTACCGAAATGGATAACTTCACATTTATCCACGTTATACTGCATCTGCCATGTTCTTGCCCGCTCACTCAACTTATCTAAATCGCCTTGAAGCCTCTTTGCATCCTCCTCACAACTCACAATCCCACCTAGTTTTGTGTCATCAGCAAACTTGGAAATATTACATTTGGTTCCCTCATCCAAATCATTGATATATATTGTGAATAGCTGGGGCCCAAGCACTGATCCCTGCGGTACCCCACTAGTCACCGTCTGCCATCCTGAAAAAGAACCATTTATTCCTACTCTCTATTTCCTGTCTGTTAACCAATTTTCAATCCATGCCAGTATATTACCCCCAATCCCATGTGCTTTAATTTTTGCACACTAACCTCTTATGTGGGACTTATCAAAGGCCTTCTGAAAATCCAAATACACCACATCCACTGGTTCTCCCTTATCTAATCTGCCAGTTACATCCTCAAAAAACTGCAGTGGTAAGTGGCAGTATAACTTTGATGTCAGATTATTCTTATGATACCTGAGTGCACTAAAGTGAATCATATAGAATCATAGAAATTTACAGCACAGAAGGAGGCCTTTCGGCCCATCTTGTCCGTGCCGGCTGACAAAGAGCTATCCAGCCTAATCCCACTTTTCAGCACTTGTAGCAGTGTAAGATCCCTGGCAAGATGCCACTTCACACTGGTTTAAACTTCCAAAGCCTACAGTATAACTCCAGACACATTTTACAAGTTCCCAGGAGGCCCACTGGGCCACGTTCCAATCAGATTAGCCAAGAATATTAAGACTATGTTTGGAGTGTTTTTAAAGTTCTAAGAGGATGGTCTTCTAAAGTTTAAAAATTTGTGGCCTGGAGAGCAGTACTATTTAGTGGCTGACCTTTTTGCAGTCTCTATGGATGTGCAGCTGGCAGTATGCTGCACAGATATTGGTTAGAGATCAGTAGCTACAATTGTAACAGTAGCCTTAATTTATCTTAAATTGTGAAGTCGACTTTTAAAATTTGAGACCTAGTTTAAATTGCAACACGCATTGACAGTAGCTCAGCTGCTTCAATTGAAGAGACGTACACTTGTGCTATCAATGCTCAGGTCTGATTTAGAAGCACTCATTTATCATAGAATCATATTAATTTTAAAGAGATTCCTTCCTTTTTGGGCAGTTCCCTGTAGATGGCATGTCTCCAATTTTCTGCAATTGCTTCCAACTCTTAACTCTTAGGTTTCAGCAGGAGATTGCTATCTAATCTGCCAATCACTCTAATGCCACTATTCATATGTTATACTTGCCAGGCAGAATGGGCCCTCTGGCTTTCTCAAATTAGGAAACCACTGTGCATGTACAGACATGTATATTGCGCCAACTCTCATTTGCAGCCAAGGGCTTTGAGTTTTGTACGAAACTGGAACGACCTGTTGTTTGCAGCCTGTATAGACTGGCCACACATGCTGTACCTACTACCGCAGATTTACAGCCTGAGTTATCAGACTATATTTACAGAAATAGTAGCACAAATGAGTATAATGTGATGTCAAGATGCACAGTATCAATCCATTATCTGATGAATGTGAACACAATGTACATAACTGTCCATAAATTTGTTGTCTCATTCACACTACATGAGTGTAACTGACAGGGAAATCCAGCCTCCATTTGTTGAATGCATTGTGTAACACAAACATTCCTGGCTCCCTTATCCCAGTGGCATCATCAAAATGTTGAGGTAGGAATCTGGTTTTAGTAATGTAAACATGGGGAGCTGTTGCCATGTGTTTGTTCTCCATAGAGCTCTGAAAAAAGGGGAGCCCAGCATGCTTACAGAGAAAAGACTCCTTGTGTACATCAGGATCTAGATGAAGCTGTGTGTAAATATAAAAGCTAGAGAGAACATAAGGATATCTGATGGGGAAACTTGTAATTGTTAGGCAGAAAAGGAGAAGTACTACATTTGGCTGTGCTACACTTAGCTTGTGAAAACTTAATGCGAGCTCTGGGCACCCAAGTAGAGAATGTCCCACTCTCCAGCACTGATTCTCCTTACCTTAATGAACACAGCAATTAACAATATTATTTAATATTTCTAAGTTTGTCTCTCTCCTCTGTGTTTCTTCTACTCTAAGTGAAATGACCCCAAAATCTTGCTGGAGTTGTTCCTTGTTTGAAACCAAGGACATATTTGTAATCCAAGCTAAGATTGCAATTTTTAAAAATATCTTTATTGGTTGTAATTTCTCATATGATTTCTCTCAATAAGCTGTTTATTCACTGAAATTGAAAGCTCAGAAAAAGAATGTACATTATTCTCAGTTTAAATTGTTTTAATTAAATAAGTCACATGCAATTCAGCCTGAATGTACACAAATCAGCTGATTTCTGATTGTTTGTTGTTGAAATTTAACTGAAAGGAATACTGGAGTATTTAAAAGTCCAGTACTGAAGGGGTTAAGCACTTGTATAATTTTAGCAGTTAATTAAACACCCTTGATACAAGCCCAAACTAATTTAGTGTGTCACCAAATTAAGCTTTGATTTGCATAAAGCTTTGATTTTCAGAGTTGGTTAATTTTCATGTCAAAATAAATGAAAGTTACAGCACATGCAGATGTGGTACGACACCACTGTGATTTAAGAAGTAACTCCAGTGTAAGTCCGTTTAATTACTGGAGAGAAATTAAACTGAATCAGCCATCCAGAGGGATTGTGCTCATCATCTGGTAAATGATTCATGTGTCCAAGTGACTCATGATGTGCAGGATTTGGTCTGCAAATCCTGTCATCACCATCATGGCAGTGTGTACCATAAGTGAAATAATTGTATATAAGAACTTAATTTATTTTAGGACCAGCTATTTCCGAGTAAATCATTGCGTATATAAACATTAACACTGACTGTTCTGTACCAATTTTTTTCTATCTCTTGCTATTCAATGTTCTTCTCCCACTAAGAGGGCAGATACTCGAGGCCAAGGATGTGCAAACTACGTGGATTTAGCCTGTGAGGTTGGGCTATTCTGCCTGCAAACATGGTCCGCCACTCTTGGCTCTCTTGCACCCCCCCCCCCCGCCAACCTACCGTCACTGGCGACAGTTGTCTCCTGCTGCTGCATTGAATCCTGATCTCATGAAAATTCCTGCCACAATGTGTGGTGACACGAATTCACTTGCGGATACAGTAGCAAGAGAGGGGAGGATGTTGTTTGGGGGGGGAGTGGAGTTTAAGATATCAAAATGGTGCTGGAGTTAGGAAATTGAAGCTCTAGAATGGTGCTTAGCACAGGTGAAGACTGTCAGCCTAAATGGTGGAAGAGAAAAGAATACAGTGTGAATTAAGGAGAGGAGGAAAACAAAAGCAACATCAATGGGGAGAGAGAGAGAGAGAGAGAGGAGTGCCAGAAAGAAATTGGAGGGTAGAAAAGAATGCCACCATCAACTTGGAGCAGAATACATTATTATTTGTGCTCTTTTAATGTTAAAGCTCA
Source organism: Squalus acanthias (assembly GCA_030390025.1). Lineage (NCBI taxonomy): Eukaryota > Metazoa > Chordata > Chondrichthyes > Squaliformes > Squalidae > Squalus > Squalus acanthias. The sequence goes on along the minus strand of CM059432.1, from coordinate 75,056,477 downwards.
GGGATGGCAAATGTATTCTTAAATTTCATTATTTACAAAAATAATTACTAAGTAAGTTTTGCCTGTATTATACTATACCTATGAGAGTGGAAAAAACATTCTGTATACAAATACAGTATAACAAAACACCAATCTGCTGCAAGAGCCTTGCATAAGAAGATTGAGAAGCTGCAGACCTCAAGGGAGAGGATGCATTCCCAGAGCATAGTCCAGGTGAGGGCTGTGGTTTATTATATCACCCCACAATCTTCTATACTCACGGGAATACCAGCCTAGTCGATGCAACCTGCCCTCATCATTTAGCCTGGTATGATTCTGGTGAATCTGCACTGTACCCCCTCCAAGGCCAATGGGAGATGCACTAGTACATATAAACACTGCATCCATTGCTTGTTTTGTTCATCGTGTCATACTGGAATGTGGTAGTACTGGGGAAATGGGGGTCATGGGTTGTGGGAATATTGCAAAACTCTTGGAGGGATTTTTTTAATTATTCGTATATGGGATGTGGGCGTCGCTGGCAAGGCCAGCATTTATTGCCCATCCCTAACTGCCCTTGAGAAGGTGGTGGTGAGCCGCCGCCTTGAACCGCTGCAGTCCGTGTGGTGAAGGTACTCCCACAGTGCTGTTAGGGAGGGAGTTCCAGGATTTTGACCCAGCGATGATGAAGGATCGGCAATATACTTCTAAGTCAGGATGGTGTGTGACTTGGAGGTGGTGGTGTTCCCATGTGTCTGCTGCCCTTGTCCTTCTAGGTGGAAGAGGTTGCGGGTTTGGGAGGTGCTGCCGGAGAAGCCTTGGCGAGTTACTGCAGTGCATCTTGTAGATGGTACACACTGCAGCCACGGTACGCCGGTGGTGGAGGGAGTGAATCTTTAAGGTGGTGGATGGGGTGCCAATCAAGTGGGCTGCTTTGTCCTGGATGGTGTCGAGCTTCTTGAGTGTTGTTGGAGCTGCACTCATCCAGGCAAGTGGAGAGTATTCCATCACACTCCTGACTTGTGCCTTGTAGATGGTGGAAAGGCTTTGGGGAGTTAGGAGGTGAGACACTCACCGCAGAATACCTAGCCTCTGACCTGCTCTTGTTGCCACAGTATTTATGTGGCAGTATTTAAGTACCAGACCTAGGTTACCCATACAAAAGCAAAATACTGTGGATGCTGGAAATCTGAAATAAAAACTGAAAATGCTGGAAATACTCAGCAGGTCAGGCAGCATCTGTGGAGAGAGAAACACAGTTGACGTTTCAGGTCGATAACCTTTCATCCGAACTGGAAAAAGTTAGAGATATATCAGATTTTAACCAAGTGTGGGGGCAGGGAAAGGGGAGGGGAGGAAAGAACAAAAGGGAAGATCTGTGATAGGGTGGAAGGCAGGAGTGACTAAATGACAGAGCGGTCAGAGTGGGAGTGGAACAGAGAATTGAAGTGACCGGTAGCTCGGGGTCACGCTTACGGACTGAATTGAGGTGTTCTGCAAAGCGGTCACCCAATCTGCGTTGGTTTCTACAATGTAGAGGAGACCGCATTGTGAGCAGCGAATACAGTATACTAAATTGCACGAAGTACAAGTAACTCGCTGTTCCACCTGGAAGGAGTGTTTTGGGCCCTGGACGGTGGGAACGGAGAAGGTAAAAGGGCAGGTGTTGCATCTCCTGCGCTTGCACGGGAAGGTGCCATGGGAAGGGGAGTGGGTGTTGGGGGTGATTGAGGAGTGGACCAGGGTGTTGCGGAGGGAGCGGTCCTTTCTGAATGCTGAAAGGGGAGGGGAGGGGAAGATGTGTTTGGTGGTGGGATCATGCGGTGGCGAAAATGGCGGAGGATGATCCATTGAATGTGGAGGCTATTGTGATTCTGGAAGGGATGGGAAGGGATGAGAGCAGAAGTGCGGGAAATGGAACCGACACAGTCTAGGGCCATGTCAAGCACGGTAGAGGGGAATCTTCGATTTGAGGAAAAAAGGAAGACATATTGGAAGCACTAGTTTGGAAAGTGGCATCATCCGAACAGATGCAAAGGAGACTGAGCAACTGGGAGTATGGAATAGAGTCCTTACAGGAAGCGGATTAGGAGGCAGTGTAGTTGTGGGAGTTAGTGGGCTTATAGTGGATGTTTTCGATAGCCTATCGCCAGAAAAGGAGACAGAGAAGTTGAGGAAGGGAAGGGAAAAGTTGGAGATGGACCATGTGAAGGTGAGGGAAGGGTGGAAATTGGAAGCATAATGAATGAAATTTTCTAGTTCAGGGATAGAGCAGGAAACGGCACCGATACAGACATCAATGTACCGGGGGGAAAAAAAGTGAGGGAGGGGACCCGAGTAGAACTGGAATAAAGAATGTTCACATATCCCACGAAAAGACAGGCATAGCTCGGAACATGCGGGCTCCCATAGCAACACCTTTAATTTGGAGGAAGTGAGTGGAGTCAAAGGAGAAGTTGTGCAATGTGAGAACAAGGTCAGCCAGGCGGAGGAGGGTTATGGTGGATGGGGACTGGTTGGGCCTCTGTTCAAGGAAGAAGCGGAGCGCCCTCGGGACATCCTGGTGGGTGATGGAGGTGTAGAGGGATTGGATGTCCATAGTGAAAATGAGACGGTTGGGGCCAGGAAACTGGAAACTGTTAAAGTGGCGGAGGGCGTCGGAAGAGTCGCAGATGTAGGTGGTAAGAGACTGGACGAGGGGAGAAAAAATAGTGTCAAGATAGGAAGAAATCAGTTCCGTGGGGCAAGAACAGGCTGAAACGATGCGTCTACCAGGGCAGTCCTGTTTGTGGATTTTTGGAAGGAGGTAGAAGTGGGCTGTGCAGGGTTGGGGAACTGAGGTTGGCGGCTGTGGAGGGAAGATCTCCAGAGGAGATGAGGACAGTGGCAGTCTTGGAAACGATGGGTTGATGTTCGGTGCTGGGGTCATGGTCGAGGGGGAGATAGGAGGAGGTATCAGAGTTGGCGTTCAGCCTCCGCAAGGTAGAAAACGGTTCGCCAAACAAGAGTGCCACCCTTGTCAGCAGGTTTAATGACGATGTTGGGGTTGGAACTGAGAGAACGGATTGCTGCAAGTTCAGAGGGAGGTAGGTTGGAGTGAGGTGAGGGGAGCAGAGGGAACGGGAACGGTAGCGTAGTGGTAATGTCACTGGGCTAGTGATCCAGAGACGTGAGTTTAAATCCCACCACCGCAGCTGGGGAATTTAAATTCAGTTAATTAAATAAATCTGGAATAAAAAGCTAGTATCAGTAATGGTGACCATGAAACTATCGGATTGTCGTAAAAACCCATCTGGTTCACTAATGTCCTTTAGGGAAGGAAATCTGCTGTCCTTACCTGGTCTGGCCGATATGTGACTCCAGACCCACAGCAGCGTGGTTGACTCTTACGATAGCAAAATACTGCAGATGCTGGAAATCCGAAATAACAACAGAAAACGCTGGAAAAACTCAGCAGGCCAGGCAGCATCCGTGGAGAGAGAAAGAGAGTTGACGTTTCAGGTCGATGACCTTTCATCAGAACTGGGAAGAGCTGGAAATCAAATAGATTTAAGGCCAGGGTAAAGCTGGGAAAAGGGGGAGGGGATAAAGGAACAAAGGAGGAGATGAAGAGACATTAAGAGACATTAAGAGATATGCAAGGCTAGAGGTGGTGTTAATGTGACAGATTAAGGCTGAATGAAGTGTGAAATCTACTGGCAGAATGAAGGACAGCTGCCAGCTTCTAGGAGGAAAAAAAAGGTGGGGGGGACAAATAAAAGGGTGGATAAAATAAAATATAAATGTGATTGGAGCTGAGGTTATGATCTAAAATTGTTGAACTCGATATTGAGTCCAGAGGGCTGTAGCGTGCCTAAACGAAAGATGAGGTGCTGTTCCTCGAGTGGTTGACTCTTAACTGCCCTCTGAAATGACCTAGCAAGCCACTCAGTTGTAACAAACCGCTACGAAACACAATAATAAGAATGAAACCGGACGGACCACCCGGCATCAACCTCGGCACTGTCTATGCACACAGCAACGAAACACCCAGCCCAATCGACCCTGCAGAGTCCTCCTCACCAACATCTGGGGACTTGTGCCAAAATTGGGAGAGCTGTCCCACAGACCAGTCAAGCAACAGCCTGACATAGTCATACTCACAGAATCATGCCTTTCAACCAATGTCCCAAACTCCTCCATTACCATCCCTGAGTATGTCCTATCCCACCGGCAGGACAGACCCACCAGGGGTGGCAGCACAGTGGTATACAGTCGGGAAGAAGTGGCCCTGGGAGTGCTCAACATTGACTCCGGACCCCATGAAATCTCATGGCTTCAGGTCAAGCATAGGCAAGGAAATATCCTGCTAATTACCACCTACCGCCCTCCCTCAGCTGATGAATCAGTAATCCTCCATGTTGAACACCACTTGGAAGAAGCACTGAGAGTAGCAAGGGCACAGAATGTACTCTGGGTGGAGGACTTCAGTGTCCATCACCACTACTGACCAAGCTGGCCGAGTCCTGAAGGATATAACTGCCAGTCTGGGCCTGCGACAGTGAGAGAACCAACACGAGGGAAAAACCTACTTGACCTCGTCCTCACCAATCCACCTGTCGCAGATGCATCTGTCCATGACAGTATTAGTAGCAGTGACCACCGCACAGTCATTGTGGAGACGAAGTCCCGTCTTCACACGGAGGACACCCTCCTTCGTGTTGTGTGGCACTACCACCATGCTAAATGGAATAGATTCAGAACAGATCTAGCAGCTCAAAACTGGGCATCCATGAGGCACTGTGGGCCATCAGCAGCAGCAGAATTGTATTCCACCACAATCTGTAACCTCATGGCCCGGCATATCCCTCACTTTACCATTACCATCAAGCCAGGGGACCAACCCTGGTTCAATGAGTAGTGCAGAAGAGCATGCCAGGAGCAGCACCAGGCGTACCTAAAAATGAGATGCCAACCTGGGGAAGCTGCAACACAGGACTACATGCATACTAAAAAGCGGAAAAAGCATGCTATAGACAGGGCTAAGCGATCCCACAAACAACAGATCAGATCAAAGCTCTGCAGTCCTGCCACATCCAGTCGTGAATGGTGGTGGACCATTAAACAACTAACGTGAGGAGGAGGCTCCATGAATATCCCCATCCTCTATGATGGTGGAGCCCAGCACGTGAGTGCAAAAGACAAAGCTGAAGCGTTTGCAACCATCTTCAGCCAGAAGTGCTGAGTGGATGATCCATATCGGCCTACTCCTGAGGTCCCCACCATCACAGACGCCAGTCTTCAGCCAATTCGATTCACTCCACGTGATATCAAGAAATGGCTGAGCGCACTGGATACAGCAAAGGCTATGGGCCCCAACAACATCCCGGCTATTGTGCTCCAGAACTAGCTGTGCCTCTAGCCAAGCTGTTCCAGTACAGCTACAACACTGGCATCTATCCGACAATGTGGAAAACTGCCCAGGTATGTCCTGTCCACAAAAAGCAGGACAAATCCAACCCGGCCAATTACTGCCCCATCAGTCTACTCTCAATCATCAGCAAAGTGATGGAAGGTGTCTCGACAGTGCTATCAAGCGGCACTTGCTCACCAATAGCCTGCTCACTGATGCCCAGTTTGGGTTCCGCCAAGACCACTCTGCTCCCGACCTCATTACAGCCTTGGTCCAAACATGGACAAAGGAGCTGAATTCCAGAGGTGAGGTGAGAGTGACTGCCCTTGACATCAAGGCAGCATTTGACCGAGTGTGGCATCAAAGGAGCCCTAGTAAAACTGAAGTCATTGGGAATCGGGGGGAAAATGCTCCACTGGCTGGAGTCACACCTAGCACAAATGAAGATGGTTGTGGTGGTTGAAGGTCAATCATCACAGCCCCAGGACATCGCTGCAGGAGTTCCTCAGGGCAGTGTCCTAGGCCCAACAATCTTCAGCTGCTTCATCAATGACCTTCCCTCCAACATAAAGTCAGAAATGGGGATGTTCGCTCATGACTGCAGTGTTCAGCACCATTCACAACTCCTCAGATAATGAAGCAGTCCATGCCTGCATGCAACAAGACCTGGACGATGTTCAGGCTTGGCCTGATAAGTGGCAGGTAGCATTCGCGCGACAGAAGCGCCAGGCAATGGCTACCTCCAACAAACGAGAGTCTAACCACCTCCCCATGACATTCAACGGTATTACCATCGCCACATCCCCCACCATCAACATCCTGAGGGTCACCATTGACCAGAAACCTAACTGGACCAGCCACATAAATACTGTGGCAACAAGAGCAGGTCAGAGGCTAAGTATTCTGCGGCGAGTGTCTCGCCTCCTGACTCCCCAAAGCCTTTCCACCATCTACAAGGCACAAGTAAGGAGAGTGATGGAATACTGTCCACTTGCCTGGATGAGTGCAGCTCCAACAACACTCAAGAAGCTCGACATCATCCAGGACAAAGCAGCCCACTTGATTGGCATCCCATCCACCACCTTAAACATTCACTTCCTCCACCACCGGCATACCGTGGTTGTAGTGTGTACCATCTACAAGATACACTGCAGCAACTTACCAAGGCTGCTTCGACAGCACCTCCCAAACCCGTGACCTCTTCCACCTAGAAGGACAAGGGCAGCAGGCGCATGGGAACACCACCACCTCCAAGTTCCCCTCCATGTCACACACCATCCTGACTTAGAAGTATATCGCCGATCCTTCATTGTCGCTGGGTCAAAATCCAGGAACCCCCTACCTAACAGCACTGTGGGAGTACCTTCACCACACGACTACAGCGGTTCAAGAAGGCGGCTCACCACCACCTTCTCGAGGGCAATTAGGGATGGGCAATAAATGCTGGCCTTGCCAGCGACGCCCAGATCCCATAAACGAATAAAAAAAAATTGAGATGGCTGATGTCACGCCGGCAGTTCGCAGTGGAAAGATCTAGAGAGGGTAAGAGGCCAGAGGGAGGGGGGTCCAGGTAGAACGAGAATTCTGAAAATGGGAGAAGGGGTCAGCTATGTGGGGAGAAGACTCCTTACCAAAGAAGTGGGCACAGAAACAAAGGTCACGGAAAAAGAGCTCAACGTTGTGCCGAGCTCAAAATTCATTGAGATGGTGGTGCGTAAGGGGATGAAGCTCAGGCCTTTGCTGAGGACTAATCGTTCGGGTTCAGAGAGGGGAAGGTCAGAGGGGATAGTGAACACACAGCAGGGGGGTGAGATTAGAAGAAGGAATGGGGTCAGAGGTAAGTGATGGGCAAGAAGGTTCCGGAGGGGCGTTGGTGTCCAACAGTTGTTGAAGCTTGTGATCCTTGACACCTGAAAGGAAGAAAAAAAAAGTTTTTTGTTAAAGCGCCGGATGAGGCGAAGGATGAAATGGAACTGCGGTCCAGGACAGCTTTGAGATAGAGTGAGTCGGTGCTGCTGAAGAGAGAGGCCGAGAGCATGCATGTGGCGATACATGGCGTTGAGCATCGATCACCCATATCCTATCACGCTCCAAGTCCCATTCATTAATCACCCTTGTCCTTGCTAACCTACATTGGCTCCTGGTCCTCCATGGCTTCAAATTTACATTTCTCATCCCACCATTGCCTCACCCCTCTTCATCCCTGTAGCCTCCTCCACCACTACCGCCCTCGACCTCTCTTACTCTGCCCCCAACCTCTTGTGCAACCCCTCCCTTCACACCACCGTTGGAGGCCATGCCTTCCGCTGCCTAGGCTCTACTGTCTGGAATTCCTTTCTTAAACCTTTCCACCTCGCTCTCCTTTATGACCCAAGTTTAGATCACCCTTCCCAATATATCCTCCTTTGGTGTTCATTTTTTTTCTCCCTTACACCCTTGTAAAGCACCTTAGGACATTTATCTATGGTGGTATGTAAATGACAGCTATTGTTAGACTTCCTGATCTCTGTGGCTCAGTGCCACACTAGATGGTGTACATCACCAGTTGAGAGTCCTATATTCACTCTTAACAATTTTTATTTCCGTTCATTTTCATTTATTTTATTTTGCAATCTGAGCATTTCCAGCTTCCTGTGCCTCCCCCAAACTTTACACCACTAGGGAGCTTATATGCATATCTTAAATTCAGTCTACAATTCACTAAAAACAAGGTCACTTATCAATCAGGAGACCAAGGCCAAAGTTTGGTGTTTTCTTGGGTTGAATTACACAAACGCGAAGTTCCTGATGAGATAAATTGTCAGCAGTCCAGAGGAACAGGTGTCCAAAAAAACCGTGACCTCATCAATGATAATCAACAGTTAAATGCTTTGTTTGAACTCGAGCACTGTTTTCCTCAATGCAATTTGTGAAAATGGGAGTTCTTCAACTTTCTTGCGTAACAGCCTTGGCTCAGTGGTACTACTCTGACCTCTGAGTCGTAAGGTCATGGGTCAAGCCCCACTCCAGAGACTGGAGCACATAATCTAGGCTGACACTTCCGTCCAGTACTGAGGGAGTGCAGAACTGTTGGAGATGCCATCTTTAGAATGAGTAGAATGAGACGTTAAACTGGGTTCATGTCTGCCCTCTCAGGTGGACATATAAGATCCCATAGCACTATTTTGAAGAAGAGCAGGGGAGTTCTTCCAGTGTCCTGGGCAACATTTGTTCCTCAAACAACGCCTAAAATGGATGATCTAGTCATTTAAGAAAATAAGAACATAAGAATTAGGAGCAGGAGTAGGCCATACGCCCCCTTGATCCTGCTCCGCTATTCAATAAGATCATGGCTGATCTTCGACCTCAATACTTTCCCGCCCAATTTCCATATCCCTTGATTCCCCTCAAGTCCAAAAATCTATCTATCTCAGCCTTGAATATACGCAATGATTCAGCATCCACAGCCCTTTAGGGTAGAGAATTCCAAAGATTCAAAACCCTCGGAGTGAAGAAATTCCTCCTTATCTTAGTCTTAAATGGCCGACCCCTTAACCTGAGACTATGCCCCCTAGTTCTAGACTCACCAGCCTGGGGAAAGAACCTCCACATCTACCCTGTCAATCCCCCTCAGAATCTTGTATGTTTCAACCTCTCATTCTTCTAAACGCCAGAGAGTATAGGCTCAATCTCGCCTCATAGGACAACCCAACGAATCAATCTAGTGAACCTTCGTTCCACCGCCTCTAAGGCAAGTATATCCTTCCTCAGATGAGGAGAGCAAAACTGTGCACAGTACTCCAGGTGTGGTCTCACCAAAGCCCTGTACAATTGTAGCAAGACTTCCTTACTCTTGTACTCCAAACCCCTTACATTAAAGGCCAACATGCCATTTGCCTTACTAATTGCTTGCTGTACCTGCATGCTAACTCTGTGTTTCCTGTACAAGGACATCTAAATCTCTCTGAACACCAACATTTAATAGTTTCTCACCATTCTATTCTTCCTACCAAAGTGAATAACCACACATTTCCCCACATTATACTCCATCTGCCACCTTATTGTTCACTCGCGTAACTTGGTCTATATCCCTTTGCAGGCTCTTTGTGTCCTCCAGACAGCTTACATTCCCACCTAGCTTTTTATCATCAACAAACTTGGATACATTGCACTCGGTCCCTTCATCTAAGTCATTAACATAAATTATAAATAGCTGAGGGCCAAACACTGATCTTTGCGGCACCCTACCATTTACAGCCTACCATCCCGAAAATGACCCGTTTAACCGTACTGTTTTCTGTCTATTAACCAATCCTCTATCCATGCTAATATATATTACCCCCCAACCCCATAGACCCTTAACTTTTTTGTGGCACCTGATCAAATGCCTTTTGGAAATGCAAATATACTACATCCACTGGTTCCCCTTTTTCTACCCTGCTAGTTACATCCTCAAAAAAGCTCTAATAAATTTGCTAAACACAATTTCCCTTTCATAAAATCATGTTGACTCTGCCTAATCAAATTATGATTTTCTAAATGCCCTTTTACCACTTCCTTAATAATGGATTCCAACATTTTCTCGACAACTGATGTCAGGCTAACTGGCCCGTAGTTCCCTGTTTTCTATCTCCCTCCTTTCTTGAATAGCGGGGTTACATTTGCTGATCTTCCAATCCGCTGGGACCCTTCTAGAATCAATGGATTTTTGGAAGGTCACAACCAATGCATCCACTATCTCTGCAGCCACCAATTTTAGAAGCCTAGGATTTAGGCCATCAGGTCCAGGGGATTTGTCGGCTTTTAGTCCCATTAGTTTCTCTAGTACTTTTCTCCTGTCTCAGTCTCTGAGCGACTTTTGCTACCCTCTTCCTTTTTACATACTTGTAGAAGCTCTTACGATTTGTTCTTATATTTCTTGCTAGTTTACTCTCATTCTGTTTTCTCCTTTTTATCAATTTTTTGGTCATCCTTTGCTGGTTTCTAAAGCTGTCCCAATCCTCAGGCTTACTGCTATTCTTCGCAACATTATAAGCCTCTTTTAATCTAGTACTATCCTTAACTTCTTTAGTTAGCCACGGATGGATCACCTTTCCCGTGGAGTTTTTATTTCTCAATTGAATGTATATTCATTGAGAATTTTGGAATATTTCTTTAAATGTCTGCCACTGCTTATCTACTGTAAGACCTTTTAATCTAATTTCCCAATCTACAGTAGCCAGTTCGCTCCTCATACCTACGTAATTGGCTTTATTTAAGTTTAAGACTCTCGTTTTCGACTTAGAATTTCACATTGGGTTTGAGAGTGAAATACTTATCATATTATGACCACTCTTCTCCAGATGATCCTTTAGAGTCATAGGGGGAAAATTCAGTTGGCTGCGCCTCCCGTTAGCGTCTTAAGAGGGCGCTAATGGGGCGCAAAGCAACTAGCGCCCGGGCGGGGCGATGTTTACGCCGCTCGCGAAATTAACTAGACATTTTGCGCCGGCACTAAATACTACCGCCACGATCTCCTGCGCCGGCAGACCGTGACATCAGTCGAGTGCGCAACGCCCCGGTAGCGCCCCGGAGTGGATATTGAGTGGCGCCCCCTGCCTTACCGCCTGCCGCTAGCAACGACAGGTTGAGGGGAGCATTTTGCAGTCAGGAAGGGACTGGGGGAGCGCTATTTAAAGGCGACCGCTTCCTGCCTTTTATTGTTGGTGACATTTTTGAACCACGCAGTCAGAGAGAGAGAGAGAGATTTCTGGAGAGATTCAACGCTGTGTGAAGGGAGGTTTGGGTACTGAGCAGCACTTTGCAGGTCTATTTTGATTTGCCCTTCTTTGTATCGATTTAGAAGAGATTGTGGGGGCTGCACTCTGAGCTCTTTCCCTGGGTCTCTCCATTGTTCTTTCCTGCAGATTTGATGTACAGGTCTCTCCAGGCCGAGATTCAAGGCTGCAATGAGCAGGATGTGGATGGAAAGCAAGATCAACCCTTCCCTTTAAGAACTGGCCGGCGCCATTGTGTGTGTGTTCCATTGCTGACTGACATCACATGAGCTTCGCCAGCGCTCTGAGGTAGCGCCTCGCTCCTCGGCCTTTGCGCCTTAAGACAGGTGTGAAGCGCCTGATTTAGCGCCCCAATCACCTCCAGGGGCGATAAAAGTCAAGTTTGCAGTCGGAGGCGATAATTAGTGCCAGGCGCTAATCTTTGCGCCCGGCCGATAATTGCGCCCCAAATGGGGCGATACTGAATTTCTCCCACATCGAGTCATAACGGCACAGAAGGAGGCCATTTGGCCTATCAAGTCCGTGCCAGCTCTCTGTAGAGCAATCCAGTCAGTCCCATTCCCCCGCTCTATCCCCGTAGCCCTGCAAGTTTATTTCCCTCAAGTGCCTATCCAGTCTCCCCTTGAAAACATTGAGTGTCTCCCCTTCCACCACTTCCGTCGGCAGCGAGTTCCAGGTCCTCACCACTCGCTGCGTAAAAAAGTTTTTCCTCACGTCCCCCTTGTATCTCTTGCCCAAAACCTTAAATCTGTGTCCCCTAGTCCTTGTACCATCAACTAGTGGGAACAGCCTTTCCCCGTCTAGCCTATCCAAACCCGTCATAATCTTGTACACCTCTATCAATTCACCCCTCAACCTCTTTTGCTCTAATGAAAACAAATCCAGCTTCTCCAACCTATCCTTGTAACCAAGATCCCCCATTCTCGGAACCATTCTGGTAAATCTCCTCTGCACCCTCTCAAGGGCCTTCACGTCCTTCCTAAAGTGTGGTGACCAGAACTGGATGCAGTACTCCAGTTGTGGCCTAACCAGCGCTTTATAAAGGTTCAGCATAACTTCTCTACTTTTGTACTCAATACCTCTATTTATGAAGGTCATGATGTGGCGATGCCGGCGTTGGACTGGGGTGGACAAAAATGAGAAGTCGCACAACACCAGGTTATAGTCCAACAGATTTATTTAATTTTACAAGCTTTCGGAGCTGTCGCTCCTTCGTCAGGTAAGTTAGCAATGAGAGAATCTCCCAGAATTCACAATTTAAACCCAGACAAAATCTATTCACATTATTCGCTACAACAAAGAGCACAGCCAAGACAATGAGATGTGTCCCAGGACTACACGATAGCATCAACAGGTTCCATCCCACCATCAAACTCACCATGGACTACTCCTCAGAATCGGTTTCATTCTTGGACACACGAATCTCCATCAAAGACGGACGCCTCAGCACTTCACTCTACCGCAAGCCCACGGACAACCTCACGATGCTCCACTTCTCCAGCTTCCACCCTAACCACGTTAAAGAAGCCATCCCCTATGGACCAGCCCTGCGAATACACAGGATCTGCTCAGACGAGGAGGAACGCGATGGACACCTACGGACACTGAAAGACGCTCTCGTAAGAACGGGATATGACGCTCGACTCGTCGATCGACAGTTCCGACGGGCCACAGCGAAAAACCGCATAGACCTCCTCAGAAGACGAACACGGGACACAACCAACAGAGTACCCTACGTCGTCCAGTACTTCCCCGGAGCGGAAAAACTACGCCATGTTCTTCGCAGCCTTCAACATGTCATCGATGACGACGAACACCTTGCTAAGGCCATCCCCACGCCTCCACTACTCGCCTTCAAGCAGCCGCCTAACCTCAAAAGTACCATCGTTCGCAGCAGATTACCCATCTTTCAGGAGAACAGCAACCAAGACACCACACAACCCTGCCACGGCAACCTCTGCAAGACATGCCAAATCATGGACACAGATACCATCATTACACGTGAGGACACTACCCACCAGGTACACGGTACATACTCATGTGACTCGGCCAACGTTGTCTACCTGATACGTTGCAGTAAAGGATGCTCCAGAGCATGGTACATCGGCGAGACCATGCAGACACTGAGACAACGTATGAACGGACACCGCGCAACAATCGCCAGGCAGGAGGGTTGCCTCCCAGTCGGGGAACACTTCAGCAGCCAGGGGCATTCAGCCTCGGATCTGCGGGTAAGCGTTCTCCAAGGCGGCCTTCGAGATACATGACAGCGCAAAATCATAGAGCAGAAACTGATAGCCAAGTTCCGCACTCATGAGGATGGCCTCAATCGCGATATCGGGTTCATGTCACGATACAGAACGTGACTTGACATCATGGCCGGTCTTTCCAGGTGGTTTTTTTTTTTTTTTTTTTTGGTTTTTCTTTTTTAAAAAGGCTAACACAAGAACACAAATTGACAGGATATGCAGCCAGCAGGTGGTTTGACACGTTGGACCCCCTGGGACACATCTCATTGTCTTGGCTGTGCTCTTTGTTGTAGCGAATAATGTGAATAGATTTTGTCTGGGTTTAAATTGTGAATTCTGGGAGATTCTCTCATTGCTAACTTACCTGACGAAGGAGCGACAGCTCCGAAAGCTTGTAAAATTAAATAAATCTGTTGGACTATAACCTGGTGTTGTGCGACTTCTCATTTTTCTATTTATGAAGCCCAAGATCCCATATGCTTTGCTAACCACTCTCTCAGTATGTCCTGCCACCTTCGGGGACCTATGCACATTAACTCCCAGGTCCCTCTGTCCCTGCACACTCTTTAAAACTGTGCCATTAAGTGTATATTGCCTCTCCCTGTTCCTTCTGCCAGAATGCATCATCTCGCACTTCTCTGTATTAAATTCCATCTGCCACTTGTCTGCCCATTCTGCTAGCCTTTCTGTGTCCTGTTGCAGTCGATTGGTATCATTCTCACTGTTTGCAACACCCCCAAGTTTGGTGTCATCGGCAAATTTAGAAATTCTACTCTGTATTCCAATATCCAGGTCATTTATATATATCAAAAAAAGCAGTGACCCCAGCACTGACCCTTGGGGAACACCACTGTCTACCATTCTCCAGTCTGAAAAACAGCCATTTACCGCAACTCGCTGTTTTCTGTCCTTAAGCCAATTCCTTATCCAAGCTGCCACTGACCCACCTATTCCATGAGCCTCAATTTTGTTAACCAGCCTTCTATGTGGTACTTTGTCAAACGCCTTCCTAAAATCCATGTAGACAACATTTCCTTCATCAATCCTCCCTGTTACTTCATCAAAAAATTCAATTAGATTAGTCAAACACCGTCTGCCTTTTACAAATCCGTGTTGGCTCTCCTTAATTAGCTTAAACCTCTCCAAGTGCCCGTTAATTTTTTCCTTGATTATTGTTTCTAAATCTTTACCCACCACTGATGTTAAACTGACCGGCCTGTAGTTACTAGGATTGTCCTTGCACCCTTTCTTGAACAACGGTGTCACATTTGCCATTTTCCAATCCTCAGCCGCCTCCCCTGCATCTAGGGAAGATTGGAAAATTATGACAAGCCCTTCTGCTATCTCCTCCCCCAATTCCCTTAGCAACCTGGGATGCAAGCCATCTGGACCAGATGACTTATCCACTCTAAGCATACCCAGCCTTTCTAGTACATCCTGTCTATCAATTTTCACCCCTTCCATTGCTTCTACCTTTTCCACTTCTACTGATATTTTGTCAGCATCCACCTCCTTAGTAAACACCGATACAAAGTACACATTGAGTATTCTAGCCTTGCCCTGCGCCTCTAAGCATAGATCACCTTCTTTGTCCCTAATAGGCCCCACCCCGCCTCTTACTACCCGCTTACTGTTTACATGCCGGTAGAAGATTTTTGGGTTCCCTTTTATGTTAACCACCATGCTGCTCTCATATTCTCTCTTTGCCAATCTTATTTTCATCTTCACATCCCCTCTCAACTTACTGTATTTGGTCTGGTTCTCCCTTGAAGAATTCACCTGACATGCATCATACACCTTTTTTTGTTTCATCATCTTCTCTATCTCCCTTGCTTTGGTTCCCTTACCCTTCCCTCTTGTTGGATTGTACCTAGCCTGTACCTGGAACATCTGCTCCTTAAAGATCACCCATTGTTCTGTTACAGTTTTTCCTGTCGGTCTTTGATTCCATTTTACCCTGGCTAGATCCTTTTGCATCCCATTGAAGTTAGCCCTATTCCAGTTTAGAAGTTCCACTCTTGATTGTTCCTTGCTCCTCTCCATTGCTAATCTAAACCTTATGATATGGTGATCACTCGTACCCAAGTGTTCTCCCACAGACACTTGCTCGACCTGGCCCACCTCATTCCCCAGCACCAGATCCAGCAATGCCTCCTTCCTAGTTGGGCCAAGAACATACTGGTCAAGGAAATTCTTCTGAGCACAGTATTTATGTGGCTGGTCCAGTTAAGTTTCTGGTCAATGGTGACCCCCCAGGATGTTGCTGGTGGGGGATTCGGCAGTGGTAATGCCGTTGAATGTCAAGGGGCGGTGGTTAGACTCTCACTTGTTGGAGATAGTCATTGCCTGGGACTTGTGTTGTGTGAATGTTACTTGCCACTTATCAGCCCAAGCCTGAATGTCGTCCAGGTCTTGCTGCATGCGGGCACGGACTGCTTCATTATGTGAGGAGTTGCGAATGGAACTGAACTGAACACTGCGCAATCATCAGCGAGCATCCCCACTTCTGACCTTATGATGGAGAGAAGGTCATTGATAAAACTGCTGAAGATGGTTGGGCTTCAGACACTGCCCTGAGGAACTCCTGCAGCGATGTCCTGGGGATGAGATGATTGACGTCCAACAACCACAACCATCTTCCTTTGTGCTAGGTATGACTCCAACCAGTGGAGAGCTTTCCCCCTGATTCCCATAGACTTCAATTTTACTAGGGCTACTTGATACCACACTTGGCCAAATGCTGCCTTGGTGTCAAGGGCAGTCACTCTCACCTCGTCTCTGGAATTCAGCTCTTTTGTCCATGTTTGGACCAAGGCTGTAATGAGGTCTGGAGCCGAGTGGTCTTGGCGGAACCCAAACTGGGCATCAGTGAACAGGTTATTGGTGAGTAAGTGCCGCTTGATAGCACTGTCGATAACACCTTCCATCACTTTGCTGATGATTGAGAGTAGACTGATGGGGCGGTAATTGGCTGGATTGGATTTGTTCTGATTTTTGTGGACAGGACATACCTGGGCAGTTTTCCACATTGTCGTGTAGATGCCAGTGTTGTAGCTGTACTGAAACAGCTTGGCTAGAGGCACAGCTAGTTCTCGAGCACAAGTCTTCAGCACGATAGCTGGGTTGCTGTCGCGACCCATCGTCTTTGCTGTATCCAGTGCGCTCAGCCGTTTCTTAATAACACGTTAAGTGAATTAAATTGGCTGAAGACTGACTTCTATGATGGTGGGAACCTCAGGAGGAGGCCAATATGGATCATCCACTTGGCACTTCTGGCTGAAGATGGTTGCAAACGCTTCAGCCTTGTCTTTTGCACTTGCGTGCTGGGCTCTGCCATCATTGTGGATGTGAATATTCTTGGATCCTCCTCCTCACGTTAGTTGTTAAATTGTCCACCACCATTCACAACTGGATGTGGCAGGACAGCAGAGCTTAGATCTGATCCGTTGATTGTGGAATCGCTTGGCTCTTACTATAGCATGCTGCATCTGCTGTTTAGCATGCATGTAGTCCTGTGTTGCAGCTTCCCCAGGTTGGCAGCTCATTTTTAGGTATGCAAGGTGCTGCTCCTGGCATGCTCTTCTACACTCCTTATTGAACCAAGGTTGGTCCCCTGGCTTGATGGTAGTGGTAGAGTGAGGGATATGCCGGGCCATGAGGTTACAGATTGCAGTGGAATACAATTCTGCTGCTGCTGATAGCTCACAGCGCCTCATGGATGCCCAGTTTTGAGTTGCTGGATCTGTTCTGAGCAGCGCTCCGAAAGCTTGTGATTTCAAATAAAGCTGTTGGACTATAACCTGGTGTTGTGCGACTTCTCACATTTGTCCACCCCAGTCCAACACCGGCATCTCCACATCATCCCATTTAGCACAGTGGTAGTGCCACACAACACGATGGAGGGTGTAGAAGGGACTTCGTCTCCACAATGACTGTGCACTGGTCACTGCTACCACTGCTGCCATGGATAGATGAATCTGCGACCAGCAGATTGGTGAGGACAAGGTCAAGTATGTTTTTCCCTCGTGTTGGTTCTCTCACCACCTGCCGCAGGCCCAGTCTGGCAACTTTTGTCCTTCTGGACTCAGCCAGCTCGGTCAGTAGTGGTGCTACCGAGCCACTCTTGGTGATGGACATTGAAGTCCCCCACTCAGAATACATTCTGTGCCCTTGCTACTCTCAGTGCTTCTTCCAAGTGGTGTTCAACATGGAGGAGTACTGATTCATCAGCTGAGGGAGGGCAGTAGGTGGTAATCAGCAGGAGGTTTCCTTGCCCATGCTTGACCTGAATTATAGACTTCATGGGGTCTGTAGTTAATGTTGAGGACTCCCAGGGCCACTCCCTCCCGACTGTGTACCACTGTGCCGCCACCCCTGGTGGGTCGGTCCTGCCGGTGGGACAGGACATACCCAGGAATGGTGATGGAGGAGTTTGGGACATTGGCTGAAAGGTATGATTCTGTGAGTATGACTATGTCAGGCTGTTGCTTGACTAGTCTGTGGGACAGCTCTCCCAATTTTGGCACAAGTCCCCAGATGTTAGTGAGGAGGACTCTGCAGGGTCGACTGGGCTGAGTGTGCAGTTGTCATGGTCGATGCTGGGTGGTCCGTCCAGTTTTATTCTTATTGTTTTTCGTAGCGGTTTGTTACAACTGAGTGGCTTGCTAGGTCATTTCAGAGGGCAGTTAAGAGTCAAACACATGCTGTGGGTCTGGAGTCACATATAGGCCAGACCAGGTAAGGACAGCAGATTTCCTTCCCTGAAGGACATTAGTGAACCAGATGGGTTTTTACGACAATCCAATAGTTTCATGGTCACCATTACTGGTACTAGCTTTTTATTCCAGATTTATTTAATTAACTGAATTTAAATTATACATGGCATAATTTCAAAGTTAGCAGATGACACAAAAGGATAGTAACAGACTTCAGGGGGACATAGACAGACTGGTGAAATGGGAATACACATGGCAGATGAAATTTAACACAGCGAAGTGTGAAGTGATGCATTTTGGTAGGAATGTAAATAAAATGGTAGAATTTTAAAGGGGTTTCAGGAATAGGGAGATCTGGGGGTTCACAGACACAAATCTTTGAGGTCGCATAACATGTTAAGACGGTTTTTAAAAAATGCATACGGGGGATCCTGGGCTTTATAAACAGATTCATAGAATACAACAACAAGGGAATTATGCTAAACCTTTATAAATCACTGGTTAGACCCCAGCTGGAGTATTGTGGCCAATTCTGCACACACACTTCAGGAAGGATGTCAAGGCCTTAGAGTGGGTGCAGAGGAGATTTACTAGAATGGTACCAGGGATGAGGGACTTCAGTTACGTGGAGAGACTAGAGAAGCTGAGGTTGGTCTCCTTAGAGCAGAGAAGATTAAGGAGAGATTTAAGAGGTGTTCAAAATCGTGAAGGGTTTTGATAGAGTAAATAAGGTGAAACTGTTTCCAGTGGCAGAAGGCTTGGTAACCAGAGGAGAAGGTAATTAACAAAAGAACCAGAAGCGAGACCAGGAAAAAAAAAATTTACGCAGCGAGTTGTTATGATCTGGAACACACTGCCTGAAAGGGTGGTGGAAATAGATTCAATAATAACTTTCAAAAGAGAATTGGATAAATACTTGGAGACAAAAATTGCAGGGCTGTGGGGAAAGGGCAGGGGAGTTGGACTAATTGA
The DNA here is from genome assembly GCA_030390025.1 of Squalus acanthias. NCBI lineage: Eukaryota > Metazoa > Chordata > Chondrichthyes > Squaliformes > Squalidae > Squalus > Squalus acanthias. Next base: position 75,037,414 of record CM059432.1, on the reverse strand, counting down.
ATAGGTCTTTCAAAGAGCCGGCACAGGCATGATGGGCTGAATGGCTTCTTTGTGTGTTGAATCATGCTATGAATTGGCCCTTATTTTTCCAGAATATAGGCCCCAAATTTCCACGGGGGTTGTCCCATCATAATTTGGGCAGAAGATTAGTGGAAAATACCTAGAGAAAAGCATAAACAGCCATTTTCAGCTGTTGATACCATATCTCTGGAGATTCTAGCAATCTCCTGCATAAGTTTTGACAGATCATCATGAGAACCCCTGTGGAAATTCAGAGCCCTGCTTTTGTCAAAGAAATTATAATTACTTTTGAGAGGCATATCACTCATTTACTTTTGGGAATATGTGCACCATACAGATTTTGCTAACTTTCTTCTGATTAGTTCCAGCTAAGAAAAAGAAACCAAAGCTCCTGAACAAGTTCGATAAGACTATTAAAGCAGAACTAGATGCTGCTGAAAAGCTACGCAAAAAGGTGAGCTATAAATTCTGTATGTTGTCTCTGGTCGACCAGGTAATGAAACTCTACTTTGGATGATGTGTGCTCAATATTTTAGCAATACCAGTTGATAACTGAAATGTACAATAATACTTTTAACTGTATGATTCTGTAGGAATTTCTTTGCATGCAATAGTTTTATTAATGAAGGTGCAGCACAGTTGTTGGGATCTTTGGTTCATTACTATTTGAATAACTAAACCATTACAGTTGGACATTTTTATTACCAACTTGGAAAAGAATCAGAAGCCACAGAAGTGATTCCAGAACCTTTGGACACCAGTTATAACCAGGGTTCCTGAGAAATTTCCGATGTTTCTTGTGGATTCTGCAAATTGCAGTGATACCTTCAAAAACAGTATAAGTTTTCCTTGCTTTCAGAATCTTTTTTGTGAATTCACTCTCTATGAAAGTACTACCTCATATAAATTATCATTGTTGCTCCACACTCTGAATCAGCACATAAGCCATTGCAGTGTCACCATGTGTGATTGTAGCATTATGCGTGACATTGTACCATTTCTCCAGTGCTCACCAGCGCTCAATCCATACCTGATGGGGCATATAACTGCAAAGCCGCAGCATCTGATGTAAAAGTGGATTACAAACCTTTTCTTCTATTATAATGTTCCTGCCACAATCAAAGCCACCTTACTTTTCCTATCATGAAACTAAACTTGTGTTATCTCTGGACCATTCAAGCTCCAATCAAGTTAATCCATATCCCAAATGTGGGACATCATTTTGCTTATTCTGTTATCGTACAATAGATTATGCCCCTAAGTGCATTTTGATGAACATTAGTCCAGAAAATCCTGACCACCTTTTGAAAAGCCAGAGAATATTTTTCTCCATTCATTAATGTTAGCAATAAAGTGGTTTCCCCACTTCATACTCATGTTGACTTTTATGTTAACAATAATTGGAGGAAAGTGCAGCTTCGACCTGACCACGTGATCTGACTAAAACGGTGCTCGACTATAGATATCCATTGACATTGTCTCTCTTTTGGACCAATTTCAGAGCCCACAATAAAATTTCACTTCCCCAGAAAAGGAATACTAAATCTCTTATAAAAGAAAGCATGCATCCAACTAGAAAATATGATTTGGCCCCTCATACCAGCTTCTTCCACATACTGTGTAAAGTCTACAAATTATACTTTACCCACCAATTTAACCCTCAGCAAATTTCTGCATAAATAGTCCTTGATCTCAAGGTAATCAAATGAATTCAATTATCTATCCATCCTCATCTTATTTTGGTTGAAATCTTGAAGATCCTAAAACTGGTTATTTGAAAATGTCAGGATGATATGGTTAGCTATAATTCCAGTGCTGTTTTTGGTTGGGAGTCTATTGTCATTTGTATTACTGGACGGACTTTAGATAGTCAAAGTATTAACTGCTCACAAATTCCTTTCGTCCTTACTTAAAACCATTATTGGCCTAACCACAATGTGTGAATATTTTTTGAGATAAGTGCCTATTCCATTTTTTTTTTTTAAACTATCAATTGTGTCTAATTCATTAGCTAACTGAGTTGAAGTACACCAAGGCTCACTATTGAGACCATTGCTGCTTCTCATTTACATTAATGACCTGGTCTCGAACTCAATGCAAAGTTAACTGATTTGGTGATACCAAACTGGATGGGGCAATCAGAGGAAGCAGTTCCAAAATTACAGAACAGTTGGACAAAATAAGTTTGGGCAGATCAATGGCAGATACAATTTAAATGTGGAGGTGCAAGGTACTGCACTTGGGAAGGAAAAATAAGCAACACATGTACTTTGTGAATGGTGTTGAAATAACTACGAATGAAATTGAAAGAGACCTTAGGAGTCTTGGTATAGTCAATGCTAAGCAGGTCCAACTAATGCAGAGCAGCAATTAACAAAGCCAATAGAACGTTGCACTAAATAACCAAAACAGTAGAATACAAGTCAGAGGAGGTAATGATCAACCTATACAGTGCTCTGGTCAGACTACATCTTAAGTACTGCACCCAGTTCTGGTTGACGAGACAAAAAGGAGACATTCAAACTCGAGGCAGTGCAGACAAGAGCCACTAGGTTGATTGATGATGATGAAAACAGCAACAACTTATATAGCAACTTTAATGTAGAAAGCTGGAAGATGGGAGGTCAGCAAGGGGAGCATTAAAATAATTGCACCTGGCGGTCACAAAGGCATAGATGAGGGTTACAGCATTAGATGGGCTGAGGTAGTGGTGGACATGGAAGTAGACGGTTTTTATGATGGAGAGGATATGGGGCCTGAAGCTCAGCTCAGGGTCGAATAGGACATCAAAGTTCTGAACAGTCTGGTTCAGCCTGAGATGGTGGCTGAGGAGCGGGAGGGAGTCAGTGGTAAGGGTATGGAGTTTGTGATGGTGGCTTTGGCCTTCTCTATGTTTAGCTGGAGAAAATTATGGCTCATCCAAGACTGGATGCTGGGTAAGCAGTCTGACAGCACAGAGGGAGTGAAAGGGTCAAGGGAGGTGGTTGGAGAGGTAAAGCTGTGTGTCGTCAGCATGCATGTGGAAGCTGACCCCATGTTTGCAGATGATGTTGCCAAGGGGCAGCATGTAGACGAAGAAGAAGAGGGGGCCAAGGATAGATTGGTTAATGGTATGTGGGTGAGAAACAAAGCCATTGCTGGAGATGCTCTGGCCACGAGCAGATATGCAAGAGTGTAACCAAGCGAAGGCTGTCACTGAGCTGGACAACGGAGAAAAATGTGTCCATTAATGTGCGTATTTTGGCGGCTGCTCTGAACTTAAGCTTCTATCTCCCTTTTTTGTTTTCCTTTTCCCCTTCAGGAGCTCTTCTCTCAAGTCTCCACTCCCTCCTGTCACCCAGTCATGCTACCTTTTATTTCTCTCCTCTCAGGTACTTTGTCCCCCCCCCCCAAACTCCTATCGCAACCCACCACTGCTCCTTTGCCTTCCTACTCACCTGCCACCACCTCAGGCTTGAATCCCCCTTGAATAAGTCTACAGTTGCACTCTGATCCCATTGAGGCACACATCGCCTCCTTATGAAAGCCAACCCCAACCATCCCATCATCCTCTTTTACCGACTTTCCCGCCCAGCACACCCACTGGGGGCTAACCTCCTTCCCATCCTGCTCACTGTACCAACCACTACTCCCTTGGATTCTCCCAGTGGATAAACAATTTCTCTATCTCGCTGCATTTTCTTCCTCAAATGTCCATACACCCGCAAACAAGGCACTTGCTTTCCGCGGCAATTGCATTGACATCCTGACTTTAACTGAAACTTGCCTTACAGGTGACAATTCGTGGACCTTTACCGAAGCCTCCCTGCCTGGCTATACTTTCCAGCTCCTGCCCCGCCCAAGCCGCCAGTGGCAGTGTACCTCTTATCACATTTTGGTCTCTTCCCCCCTAGTTCTCTGATACCTTCTCCTCCTTATAAAATCTCTTCATGGCCTTTTCTCCTCCCATCTCTGTAGCCTTCTCCAGCCCAACAACCACTCCCCAAACTCTCCATTCCTCTGACTCTGACCTCTTGTGCATTACCCTGTTCCTTTTGCTGCACTATTGGCGGCTGTGCTGTCAGCCACCTGGGCCCTAGGCCCCATGCTCTGGAATTCCCTCCCTAAACCCCTCTGCCTCTTCAACTCCTTTTTTAAGCCCTGCCTTAAAAACCACCTATATAGAGTCATAGTCATTATGGCACAGAAGGAGGCCATTCAGCCCATCGAGTCCATGCCGGCTCTCTCTAGAGCAATCCAGTCAGTCCCATTCCCCCACTCTATCCCCGTAGTCCTGCAAGTTTATTTCCCTCAAGTGCCTATCCAATTTCCTTTTGAAATCATTGATCGTCTCCACTTCCACCACCCTCGTCGGCAGCGAGTTCCAGGTTATTATCCCTCGCTGCATAAAAAAGTTCTTCCTCACATCCCCCTGTATCTCTTGCCCAAAACTTTAAATCTGTGTCTCCTAGTCCTTGTACCATCAGCTAATGGGAACAGCCTTTCTCTGTCTACCTTATCCAAACCCATCATAATCTTGTACATCTCTATCAAATCTCCCCTCAACCTCCTTTGCTCCAAGGAGAACAACCCCAGCTTCTCCAACCTAACCTTGTAGCAAGACCCCATATGCTTTGCTAACTACTCTCTCAATATGTCCTGCCACCTTCAAAGATCTATGCACATGAACCCCCAGGGTCCCTCTGTCCCTGCACACTCTTTAGAACTGTGCCATTAAGTCTATATTGCCTCTCCCTATCCCTTCTGCCAAAATACATCACCTCACACTTCTGTGTATTAAATTCAATATGCCACTTGTCTGCCCATTCTGCTAGCCTTTCTATGTCCTATGACTAAGCTTTTGATCCTTCCTACTATTTCCAACGCCACCGCCTCCTTTGTCTCAGCATCCATTTGTTTAATTATGCATCTGTAAAACACCTTGGGATGCAATATATAAGTACAAATTGTTGAGGCATTGGGAGAAGGATGATCGGATCAACCATGTCTAAGGCTGCAGAGAGGTCAAGAAGGTTGAGGAGGGATAACGCACCACGATCTTAGTCACAGAGAATTTTTTCATGACTTTGTTCAGGGCTGTTTCAGTGCTGCAAAAGGGGCAGAAACCTTTTTGGAGAGATTCAAAAAAGGAGTTGCGGCTGAGATGGAAGCTCACAACATGTTAGAGATGGGGCATGGTTTGCGAGGTCGAGGTTGGGTTTTTTAAGGAGGGAGGTGATGACAACTGTTTTGAAAGGGAGGGAACAGTGCCTGAGGAGAGGGAACTATTTACAATGTCAGCTAACATGGGAAACCACGAAGGGAAGTCAGCAGTTTAGTATGAATGGGGTCAAAGGAGAAAGAGGTGGGTCCTGTGGGCAGTTTAAGCTCTGAGAGCGTGCGTATGGAGATGAGAGAAACGAGAGAGAGGTTGAGGGCTAGGGTGGGGGCCTGCAGAGGAGGGAGGGAGGGTGAAGCTTCAGAGGCAGCAGTAAAAAGAAAAGTCCCTGAGCTCCTTGCCCTTGTTGGAGGTGAGGTTGGAAGGAACTGGGGAGAGGGTCTAAGGAGATGGATGGTTGGTAGTGGAGAAGAGAAGCCTGAGATTATCCTTGTACTGGTGGTGGGCAATTTTGGGAGAAGGGAATGAGGCCTGGTGGAGCTTTGGGTAGTCGAGCCAGATCTGGTGATAGATGTCGAAGCAATTTGTGCCAGTGTTAGAGGTGTACATTTGGAGGAACGTCTGGTAAATTTGTGCTCTTCAGTTTGGAAAGGTGGTGTCGAAGAGGTGATCTTATAGAAGTAGACGAGATAGCTAATGATGTGGAAAAGGTAAATTCAGAATATTACTTTAAAGTATCTTGCAAAAGTAGGACAAAGGCACACAGGTTTAAACCAGTAAAAAATCAAGTTAGGTCTGATATCAGGAAATTCTTCACAGTGATCAACATATGGAATGAATTTACAGAATCATTTATGAAACAATTGGATGCTGCAGTGGGAACTGTAAGATGCTAATAGATAAATGAATTAAGATGGGCTGAATGGCCTTCCTCTACAGTAATTATCTTGAGATAACATGGTTTAGCAGCTCAACTTTGAGTTGTTATGAAACCTTATTTAAACTTGTTCTGAAATATCAGTTACAGGGTTTTTTGCAGGATTTACAAACATTTCCAAAACATTAACATTAAACTTTCTCTTGCTTCCCCCTTTAGGGCAAATCTGAAGAAGCGCTCAAGGCATTTAATGAACTTCTGAGAAGCTACCCTCAGAGTCCCCGAGCTAAATATGGAAAAGCCCAGGCAAGTACACTTTGTAAACTTTATGCTGCAAGCATAGAGATTCAATGGCTCTTATTTTTTTACTTCAATTTTAATGTTGAAAAATAGTTAAGGAGAAGTGTGATCTGTTATTTTTAAACTTCTCTTTCCCATGCCACAGAACAGATTTTTTTCCAGTTTTTCTCCCCTCTTAAGTAGCTGATTATGGGGTATGATTCAATAAGCACGTGTCCTTCACTGATACATCTCCCAAGTAGGTTATTCTTCATGTGAGCCTAGACGATGAGTGGTGGGGGGCATCATAGTCATGTCCAATCCTGTCTTTAACTAATGTCCACGCATGTACAGTTTCCAGCATAAGAATCAGGCGAAGTAACCATGCCTTTTCATAACTACAGTATATTAAAAGTTGATTAGGTATAGTAATTGGTGAAAAATTGCCCAAGAAGGAACCTTGCAATCAGTATAGTTACAAGTATATTCATTGCTTAGTTACAAAGAGCCATGAACAACATCTTTCAGTTATTTCTATGTTGTTTTGTAATTATCTGAAGCCATACCATTGTGGGGAGCTGGAGAAGGCTGCATGTTGGTGAGGAGCCTGCTATAGGAGCAATCAATGAAGAAGGGTATCTTTTTAAATAAAATCATATATGAAAATGGAGCGGAAATACTGCTCAGAGACTGGCTTCTATGTGCTTAACATTTATCTCTCACCTAATAGGAAATGAAAATCACAATGATTTGTCAAAGTATTTTTGGATGGAGGTTTTATTCATAGGAAAATATTCTCACACACTTAGTGAGTTTCTATCCAGCTGCAGAGAATTAGCAACATAAAAGCATTCTGAAGCGTTATTTTGTAATGGAGTTTGTATTAAACTGAATACTGTATTGTGCAGATAATACTTTATGGTTTCATCTAGTCAGAGGATGATTTGGCAGAGAAGATGCGAAGCAATGAGATACTTCAAAGAGCAATCAGTACCTATGGAGAAGTGGCTGACATGCCAAATCCAACTGCAGATCTGGTGAAGCTAGCAATTAAACGACAGGCAAACAGACAGCAGTTTTTAGGTGAGGAATGTATTTGTAAACTTTGTATAGCTTATTGAAAGTTGTAATAACTGATTTCAATCAGTACCTCAAATCATGAAGTTCAACCTTTTGACTTTCAAATTAAAAAGGACAAATTACTGGCCTGATGTTCATCTCTCCCCATGGTCAGTGCAGTAGGTCAAAAAAAATAAAGGGCCAAAACAGAGAGAATGAGAAGTAGGCAGGCTGAGAGAGAAACAAAGGGATAAAAAAGAGAGTCTAAATGGAAATAGCATCTAGAACAAGCTAATAACACTTCTGGGGTAATTACTGAGTTGCGGAGAGGGATCAGATCTGTTTGTGTATCTCATTGAGTAGATATGGAAATCTAGTTATGAAGAAGTCGTGCCTGCTACTGTTACTGGACAATGATATTTGCACTGGAGCAATGAAAATAGTCCAGACAATATAAGCATCACATAATATACATGTAATATAAATACAGAAAGATGGCAAGCTCAGGTTGATTAAAAGGGTAATTGATTGCGAGGACGGGGGCATCGCAGTCCATCTCAATCCTTCAACACATTGAGGATGCAGGGACATGAAAGAGCATGTAGATGATTTATTTTGACCTTGGGAGGGGAGCAAGGAAGAACAATTCAGAGAAGCAATGGTAATATATTTTTTTAATGCAGTAGAGAGATAGAGGCAACACACTTTAGGAAGGATGTGAAGGCCCTTGAGAGGGTGCAGAGGAGATTTACTAGAATGGTTCCGGGGATGGGGAATCTTAGCTACAAGGACAGGTTGGAGAAGCTGGATTTGTTTTCATTAGTGCAAAGGAGATTGAGGGGTGATTTGATAGAGGTGTACAAGATAATGACAGGTTTGGATAGGCTAGACGGGGAAAGGCTGTTCCTACTAGTTGATGGTACAAGGACGAGGGGACACAGGTTTAAGGTTTTGGGCAAGAGATACAGGGGGGACGTGAGGAAAAACTTTTTTACGCAGCGAGTGGTGATGACCTGGAACTCGCTGCCGGTGGAAGCGGAGACACTCAATGTTTTCAAGGGGAGACTGGTTAGGCACTTGAGGGCTACGGGGATAGAGCAGGGGAATGGGACTGACTGGATTGCTCTACAGAGAGCCGGCACGGACTCGATGGGCCGAATGGCCTCCTTCTGTGCCGTTATGACTCTATGACTCTGAGAGTCAGACAGTGAGCTCAAGACCAGAATTTTCAAGTTGCTAAATTATAGGGATGGAAGAGGTGGAAAGGTGATTTCACAGAAATTGCAAGACAGTTTCAGTAAAACACCAAAATGAATAGTTGCTGGAGGGTCATTCAGACAATAGTTAACAGTTTTCAGTAAAGTTATATTTAGCATCTATAAAAGCAGAAAGTGTGATGTGTAAAACCTTGCGTACCAGTTAGAATAATATCAATCACTTCACTGACACAATATATTTTTTTAAATTTCAGTAGAGAGAGAATTTAGAGGCAAGAGAACCAGACCGTTAGCTGAAGGCCAGAACTTTCAAGTTGATGAATAATTTGAGTTAACAACAGTTTAAAATGTTTGAGTGTAAGGGTAATAGTTGAAAATGCAGGAATGAGATATGAGATGAACAGAACCAAATTTCCATGGAAAAGAAAAGCAGACTGGGAGCAGAAGGATTGGAAGAGTAAAAATACCAGTTGGACCAGAGAAATCAGCAAAGATTCTGAAAGATCTTCCCATTAGGCTAATTTGTAATACCAAAGAAATTGGATTTCATTTCTAGAATGCAATTTGTTGCAATGTATTCTATAAGGCAGGTGCAAAACAGTGGTTAGAAGAGCCCTCAGGTGAGGAATTAGTTAATGTAAAAAGGAAACTAAATAACTTGCATTTATATAGCGCCTTTCGCAGCCATGGGACATCTCAAAGCGCTTCACAGCCAATTAAGTAATTTTGAAGTGTAGTCAGTATTGTAAGGTAGGGAAATGTGGCAGCTAATTTGTACACAGCAAGGTCCTACAAACAGCAATGAGATAAATGACCCGATAGTCTGTTAGAGATGGTTGAGGGATAAATATTGGCCAGGACACCAGGGGAACTCCCCTACTCCTCTTCAAATAGTGCCATAGGATCTTTCACCAAATTTTCCAGGGCCCCAACCAGCGAGCTGTATACTGATTGGCGTCCGCAGCTCACCGGTATTGTGTAGATGACACCCAAGGTCCAATTTCCAGCAAGCCTCAGCCTTCAACTTTGGGCGCGCATTGCAGGCACGCTGTCCGCTTCGCACTGGTTTTTGGCATGAGACCAGTTTCCTAGCCCACAATGACAGTCCAGCTAACTGACTAAAAGCTACTAATCTGTATAATTTAATGTCTTAATAAACATAAGAAAATGTCCACAGATTAGACAAATTACAGTATTTCACTTAAATTTGCACCATCTGTTCCAAACCAATAAAAGCTCTCTCCAGCAACTTTGGACCAAGTGTACGTGATGAAAAACTTTACAGCAGATGAATTCCCCAGAGTCCTTCATTTGCTTCTGACTCGAATAGCACAGCAAAATGTGAAAATTGCAGACTACCTCTTCCTTTTGATGACCAGGCTGACTTCATACAAGACAAGAGGATATCCTATACAATTAATCAGATCTGTTTCACCCAATATCACATCTTGCAGTGACAGTCCTGTCAATCAAGTCAGAGATTAAAAAAGAAAATCTTATTCAGCAGTACTGCGGTCCATGCATCAAGACAAAAGTGAAAGGAGGACAATGTTTGGAACAGGGGAATGGGAGAGGGATAGAGTTACATGGAATCAACAGCACAGAAACAAGCCATTCGGCTCAACTTGTCTATACCGGTGTTTATGCTCCACGCGAACCTCCTCTCACCCCTCTTCATCTAATCCTATCCGCATATCCTTATCCTTCTATTCCTTTCTCCTTCATGTGCTTATCTAGCTCCCCCTTAAATGCATCTATGCTGTTGGCCTCAACTACTGCTTGTGGTAACGAGTTCCACATTCCTACCACTCTTTGGATAAAGAAGTTTCTCCTGAATTCCCTATTGCATTTAATAGTGACTATCTTATATTTATGTCCGTAGTTTTGGACACCCCCACAAGTGGAAACATTTTCTCTATATCTACCCTATCAAACCCTTTCATTAGCTTAAAGACCTCTATCAGGTCACCCCTCAGCCTTCTCTTTTCTGGAGAAAAGAGCCCCTATCTGTTCAGCCTTTCCTGATGAGTATATCCTCTCAGTTCTAATATAATCCTTGTGAATCTTTTGCACACCTTCTCCAATGCCTCTATATCCGTTTTATAATATAGAGACCAGAACTGTGCACAGTACTCCCAAGTGTGGTCTAACCACGGTTCTATACAAGTTTAACATAACTTCTCTACTTTTCAATTCTATCCCTCTAGAAATGAACCCCAGTGCTTGGCTTGCTTTTTTTAATGGCCTTATTAACTTGCATTGCTGCTTTGTGATTTGTGTATCCGTACCCCAGTGCTCCTCTACTCCATTTAGACCTTTATTATCCAAGCAGTATGTGGCCTCCTTATTCTTCTTACAAAATGTACCATCTTACACTTATCTATATCGAAATTCATTTGTCAATTGCATGCCCATTCTGCAAGTTTATTAATGTATTTTGTCGCATTCTTCCTTTGTATTAACTGTACCTCCCAATTTGGTGTCGGCGCAAATTTTGAAATTGTACTTCCGATTCCCAATTCCAAATCATTAATATAAATTGTGAACGACAGAGATCCCCGCAACGATCCCTGTGCAACACCACTTCCCTCCTGACTCCACATGCTCTGAGCTTAGTCATAAGTCTACTTATTGAAGGCCTTTTGAAAATCCAAATATATTACATCTACTGCATTAGCCTTGTCTACTCTTTGTTACTTCAAAGAATACAATAAAGTTGGTCAAGCCTTGATAATTCAATTTCGTAGTTCCTCTTTGCTTTCCTAATTTTTTAAAACTTTTTTTTTACTTTCCTAATCTCTTCCTTTTCCCTTTTGACATCCTCTCCTTTATTGTCTATGTACTTAGTGTGTATACCTTTTTCTTTCGTTTCAGTTTTACCCTTATCTCTTTATTCATCCATGGTGTTTTATTATTGGCTAGTTTGTTCTTGTTTTTTAGAAGAATATATTTCTCCTGAACTCTTAATCACCATTTTAAATATTTCCCACTGCTATTCTGTCAATTTTTTCCCCAGTTTTTTAGTTCCATTCTCATTCCCTCAAAATGAGCTATTTTCACAATCTATTTGGTCTTTGTCTTACTTGTGTCTTTCTCGATCGTTATCTTAAAGCTTATTATGTTATGATCACTGTTGCTCAATGTTTCCCTATGCTTGCTTCTCTTATCTACTATCGTTTATTTCCCATTACTAGACCCAATAGTGATTCCTCTCTTAGGCTTCTTATGTACTGGGTAAGAATGGACACACTATAAAAGCTCCATTCCCTTTTCCCTGTTCCCTACCTCATATGGGAGGCTGAGAATTTCCTGGAGTGCATGTTCCAGGAGTTGGTCACCTCGCAGCTATAGAGAGTTCAGGAGAATAGTAAGTGGGTGGTCATCTGGCAGGGTGGGAAGAGGCAGGCAGTGCAGGAATTCTCCGGGAGTGTGCCACTCTCAAACCGGTTTTCAGCGCTGAATACCAGTGAGAGTGACGACACAGTGGGGAGTGCAGTCTAGAGCACATCCACTGCACTGTGGGGATTCGATAGTCGGGATAGACAGGCATTTCTGCAACCACCGTTGTGCGTCCCGCTTGGTGTGTTGCCTCCCTGGTGCTAGGGTAAAGGACATCACTGAGAGGATGCAGAACATTTTGAGGGGAGAAGGGAAACAGCCAGAAGTTGTGGTCTGTGTGGGATCCAATGACATAGAAAGGAAACGCGTTGATGTCCTGCAGTCAGAGTTTCAGGAGCTAGGGAGGAAGTTAAAAAGCAGGACCTCAAAGGTAGTAATCTCTGGATTACTCCTGGAGCTACGTGCTAGTGAGTATAGGAATAGTAGGATAAAACAGGTTAACGTGTGGCTGGAGAAATGATGCTGGAGGGAGAGCTTCAGATTCCTGAGGCATTGGGACCAGTTCTGGGGCAGGAGGGACCTGTTCAAGGTGGATAGGTTGCACGTCAACAGAGCTGGAACCAATGTCCTCACGGGAAGGTTAACTAGTACTGTTTAAATTAATTTGGCTGGGGGATGAACAACAGGATGAAACATTAGAGAGGAGAAACAAGGTGCACAGAGGACTGGGAGAGGCAAATAGCACTAGAGTAAAGAATAGTTCAGAAATAGGAGGGATCAGACAGGGGCAAAATACGAGGCAGTCTAAGATGGGCTTGGAGTGAATATATGTAGTTAAATAAGGTTGGTGAGCTGCAGGCGCAAGTTATCACATGGGACTATGATATAGTGGCAATAACAGAGACCTGGCTCAAAGAAGGGGAGAGTTGGGAACTTAATATTCCTGGCTACAAGGTATTAAGGAAAGATGGGGAAGGATTAAAAGGAGGAGGGGGTGGCAGTACTGATCAAAGAAACTGTTATAGCACTGGAGAGGGATGATGTAGTTGAGGGGTCAAAGTCAGAATCTATTTGGTTAGAATTAAGGAACAATAGAGGAGCTATTATGCTACTGGGTATATACTATAGGCCAGCAAATAGTGGGAAGGAGATAGAGGAGCAAATATGCGGGCATTACAGAAAGATGCAACAGCTACAGAGTAGTGATAATGGGGGACTTCAATTATCTTATTATAGACTGGGATAGTAACAGTGTAAAGGCAAAGAAGGGGAGGAATTCCTGAAATATGTATGAGAACTTTCCTGATCTGTGTGTTTCCAGCCCAATGAGGAAGGAGGTAGTGCTGGATCTAGTTCTGGGCAATGAACTGGGACAAGTGGAGCATGTTTCAGTGGGAGAGCATTTGGGGAATCATAATATCATTCGGTTTAGGATAGTTATGGAAAAGGACATGGTACAATCAAGCCTAAAAATATTTACTGGAGGAGGGCTAACTTCAGTGAGTTGAAAAGGGATCTGGCCCAGGTGGACTGGAATCAAAAATTGGTAGGCAAAACAGTAATTGAACAAATTGGAGGCCTTCAAGGAGGAGATGGTTCAGGTACAGAGTAGACATATTCCCATGAGAAAGGAAGGACATCCAAAGCTTGGAGCTCCCTGGATGACTAAAGATATAGAGTTAAAATGAGACAGAAAAAGGAGGCTTATGACAATTGTATGGTTCATAATACAGTAGAGAACTAAGCTGAACATAGAAAGTACAGAGGAGATCTAAAAAAGAGAAAATGAGAATAGATTAGCAGCTAACATAAAAGGGAGCCCAAAAGTTTTTTTATAAACACATAAATAGTAAAAGGAAGAGTGGGGCTGATTAGAGACCAAAAAGGAGATATTCTATGTAGGCAGAGGGCATGGCTGAGATACTAAATGAGTACTTTGCATCTGTCTTCACTGGAGAAGTGGATGCTGCCAATGTAGCAGTAAAGGGAGAGGCAGTAGCAAAATTGGATAGGATAAAAATAGATAAAGAAGAGTTATTTAAATGGTTGGCAGTCCTCAAAGTAGAAAAGTCACTTGGTCTGGATGGGGTGCATCCTAGGTTACTGAGGGAAGTATGGGTGGAAATTGCAGAGGCTTCTGGCCACAATATTCTAATCCTCCTTGGATATGGGGGTAGTGCCAGTGACGGGAGGATTGCAAATGTTACACCCCTGTTTAAAAACAGGGGAGAGGGATAAACCCAGCAACTATAGGCCAGTCAGCCTAACGTCAATAGTGAGGAAATAATCCGGGACAAAATGAATTGGCATTTGGATAAGTATGGGCTACTAAATGAAAGTCAGCACGGATTTGTTAAAGGCAAATCATGTTTGACTAACTTGATCGAGTTCTTTGATGAAGTAACGGAGAGGGTTGATAAGGGTAGTGCGGTTGATGTGTATATGACTAGGGTTGTCTCCTTGGAGCAAAGAAGGTTAATGGGAGATTTAATAGAGGTGTTCAAAGTCATGATAGAGTAAATAAGGAGAAACTGTTTCCACTGGCAGAAGGGTCGGTAACCAGAGGACACAGATTTAAGGTGATTGGCAAAAGAACCAGAGGTGACACGAGGAAATGTTTTTTTACACAGCGAGTTGTTGTGATCTGAAATGCCACTGCCTGAAAAGGTGGTGGAAGCAGATTCAATAGCAATATTCAAAAGGGAATTGGATAAATACTTGAAGGGAAAAATTTACAGTGATATGGGGAAAGAGCAGGAGAGTGGGATTAATTGGATAGCTCTACCAAAGAGCTGGCACAGGCACAATGGGCCGAATGGCTTTCTTCTGTACTGTATCATTCTATGATTCTAGCCAGTTTATTTGGGGGTAGTTGAAATCTCCCAAGATTATTATTCTATGTCTTTTACTCATTTTGCAGATTTGCCTAGATATTTCTTCCTCCACTTCCCTTCCACTATTAGGTGGTCTGTAGAATATTCCTATTAACGTGATTGATCCCTTCTTATCCTTTGTCTCAATCCATATGGATTCTGTTTCTATCTTAATGTTAGTTATGTCCCTTTTTTTACAGCCATTGTTATCTCTAATTAGTACAGCTACCACACCACCTCTCCCCTTCTTCCTTCCCTATCCTATCTAAATATGTGTTATCCTGCAATATTTAACTGCCAGACCTGTTCTATATTTTGCCATGGTTCAGTTATCCCTATCCCCTACTACATCTGGCTCCTCACTACAGATTATTGCCTCCAGTCCCCCATTTTAGTTTGGATGCTGTGCACAGCAATTTTAATTTGTTTTTATTAATTGTTCCACTCACTTTATTTTTAAGTCACTTTATACTTATGTTCTACAACTGTATCTGTTCCCCGACCGTTTATGTTACCCTTATTCTTTACCTTAGTCTGACCTTTACTCTCATCTCCTATTTCTTTTATCTTCAGGCTTATGTTATTTTCACCAGATCCCTTCCCCCATTTTACTAATTTAAAGTCCTATCCATAGCCCTCTATCCTTTTCCACATTACAACAGTGACTACACTCCAAAAGTACTTCATTGGCTGTAAAGCGCTTTGAGATGTCCGGTGGTCATGAAAGGCGCTAAATAAATGCAAGTCTTTCTTTCTTTCTCTCCGCTAGGACACTGGTCCCACTCCAGTTCAGGTGGAGGAAGAAGGGAGAGGGAGATAAAAACTTTTGACATGGGGTGGGGAGTGGTGGTGGGGAGAGGCGGGAAGAGAGAGAGAGAGAGAAGACCCTCTTGAATAATGGGTGGAGAGGAATAGACAGAGAGAAAGACCCTGGTGAGTGATGGGGAGAGAGGGAGAAAGACCTAGAAATAATCTATTCGGAGGTCAAGGAGGGTTAGATAGAGACCCCATTGAATAGAGGCAAGATGAAGGACCTGTGGAACTGAGGCAACACCGTCAAAGCCAGGAGGGGAAAAAATTGACAAGGGGAAAAGCAGATCTTTAAACATTGAAAAGTGCAACAAAATATAAATTAGCCAAATAAGAAAATAGAACAAACTGTGAATTGATTTCTGGTTGATGCATGTTCCTTGATGGTTGGGGACAGGTACATAGCTGCCAGTGAGTACAAAACTGCTTTGCAAATTTACATTAGCTGTTAAAGACACACAGCCCACCAGCAGCCCGGAAACAGTGCTACCTCTGCTAGTGATTTTATTCCTTTCGGGGTGCTACCACCACTGGAGGAGCCTGTGAAAATCACTTTATTTGGTAGGTGTCAGGCGTGCCAGAACGCCTCGTTTGCTTTTGTGTGCTGCCAGTATTGCCATTGGTAGAGCAGCAAAGTAAATGTGATGTACAAAAGTTCAAGTAATGACAAATATTTGAAGGGTATGAAAATGAAAAGTGCCATATTACCTAAGAAATGGTTGGGGAAATAAGGATAGTAGTTTAGTTAAGAAGTTTCTCAACACCTGTCTGTAAGATGATATATATTGCACAACATGATGTGATTTGTATGCTGTAACCATTTTTTCAACTTGTGTTTGATTATCCATGTGTGTGTGTGTATACAGGCCACATCAAACGTTCTGTGGTGACCCTTCAGAAACTGGTAGATCGTTACCCAGATGATATCCCAATTAAGAATGAGCTCGGAGTAGGTTATCTCTTATTGGGAGACAACACTAATGCCAAGAATGTCTATGAAGAGGTAAGTTCTAAAGAACTAATACAGAAGGATATCAGAATTTGTGTATGGTTTTTTTCTATAAGGGAATATTTGTTCCCCAAGCTTGAATTTCATGTTCAAAGAGAGCATATTCTTGAGAATATGTACTCCCTAATGCTTCATTTGGTACATGAATTACCGATCATATTTAGGGTATTCTATATTTAGGAAAGATAGGCAAAAAAGAAAGGGAGGTGGGGTAGCATTGCTGGTTAAAGAGGGGATTAACACAATTGAAAGGAAGGATATTAGCTCTGATGATGCGGAATCTGTATGGGTAGAACTGAGAAATAACAAGGGGCAGAAAACGTTAGTGGGAGTGGTATATAGACCTCCAAACAGTAATACGGAGGTTGGGGACGACATTAAAAGGGAAATTAGAGAAGCATGCAGTAAGGGCACAGCAGTCATCATGGGTGACTTTAATTTACATATAGATTGGGCTAACCAAATTAGTAAAAATACTGTGGAGGAGGAATTCCTAGAATGTTTACGAGATGGTTTTCTGGAACAATATGTCGAGGAACCAACCAGAGATCAGGCCATCTTAGACTGGGTATTATGTAACGAGAAAAGATTAATTAGCAATCTTGTTGTACGAGGCCCCTTGGGTCAGAGTGATCATAATATGATAGAATTCTTCATTAAGATGGAGAGTGAAGTATTTGAATCAGAGACTAGGGTCCTGAATTTAAATAAAGGAAACTACGATGGTATGAGGCGCGAATTGGGTAGGATTGATTGGGGAATGTCACTCAAGGGGTTGACGGTGGATAGGCAATGGCAAACATTCAAAGACTGCATGGATGAACTACAGAATTTGTTCATCCCAGTGTGGCATAAGAATAAAACAAAAAGGGTGACTCAACCGTGGCTAACAAGGGAAATTAGGGATAACATAAGATCCAAGGAGAGGGCATATAAATTGGCCAGAAAAAGCAGTAGCCCTGAGGATTGGGAACAGTTTAGGATTCAACAAAGGAGGACAAAGGGATTAATTAAGAAGGGGAAAATAGAATATGAAAGTAAGCTTGCTGGGAACATAAAAACTGACTAAGAGCTTTTATAGATATGTGAAGAGAAAAAGATTAGTGAAATCAAGTGCAGGTCCCTTGCAGTCAGAAGCGGGGGAAGTTATAATGGGGAACAAAGAAATGGCTGACCAATTAAATGCATATTTTGGTTCTGTCTTCACAAAGGAGGACACAAATAACCTCCCAGAGATGTTGGAGAACATAGGGTCTGATGAAAGGGAGGAACTGAAAGAAATCAGTATTTGCAGGGAAATGGTGTTAGGGAAATTGACGGGATTGAAGGCCGATAAATCCCCAGGGCCTGATAATCTACATCCTAGGGTACTTAAGGAAGTGGCCCTAGAAATAGTAGATGCATTGCTGATCATCTTCCAACATTCGATGGAATTTGGAACTGTACCCATGGATTGGAGGGTAGCTAATGTTACCCCACTATTCAAAAAGGGTGGTAGAGAGAAAGCGGGGAATTACAGACCGGTAAGCCTGACATCGGTATTGGGGAAAATGCTAGAGTCCATTATAAAGGATGTAATAGCTGAGCACTTGAAAAACAGTGACAGGATCGGACAAAGTCAACATGGATTTACAAAAGGTAAATCGTGCTTGACTAATCTACTGGAATTTTTTGAGGATGTAACTGGGAAAATAGATAAGGGAGAACCAGTAGATGTGGTGTATTTGGACTTTCAAAAGGCTTTCGATAAGGTCCCGCATAAGAGATTAGCGTGTAAAGTTAAGGCACATGGGATTGGGGGCAAGGTATTGACTTGGATAGAGAACTGGTTGGCGGACAGAAAGCAGAGAGTAGGAATTAATGGGTCTTTTTCCGAGTGGCAAGCAGTGACTAGTGGGGTACCGCAGGGATCGGTCCTTGGACCCCAGCTATTCACAATATACATTAATGATCTAGATAAGGGAACTAAATGTAATATCTCCAAGTTTGCAGATGACACAAAGCTGGGTGGGAGTGTGTGCTGCGAGGAGGATACCGAGAAACTCCAGGATGATTTGGGCAGGTTGGGTGAGTGGGCAGAAGCGTGGCAGATGCAATATAATGTGGATAAGTGCGAGGTTATCCACTTTGGTG
Organism: Squalus acanthias; assembly: GCA_030390025.1. Lineage (NCBI taxonomy): Eukaryota > Metazoa > Chordata > Chondrichthyes > Squaliformes > Squalidae > Squalus > Squalus acanthias. Next base: position 75,018,699 of record CM059432.1, on the reverse strand, counting down.
TCAAAAACAGAAAGGCAGACTATTATCTGAATGGCAATAGATTGGGAGAAGGGGGAAGTGCAACGAGACCTGGGTGTCCTTGTGCACCAGTCGCTGAAAGTAAGCATGCAGGTGCAGCAGGCGGTGAAGAAGGCAAATGGTATGTTGGCCTTCATAGCGAAAGGGTTTGAGTATCGGAACAGGGATGTCCTGCTGCAGTTGTACAGGGCCTTGGTGAGACCACACCTTGAGTACTGTGTGCAGTTTTGGTCGCCTTATCTGAGGAAGGATGTTCTTGCCATGGAAGGAGTTCAGCGAAGATTCACAATGCTGATACCTGGGATGGCAGGAATGACATATGAGGAGAGATTGGGTCAATTGGGCTTATACTCGCTGGAGTATAGAAGAATGAGAGGGGATCTCATCGAAACATATAAAATTCTGACAGGTCTGGACAAACTAGATGCAGGAAGAATGTTCCCGATGGTCGGAGAGTCCAGAACCAGGGGTCATAATCTAAGGATAACGGGTAAGCCATTTAGGACAGAAATGAGGAAGAATTTCTTCACCCAGAGAGTGGTGAACCTGTGGAATTCTCTACCACAGAAGGTAGTTGAGGCCAAGCCATTAAATATATTCAAGAATGAGTTAGATATGTTTCTTAAAGCTAAAGGTATCAAGGGATATGGGGAGAAGGCAGGTACAGGGTACTGAGTTTGGATGATCAGCCATGATCTCATCGAATGGCGGAGCAGGCTCGAGGGGTACGAATGGCCTACTCCTGCTCCTATCTTCTATGTTTCTATCATGGAACTGAGCCACACAGACTATGAAGATACCAAGTTTAATCCACAATCTGTGCTAAATAAGCTGATCTCAGTTGGGTTATTGCTACAAATGGTACCTCAGCAACCCTGGGCTCAAAAGGGGGAAAAATTAGTCTGGCATCCTACACTGGATTGCTTTTCAATCACCTCTGCTGGTAAGTGTGCGTATGTGGACGATGGGCAAGGACAGGATCAAGTTCAGCTGATTTCCCTGCTAGCATGCATTATCTAGGCTCATACATGAAGGTTGGCCACTTAGGCAAGATACTAGAGGATGGCTGGCACTGCGGAACTGTATCCTAGCATGAAGCAGCACCTTCAGGAAGGAGGAGAGTAAATTGGAGGGATAAGAAAAAAATACTCATCCTATTCCACATAGTACTCATCAATGCAGCCAACTCCATTCCAGAGGTCCCCCCCCATCCCAATGTAGATGCACAGAAGTGCTGATAGTTACTGTAAAAATGTAACAATCCATAGAACACTCCAATATCCCTCTAACCATGTGTGTTTCAGGTTATGCAAATGTATGCATTTCCTCCCTTGCCATATTTGGATAGGGTGATGGACAAAAGTATTTTATTGAAAGACATAGAAATCAGATTATCAGTCAGTTAAAATTCAGGCTACGTGACATGTAACAAATTACCTGGAAACCATCTCAACAATGCACATAATCAGGCTGTTAAATTGGGCTTTACTTTGTGTATGCTTTGTTAGAGAAAATACACATTATTAAACCTGATAAAAATACACACACTGGATCAAAACTACATGTATAGCTCACAACCATTGCATACGTCTAAGGTATTTGGCAAATCTTATTTAGTTTGTTTATGAACAAATGATGCAATGATGTAAATAATATTGGAATGTGTTATTACATTACTTGCATTTGACAAGATTGTGAAGAGAGCTCCTGGCTCTCGCCTCTTCCCAAATGAAGAAAATGTTTACCAGATACTTCTTCAGGAAGATAATGCCCTTTTGTTACCTGGTGTCAGGCACAAAGCCAGAAAATTAAGAATGAATGGAGTGAGAAAAGAAAGAGTCCAGAGACCAGACTCCGGAGAGAAAAGAAAGTGGGTCCATTTCAATTCTCTCAAATTTTTCCAGATAGTGTTGCCTGGAAACAACGGCCGCCTCTCTGTCTAGACTGCCAATCAAACTGTGCCAAAGCAGCCTCGCAAACATGTTTTCAGCTGTTTGTTTTCAAAAATTCCATTGCCATGGTTCTCATCAGGATCAGAACCATGCCTCTCCTTTGTTCTCATTGACCCTATACTCACACAAGTCATTAACATAATTGCATGGTGTCCCTGAATAAAAAGATCAATCTGGAATTAGAATTAACCCATGGCTTCCTGCAGCCTTAGCTTTTAACCTTGTGGAAACTCGTTTAGTACCAAAATCCACAATTAGCAGTGCAGTGGTTAATGTGAACATACCACCCCCGTTGACCTCGCATCTCCTCACAACTTTTGTATTTACATTCTAAGCAGTTCATTTCCAGAAAAATAAGATGCAGTTCGTAACAGCCCATCAAAATAAATTTTTCCAAATGAACATCTGTTTTATGGTTATTAAATAATTAAATATATTTCTTCCACAGTTTAGCTATTTACATCTCCTCATGTAGCATTACAAACCCCACCATTCCACAATGCTCAGCCAGCCAGCTTGTACTTTTTAGAAATCTGCATGAATAACAAAAAAAATTAAGTAATCTTGGATTTCATGGAGGGAGGGGCGGAGCAGTCGGGTGAGGGGAAATTTAGAAATCTAAAGAGAAAAGTCAAGGCAATGGAGCAGTGTAGCGATATGGGTAAAGATAAGCAGTGTGACAAGAAGGGACAGAGAGTTTATGGGTAATAGTGCATCAGCGAATAAGGTGAAAGCAGGGAATAATGGTAAAAAGTTAAAATTAAAGGCTCTTTATCTGAATGCACAAAGCATTCGTTGCAAGATAGACGAATTAGTGGCACAAATAGAGGTAAATGGCTTTGATCTAATAGCCATTAGAGTCATTAGAAGTTGACCAAGGTTGGGATCTAAATATTCCAGGGTACTTGATGTTTCGAAAAGACAGGCAGAATGGTAAAGGAGGCGGGATAGCCCTGATAAAGGATGACATAAGGACAGTAGTGAGAAAAGATCTTGGCTTGGTACATCAGAAAGTAGAATCAGTATGGGTGGAAATAAGAAATAACAAGGGGCAGAAAACATTGGTGGGAGTGGTTTATAGGCCTCCTAACAGTAGCTATACCGTTGGACAGAGTATTAATCAACAAATGATAGGAGCTTGTAACAAAGGTAATGCAATAATTGTGGGGGACTTTAATCTTCATATAGACTGGACAAAGCAATTTGGCAAAGGTAGTCTGGAGGATGAGTTCATGGAATGCCTTTGAGACAATTTCCTAGAACAGTACATCGTGGAACCAACCAGGGAACCGAGTGTTAAATTTAAATAAAGCCAATTACGTAGGTATGAGGGGCGAGTTGGCTAAAGTTGATTGGAAAATTAGATTAAAAGGTGCGACAGTAGATAAGCAGTGGCAAACATTTAAAGATATGTTCCAAAATTTTCAACGAACGTACATTCTATTGAGAAATAAAAACTCCACGGGAAATGTAATCCATCCGTGGCTAATTAAAGAAGTTAACGATAGTATTAGATTAAAAGAGGCTTATAATGTTGCGGAGAATAGTAATAAGCCTGAGGATTAGGAGAGCTTTAGAAACCAGAAAAGGATGACCAAAAAATTGATAAAAAGGGAGAAAATAGAATGAGAGTAAACTAGCAAGAAATATAAAAACAGATTGCAAGAGCTTCTACAAGTATTTAAAAAGGAAGAGAGTAGCAAAAGTAAGTGTTGGTCCCTTAGAGGCTGAGACAGGAGAAATTATAATGGGGAATGAAGAAATGGCAGAGACTTGAAACAAATATTTTGTATCTGTCTTCACAGTAGAAGACAAAAAAGGCATACCAAAAGTAGTGGGGAACCAAGGGGCTAATGAGAGTGAGGAACTTTAAGTAATTAAGATTGGTAGAGAAAAAGTACTTGAGAAAATAATGGGACGAAAAGCTGACAAATCTCCTGGACCTGAGAGTCTACATCCCAAAGTTCTAAAAGAGGTGGCTGCCGAGATGTTGGAAGCATTGGTTGTGAGCTTCCAAAATTCCCTAGGTTCTAGAACGGTCCCAGCGGATTGGAAGGTAGCAAATGTAACCCCGCTATTCAAGAAAGGAGGGAGAGAGAAAACAGGGAACTGCAGGCCAGTTAGTCTGACATCATTTGTTGGGATTATACTGGAATCCATTATTAAGGAAGTGGTAACAGGGCATTTAGAAATCATAATATGATTAGGTAGAGTCAACATGATTTTATGAAAGGGAAATTGTTTTTAACAAATCTATTTGAGTTTTTTTGAGGATATAACTAGCAGGGTAGATAAAGGGGAACCAGTGGATGTAGTATATTTGGATTTCCGAAAGGCATTCGATAAGATGCCACATAAAAGTTTGTTATGCAAGTTAAGGGCTCATGGGGTTGGGGGTAATATATTAGCATGGATAGAGGATTGGTTAACAGACAGAAAACAGAGAGTAGGGATAAACAGGTCATTTTCCGGTTGGCAAGCTATAACTAGTGGGGTGCTGCAAGGGTCAGTGCTTGGGCCTCAACTATTTACAGTTTATATTAATGACATGGATGAAGGGACCGAGTGTAATGTATTCAAGTTTGCTAACAATAAAAAGCTAGGTGGAAAAGTAAGCTGTGAGGAAGACACAAAGAGGGATATAGACAGGTTAAGTGAGTGGATAATAAGGTGGCAGTTGGAGTATAATGTGGGGAAATGTGAGGTTATTCACTTTGGTAGGAAGAATAGAAAAACACTATTTCTTAAATGGTAAGAAACTATTAAATGTTGGTGTTCAGAGAGATTTAGGTGTTCTCGTACAGGAAACAGTTAGCATGTAGTTACAGCAAGCAATTAGGAAGGCAAATGGCATGTTGACCTTTATTGCAAGGGGGGTGGAGTACAAGAGTAAGGAAATCTTGCTGCAATTGTACAGGGCTTTGGTGAGACCACAGTTTTGATCTCCTTATCTGAGGAAGAATATGCTTGCCTTAGTGGCAGTGCAACGAAGGTTCACTAGATTGATTCCTGGGATGAGAGCGTGGTCCTATGAGGAGAGATTGAGTAGATTGGGCCTATACTCTCTGGAGTGTAGAAGAATGAGAGGTGATCTCATTGAAACATATAAGATTCTGAGAGGGATTGACAGGGTAGATGCTGAGAGGTTGTTTCCCCTGGCTGGAGAGTCTAGAACTAAGGGGCATAGTCACAGGATAAGAGGTCGGCCATTTAAGACTGAAATGAGGAATTTCTTCACTCGGAGGGTTGTGAATCTTTGGAATTCTCTAACTCAAAGGGTGGATATTGAATCATTGAGTATATTCAAGGCTGAGGTAGACAGATATTTGGACTCTAGGGGAATCAATGGATATGGGAATCAGGCAGGAAAGTGGAGTTGAGGTCGAAGATCAACCATGATCTTGTTGAATGGTGGAGCAGGCTCGAGGGGCTGTACGGCCTACTTCTGTTCCTAATTCTTATGTTCTTAATCCCCCATATGTTCTTTTATAAAGTGATTTCAATTAACATAAGGATCATGAGAAAGGGAACCTTCCATAACTGGAAAAAAAAGTATTTGAGAATAGGAAGCAGAAAAGTAGTGAGGTTTATGTGACAATGCACTCACACAAGTTATGGCTCTGATGATTCCCCTTTTCAGTGATCTGCCTATTACTGATTCACTTTCAGCCAGCGATTAGTGACCACTCAGGCTAGTTAGCAGACCCATCTTAGAAATATTAATTTGATACAATTTAAATATATTTGTACAGGAAATCATCAAGATTAATTCAGTTTGAAAGAAAGACTTGCATTTATATAGCGCTTTTCACGACCATCGGACGTCCCAAAGAACTTTACAGCCAATTAAGTACTTTTTGAAGTGTAGTCGCTGTTATAATGAAGGAAACGCAGCAGCCAATCTGCGCACAGCAAGCTCTCAAAAACAGCAATGTGATAATGACCAGATAATCTGTTTTAGTGATGTTGATTGAGGGATAAATATTGGTCAGGACACCGGGGATAACTCCCCTGCTCTTCTTCAAAATAGTGCATGGGATCTTTTACGTCCACCTGAGAGAGCAGACGGTTTAATGTCTCATCTGAAAGATGGCACCTCCGACAGTGCAGCACTCCCTCCGTCTAGATTTTTGTGCTCAAGTCTCTGGAGGGGGACTTGAACCCACAACCTTCTTTCTTGGGCAAGGGTGCTACCAACTGAGCCACGGCTGAATAGGTAGTTCACTTTTATTTTACATTTCATCAAAGTGATGTGTTGTTGCAGGTTCTGGCCCTTGCTCCAAATGATGGATTTGCTAAAGTTCATTATGGATTCATCCTCAAAGCTACAAATCAGATAGCTGAGAGCATTCCATATCTTAAGGTAAGCACTGCACTGGCAAGGTTAATTCAGCCAGAGTTGGATGTTGCCGTATGTTTGAACACCAGAACCCAGTCAGGTGAATGGAATACAAGTTACTTTTCTAGTATGACAGTTTTAATGCTGCCAACTAAAATGGATATGATAAGCCAGCACTAAATCAGCAGTTCCACCAAATCCCAGTTTCCACTACATTAGCGCCTGCTTTAATACCAGGTGCATTAATTTTTGAAGCCCCTTCTGAGCTGACGTTATGCGACCTTCACAGCAAATCAATGCCTTACAACTATCATTAGTGTGCTTGGTAAATTTGTATTGTGGCATCCCGACTCTGTGGCCTGTTCACAGGGATGCATTGTACATTAGCAAAATGTTGTGGACTGTTCAAATCAGTTTCATGTTGTTCATTGCTGACCGTGTGAAGCTAAGAGGTGAGGAGGGATATTTTCATCCAAATATCTTTATTCAAGTGGGAGTTAGATCACTTTTTCATTATTGCTTCATGTAAACTTAAAGCTGATCGGGTTGCAGAGGATAAGACTAAGTTGTGTTGGAAATGAATGGAAATGTTGGTGTGGTGCTGAGACAGTAGGAGTGTTCTTTTAAGGTTTCAGTACATGGCCAGAGAAATGTAAGAAAACTGCATTCTGCAATCACATGATGCTGCTTCATTCAAAGTGGAACAAGATTTAATTCCCATGTCCTTGGTGAATGTAAAATCACATTGCTGCTCAGCTTGCGCATTTAGTTTATTAGACTGGGCAGTCATGAGATTCATGTGCATTTTTGCCGGTTTGCTGCATTATTTGTAGGGGTATGGTAGAATAGTGGTTATATTACTGGACCAGTAATCCAGAGGCCTGAACTAATGATCCGGAGACATGAGTTCAAATCCCACCACGGCAGCTGGGGAATTTAAATTCAGTTAATTAAATAAGTCTGGAATAAAAATCTAGTATCAGTGGTGACGTTGAAACTACAGGAATTCGTAAAAACCCATCTGGTTTTTTAGAATGTCTTTTAGGGAAGGAAACCAGGTCTGGCCTAAATGTGACTCCAGACCCCACAGATGTGGCTAACTGCCCCCTGAAATGGCCTAGCAAGCCACTTGGTTGTACCAAACCGCTACTATGGCCCACCCAGCATTCATCTAGGCACTGGACATGACTAAGGCACACCCAGCCCAGTTGACCCTGCACAGGCCTCCTCAGTAACATCTGGGGACTTGTGCCAAAATGGGGAGACCTGTCCCACCAACAGAACAGACCAGCAGAGGAGGTGGCACAGTGGTATACAGTCGAGAGGGAGTGGCCCTGGGAGTCCTCAACAATGACTCCGGACCCCATGAAGTCTCATGGCATCAGGTCAAACATGTGCAAGGAAACCTCCTGCTGATTACCACCTACCGCCCTCCCTCAGCTGATGAATCAGTACTCCTCCATGTTGAACATCACTTGGAAGAAGCACTGAGGGTAGCAAAGGCACAGAATGTACTCTGGGTGGGGGACCTCAATGCCCATCACCAAGAGTGGCTCGGTAGCACCACTGGCCGAGCTGGATGAGTACTGAAGGACATAGCTGCCAGACTGGGCCTATGGCAGGTGGTGAGAGAACCAACATGAGGGAAAAACATACTTGACCTTGTCCTCACCAACCTGCCTGTCGCAGATGCATCTGTCCACGACAGTATTGGTAGGAGTGACCACTGCACTGCCCTTGTGGAGACGAAGTCCCCTCTTCACACCGAGGACACTGTGGTGTGTGACACTACCACTGTAAATGGGATAGATTCAGAACAGATCTAGCAGTTCAAAACTGGGCATCCATGAGGTGCTGTGGGCCACCAGCAGAATTGTATTCCACCACAATCTGTAACATCATGGCCTGGCATATCCCTTACCCTACCATTACCATCAAGCCAGGGGACCAACCCTGGTTCAATGAGGGGTGTAGAATTGCATGCCAGGACCAGCACCAGGCATACCTAAAAATGAAGTGCCAACCTGGTGAAGCTACAGCACAGGCCTCAGCTCTTCACAATCTACATCAATGATTTGGATGAGGGGACCAAATGTAATATATCCAAGTTTGCTGATGATACAAAGCTGGGTGGGAATGGAAGTTATGAGGAGCATGCAAGGAGGCTTCAAGGGGATATAGACAGGCTAAGTGAGTGGGCAAGAACATGGCAAATGGAATATAATGCGGAGAAATGTGAAGTAATCCACTTAGGTAGGAAAAATAGAAAAGCAGAGTATTTTTTATATGGTGAGAGATTGGGAAATGTTGGCGCTCAGAGGGACCTGGGTGTCCTTGTACACGAATCACTGAAAGTTAACATGCAGGTACAGCAAGCAATTAGGAAAGCAAAGGATTTGAGTATAAGAGTAAAGACATCTTACTGCAATTATATAGGGCCCTGGTGAGGCCACACCTAGAGTATTGTGTACAGTTTTGATCTCTTACAGGGCTTGACAGGGTAGATGCAGGGCGGATGTTTCCCCTGGCTGGGGAATCTAGAACCAGGGGTCACAGTCTCAGAATAAGGGGTTGGCCATTTAGGACTGAGATGAGGAGAAATTTCTTCACTCAGAGGGTGGTGAATCTTTGGAATTCTCTACCCCAGAGGGCTGTGGAAGCTCAGTCGTTGAGTATATTCAAGACAGACATCGATAGATTTTTGGATATTAAGGGAATCGAGGGATATGGGGATAGTTCAGGAAAATGGAGATGAGGTAGAAGATCAGCCATGATCTTATTGAATGGTGGAGCAGGCTCGAAGGGCCAAATGGCCTATTCCTGCTCCTATTTCTTATGTAAAAGACCAGGCTGAAGCGTTCACAACCACCTTCAGCCAGAAGTGCTGAGTGGATGATCCATCTCTGCCTCATCCTGAGGAGCCCGTCATCACAGAAGCCAGTGTTCAGCCAATTCGATTCACTCCATGTGATATCAAGAAACGGCTGAGCACACTGGATACAGCAAAGGCTATGGGTCCCGACAACATCCCAGCTGTTATACTGAAGACTTGTACTCCAGAACTAGCCACGCCTCTAGCCAAGCTGTTCCAGTACAGTTACAGCACTGGCATCTACCCGACAATGTGGAAAATTGCCCAGGTATGTCCTATCCACAAAAAGCAGGATAAATCCAATCCAGCCAGTTACCGCCCCATCAGTCTACTCTCAATCATCAGCAAAGTGAAGGAAGGTGTCGTTGACAGTGCTATCAAGCGGCACTTACTCACCAATAACCTGCTCACTGATGTTCAGTTTGTATTCCGCCAGGATCACTCAGCTCCAGAGTTCATTACAGCCTTGGTCCAAACATGGACAAAAGAGCTGAATTCCAGAGGTGAGGTGAGAGTGACTGCCCTTGACATCAAGGCAGCATTTGACCGAGTGTGGCATCAAGGAGCCCGAGTAAAATTGAAGTCCGTGGGAATCGGGGGGGGGGGGTGGAAACTCTCTACTGGCTGGAGTCATACCTCGCACAAAGGAAGATGGTTGTGGTTGTCAGAGGCCAATCACCTCAGCCCCAGGTCATCGCTGCAGGAGTTACTCAAGGCAGTGTCCTAGGCCCAACCATCTTCATCTGCTTCATCAATGACCTTCCCTCCAACATAAGGTCAGAAGTGGGGATGTTCGCTGATGATTGCGCAGTGTTCAGTTCCATTCGCAACTCCTCAGATAATGAAGCAGTCCGTGCTTGCATGCAGCAAGACCTGGACAACATTGAGGCTTGGGCTGATAAGTGGCAAGTAACATTCACACCATACAAGTGCCAGGCAATGATTAGCTCCAACAAGAGAGAATCTGACCACCACCCCTTGACATTCAACAGCAATTCCATTGTTGAATCCTACACCATCAGCATTCTGGGGGGGGTCACCATTGACCAGAAACTTAACTGGACCAGCCACATAAATACTGTGGCTACAAAAGCAGTTCAAAGGCTGGGTATTCTGTGGCAAGTGACTCACCTCCTGAACAAAATTCCCTCTAAGCTGCGCAGTTGCCCCGCACAGCACATGTGCGAAACTGTGATTGGGCTGCACAGCACCTTAAAGAGGTCGCACACCCAAATAAAATGTGATAGAATACTCTCCATTTGCCTGGATGAATGCAGCTCCAACAACACTCGAGAAGTTCGACACCATCCAGGACAAAGGAGCCCGCTTGATTGGCATCCCATCCACCACCTTAAACATTCACTCCCTCCACCACGAGCGCAATGTGTCTGCAGTGTGTACCATCTACAAGAAGCACTGTAGCAACTCGCCAAGGCTTCTTCGACAGCGCCTCCCAAACCCGCGACCTCTACCGCGTAGAAGTCAAGGGCAGAAGGTGCAAGGGAACAACCAGTCACACACCATCCTGACTGGGAAATATATTGCCGTTCCTTCATTGTCGCTGGTTCAAAGTCCTGGAACTCCCTCCCTAATTACACTGGGAGTTCCTTCACCCCACCGACTGCAGCGGTTCAAGAAGGCGGCTCACCACCACCATCTTCTCGAAGGCAATTAGGGATGGGCAATAAATGCTGGCTTTGCCAGTGACGCCCACATCCCATAAATTAATTTTAAAAAACTAGTTGCACTGGAAGTGGTTAATTCGGGAAACAGGAAGGTTTGCAATAAAATAGAAACAAAATCAAGTGTATATCTCCTTGTGAGTATTGAGGAATGTACTTTTAGTGTGGTAGCTTTGTGGTATAAACAGATTTAAAAAAAAATATATAATCTCTGCAGGAAGGATTAATATCTGGGGACCCCGGCACTGATGATGGACGTTTTTACTTCCACTTGGGAGATGCATTGCAGAGAGTGGGTGATCAGGAGGTGAGTATAACTGCAAGTTCCCATTTTATATAAATGGGTTAATAGAATCTATTCATCAAAAACTCAGTTAGGATCACAGATGCATTTGGGTGATGCATTTCTACCAAAATATCATCTTAGATACACACTAAAATAATAAAATTGGTTAAAAGTACATGGAAATTCTGCTTAATGAAAGATTGAAAATCCTACTTTCAATATTTTGTTGCAGTAGGCTTTTAGTAAAAATAATTGCCTGGCTCTGATTGAGTTAACCTTCCAAGTAAAGTTAAAGCTACACTAAATATATCTCTAAATTGGATTTTTTTATATCAGCCCTTTTCTATCTCATCCTTTGATATGCTTTCACATTGCTTTCGCTGGCCCCTCTCTTTCTTCCACCTCCAGTGTTGCATCCTCAGATATTGCAAAAAAAAATCTATCATTTTCAATCGATCAAAATCTATGCAGTGTATTCAAACCAGTTTGAGCCAAGTTCTATTTTTAATCAAGGTCACAAATGCCAATTAATAACCTAGCTCCAGATAATGAGACTAGATTAATAATGTTTAATGCAGCAATAGGAAAGCTCATTTTCATGTTGCTGTTGACAGAACAAATTCTCTTTTAAATGGTCAGTTTTTGATTGGTTAATTTATCTGGGAAAGTAATCCAGTCTATAATTGGTGAAATAAAAGAATCTTAAAAACATAATTTTGAGTGTTTTGGAATTTTTCAATAGCTTTATATTTAACGCTCTCAGTGCAGTTAGCAGTGAAGGGGTTGGTGGTCAATGGGAACAACAGACTTGCTGACAAAATTTCTTAGTATGAATTATGATATAAATAGCTTTACTGGTTCATTTGATCCACAGGCATACAAGTGGTATGAGCTGGGACACAAAAAGGGTCACTTTGCATCAGTGTGGCAGCGTTCACTCTACAATGTGAATGGACTTAAGGCTCAGCCCTGGTGGATGACTAAAGAAACAGGGTATACTGAACTGGTGAAGGTATGTGTATTTTTAATGGCGTACTGTGTTCAGAGTAATCCAACAACAACAGTTTGCATTTGTATTGTGCCTTTAACATAGGAAAATGTCACAAGGTGTTTCACGGAAGTGTAATCAGACAAATTGACACTGAGCTAAAGAAGGAGATATTAGAAGGGGGGGACGAAAAGCTTGGTCAAACAGGTAGGTTTTACGGAGAGTCTTAAAGGAGAAGAGGCAGGTAGAGATGTTTAGGTAGGGAATTCCAGAGCTTGGGGCATTGACAGCTGAAGGCACGTCTGCCAATGGTGATGCAGAGGGGGCCAAAGTTGGGGGAACACAGCTCTTGGAGGGTTGTAAGGCTGGAGGAGGTTACAGACATAGCAAGGGATCCTCAGTTAGATAGTTGATCACATGGCCATAAGACATTGAGCTATTAGATTTTAAGGGTGGCATCAGATAGGCAGAGACTATGATCACATATCTAAATTTATTCACAAGATATTTGAAGGACCTCAAATATAACAGCTGTTTGTTTTATAAATGTATATTGTTTCACCCTACCCATTCCCTCTACAGCTTAAATTAATTTTTGTCTTCCTCTTTTGTGATGCACCATTTCCCAAGCAACTGTCATATCTATACCAACCCTTTACTAGGGCAATCCAAAACTAATTCCACTGCCCTGCAGTCTCTCCTGTATATTCCTCTGCTTCAAATACTTATCCAATTTTTCCTAATAAGATGTACTGGTCTCTGCATCAATCATTTCCTGTGGCAAAGTATTCCATATTCCCATAGTTTCTGTAAAGAAACTTTATCCTCTTTCCTCACTCTTAGTGACAATGTTAAATTGATATTCGCTTGTCATTGACACCCCAACCAGAGGAAATAGCCTTTCCCCATTCACTCTATCAAAACTCTTGACAATTTTAAATACTTCTATTAGATCTCCTCTTCGCCTTCTATGCTGCAGTGGAAATAGTCTTAGTACCTTGCATCGCCTGTCATAACTACAGCGTCCTAACCCTGCCATTATCCTGGTGAATCTGTGTTCTGCACTCTGAGACTTTCATGTCCTTTCTGTAACTGGTCTATTCAATGCCTTATACAATTTATCATTACTTCTTTACTCTTGTGTTCTGTGCCCCTATATATAAAACGCAAAATGCTGTTGGCCTTGTTCATGGCTTTATCTACCTGCACTTGAAGGGATAATTACTAGTCCTAGCCCCTTTAGGGCTACCCCAGATCAGGCGTATTCCCCAGACATTCACTTTCAACTAAAGTTAGAGGTAGCCGAATCCTAAAGATGCTTAATTGGGTCTAAAGGTCCAGACTATCTCTCCCTAAAGGAAAGGAACAACCTGAAGATGTTACCGTCCTCCAGATAGCACTTTTAATAAGTTTAGCTAGACTGTAACGTTCCGGATGTTATGAGGGTCCGGAAAACTCCCTCAGAATTCTGCAACTCCTCACCAAAGAGCGTACAGAGATTGAGTTCGCGAGTTTGATACAGAAGTACTATGTGAGATAATTCTAAAAATATATAGATTTATTAAAGAACCGACATGTAATTTACAGTTGGTGATTCAATCGCAACATTAACAGTTCCAAAAACAGAAATCTTACAATTCTATTATCAGAGATCCTTATTCTCAAATCTTAACTTCGTTACATTTTTACATTTCTTAGTCTTATTCCAGGATATCCACCAAAATCAAATACAATACCTTGATCCCCGAGATACAAAGAGTTGTAGACTTAGAGCTTGCCTCTGAAGCCGAGAATCGCTTTGCTCCTTTACAGCGAATCTGTCATCCCATTTGAAAGTTCAATTTTTATACCCTTTCTCAGTGGTATATCCTTTGAAGTTTTCTGCTGATGTAAGCTAATTATCTCTAGTCATTTATCTGTTGACCCCTGCTATTCTTACAGTCAGTTCAGCTGGTAGCATTAAGAATCGTGTCTCTACCTTTAGGTGTTTGAAGCTTATCATAAAAACGATGTGGAGCAGGTGCATCTATTTGATGTCATTCTTACCAAGGTCTTCTGTTTGTATCTTTTTACGACGTGTAAATTAAAAACACCTCAACCAGGTGCACCATTGTCTTCTTAGTTACCTCAGCTGGTTGCAACACAGACTCGTGTCTCCTGTCTTTCATTTGATGTCATTTTTACGAAGGCATATGTTTCTTTAATCTTACGTGATTCTTTTGAAAGTGTTGGTTTAAGACACCTTAACAGGGTATACAATTGTGTTCTTTCCAAAGCTTCAGACTTTCAGGAGCCTCCAACCTCCTGTTTCAATAAGGCTATTGATTCAGTGTCAACAACTTATCTTATCTCAATATCCTGTATACTGTTTACAGTACAGCTTCTCCATTGTTAGGTTTTTAGATTTTCAAGCCCAGTTTGTCATGTTTTAATAAAGTCAGAATTCTTTTATAGAATGGTGTATTTTTCTGAATAGGTATATTGCTTATTCCTTCACACACTCTCACTTTCAGGAAGTTATGTATTTGAATGCCTCGATCTCTCTGTTCGTCCACATTCTTCAGCGTCGTTCCATTGAATGTATACTCGCTTTTCTTGTTTTTTCTCTCAGTATATTACCTCACACTTAACCGCATTAAGTTGCATCTGACACCTGTCTTCCCATTCTGTCAAATTATTCTCATCGTTTGCCAAACCCCCGACATTTGTGTCACATGCACGTTTTAAGATCGTGTTCCCTATACCCAAGTCCAAATTATTTATATATACTGAGAACAAAGGTGAACCCGTTACTGACTCCTTGAATATACACTTCTAACCCTTCTCTAGTCCAACTCCCATTCATCTTGATGCTTGGCTTCCTGTCAACCAACTTTCTATCCATCTGGCTACATTTCCTGTTATACCATGGGCCTGAACTTATCTAACAAGCCTCTTGTGGGACACTTTATTGAACGCTTTCTGGAGATTGCTTTACACTACATAGAAATTACAATGGAGAAACAGACCATTCAGCCCAGCTAGTTGGTATCGGCTTTTACCCTCTCTGCATTCCTACTCTCTATTCATTAGTCAGTTCTTCAAGGGACTCTATTAAATTTGTTAAATATGACTTTCCTTTAACAAATCCATGCTGAAAGTCCTTGATTACAACAGTGACTAACTTCAAAAGTAATTAATTGGTTGCGAAGTGCTTTGGAAGTCCTGAGGTTGTGAAAGGTGCGATACAAATGCAGGTTTGTTTTTCTTTCTTTCTTTCCTGATTAGCTCATGCATTTCTAAATACTTACTTTTGGTTTTGGATTCTAAGAGCTTGCCCACAAATGACATTAGACTAACTGATTTATAATTACCTGGTTTCCTTCTTTCCCTTCTTAAAACAAAGGTGTGTTACATTGGTTACTCTCTGGTCCAATGGCACAATTTGCTTATTTAATGAGGATTGAAAAATTATGGTCAGAGCCTCTACTATTTTCTGACTTATTTCAACTACCTAGGGTGCATATTATCAGGGACTTATCTACCCTGAATCCTGCTAATTATTTTAGAACCAATTTCTTTTTTTACAGTTGCCTCTACCAATTGTTCCATATCCTCCCCAAGTATATTTGCATTTTCACTTCCATCATTTGTAAAAACAGATCCAAAATATTTATTAACCCTGCTATACCTTCATCCTCCACAATTGGACTCGCTCCTTCATTCCTGAGCAGTTCTACCCTCTCTAACTTATTTTACTTTTTATAAACTTTATTTCCTTTTATATTATTTGCTACTCTTTTATCATATTCCCTGTTAGCCCTTCTAATCTTTTTCACCTTCATACTACATTTTCTGTGTTCCAAATTGCTAATTCTAACTTTATCTTGTATCTTCTTTTCAAGTTTCAATTTAGTTTTAGCCTTTCTATTTATTTACAGAACTCTCTGTAGTTTGATGCACCCCCTTTTCATCTTGTAGGAATATATTTATTTTGTACTCTATCCAGCTCATGCTTGAAAATTTCCCATTGCTGATCCGTCAATCTGTATGCTGACTTTTCTGCCCAGTTAATTTGTGTCAGATCCCTTTTTATCTCCTATGAATCCTGTGATCTTATTGGTTTCATGTTAGTGCTGTACATTATACTAAGATGCCATAGTAGATCTTCCAGACACTGACCAGATGTGGGAAAGTCCGCTTTATTAAGGGCCGGAATTTCCGATTGGAGGCATACCTCCGGAGAACGCCTCCGACCCGACTTTAAAAAAAATCCGTACCTACCTTCAGGCTGCCAGGCTTCGGAGACTTCAGGTTCTGGACCTGCAGGCATATGCCTGCGTAAAGGCCCATGGATCCCAGGGACGCAGGCGGTTCAGAAACGCCCCTGGGATCACGTGGGCCAGGTCCTCCAATCAGAAAGGAGGATTCCTAATATTCTTATGGGGATTCCATTTACGAACGGAATCCCCATAAGCATATGAGGAATCCCCAAATAATTAAATAATTTATACAACTGGAATAAAAATAAATGTTCCCATTTTCACATTTAATTAAAAGTCCCTTCAATAAAACATTTACAATAAAAATTTAATTTTTTGAAAAATAATTTGAAACATTAATCCGGGCCAAAATTTACATAAACTAATTTAAAATGTTTGGGCTTGATTTTTTATTAATTTTTAATGTAAGATTTATATTAACCCTTACGTTAGTGAAAGCAGGCCCTACGCCTGCTTTTACCAAGCGTAAGGGTTTCAGGGCATTTGCTGGGCAGTAGTTGGGCAAATAGCTCAACTCTGCGCCAGCTAAAGTGATTTTTGGGTTGGTTCATATGATCTGTCAGGGCGAACCTTGACAGATCGCAAGTTCTGGGTTTTCGCACGTGCGCAGCGCATGCAGAAAACCGGAATTTACGGGGCCTTTTACAAGGCTTACGCAATCATGGGGAATGCAAAATCCGGGCCTAGATTTTCATTTTCGTGTTGAGAAAGAAGTATTGCTGATAATTACCTTAACCCTTGAAAGGGAATTGTTCTGTTGTGAGATCCTAAGGCCAATATCTAAATTCTAGTACATTTTTTCTTTATTGTAGACTCTCGAGAGGAATTGGAAGTTAATCCGCGATGAGGGTCTGGCTGTTATGGATAAAGAAAAGGGTTTTTTCTTGCCTGAAGATGAAAACTTGAGAGAAAAAGGAGACTGGGGCCAGTTTACAATTTGGCAGCAAGGTAATACCTAATTGTGAGGACATTACTGTTAGAGATGTATGATGTTACAATATATTGGCCCAGATATTCCAATCGCAGGCCTCCCGCGGGCGGAGGACTGCGATCTGGAAAAATCTGCGCCCTTACCTGAGGGCTCCCGGGACGCACACAATTCCGCTGCTGGGCCTCTCCAAACTGCCGGTGTGCAGGGCCCACGTATCCCAGAGGCACAGGTAGTTCACAGCGTCCCTGGGATCACGTGGGCCATGGGGAGCCAATCAAAGAAGGGAATCTCCCATCATACATTTGACAGGAAGACCTGTCAAATATATGAATGGATATCACCCCCAAAACATAGTAAAACTTTAAATAATTTTTTTTAAATCACATTTTGAAAATGACTTGAAAGTACAATAAATTAACTATTGTAAACAAAACTTAAAATTTTTGAAAAAAATAATTAGTATTTTATGGGGCTAAAAATAAACTTACCTTTTATTAAAGTATTTTTAAATGATAAATCAGTGGAAATTTTAATTTTTTTATTTTTTTCAACTCTTATCCTGGGTTTTCTGCGGGCGGAGGGTCTCCAAAAAGCGGAACTATCCGCCCGCAGAGGCCCTTCTCCCAGGCAGCCGGAGGATCTGTCAAGAGCTTTCTTGACAGATCGGAAATGCCGGTTTCCAGCGCATGCGCAGTGCATGCCTCAAACCGGCATTTCCGATGTCCCTACGGGTGAGTACACAGCGCGTACACACCCGTAGGATCGGAATATCCGGCCCATTAATTATCTATATCAATATATTGTGATGTGTAAAGCCCATGATAAATGTGATCACTTTTTCCGATTGGAAGTAAACCACGATGATCCTGGTAAACCAGTGCAAAAAATGGTTTAGGCCGCTGTAGCAAAACCTTTGTTGACCTGGACATGGAAAATTGCATTCTGCAATAAATGACATTAAGGCAAGAAAGTGATATGCAGGCCATTGAATTGATATCTTTTGGTGAGGAGCTATCAAGATGCCTAGCAATGCACCATAGCAACAATACATGTCTGACACCATCATCTGAATTCATCAGTTGCCGTGCTGGTTAAGTAAATTAATAGTTGAAAATACTGTTTTGCTCGAAGTGCTCGAGCATCACAATGCTATTGTAGCATTAATGGAATATGTAGACAACATCCATGAAATTGGTAAATAGTCCATGATGCCACACATCCCTGTGTCTCCTATGTTTTATGTGCTTGGATCATTGGTTCTGCAATACAGGAAATATTCAATCAGTAATACTTCCATCATTTTTTTTAACTTGTACCATCAGGCAGCAATATTGTGATGTCTCAGCGTACAGATTGTGAGTGATTTAACATGTGCTGTCCCTAGCCCATTAGAGCTGTTGATAGTGCATGTAGTTGTTTCATTAGGCCTGATATTTTGCCAGCAGGTGCCTAACAAAAAGAAACTATTGCTTTCTTAAATGATACAATCGCACACAGCTTTGGGTGAATGAAATTTGGATGCTACAATATGCTCACATTTCATTTGATGAATCCCTGGACAGATACTGCTTGTAAAGTGTCTGTTATTATCTTGCTTTCTACCATCAATTGTTTTTTTTCCTGTAAGCTGTAGGTAAAGATCTGGGCAAATTCTCATGAACAATACAGCAAAAGGTGGAATGTTTTCAATTTTCATTTTAATCCAGCAGTTTTCTCTCTCCATGCCCTCAAAGCATTAACTCCTCGCTGGAGGTACGGTTCCATGATTGCTAATGTCATCCGGTACCTTGCCCAAATGATTATATTCATATGTGAGCTTTGTCAGTGACTGTCAGCAGCCTAACTAAATCATAGAATGATACAACACAGAAGGAGGCCATTCTGTTCATCATGTCTGACGGCTCTTTGCTAGAGCTATCCAATTAGTCCCACTCCCCTGCTCTTTCCCCATAGCCCTGGGGGTGGGGACATACATCTGAACCCAATCCTGGCCGCATCTGACATCTAGTGACACATTTCCAGCAGGAGTCACTGGGATAGTGATCAGAGCAGGAAACCTGTTGCTTGATTCACCCCCTCCCTAACCTAGTGAACTAGAGGCCTGTTGTAGTGCACTTACTGCACCAGCTTAGACCAGCTAACTTGACGGAGACCTAGAATTGAACTTGTGACCTTCTTGATCTGTATGATTATTCTGTTCACTTGTCTAAACTTGCTGAATTGTCACGGACCCTTCAAAAGCATGAATCTGGCTGTAGCAAAGCTTTCACTCATTGGGATTGGTGTAGGAGTCGCTCTGCATTTCCTTTAGTTGGGCAAGCCACAAATTTGTTAATAAAATGAATTCCAGTCATTTAAACAAACTTAAATGAGGCAAAATTATCTTCAGTGATTTAACTTGATGAAAAATTAAGGTGAGTTAATTTGCAAGTGCCAGGTTGAATATCCAGCATTATAATTTGGATGACCAACACGAGTAAGCTGGAGCATTATTAGTAGACCTCGTTAATTGTTATTTTTTCCAAAAATTCAGAATTGATTAATTCTCAAGAGAAAGGGATAATACTCCATGTGCTTGTTTATATAAATAGTTTCATCATTTTTTATAGTAGAGCAGTTGACTCGAACCAAACTTTCTAATAAGGAATTATACATAGTCACAGGCTGTTGTGACTGAAAATTGTGATCAAGGGCTGAGTGCTCTAAATGAAATACCTGCAGGGTATTACAAATATAATGCATGTGAACACAATTTACATGGAAATTGCCATAAGAAATATTGACCATACCAATTTTAGTAATGTAGATTTTTGAAAGGAATAAGTTTCTTATGAAAAGATTATCATAGAAATATACAGCACAGAAGGAAGCCATTCAGCCCGTCGTGCCTGTACTGTCTCTTTGAAAGAGCAGTCAGAAGTCCAGTTGTAGTGGAGCTTTTCAAATTAGATTTTCTTTTTTTAAATCCTCCAATTTTTTTTACCCCTTCCTTAAGGTGTTTTATGGTCCAACGGGTATCAGTAGCACTTTCTTAACTGAGTCTTAGCAATGAGTGTAACAGTTAAGCATTATCTAGTCTTTACCTGACGTCCACACGTGGTCCATTTCCAGCAGGAACTCTTGCTGATTCTATCTTTGTCCCACTTACCACCCACTGAGGCCAATTGTACTGCCCTCTGGCCCCCAGGTTAAGATCAGGTACTTTCGCATAGAACAGAGATTAAAGCTGGGACCTCCACATTTTGAATGGCCTAGTTCTACATTAATGCATTTACCTGCTCAGCAATCAGGAGAGCCTGGTGGGCATGGTTATAAAAGCAAAACCTAAACCCTAATTATCATCATAAAGTGTCTCTGTCACCCCTGGGTAACAATGTAGCAAACTTAATTGATTCAATAAGGGCCATTGCAGAATTATCTACCCTGTTTTGTTTCAAAGAAATGTGCACTTATTGGTGTATGTTGAACAATTATTATACGCTATTATATTATATTTAGAATTTGTATCCTAATGTGACTTGTCCTGAGCGCTTGGGGTAGCTGCACGTTCCTAGGGTTTTCCTGATGTTTCAGTAGGGCTGCGTGCTGCCTAAGCCATTGTACAAGTTTTGCCAGGTGCTAGAGTGAAGACGGATTTTCCGGCTGCCAAACGATGTTTCACTGGTTCCTCTCTGCAACATTCCTTCCTTGATTTATGCTATTAGCAGAAGTTTTGTTTTAATGACGCCATGAATGACAGTGGAGGACTATGGGTAGCACTCCCCATTCATGATATTGTTGGAGCAGAACTGCACAACATCACATGGGAGGGGGGAAGGGTTAGTTGTACACAAATGGCCTGCTTTTTAGGTTTTATCATCTTTATAACAGTTCAGTAGAATTTACATCTCCTTTAATCTTCAGCATAACAGCATGGATCGGTTTTGTTGATGGGAAAGATTTTCAAATGAAACAGTGATTGAGGGACGTAAACCTAATGAGCATCTCTCTGCAGTTATTTCTAGCATGTTTGTGCTTCTAATTATTGCCAGATTATTAATTGAAGCAGATGTTATGGTTAAATTAACTTAATTGGCAGAAAAATTGTGATCAAATAGATACCAATTTAAAAATGTGTAAGTAAAAAGTTCTCAATTATTTTGAGCAGCCTCCTACTACCCTTCTAGACCACCATTCAGAATGTGGGCAGGCTGAGCAGATTATTGCTGACCATCGTGTCCACCTACTCTGACTCAGTTTTCCAGATGTTCGAGCACTTGGTGCATGTCTGTCACTCCAGCTGATCTAGTGAGAAGGGGTACTGACTAAATTGGAGGTGGAGAAGTGTAACTCTGTAAACCCCCCCCGCACCCCAGACTCTGGACAAAAAAAACAGTAAAATATAACAATAAAGGTACAATGTTGCTTTATCTAATGAAAAGCAAAGCTTAGTGCTTTAATTTTGTGCCCAATACAAAATGATCCAATGCTGAAATTCTGTAATGTAGTACTGTGCTTATACGTTGTAAGAAATGTTCTTCTCTCTGTCATGCTTGAGCGAGTAGCTAAATTTATTAATAATTCTGTATAGACAATGTTTTGGCAAGAAGGGTTTCAGTTGCCATGAAGCTGTCAGTGGGTTTCAGGCATTTAAAGGTTGAAGATGTCAGATTTCTTCCTAAACACTTAGAAATATTTAGCATAGAGAACCATAAAGATGCCATATGTTTAATAAAACTGAGTTATATCTGATCACAAATCATTTTTAAGCCATCAGTCCATTAAAAATGTATTCTGGCTATGGGGTGGTAGAGCTTTAGACTCTGATGTCTGAATCAGAACCCATCTGCTCATACTGGTTGAGTTTTGCTGTTTCTGGGCTGAACAACTAGTACAGGAAACTTTTTATTAACCGGCACCGACGGGACCGGCGTGATGCCGGTTTATCGAAAGTACCAGATAACAGAGAGTTATATCTACCGAGGCTATTTTTAACTAAGAAAAATAAATAAATCAAGAAATGTGCAGTATACTTCCGACAGCGCCAGGAGGCCGAGTAGTGGCACTTTTGAAAACTACCCCTACTGACTAAATCGGCGTTCTCGGACTCGGACTCGGGATCGGCAACATTGCCGGTTATTTGAGAGGAGTTTTCGGAGCACTCGGCGTTCGCGGAGACTCGACTGCGACTGGCAACATTGCCGGTTATTTGAGAGGAGTTTTCGGAGGATGATTTTTGCCGGTTAAGCGAGAATTCCGGATATTTGGGTGCCGGATAAACAAAAGTTTCCTGTACTGTGGGACAGCAGAAGTCATCATGTGACTAACAGAACCAGAAATACCCCACCACATACAAAAGTAAAAGTACGATACTTATTGGCCTATCACAGCATCATTACTTGCATGATAATTATGGATGATCAAAGCATTTTGGCCCATTTTAGTTTATCTATCCAAAAAGACCCTCTATTGCAGCATCTGATTGTTTCTTAAAGGAGGCTTTCACCTCCACCATTCCACGTGCTGATCACTTTGCGGGGGAAAAACTTTCTGACATCAGTCCTAAATTTGCCTTTTACTAGTTTGACCCTGTCATTCCCCTTCCCCCACTCTTACAATTTAGTTTGAAGTAAATTTTCAGATTTATCTTTTACTTATCTTATATACTGCTTTAAGATCTCCACTCAGATATCTCCTTTCAAGGCTAAAAAGCCAAGTTTCTCCCATCTTTCCCCATAATCCAGATCTTTGACACTACAAATCAGGCTGGTAGCTCTTTTCTGCACTGCCTCCAATGCTTGAATGTCTCTCTTGTGTCTCGGTGACCAGAACCGGACACAGTACTCAAGGTAAGGGCATCAAGGGATATGGCGATAGGGCTGGTGAATGGAGTTGAGGCAGAAGATCGGCCATGATCTCAATGAATGGCGGAGCAGGCTCGAAGGGCCTATTTCTTATGTTCTTATGTATGATCTGATCAGAACTTGTTATAATATGAACATGGCTTCCTCTGACTGTATTCTACTGTTTTGGCTATGTAGTTCAACATTCTATCGGCATTGTTGACTGCTGCTGCTGTATGGTTGGACATCTTGAACATCCAGTCTACAATGATTCCTAGGTCCCTTTCAACTTAGTTCTTGGCTATTTCAGCACCATTCAAGGAGTACATCTACCATCCATCTTTCCTACCTATGCTCAATATTTTACACTTATCTGTATTAAATTTCATCTCTTGTTCTGCCTTCTGACATTTTTTGTCCAAATCATTTTGATTCCCTCTGATTCCACTCCCCATTGCACTTTGGTAGTCGTTGAGGTATCGGTGTCTGGAGAAATTGCCCTGATCTGGCTGAAAAGAGGTAGCAGTGGGAAATGAGAGAATTATTCCAAAAAAAACTTGGATTCTTGCTCAATGCTCAGCATGGGTATTCATTTGGGCCTTCCAATGGCTGTTATGGAGTTGGAGGAGGAAGAGGAGTTGAGGGAAGAAGTTTCCTTTAGCACTTGTCTCCATTTGATGGCAACCCTGCCCCAGGTTGTACCTTCTCTAGCTTTCATCCCTGATGATTTTCTCTTGAGGTCTAATACTTATTCAGCCATTTTACTGACCTGTGATGATTCACTTACCACATTTAATCCACTCACCCTTAATAATCCCCTCACTTCTGTCTGTCTTTCTAAGTTTATGTACCTAACTCTCTAAAGCCATAACCCTGTCCTTTTGCTTTTTGATCTACAGATCATTTTCTCACCTCTTCATCCATCTTTGATATCCGGCTTTCTCGTTTGTAAACATGCCATAGTAAACACCCCACAGCCTCCATCTTAAGTATACTTCTCTCGGGTGCTTCCCTTATGATTAACTTTCTCTTGGGAGGCTATTTTTAATTTTGTTTCCCTCAGGTGGCCTGTTTTAAACTTACATATCTGGGGTGCTCCCTTGGAAGCTCCTATATAAGATCTTTGATATGTGCTGAGTTAGCTGGCTTCAACTGAGATGGGATGGAAACATAATTGACTTCAGCACCCAAGATTAGAGAAGGAAGAAAATTGGTACGGATTTCTGTTCCTGATTTGCTACTCGGGGACCTCTGCTAGAAAGTGCATATTTGGATGTCTGGTGAGGTCGAGATTGGGCTCAGATGTGATTCCCCTCCTCCATACTAATAGCTTGCTGGTCCCTTACTGTACACTATTCAGCAGGTGTCAAAAACCCAACAGGGGTTAGTGGCAATTGAAATAGCTAAAATAAAATGTAATGTTAAAATGGTTTACCCTGGTGAATTCTAAAAATGTTTTGTAATTTAAATATAGATTTTATTGGGTGAAACAGCTTTCAATTCATTTTGTTGGTAAAACAATGGGAAATATTAGAGGGGTCACAACAACCTGTTTTATACATGACAGAATAGCAAATCTTAAAGTAGCCTCACATGGGAGATATGCATTGAAATGTGTGTCATCTCCCAGTGGAGGCGTGCATCAAAGCTTTCAAAGCACTTGAATACACAGTCACTGAACACTCAATTACAGTCCTTGGTGGATAGGATTGGACTCCTGCATGTAGAGAGATGAGCTAGTATGCATAGCTGTCAGTGAATCTGTGACACATGCACTGTAAAGCCTCAATTATTGCTACGGTAAAATTGTACCTGTGGAGAAGGTCTATTTTTTTCCCCACTTAGTGTAGGTTGGTTGAATTAGGCATAAAAGCTTTGTAAATGGAAGATGAATTGGCACAAAAATGCTATTATACCAGGAAATCTACCAACACATGCTAAAGATGTGCTTAATTGAGATAGATGATTGTTAGTGGCACAGGACTATATCCATCTGAACAAATATTGATATGTAACCAAAGTGCCATATGAATTGGGAAAGTTTTAAGAATTGATGAGGATGATGGACAGGAGAACAATATATGTAAATTGGATTGTTCAAATCCATGAAGTATCTTAAGCCTTTTAATTTATTACTAAGTGGGATTCTTTTGGGTGTTTTGTCAGTAATTTTACCCCAGTTTAATCCTAAACTGATTTACTCTCTCTAACCCCGCCCTCTAATATTTGCAAGGCTGGCTGAAAAAATTGGAAATGCCTGAGACTTGAGCGAGATTCTTCCATTCTTGGTATGTTTGTATATTTTTTACACTA
Organism: Squalus acanthias; assembly: GCA_030390025.1. Classification (NCBI taxonomy): domain Eukaryota; kingdom Metazoa; phylum Chordata; class Chondrichthyes; order Squaliformes; family Squalidae; genus Squalus; species Squalus acanthias. The sequence continues at coordinate 74,993,234 of CM059432.1, read as the reverse complement.
GCAAGGGGAAACAAGTGATGACAAAATCATAATATGTGAGCTCAGACTAGATGTGCGTAAGAAGTACATCAATTGTGGTTTAATTTAACATAAGGTTTGTAGTATGGCTGGGAATGGTTGTGGATCAAAAATTCATTTCCTGTGCATCTAATTATGACATTCTGAAATTATTGTAATGCAGTTGCTGCCTTGTTTTATTTATATATATTTTTTTTTTCTTCTTCCCACTAGGTCGTAGGAATGAGAACTCCTGTAAACAAGTTCCAAAAACATGTGCCTTGTTTGAAAAGTTTCCCGAGTCAACAGGCTGCAAACGTGGACAGGTGCTTTCACTTTTTCTTCATCTTTTATTGTAGGAATAGTTTATCCATTCAGTGCTGAGTGCTGTTTGGAGCTTTCAAAATATTCTATAGGTTTCTATCATAAAATTAATGAAGCAAGACCTGTGAATTTTGAACAGAGGAAGACATAAAACGCATCCTTTAACAGTTCAAAATAAATATAAATTCTAAAATAAAAACAGAAAATGCTGGAAATGCTCAGCAAGTCAGGCAGCATCTGTGGAGAGACAAATAGAGTTAATGGGCGCGATCTTGCCAGCCCTGGGGAGGCGGGTATGGAGGCGGGACTGCCGGGAAAATGGCAGAACTTGGGAGCGGGTGCCCAACTCTCCTCTATGCCATCTTGTCGGGAGGCGGGTAGCTGACCCGCACCGCATCCCATCTCCTTGGAGGCGGAAAGGGGATTACAGCCACTTAACTGCCTGTTAACAGTTAGTTAACAGGCAGATAAGAGGATATCCCCAGTTTACCCACACAAGTGCGGGCTTCCTGAAGGCTGCGAACCCCACCAGGGTCACCGAGGCGAGTAGTGGGTCTGCGGGGGTCGGAGGGGTGCAAAAGTGCACTGTGAAGGTAAGTGATGGGAGCAAGTGTGGAGAGTTGAGTATGTGAGGTAAGTGGAAAGTGTTAGAAAAAGTTTACTTACCTTTGTTTCTTCCTGCAGGCTTCAAGAGTTGGGTATGCGGAGAGTCTCGCATCTCCGCAGCAGAGATGACAGATGGCTGCTGCATTCTCCAATGATGAGTCTTGAATTCAAGAACTCCTCAAACTACAGAGAATGTCAGTGTTTGACAGCTTCACAGAGCTGTCAAACCATGACAATTCATCTGTCAAAAATTTTTGACAGATGTAACGTCATACGCTGACGTTCTCTGTAACCGGCTTTCCCTTAATTGGCCTGCTAGGCGGGCTTAACCAGGTCAATCAAGGGAAGATAGCGTGGGTTGGCCACAAATCAATGGAGGCGGGACATCGACCCGACAAGCAGCAGTCCCGCCTCCAACGCATCCCCATTGGCAAAATCGCCCCCAGTGTTTCAGGTTGACCTGACGAAAGGTCATCGACCTGAAACATTATCTTTATTTCTCTCTCCACAGATGCTGCCTGACCTGCTGAGTATTTCCAGCATTTTCTGTTTTTATTTCAAATTTCCAGCATCTGCAGTATTTTGCTTTTACATAAATGTAAATTCTAGTTTGATTCAAATATAGATTTTAGTTGAAAATCCTCTTAGCACACAGGGATATAAGACCAGCCACATTCGTTTAGAAAAAAATCTGTTAAATGCATTGTTCTTTCATATCAATTAAAATCTCATGCACTTTATGAAACAATTCATTAAGATCCTGACTGTGTCTTGACATATGACATTAGTAATTAGCTTGACATCCAGAGTAGTGGCATCTGCCTGCAAGCATCAGAAGAAATGAGAGAGGCAGAAGCAGTTCAGTTCTTCTATGGCTCAACCTACAGAAGCTCCTCAGACACTGCAGTATTAGAAAGATGCAGAGATTGAGATGCACTGCAATGCATGAAGGATGAGTCTAGCAGCTAGAGTGCTCAGTATAATACAAGTTATTACCACTTGTCAGCCAGAAGAAAAAAAAGCCGAACTTGGTATTCTGACCTCACATAGCTCAAACCGAATCTCATACCATCTTTACCTTCATCAGCCATAGTGCATTTGGCTGCTAACTCCAACTGACTCATGAAGGGCGTGAAGTTGCGATACTTACCGCTAGATTAAAATAATTGTTTACTTTTTCTTTCCGTCTCTTTTATCTCTCTCCCTTAATCCCACTTTCTATTCCTCTTTTTATTTCACTTCAGTAGATGATTTTACATTGAATTAAATATTCCGATTTTCACTTCCTGGTTTAGACTCTGCGAGTCTCGGGGATATGGGGATCCGGCAGGGAAAGTGGAGTCGAGGTCGAAGATCAGCCATGATCTTATTAAATGGCAGAGCAGGCTCGAGGGGCTGTATGGCCTACTCCTGCTCCTAATTCTTATGTTATATAAAAATAAATGCTATTCAGTTGCTGAGAATGATCGAGAGTGATTCCTGACTAAGATGTGTGATGTGTTCCCAATCAAATATCATAACATCAGCAATCTACCAATGGCAAGTCCCTTTTTTCTGATTCTAATCTTGAGCATCTATCATTGCCTTTGATGCCCTTTTCTACACATGAAGGCCATATATAATGGCCCAGATCTTGCGGTCGGAATAACAGTGAGGCTATCAGCACTCACTGTTATTACTTCCAGCGTCCGCACAAACACAGTTAAATGCAAAAATCAAGAAGTTGCTGTCCAAGTTGCCCTGCACCTCCACAAGCTTCACCACACCGATACATCGCCGAGAGACTCTGCATTCAAACACATGAAGTGGCCTCTAGGTCCTCAACATTGACTCTGGACCCCATGAAGTCTCATGGCATCTGGTCAGGCATGGGCAAGGAAACCTCCTGCTGATTACCGCCTACCGCCCTCCCTCAGCTGATGCATCAGTACGCCTCCATGTTGAACACCACTTGGAAGAAGCACTGAGGGTAACAAGGGCACAGAATGTACTCTTGGTGGGGGACTTCAATGCCCATCACCAAGAGTGGCTTCACTACTGACTGAGCTGGCCGAGTCCTGAAGGACATAGCTGCCAGACTGGCTCTGCGGCAGGTGGTGAGAGAACCAACATGAGGGAAAAATCAGATGCATCTGGCCACGACAGTATTGGTACCAGTGAACACTGCACAGTCCTTGAGGAGATGAAGTCCCATCTTCACACTGAGGACACCCTCCATCGTGTTGTGTGGCACTACCACCGTGCTAAATGGGATAGAATTGGAACAGATCTAGCAGCTCAAAACTGGGCATCCATGAGGCACTGTGGGCCATCAGCAGCAGAATTACCACAATCTGTAACCTCCTGGCCCGGCATATCACTCACTCTACCATTACCATCAAGCCAGGGGACCAACCCTGGTTCAATGAGGAGTGTAGAAAAAATGCCAGGAACAGCACCAGGCGTACCTAAAAATGAAGTGCCAACCTGGTGAAGCTACAGCACAGGACTACATACATGCTAAACAGTGGAAACAGGATGCTGTAGATGGAGCTAAGCGATCCCACAACCAACTGATCAGATCAAAGCTCTGCAGTCCTGCCACATCCAGTCGTGAATGGTGGTGGACAATTAAACAACTAATAGGAGGAGGAGGTTCCATGGACATCCCCATCCTCAATGATGGTGGAGCCCAACATGCAGTGCAAAAGATAAGGCTGTATCTTTCACAACCATCTTCAGCGGAAGTGCTGAGTGGATGATCCATCTCGGCCTCCTCTTGAGGTCCCCACCATCACAGAAGCCGGGCTTCAGCCAATTTGATTTACCCCACATGTTATCAAGAAATGGCTGAGCGCACTGGATACAGCAAAGGCTATGAGCCCCGACAACATCCCAGCTGTCGTGCTGAAGACTTGTGCTCCAGAACTAGTCGCGCCTCTAGCCAAGCTATTCCAGTACAGCTACAACACTGGCATCTACCTGACGATGTAGAAAACTGTCCAGGTAATTCCTGTCCACAAAAAGCAAGACAAATCCAATCCGGCCAATTACCGCCCATCAGTCTACTCTCAATCATCAGCAAAGTAATGGAAGGTGTCGTCGGACAGTGCTATCAAGCGGCACTTACTCACCAATAACCTGCTCACCAATGCTTGGTGTGGGTTCCGCCAGGACTACTCTGCTCCAGACCTCATTACAGCCTTGGTCCAAACATGGATAAAAGTGCGGAATTCCAGAGGTGAGGTGAGAGTGACTACCCTTGACATCAAGGAAGCATTTGACCGAGTGTGGCATCAAGTAGCTCTAGTAAAATTGAATGGGAATCATGGGGAAAACTCTCCACTGGCTGGATTCAAACCTAGCACAAAGGAAGATGGTTGTGGATGTTGGAGGTCAATCATTTCAGCCCCAGGAGATCACTGCAGGAGTTCCTCGGGGAAGTGTCCGAGGCCCAACCATCTTCAGCTCCTCCATCATAAGGTCAGAAGTGTGGATGATCGCTGATGATTGCAGTGTTCAGTTCCATTCGCAACTCCTCAGATAATGAAGCAGTCCATGCCTGCATGCAGCAAGACCTGGACAACATTCAGGCTTGGGCTGATGAGTGGCAAATAACATTAACGCCACACAAGTGCAAGGCAATGACTATCTCCAACAAGCGTGAGTCTAACCACCTCCCCATGATATTCAACGGCATTGCCATCGCTGAATTCCCACCATCAACATCCTGGGGGTCACCATTGACCAGAAACTTAACTGGGCCAGCCACATAAATACGGTGGCTACAACAGCAGGTCAGAGGCTGGCTATTCTGCGGCGAGTGTCTCACCTCCTGACTCCCCAAACCCTTTTCACCATCTACTGTACAAGGCATAAGTCAGGAGTGTGATGGAATACTCTCCACTTGCCTGGATGAGTGCAGCTCCAACAGCTCGACACCATCCAGGACAAACCAGCTCGGTTGATTGGCACCCCATCCACCACCTTAAACATTCACTTCCTCCACCACTGGCGTACCGTGACTGCAGTGTGTACCATCTACAAGATGTACTACAGCACCTCCCAAACCCGCATCCTCTACCACCTAGAAGGACAAGGGCAGCAGGCGCATGGGAACACCATCACCTCCAAGTTCCCCTCCAAGTCCCACAGCATCTGACTTGGAAATATATCGCCGTTCCTTCATCGCTGGGTCAAAATCCTGGAACTCCCTCCCTAACAGCCTTCACCGCACGGACTGCAGCGGTTCAAGAAGGCAGCTCATCACCACCTACTCAAGGGCAATTAGGGATGGGCAATAAATGCTGGCCTTGCCAGCGACACCCACATCCCAGTAACGAATAAAATAAAATCTAGCGGGCCTCAAGAATGTTTAATGCACACAATGGAGATATCACATCATTACAATAGGGAGTGCAGTGAAGCCTAAAGGTCCACTTGATGGTCTTACATTCTATACTAATTTTGTTTTCACCTGAAGTTCTACAGTATGGCCCATGGGTACCAGCTACCTTCTTGTCCAAATGTCCATTCTTATGTAAGCCAGTACAATTGAGTGTTGGCAAACTATTTAAACAAAGGGCAATCACAGCCAAGCCCAATCCTCATCTCAGCCAACATCCACATAAAAGTGCTTTCTAGCATGTGTGCCCGTCTGCAGTGGGAAACTTTTTTTAGTTCTGCTCTTTGACCAATTATGTTGCCTCTGCTGATGTGTTGGCTGAGATTAGCTCATTCAGCAGACAACAAGGACTGAGCCTGTTCAGTACTGCTCAGCAGCACATCAAGGGATGGGGAGAGCAGATTGTTATACATTTAACATTCATTCTGGGCTTGAGTTTCTGCTTAAGATCAAAATTTTAGTCCAAGTGTGTGCTCTCTCTGCCTGTGTGTTCTCTCTCTCTCTCTCTCTGCCTCTGTGTTCTCTCTCTCTCTCTCTCTCTCTCTGCCTCTGTGTTCTCTCTCTCTCTCTCTCTCTGCCTCTGTGTTCTCTCTCTCTCTCTCTCTCTCTCTGCCTCTGTGTTCTCTCTCTCTCTCTCTCTCTCTGCCTCTGTGTTCTCTCTCTCTCTCTCTCTCTCTCTGCCTCTGTGTTCTCTCTCTCTCTCTCTCTCTCGGCCTGTGTGTTCTCTCTCTCTCTCTCTGCCTGTGTGTTCTCTCTCTCTCTCTCTCTCTGCCTCTGTGTTCTCTCTCTCTCTCTCTCTCTGCCTCTGTGTTCTCTCTCTCTCTCTCTGCCTCTGTGTTCTCTCTCTCTCTCTCTCTCTCTCTGCCTGTGTGTTCTCTCTCTCTCTCTCTCTCTCTGCCTGTGTGTTCTCTCTCTCTCTCTCTCTCTCTCTCTGCCTCTGTGTTCTCTCTCTCTCTCTCTGCCTCTGTGTTCTCTCCCTCTGCCTGTGTGTTCTCTCTCTCTCTGCCTGTGTTTTCTCTCTCTCTGCCTGTGTGTTCTCTCGTGCTGCCTGTAAGTTCTCTCTGCATGTGTTTTCTCTCTCTATCTCTCTGCCTGTGTGTTCTCTCTCTCTGCCTGTGTGTTCTCTCTCTATCTCTCTGCCTGTGTGTTCTCTCTCTCTGCCTGTGTGTTCTCTCTCTCTCTCTCTCTGCCTGTGTGTTCATTCTCTCTCTCTCTTTGCCTGTGTTCTCTCTCTCTCTCTCTCTCTCTGCCTGTGTGTGTTCTCTCTCTGCCTGTGTGTGTTCTCTCTCTGCCTGTGTGTGTTCTCTCTCTGCCTGTGTGTTCTCTCTCTCTCTCTCTCTCTGCCTGTGTGTTCATTCTCTCTCTCTCTTTGCCTGTGTTCTCTCTCTCTCTCTCTCTCTCTGCCTGTGCGCGCTCTCTCTCTGCCTGTGCGCGCTCTCTCTCTGCCCGTGCGCGCTCTCTCTCTGCCCGTGCGCGCTCTCTCTCTGCCCGTGCGCGCTCTCTCTCTGCCCGTGCGCGCTCTCTCTCTGCCCGTGCGCGCTCTCTCTCTGCCCGTGCGCGCTCTCTCTCTGCCCGTGCGCGCTCTCTCTCTGCCCGTGCGCGCTCTCTCTCTGCCCGTGCGCGCTCTCTCTCTGCCCGTGCGCGCTCTCTCTCTGCCCGTGCGCGCTCTCTCTCTGCCCGTGCGCGCTCTCTCTCTGCCCGTGCGCGCTCTCTCTCTGCCCGTGCGCGCTCTCTCTCTGCCCGTGCGCGCGCGCTCTCTGCCCGTGCGCGCGCGCTCTCTGCCTGTGCGCGCGCGCTCTCTCTGCCTGTGCGCGCGCGCTCTCTCTGCCCGTGCGCGCGCGCTCTCTCTGCCCGTGCGCGCGCGCGCTCTCTCTGCCCGTGCGCGCGCGCGCTCTCTCTGCCCGTGCGCGCGCGCGCTCTCTCTGCCCGTGCGCGCGCGCGCTCTCTCTGCCCGTGCGCGCGCGCGCTCTCTCTGCCCGTGCGCGCGCGCGCTCTCTCTGCCCGTGCGCGCGCGCTCTCTCTCTGCCCGTGCGCGCGCGCGCGCTCTCTCTGCCCGTGCGCGCGCGCGCTCTCTCTGCCCGTGCGCGCGCGCGCTCTCTCTCTGCCCGTGCGCGCGCGCGCTCTCTCTCTGCCCGTGCGCGCGCGCGCTCTCTCTCTGCCCGTGCGCGCGCGCGCTCTCTCTCTGCCCGTCGCGCGCGCTCTCTCTCTGCCCGTCGCGCGCGCTCTCTCTCTGCCCGTGCGCGCGCGCGCTCTCTCTCTGCCCGTGCGCGCGCGCGCTCGCTCTCTGCCCGTAGCGCTCGCTCGCTCTCTGCCCGTGCGCGCTCGCTCTCTGTCTCTGCCGGCTTGTTCTCTCTCTTTCTCACCTTGTGTTCTCTCTCTCTGCCTCTCTGTTCCCTCTCCTCTCTGCCTCTCTGTTCTCTCTCTCTGCCTGTGTTCTCTCTCTCTGCCTGTGTGTTCTCTCTCTCTGCCTGTGTGTTCTCTCTCTCTGCCTGTGTGTTCTCTCTCTCTGCCTGTGTGTTCTCTCTCTCTGCCTCTCTGTTCTCTCTCTCTGCCTGTGTGTTCTCTCTCTCTCTCTCTCTCTCTCTGCCTCTCTGTTCTCTCTCTCTCTCTCTCTCTGCCTGTGGGTTCTCTCTCTCTCTGCCTGTGGGTTCTCTCTCTCTGCCTGTGGGTTCTCTCTCTCTGCCTCTCTGTTCTCTCTCTCTCTGCCTCTGTTCTCTCTCTCTCTCTCTCTCTCTCTCTCTCTGCCGGCGTGTTCTCTCTCTCTCTGCTGGTGTGTTCTCTCTCTCTGCCTCTCTGTTCTCTCTCTCTCTCTCTCTCTCTGCCTCTGTTCTCTCTCTCTCTCTCTGCCTCTGTTCTCTCTCTCTCTCTCTCTCTCTGCCTCTGCTCTCTCTCTCTCTCTCTCTCTGCCTCTGTTCTCTCTCTCTCTCTCTCTCTCTCTCTCTCTGCCGGCGTGTTCTCTCTCTCTCTCTGCTGGTGTGTTCTCTCTCTCTCTCTCTCTCTCTCTCTCTGCCTCTCTGTTCTCTCTCTCTCTCTCTCTCTCTGCCGGCGTGTTCTCTCTCTCTCTCTCTGCTGGTGTGTTCTCTCTCTCTGCCGGCGTGTTCTCTCTCTCTCTCTCTCTCTCTCTCTGCCTCTCTGTTCTCTCTCTCTCTCTCTCTCTGCCGGCGTGTTCTCTCTCTCTCTCTCTGCTGGTGTGTTCTCTCTCTCTCTCTGCCTGTGTGTTCTCTCTCTCTCTCTCTCTCTCTCTCTCTGCCTCTCTGTTCTCTCTCTCTCTCTCTCTCTGCCGGCGTGTTCTCTCTCTCTCTCTGCCGGCGTGTTCTCTCTCTCTCTCTCTCTCTCTCTCTGCCTCTCTGTTCTCTCTCTCTCTCTCTCTCTGCCGGCGTGTTCTCTCTCTCTCTCTGCCGGCGTGTTCTCTCTCTCTCTCTCTGCCGGCGTGTTCTCTCTCTCTCTCTGCCGGCGTGTTCTCTCTCTCTCTCTGCCGGCGTGTTCTCTCTCTCTCTCTGCCGGCGTGTTCTCTCTCTCTCTCTGCCTGTGTGTTCTCTCTCTCTGCCTGTGCGCGCTCTCTCTCTGCCTGTGTGTTCTCTCTCTCTGCCTGTGCGCGCTCCCTCTCTGCCCGTGCGCGCTCGCGCTCTCTCTGCCCGTGCGCGCGCGCGCTCTCTCTGCCCGTGCGCGCGCGCGCTCTCTCTGCCCGTGCGCGCGCGCGCTCTCTCTGCCCGTGCGCGCGCGCGCTCTCTCTGCCCGTGCGCGCGCGCGCTCTCTCTGCCCGTGCGCGCGCGCGCTCTCTGCCCGTGCGCGCGCGCGCTCTCTCTGCCCGTGCGCGCGCGCGCTCTCTCTGCCCGTGCGCGCGCGCTCTCTCTGCCCGTGCGCGCGCGCTCTCTCTGCCCGTGCGCGCGCGCTCTCTCTGCCCGTGCGCGCGCGCGCTCTCGCTGCCCGTGCGCGCGCGCTCTCTCTCTGCCCGTCGCGCGCTCTCTCTCTGCCCGTCGCGCGCTCTCTCTCTGCCCGTCGCGCGCTCTCTCTCTGCCCGTCGCGCGCTCTCTCTCTGCCCGTCGCGCGCTCTCTCTCTGCCCGTCGCGCGCTCTCTCTCTGCCCGTCGCGCGCTCTCTCTCTGCCCGTCGCGCGCTCTCTCTCTGCCCGTCGCGCGCTCTCTCTCTGCCCGTCGCGCGCTCTCTCTCTGCCCGTGCGCGCGCGCTCTCTGCCCGTGCGCGCGCGCGCTCTCTCTGCCCGTGCGCGCGCGCTCTCTCTGCCCGTGCGCGCGCGCTCTCTGCCCGTGCGCGCGCGCTCTCTCTCTGCCCGTGCGCGCGCGCTCTCTCTCTGCCGTGCGCGCGCGCTCTCTCTCTGCCCGTCGCGCGCTCTCTCTCTGCCCGTGCGCGCGCGCTCTCTCTCTGCCCGTGCGCGCGCGCGCGCTCTCTGCCCGTGCGCGCGCGCGCGCTCTCTGCCGTGCGCGCGCGCTCTCTCTCTGCCCGTGCGCGCGCGCGCTCTCTCTGCCCGTGTGTTCTCTCTCTTTCTCTGCTTGTGTTCTCTCTCTCTCTGCCTCTGTGTTCTCTCTCTCTCTGCCTCTCTGTTCTCTCTCTCTCTCTGCCTCTCTGTTCTCTCTCTGTTCTCTCTCTACCTGTGTGTTCTCTCTCTCTACCTGTGTGTTCATTCTCTCTCTCTCTCTGCCTGCGTGTTCTCTCTCTCTCTCTCTCTCTGCCTGTGTGTTCATTCTCTCTCTCTCTCTCTGCCTGTGTGTTCATTCTCTCTCTCTGCCTGTGTGTTCATTCTCTCTCTCTGCCTGTGTGTTCATTCTCTCTCTCTGCCTGTGTGTTCATTCTCTCTCTCTCTCTTTGCCTGTGTTCTCTCTCTCTCTCTCTGCCTGTGTTCTCTCTCTTTGCCTGTGTGCTCTCTCTCTCTGCCTGTGTGTTCTCTCTCTCTCTGCTTGTGTGTTCTCTCTCTCTCTCTCTCTCTGCCTGTGTGTTCTCTCTCTCTCTGCCTGTGGGTTCTCTCTCTCTGCCTGTGTTCTCTCTCTCTCTCTGCCTGTGTTCTCTCTCTTTGCCTGTGTGCTCTCTCTCTCTGCCTCTGTGTTCTCTCTCTCTCTGCCTGTGTGTTCTCTCTCTCTGCCTGTGTTCTCTCTCTCTCTCTGCCTCTGTGTTCTCTCTCTCTCTGCCTCTGTGTTCTCTCTCTCTCTCTGCCTCTGTGTTCTCTCTCTCTCTCTGCCTCTGTGTTCTCTCTCTCTCTGCCTCTGTGTTCTCTCTCTCTCTGCCTCTGTGTTCTCTCTCTCTCTGCCTCTGTTCTCTCTCTCTCTCTGCCTCTGTTCTCTCTCTCTCTCTCTGCCGGCGTGTTCTCTCTCTCTCTCTCTGCCGGCGTGTTCTCTCTCTCTGCTGGCGTGTTCTCTCTCTCTCTCTCTGCCGGCGTGTTCTCTCTCTCTCTCTGCTGGTGTGTTCTCTCTCTCTCTCTGCCTGTGTGCGCTCTCTCTCTCTCTGCCTGTGTGTTCTCTCTCTCTCTCTCTCTCTCTCTGCCTCTCTGTTCTCTCTCTCTCTCTCTCTCTCTCTCTCTGCCGGCGTGTTCTCTCTCTCTCTCTGCCGGCGTGTTCTCTCTCTCTCTCTCTCTCTCTGCCGGCGTGTTCTCTCTCTCTCTCTGCTGGTGTGTTCTCTCTCTCTCTCTGCCTGTGTGCGCTCTCTCTCTCTCTCTCTCTCTCTCTCTCTCTCTCTCTCTCTCTCTGCCGGCGTGTTCTCTCTCTCTCTCTCTCTGCCGGCGTGTTCTCTCTCTCTCTCTGCCGGCGTGTTCTCTCTCTCTCTCTGCCGGCGTGTTCTCTCTCTCTCTCTGCCCGTGTTCTCTCTCTCTCTCTTCCCGTGTTCTCTCTGTCTCTCTGCCCGTGTTCTCTCTCTCTCTCTTCCCGTGTTCTCTCTCTCTCTCTGCCGGCGTGTTCTCTCTCTCTCTCTGCCGGCGTGTTCTCTCTCTCTCTCTGCCGGCGTGTTCTCTCTCTCTCTCTGCCGGTGTGTTCTCTCTCTCTCTCTGCCGGCGTGTTCTCTCTCTCTCTCTGCCGGCGTGTTCTCTCTCTCTCTCTGCCGGCGTGTTCTCTCTCTCTCTCTCTGCCGGCGTGTTCTCTCTCTCTCTCTGCCGGCGTGTTCTCTCTCTCTCTCTGCCGGCGTGTTCTCTCTCTCTCTCTGCCGGCGTGTTCTCTCTCTCTCTCTGCTGGTGTGTTCTCTCTCTCTTTCTGCCTGTGTGTTCTCTCTCTCTGCCTCTCTGTTCTCTCTCTCTCTGCCTGTGTTCTCTCTCTCTCTGCCTGTGTGTTCTCTCTCTCTCTGCCTGTGTTCTCTCATTCTCTCTCTCTCTCTCTCTCTGCCTGTGTTCTCTCATTCTCTCTCTCTCTCTCTTTCTGCCTGTGTGTTCTCTCTCTCTGCCTCTCTGTTCTCTCTCTCTCTGCCTGTGTTCTCTCTCTCTCTGCCTGTGTGTTCTCTCTCTCTCTGCCTGTGTTCTCTCATTCTCTCTCTCTCTCTCTCTCTGCCTCTGTGTTCTCTCTCTCTCTGCCTGTGTTCTCTCATTCTCTCTCTCTCTCTCTCTCTGCCTGTGTTCTCTCTCTCTCTCTCTGCCTGCGTGTTCTCTCTCTCTCTCTCTGCCTGTGTGTTCTCTCTCTCTCTGCCTGTGTTCTCTCATTCTCTCTCTCTCTCTCTCTCTGCCTCTGTGTTCTCTCTCTCTCTGCCTGTGTTCTCTCATTCTCTCTCTCTCTCTCTCTCTGCCTGTGTTCTCTCTCTCTCTCTCTGCCTGCGTGTTCTCTCTCTCTCTCTGCCTGCGTGTTCTCTCTCTCTCTGCCTGTGTGTTCATTCTCTCTCTCTCTCTGCCTGCGTGTTCTCTCTCTCTCTCTCTCTGCCTGCGTGTTCTCTCTCTCTCTGCCTGTGTGTTCATTCTCTTTGCCTGTGTTCTCTCTCTCTCTCTCTCTGCCTGTGTATTCTCTCTCTCTCTGCCTGTGTATTCTCTCTCTCTCTCTCTGCCTGCGTGTTCTCTCTCTCTCTGCCTGTGTGTTCATTCTCTTTGCCTGTGTTCTCTCTCTCTCTCTCTGCCTGTGTATTCTCTCTCTCTCTGCCTGTGTATTCTCTCTCTCTCTCTCTGCCTGTGTTCTCTCTCTCTCTCTGCCTGTGTGTTCTCTCTCTCTCTGCCTGTGTGTTCTCTCTCTCTCTGCCTGTGTGTTCTCTCTCTCTCTGCCTGTGTTCTCTCTCTCTCTCTGCCTCTGTGTTCTCTCTCTCTCTGCCTCTCTGTACTCTCTCTCTCTCTCTCTCTCTGCCTCTGTTCTCTCTCTCTCTCTCTGCCTCTCTGTTCTCCCTCTCTCTCTCTCTCTCTCTCTCTCTGCCGGCGTGTTCTCTCTCTCTCTGCCGGCATGTTCTCTCTCTCTCTCTGCTGGTGTGTTCTCTCTCTCTCTCTCTCTCTCTCTCTGCCTCTCTGTTCTCTCTCTCTCTCTCTCTCTCTCTCTCTCTGCCGGCGTGTTCTCTCTCTCTCTCTGCTGGTGTGTTCTCTCTCTCTCTCTGCCTGTGTGCGCTCTCTCTCTCTCTCTCTCTCTCTCTCTCTCTCTCTGCCTCTCTGTTCTCTCTCTCTCTCTCTCTCTCTCTCTCTCTCTCTCTGCCGGCGTGTTCTCTCTCTCTCTCTGCCGGCGTGTTCTCTCTCTCTCTCTGCCGGCGTGTTCTCTCTCTCTCTCTGCCTGTGTGCGCTCTCTCTCTCTCTGCCGGCGTGTTCTCTCTCTCTCTCTGCTGGTGTGTTCTCTCTCTCTCTCTGCCTGTGTGCGCTCTCTCTCTTTCTGCCTGTGTGTTCTCTCTCTCTCTCTGCCTGTGTGTTCTCTCTCTCTCTCTGCCTGTGTGTTCTCTCTCTCTCTGCCTGTGTGTTCTCTCTCTCTCTGCCTGTGTGTTCTCTCTCTCTCTGCCTGTGTTCTCTCTCTCTCTGCCTCTGTGTTCTCTCTCTCTCTGCCTGTGTTCTCTCATTCTCTCTCTCTCTCCCTCTCTGTTCTCTCTCTCTCTCTGCCTCTCTGTTCTCTCTCTCTCTCTCTGCCTCTCTGTTCTCTCTATCTCTCTCTCTGCCTCTCTGTTCTCTCTATCTCTCTCTCTGCCTCTCTGTTCTCTCTATCTCTCTCGCTGCCTCTCTGTTCTCTCTCTCTCGCTGCCTCTCTGTTCTCTCTCTCTCTCTCTGCCTCTCTGTACTCTCTCTCTCTCTCTCTCTCTCTCTCTCTCTGCCTCTCTGTTCTCTCTCTCTCTCTGCCTGTGTGTCCTCTCTCTCTCTGCCTGTGTGCAGGAGTCCCCTGTGGACATCCCCCTCTCAAACAAATATACCGCTTTGGATACTGTTGAGGGGGATGGCTTATCAGGGGAAGGCAGCAGCAGCCAACTTCCTGGCACCAGGGGTGGTTCTGCTGCACAAGACGGGAGGAAAAAGAGGGGTAGAGCTATAGTGATAGGGGATTCTATTGTAAGGGGAATAGATAGGCGTTTCTGCGGCCGCAAATGAGACTCCAGGATGGTGTGTTGCCTCCCTGGTGCAAGGGTCAAGGATGACTCAGAGCAGCTGCAAAACATTTTGGAAGGGAAGGGTGAACAGCCAGTTGTCGTGGTGCATATAGATATCAACGATATAGGTAAAAAATGGGATGAGGTCCTAAAAGCTGAATATAGGGAGTTAGGCGATAAATTAAAAAATAGGACCTCAAAGGTAGTAATCTCAGGATTGCTACCAGTGCCACGTGCTAGTCAGAGTAGAAATAGAAGGATATTTCAGATGAATACGTGGCTAGAGGAATGGTGCAAGGGGGAGGGATTCAAATTCCTGGGACATTGGAACCGGTTCTGGGGGAGGTGGGACCAGTACAAATCGGACGGTTTGCACCTGGGCAGGACCGGGACCGATGTCCTTGGGGGAGTGTTTGCTAGTGCTCTGGGGGAGGGTTTAAACTAAAATGGCAGGGGGTTGGGAACCTGAGCAGGGAGACAGAGGAAAGGGAAACAAGAATAGAAGCAAAAGTCAGGAAGGAAAAAAACAAAGGTGTCAGTCAGAGAAATCAAGGGTTTAAATCAAACGTGGCCACAGTAAAAAATAAATAAATAAATAAAAAATCTAAAATGTCTAAGAGCGTTAAAAAAACAAGCCTGAAGGCTTTGTGTCTTAATGCGAGGAGCATTCGTAATAAGGTGGATGAATTAGCTGCGCAAATAGAGGTAAACGAATATGATATGATTGGGATTACAGAAACATGGCTCCAGGGTGACCAAGGCTGGGAACTCAATATACAGGGGTATTCAATATTCAGGAAAATAGGCAAAAATGAAAAGGAGGTGGGGTAGCATTGCTGGTTAAAGAGGGGATTAACACAATTGTAAGGAAGGATATTAGCTCTGATGATGTGGAATCTGTATGGGTAGAACTGAGAAATACCATGGGGATGAAAACGCTAGTGGGAGTGGTGTATAGACCCCCAAACAGTAATACGGAGGTTGGGGATGGCATTAAAAGGGAAATTAGAGATGCGTGCAATAAGAGCACAGCAGTTATCATGGGCGACTTTAATCTACATATAGATTGGGCTAACCAAATTCGTAACAATACTGTGGAGGAGGAATTCCTGGAGTGTTTTCGGGATGGTTTCCTGGACCAATATGTCGAGGAACCAACCAGAGATCAGGCCATCTTAGACTGGGTATTATGTAATGAGAAAGGATTAATTAGCAATCTTGTTGTGCGAGGCCCCTTGGGTCGGAGCGATTATAATATGATCGAATTCTTCATTAAGATGGAGAGTGAAGTAGTTGACTCAGAGACTAGGGTCCTGAATTTAAAGAAAGGAAACTACGATGGTATGAGGTGCGAGTTGGGTAGGATTGATTGGGGAATGTCACTCAAAGGGTTGACGGTGGAGAGGCAATGGCAAGCATTCAAAGATTGCATGAATGAACTACAGAATTTGTTCATCCCAGTTTGGCATAAAAATAAAACAAAAGAGGTGACTCAACCGTGGCTAACAAAGGAAATTAGGGATAGCATAAGATCCAAGGAAAGGACATATAAATTGGCCAGAAAAAGCAGAAAACCTGAGGATTGGGAGCAGTTTAGGATTCAGCAAAGAAGGACAAAGGGATTAATTAAGAGGGGGAAAATAGAGTATGAGAGTAAGCTTGCGAGGAACATAAAAACTGACTGTAAAAGCTTTTATAGATATGTGAAGAGAAAAAGATTGGTGAAGTCAAGCGTAGGTCCCTTGCAGTCAGAATCAGGGGAATTTATAATGGGGAACAAAGAAATGGCAGACCAATTAAATACATACTTTGGTTCTGTCTTCACAAAGGAGGACACAAATAACCTCCCAGAGATGTCGGGGAGCATAGGGTCTAATGAGAGGGAGGAACTGAAAGAAATCAGTATTTGTAGGGAAATATTGTTAGGGAAATTGACGGGATTGAAGGCCGATAAATCCCCAGGGCCTGATAATCTACATCCTAGGGTACTTAAGGAAGTGGCCCTAGAAATAGTAGATGCATTGCTGGTCATCTTCCAAAATTCTATAGACTCTGGAACAGTACCCATGGATTGGAGGGTAGCTAATGTTACCCCACTATTCAAAAAAGGTGGTAGAGAGAAAACGGGGAACTATAGACCAGTAAGCCTGACATCGGTAGTGGGGAAAATGCTAGAGTCCATTATAAAAGATGTAATAGCAGAGCACTTGGAAAACAGTGACAGGATCGGACAAAGTCAACATGGATTTACAAAAGGCAAATCGTGCTTGACTAATCTGGAATTTTTTGAGGATGTAACTGGTAAAATGGATAAGGGAGAACCAGTGGATGTGGTGTATTTGGACTTTCAGAAGGCTTTCGATAAGGTCCCGCACAAGAGATTAACGTGTAAAGTTAAGACACATGGGATTGGGGGCAAGGTATTGACTTGGATAGAGAACTGGTTGGCAGACAGAAAGCAAAGAGTTGGAATAAATGGGTCTTTTTCCGAGTGTCAGGCGGTGACTAGTGGGGTACCGCAGGGATCGGTCCTAGGACCCCAGCTATTCACTATATATATTAATGATCTGGACGATGGAATTGGATGTAATATCTCCAAGTTTGCAGACGACACAAAGCTGGGTGGGAGTGTGTGCCGTGAGGAGGATGCCGAGAAACTCCAGTATGATTTGGACAGGTTGGGTGATTGGGCAGAAGCATGGCAGATGCAATATAATGTGGATAAATGCGAGGTTATCCACTTTGGTGTCAAAAACAGGAAGGCAGATTATTATCTGAATGGCAATAGATTGGGAGAAGGGGAAGTGCAACGAGACCTGGGTGTCCTTGTGCACCAATCGCTGAAGGTAAGCATGCAGGTGCAGCAGGCGGTTAAGAAGGCAAATGGTATGTTGGCCTTCGTAGCGAAAGGGTTCGAGTACAGGAACAAGGATGTCTTGCTGCAGTTGTACAGGGCCTTGGTGAGACCACACCTTGAGTATTGTGTGCAGTTTTGGTCGCCTTATCTGAGGAAGGATGTTCTTGCCATGGAGGGAGTGCAGCGAAGATTCACCAGGCTGATACCCGGGATGGCAGGAATGGCGTTTGAGGAGAGATTGGGTCGATTGGGCTTATACTCACTGGAGTTTAGAAGAATGAGAGGGGATCTCATTGAAACTTATAAAATTCTAACAGGACTAGACAGACTAGATGCAGGAAGGATGTTCCTGATGGTCGGGGAGTCCATAACCAGGGGTCACAGTCTAAGGATAAGGGGTAAGCCATTTAAAACTAAGATGAGGAGGAATTTCTTCACCCAGAGAGTGGTGAACCTGTGGAATTCTCTACCACAGAAGGCAGTAGAGGCCAATTCTTTAAATATATTCAAGAAGGAGTTAGATATATTTCTTAAAACTAAAGGGATCAAGGGATATGGAGAGAAGGCAGCGGCAGGGTACTGAATTTGGATCATCAGCCATGATCTCATTGAATGGCGGAGCAGGCTCGAGGGGCTGAATGGCCTACTACTGCTCCTATCTTCTATGTTTCTATGTGTTCTAGCTCTCTCTCTGCCTGTGTGTTCTCTCTCTCTCTGCCTGTGTGTTCTCTCTGCCTGCGTGTTCTCTCTCTCTCTCTCTCTCTCTCTGCCTGTGTATTCTCTCTCTCTCTCTCTCTGCCTGTGTGTTCTCTCTCTCTCTCTCTCTCTGCCTGCGTGTTCTCTCTCTCTCTCTCTCTCTCTCTCTCTCTGCCTGTGTGTTCTCTCTCTCTCTCTCTCTGCCTGTGTATTCTCTCTCTCTCTCTCTCTGCCTGCGTGTTCTCTCTCTCTCTCTCTCTCTCTGCCTGTGTATTCTCTCTCTCTCTGCCTGTGTATTCTCTCTCTCTCTCGCTCGCTCTCTCTCTGCCTGTGTTCTCTCTCTCTCTGCCTGTGTTCTCTCTCTCTCTCTGCCTGTGTGTTCTCTTTCTCTCTGCCTGTGTGTTCTCTTTCTCTCTCTCTCTCTCTCTCTCTCTCTCTGCCTGTGTGTTCTCTTTCTCTCTGCCTGTGTGTTCTCTCTCTCTCTCTCTCTCTCTGCCTGTGTGTTCTCTCTCTCTCTGCCTGTGTGTTCTCTTTCTCTCTGCCTGTGTTCCCTCTCTCTCTGCCTGTGTGTGTTCTCTCTCTGCCTGTGTGTTCTCCCTCTCTCTGCCTGTGTGTTCTCTCTCTCCCTCTCTCTCTCTCTCTCTACCTGTGTGTTCTCTCTCTCTCTCTCCGCCTGTGTTTTCTCTCTCTCCCTGTGTGTTCTCTCTCTCTCTCTCTGCCTGTGTGTTCTCTCTCTCTGCCTGTGTGTTCTCTCTCTCTCTGCCTCTCTGTTCTCTCTCTCTCTGCCTGTGTGTTCTCTCTCTCTCTCTCTCTCTCTCTGCCTGTGTTCTCTCTCTCTCTGCCTGCATGTTCTCTCACTCTCTCTCTCTGCCTGTGTGTTCTCTCTCAGGACCCCAGCTAATCATTATATATATTAATGATCTGGACGATGGAATTGGATGTAATATCTCCAAGTTTGCAGACGACACAAAGCTGGGTGGGAGTGTGTGCCGTGAGGAGGATGCCGAGAAACTCCAGTATGAGTTGGACAGGTTGGGTGATTGGGCAGAAGCATGGCAGATGCAATATAATGTGGATAAATGCGAGGTTATCCACTTTGGTGTCAAAAACAGGAAGGCAGATTATTATCTGAATGGCAATAGATTGGGAGAAGGGGAAGTGCAACGAGACCTGGGTGTCCTTGTGCACCAATCGCTGAAGGTAAGCATGCAGGTGCAGCAGGCGGTTAAGAAGGCAAATGGTATGTTGGCCTTCGTAGCGAAAGGGTTCGAGTACAGGAACAAGGATGTCTTGCTGCAGTTGTACAGGGCCTTGGTGAGACCACACCTTGAGTACTGTGTGCAGTTTTGGTCGCCTTATCTGAGGAAGGATCTTCTTGCCATGGAGGGAGTGCAGCGAAGATTCACCAGGCTGATACCTGGGATGGCAGGAATGGCGTTTGAGGAGAGATTGGGTCGATTGGGCTTATACTCACTGGAGTTTAGAAGAATGAGAGGGGATCTCATTGAAACTTATAAAATTCTAACAGGACTAGACAGACTAGATGCAGGAAGATGTTCCCGATGGTCGGGGAGTCCAGAACCAGGGGTCACAGTCTAAGGATAAGGGGTAAGCCATTTAAAACTAAGATGAGGAGGAATTTCTTCACCCAGAGAGTGGTGAACCTATGGAATTCTCTACCACAGAAGGCAGTAGAGGCCAATTCTTTAAATATATTCAAGAAGGAGTTAGATATATTTCTTAAAACTAAAGGGATCAAGGGATATGGAGAGAAGGCAGCGGCAGGGTACTGAATTTGGATGATCAGCCATGATCTCATTGAATGGCGGAGCAGGCTCGAGGGGCTGAATGGCCTACTACTGCTCCTATCTTCTATGTTTCTATGTGTTCTAGCTCTCTCTCTGCCTGTGTTCTCTCTCTCTGCCTGTGTGTTCTCTCTCTCTCTCTGCCTGTGTTCCCTCTCTCTCTGCCTGTGTTCCCTCTCTCTCTGCCTGTGTGTTCTCTCTGCCTGCGTGTTCTCTCTCTCTCTGCCTGTGTGTTCTCTCTGCCTGCGTGTTCTCTCTCTCTCTCTGCCTGTGTGTTCTCTCTGCCTGCGTGTTCTCTCTCTCTCTCTCTGCCTGTGTTCCCTCTCTCTCTGCCTGTGTTCCCTCTCTCTCTGCCTGTGTTCCCTCTCTCTCTGCCTGTGTTCCCTCTCTCTCTGCCTGTGTTCCCTCTCTCTCTGCCTGTGTTCCCTCTCTCTCTGCCTGTGTTCCCTCTCTCTCTGCCTGTGTTCCCTCTCTCTCTGCCTGTGTTCTCTCTCTCTCTCTGCCTCTCTCTGCCTGTGTGTTCTCTTTCTCTCTGCCTGTGTGTTCTCATTCTCTCTGCCTGTGTGTTCTCTTTCTCTCTGCCTGTGTTCTCATTCTCTCTGCCTGTGTGTTCTCTCTCTCTCTGTCTCTCTCTCTGCCTGTGTGTTCTCTCTCTCTCTCTCTCTCTGCCTGTGTGTTCTCTCTCTCTCTGCCTGTGTTCTCTTTCTCTCTGCCTGTGTTCTCATTCTCTCTCTCTCTCTCTCTCTCTCTCTCTCTCTCTGCCTGTGTGCTCTCTCACTCTCTCTGTGTGTTCTCCCTTTCTCTCACTCTCTGTGTTCTCTCTCTCTCTCTCTCTCTCTCTCTCTCTCTGCCTGTGTGTTCTCTCTCTCTGCCTGTGTGTTCTCCCTTTCTCTGCCTGTGTTCTCTCTCTCTCTGCCTGCGTGTTCTCTCGTTCTCTCTCTCTCTCTCTCTCTCTCTCTCTGCCTGTGTGTTCTTTCTCTCTCTCTCTGCCTGTGTGTTCTCTCTCTCTCTGACTGCGTGTTCTCTCTCTCTCTCTCTCTGACTGTGTGTTCTCTCTCTCTCTCTCTCTCTCTCTGACTGCGTGTTCTCTCTCTCTGACTGCGTGTTCTCTCTCTCTCTCTCTCTCTACCTGTGTGCTCTCTCTCTCTCTCTGACTGCGTGTTCTCTCTCTCTCTACCTGTGTGTTCTCTCTCTCTCTCTGACTGCGTGTTCTCTCTCTCTCTGACTGCGTGTTCTCTCTCTCTCTGACTGCGTGTTCTCTCTCTCTCTCTCTCTCTACCTGTGTGCTCTCTCTCTCTCTGACTGCGTGTTCTCTCTCTCTCTACCTGTGTGTTCTCTCTCTCTCTCTGACTGCGTGTTCTCTCTCTCTCTGACTGCGTGTTCTCTCTCTCTCTCTCTCTCCCTGTGTGTTCTCACTCTCTCTGCCTGTGTTCTCTCTCTCTCTCTGCCTGTGTGTTCTCTCTCTCTCTCTCTCTCTCTGCCTGTGTGTTCTCTCTCTCTCTCTCTCTCTCTCTCCCTCTCTCTCTGCCTGTGTGTTCTCTCTCTCTCTCTCTCTCTCTCCCTCTCTCTCTGCCTGTGTGTTCTCTCTCTCTCTCTGCCTGCGTGTTCTCTCGTTCTCTCTCTCTCTCTCTCTCTCTCTCTCTCTCTGCCTGTGTGTTCTTTCTCTCTCTCTCTGCCTGTGTGTTTTCTCTCTCTCTCTTCACAGAATCCCCACAGTGCAGATAGAAGCCATTTCGGCCCATCGAGCCTGCACCGACACATATCCCACCCTATCCCCGTAACCCCACGTATTTAATCCCCCTAACACTAAGGGTCAATTTATCATAGCCAAATCAACCTAACCCGCACATCTTTGGACTGTGGGAGGAAACCGGAGCACCCGGAGGAAACCCACGCAGACACGGGGAGAATGTGCAAACTCCACACAGACAGTCACCCGAGGTCAGATTCGAACCCGGGTTCCTGGCGCTGTGAGGCAACAGTGCTAACCACTATGCCACCGTGTTGTTGCCTGTGTGTTCTCTCTCTCTCTCTCTCTCTCTCTCCCTGTGTTCTCTCTCTCTTCCTGTGTTCTCTTTCTCTCTCACTGCGTGTTCTCTCTCTCTCTCTCTCTCTCTCTCTCTGCCTGCGTGTTCTCTCTCTCTCTCTCTGCCTGCGTGTTCTCACTCTCTCTCTCTCTGCCTGCGTGTTCGTTCTCTCTCTCTCCCTGCGTCTTCTCTCTCTCTCTGCGTCTTCTCTCTCTCCTCTCTCTGCCTGTGTTCTCTCTCTCTCTCTCTCTCTCTGCCTGTGTCTTCTCTCTCTCTCCGTGTTCTCTCTCTCTCTGCGTGTTCTCTCTCTCTCTCTGCCTGTGCCTGTGTGTTCTCTCTCTCTCTCTCTGCGTCTTCTCTCTCTCTCTCTCTCTCTGACTGCGTGTTCTCTCTCTCTCTCTCTCTCTCTCTGCCTGTGTGCTCTCTCTCTCTCTCTGCCTGTGCCTGTGTGTTCTCTCTCTCTCTCTCTGCGTCTTCTCTCTCTCTCTCTCTCTCTCTGACTGCGTGTTCTCTCTCTCTCTCTCTCTCTCTGCCTGTGTGCTCTCTCTCTCTCTCTCTCTGCCTGTGTGTTCTCTCTCTCTCTGCCTGTGTTCTCTCTCTCTCTGCCTGTGTGCTCTCTCTCTCTGCCTGTGTGTTCTCTCTCTCTCTGCCTGTGTGCTCTCTCTCTCTGCTTGTGTGCTCTCTCTCTCTCTCTCTCTCTCTGCTTGTGTGTTCTCTCTCTCTCTCTCTCTCTGCTTGTGTGTTCTCTCTCTCTCTCTCTCTCTGCTTGTGTGTTCTCTCTCTCTCTCTCTCTCTACCTGTGTGTTCTCTCTCTCTCTCTCTCTCTCTCTTCCCGTGTGCTCTCTCTCTTCCCGTGTGCTCTCTCTCTTCCCGTGTGCTCTCTCTCTTCCCGTGTGCTCTCTCTCTTCCCGTGTGCTCTCTCTCTTCCCGTGTGCTCTCTCTCTTCCCGTGTGCTCTCTCTCTTCCCGTGTGCTCTCTCTCTTCCCGTGTGCTCTCTCTCTTCCCGTGTGCTCTCTCTCTTTCTTCCCGTGTGCTCTCTCTCTTCCCGTGTGCTCTCTCTCTTCCCGTGTGCTCTCTCTCTTCCCGTGTGCTCTCTCTCTTCCCGTGTGCTCTCTCTCTCTTCCCGTGTGCTCTCTCTCTCTTCCCGTGTGCTCTCTCTCTCTGCCCGTGTGCTCTCTCTCTCTGCCCGTGTGCTCTCTCTCTCTCTGCCCGTGTGCTCTCTCTCTCTGCCTGTGTGTTCTCTCTCTCTCTCTCTCTCTCTGCCCGTGTGCTCTCTCTCTCTGCCTGTGTGTTCTCTCTCTCTCTCTCTCTCCCGGTCTGTGCGTGTTCTCTCTCTCTCTCTCTCTCTCTCCCTCCCGGTCTGTGCGTGTTCTCTCTCTCTCTCTCTCTCTCTCTCTCCCTCCCGGTCTGTGCGTGTTCTCTCTCTCTCTCTCTCTCTCTCTCTCTCTCTCGGTCTGTGCGTTCTCTCTCTCTCTCTCTCTCTCCCGGTCTGTGCGTGTTCTCTCTCTCTCTCTCTCTCTCTCTCCCGGTCTGTGCTTGTTCTCTCTCTCTCTCTCTCTCTCTCTCTCTCTCTCTCCCGGTCTGTGCGTGTTCTCTCTCTCTCTCTCTCTCTCTCTCTCTCTCCTGGTCTGTGCGTGTTCTCTCTCTCTCCCGGTCTGTGCGTGTTCGTTCTCTCTCTCTCTCTCTCTCTCGGTCTGTGCGTGTTCGTTCTCTCTCTCTCTCTCTCTCTCTCTCTCCCGGTCTGTGCGTGTTCTCTCTCTCTCTCTCTCTCTCTCTCTCCCGGTCTGTGCGTGTTCTCTCTCTCTCTCTCTCTCCCTCCCGGTCTGTGCGTGTTCTCTCTCTCTCTCTCTCTCTCTCCCGGTCTGTGCGTGTTCTCTCTCTCTCTCTCTGCCTGTGTTCCCTCTCTCTCTGCCTGTGTTCCCTCTCTCTCTGCCTGTGTGTTCTCTCTGCCTGCGTGTTCTCTCTCTCTCTCTGCCTGTGTGTTCTCTCTGCCTGCGTGTTCTCTCTCTCTCTCTCTGCCTGTGTTCCCTCTCTCTCTGCCTGTGTTCCCTCTCTCTCTGCCTGTGTTCCCTCTCTCTCTGCCTGTGTTCCCTCTCTCTCTGCCTGTGTTCCCTCTCTCTCTGCCTGTGTTCCCTCTCTCTCTGCCTGTGTTCCCTCTCTCTCTGCCTGTGTTCCCTCTCTCTCTGCCTGTGTTCCCTCTCTCTCTGCCTGTGTTCCCTCTCTCTCTGCCTGTGTTCCCTCTCTCTCTGCCTGTGTTCCCTCTCTCTCTGCCTGTGTTCCCTCTCTCTCTGCCTGTGTTCCCTCTCTCTCTGCCTGTGTTCTCTCTCTCTCTCTGCCTCTCTCTGCCTGTGTGTTCTCTTTCTCTCTGCCTGTGTTCTCATTCTCTCTGCCTGTGTGTTCTCTTTCTCTCTGCCTGTGTTCTCATTCTCTCTGCCTGTGTCTTCTCTCTCTCTCCGTGTTCTCTCTCTCTCTGCGTGTTCTCTCTCTCTCTCTGCCTGTGCCTGTGTGTTCTCTCTCTCTCTCTCTGCGTCTTCTCTCTCTCTCTCTCTCTCTGACTGCGTGTTCTCTCTCTCTCTCTCTCTCTCTCTGCCTGTGTGCTCTCTCTCTCTCTCTGCCTGTGCCTGTGTGTTCTCTCTCTCTCTCTCTGCGTCTTCTCTCTCTCTCTCTCTCTCTCTGACTGCGTGTTCTCTCTCTCTCTCTCTCTCTCTGCCTGTGTGCTCTCTCTCTCTCTCTCTCTGCCTGTGTGTTCTCTCTCTCTCTGCCTGTGTTCTCTCTCTCTCTGCCTGTGTGCTCTCTCTCTCTGCCTGTGTGTTCTCTCTCTCTCTGCCTGTGTGCTCTCTCTCTCTGCTTGTGTGCTCTCTCTCTCTCTCTCTCTCTCTGCTTGTGTGTTCTCTCTCTCTCTCTCTCTCTCTGCTTGTGTGTTCTCTCTCTCTCTCTCTCTCTGCTTGTGTGTTCTCTCTCTCTCTCTCTCTCTACCTGTGTGTTCTCTCTCTCTCTCTCTCTCTCTCTTCCCGTGTGCTCTCTCTCTTCCCGTGTGCTCTCTCTCTTCCCGTGTGCTCTCTCTCTTCCCGTGTGCTCTCTCTCTTCCCGTGTGCTCTCTCTCTTCCCGTGTGCTCTCTCTCTTCCCGTGTGCTCTCTCTCTTCCCGTGTGCTCTCTCTCTTCCCGTGTGCTCTCTCTCTTCCCGTGTGCTCTCTCTCTTCCCGTGTGCTCTCTCTCTTTCTTCCCGTGTGCTCTCTCTCTTCCCGTGTGCTCTCTCTCTTCCCGTGTGCTCTCTCTCTTCCCGTGTGCTCTCTCTCTTCCCGTGTGCTCTCTCTCTCTTCCCGTGTGCTCTCTCTCTCTGCCCGTGTGCTCTCTCTCTCTGCCCGTGTGCTCTCTCTCTCTCTGCCCGTGTGCTCTCTCTCTCTGCCTGTGTGTTCTCTCTCTCTCTCTCTCTCCCGGTCTGTGCGTGTTCTCTCTCTCTCTCTCTCTCTCTCTCCCTCCCGGTCTGTGCGTGTTCTCTCTCTCTCTCTCTCTCTCTCTCTCCCTCCCGGTCTGTGCGTGTTCTCTCTCTCTCTCTCTCTCTCTCTCTCTCTCTCTCGGTCTGTGCGTTCTCTCTCTCTCTCTCTCTCTCCCGGTCTGTGCGTGTTCTCTCTCTCTCTCTCTCTCTCTCTCCCGGTCTGTGCTTGTTCTCTCTCTCTCTCTCTCTCTCTCTCTCTCTCTCTCTCTCCCGGTCTGTGCGTGTTCTCTCTCTCTCTCTCTCTCTCTCTCTCTCTCCTGGTCTGTGCGTGTTCTCTCTCTCTCCCGGTCTGTGCGTGTTCGTTCTCTCTCTCTCTCTCTCTCTCGGTCTGTGCGTGTTCGTTCTCTCTCTCTCTCTCTCTCTCTCTCTCCCGGTCTGTGCGTGTTCTCTCTCTCTCTCTCTCTCTCTCTCTCCCGGTCTGTGCGTGTTCTCTCTCTCTCTCTCTCTCCCTCCCGGTCTGTGCGTGTTCTCTCTCTCTCTCTCTCTCTCTCCCGGTCTGTGCGTGTTCTCTCTCTCTCTCTCTGCCTGTGTTCCCTCTCTCTCTGCCTGTGTTCCCTCTCTCTCTGCCTGTGTGTTCTCTCTGCCTGCGTGTTCTCTCTCTCTCTCTGCCTGTGTGTTCTCTCTGCCTGCGTGTTCTCTCTCTCTCTCTCTGCCTGTGTTCCCTCTCTCTCTGCCTGTGTTCCCTCTCTCTCTGCCTGTGTTCCCTCTCTCTCTGCCTGTGTTCCCTCTCTCTCTGCCTGTGTTCCCTCTCTCTCTGCCTGTGTTCCCTCTCTCTCTGCCTGTGTTCCCTCTCTCTCTGCCTGTGTTCCCTCTCTCTCTGCCTGTGTTCCCTCTCTCTCTGCCTGTGTTCCCTCTCTCTCTGCCTGTGTTCCCTCTCTCTCTGCCTGTGTTCTCTCTCTCTCTCTGCCTCTCTCTGCCTGTGTGTTCTCTTTCTCTCTGCCTGTGTTCTCATTCTCTCTGCCTGTGTGTTCTCTTTCTCTCTGCCTGTGTTCTCATTCTCTCTGCCTGTGTGTTCTCTCTCTCTCTGTCTCTCTCTCTGCCTGTGTGTTCTCTCTCTCTCTGCCTGTGTTCTCTTTCTCTCTGCCTGTGTTCTCTTTCTCTCTGCCTGTGTTCTCATTCTCTCTCTCTCTCTCTCTCTCTCTCTCTCTGCCTGTGTGCTCTCTCACTCTCTCTGTGTGTTCTCCCTTTCTCTCACTCTCTGTGTTCTCTCTCTCTCTCTCTCTCTCTCTCTCTCTGCCTGTGTGTTCTCCCTTTCTCTGCCTGTGTTCTCTCTCTCTCTGCCTGCCTGTTCTCTCGTTCTCTCTCTCTCTCTCTCTCTCTCTCTCTGCCTGTGTGTTCTTTCTCTCTCTCTCTGCCTGTGTGTTCTCTCTCTCTCTGACTGCGTGTTCTCTCTCTCTCTCTCTCTCTCTCTCTGACTGTGTGTTCTCTCTCTCTCTCTCTCTCTCTCTCTCTGCCTGTGTGTTCTCTCTCTCTGACTGCGTGTTCTCTCTCTCTCTCTCTCTACCTGTGTGCTCTCTCTCTCTCTCTGACTGCGTGTTCTCTCTCTCTCTACCTGTGTGTTCTCTCTCTCTCTCTGACTGCGTGTTCTCTCTCTCTCTGACTGCGTGTTCTCTCTCTCTCTGACTGCGTGTTCTCTCTCTCTCTGACTGCGTGTTCTCTCTCTCTCTCTCTCTACCTGTGTGCTCTCTCTCTCTCTCTGACTGCGTGTTCTCTCTCTCTCTACCTGTGTGTTCTCTCTCTCTCTCTGACTGCGTGTTCTCTCTCTCTCTGACTGCGTGTTCTCTCTCTCTCTCTGCCTGTGTGTTCTCTCTCTCTCTCTCTCTCTCTCTCCCTCTCTCTCTGCCTGTGTGTTCTCTCTCTCTCTCTCTCTCTCTCTCTCTCCCTCTCTCTCTGCCTGCGTGTTCTCTCGTTCTCTCTCTCTCTCTCTCTCTCTCTGCCTGTGTGTTCTTTCTCTCTCTCTCTGCCTGTGTGTTTTCTCTCTCTCTCTTCACAGAATCCCCACAGTGCAGATAGAAGCCATTTCGGCCCATCGAGCCTGCACCGACACATATCCCACCCTATCCCCGTAACCCCACGTATTTAATCCCCCTAACACTAAGGGTCAATTTATCATAGCCAAATCAACCTAACCCGCACATCTTTGGACTGTGGGAGGAAACCGGAGCACCCGGAGGAAACCCACGCAGACACGGGGAGAATGTGCAAACTCCACACAGACAGTCATCCGAGGCCGGATTCGAACCCGGGTTCCTGGCGCTGTGAGGCAACAGTGCTAACCACTATGCCACCGTGTTGTTGCCTGTGTGTTCTCTCTCTCTCTCTCTCTCTCTCTCTCTCCCTGTGTTCTCTCTCTCTTCCTGTGTTCTCTTTCTCTCTCACTGCGTGTTCTCTCTCTCTCTCTCTCTCTCTCTCTGCCTGCGTGTTCTCACTCTCTCTCTCTCTGCCTGCGTGTTCGTTCTCTCTCTCTCCCTGCGTCTTCTCTCTCTCTCTGCGTCTTCTCTCTCTCCTCTCTCTGCCTGTGTTCTCTCTCTCTCTCTCTCTCTCTGCCTGTGTCTTCTCTCTCTCTCCGTGTTCTCTCTCTCTCTGCGTGTTCTCTCTCTCTCTCTGCCTGTGCCTGTGTGTTCTCTCTCTCTCTCTCTGCGTCTTCTCTCTCTCTCTCTCTCTCTGACTGCGTCTTCTCTCTCTCTCTCTCTCTCTCTGCCTGTGTGCTCTCTCTCTCTCTCTCTCTGCCTGTGTGTTCTCTCTCTCTCTGCCTGTGTTCTCTCTCTCTCTGCTTGTGTGTTCTCTCTCTCTCTCTCTCTCTGCTTGTGTGTTCTCTCTCTCTCTCTCTCTCTGCTTGTGTGTTCTCTCTCTCTCTCTCTCTCTGCTTGTGTGTTCTCTCTCTCTCTCTCTCTCTGCTTGTGTGTTCTCTCTCTCTCTCTCTCTCTCTGCTTGTGTGTTCTCTCTCTCTCTGCCTGTGTGTTCTCTCTCTCTCTGCTTGTGTGTTCTCTCTCTCTCTCTCTCTGCTTGTGTGTTCTCTCTCTCTCTCTCTCTCTCTACCTGTGTGCTCTCTCTCTCTCTCTCTCTCTCTGCTTGTGTGTTCTCTCTCTCTCTCTCTCTCTCTGCTTGTGTGTTCTCTCTCTCTCTCTCTCTCTACCTGTGTGTTCTCTCTCTCTCTCTCTCTCTCTACCTGTGTGTTCTCTCTCTCTCTCTCTCTCTCTTCCCGTGTGCTCTCTCTCTTCCCGTGTGCTCTCTCTCTTCCCGTGTGCTCTCTCTCTTCCCGTGTGCTCTCTCTCTTCCCGTGTGCTCTCTCTCTTCCCGTGTGCTCTCTCTCTTCCCGTGTGCTCTCTCTCTTCCCGTGTGCTCTCTCTCTTCCCGTGTGCTCTCTCTCTTCCCGTGTGCTCTCTCTCTTCCCGTGTGCTCTCTCTCTTCCCGTGTGCTCTCTCTCTTCCCGTGTGCTCTCTCTCTTCCCGTGTGCTCTCTCTCTTCCCGTGTGCTCTCTCTCTTCCCGTGTGCTCTCTCTCTTCCCGTGTGCTCTCTCTCTTCCCGTGTGCTCTCTCTCTTCCCGTGTGCTCTCTCTCTTCCCGTGTGCTCTCTCTCTTCCCGTGTGCTCTCTCTCTTCCCGTGTGCTCTCTCTCTTCCCGTGTGCTCTCTCTCTTCCCGTGTGCTCTCTCTCTTCCCGTGTGCTCTCTCTCTTCCCGTGTGCTCTCTCTCTTCCCGTGTGCTCTCTCTCTTCCCGTGTGCTCTCTCTCTTCCCGTGTGCTCTCTCTCTCTTCCCGTGTGCTCTCTCTCTCTTCCCGTGTGCTCTCTCTCTCTTCCCGTGTGCTCTCTCTCTCTTCCCGTGTGCTCTCTCTCTCTTCCCGTGTGCTCTCTCTCTCTTCCCGTGTGCTCTCTCTCTCTTCCCGTGTGCTCTCTCTCTCTTCCCGTGTGCTCTCTCTCTCTGCCTGTGTGTTCTCTCTCTCTCTCTCTCTCCCGGTCTGTGCGTGTTCTCTCTCTCTCTCTCTCTCTCTCTCTCTCCCTCCCGGTCTGTGCGTGTTCTCTCTCTCTCTCTCTCTCTCTCTCTCCCTCCCGGTCTGTGCGTGTTCTCTCTCTCTCTCTCTCTCTCTCTCTCTCTCGGTCTGTGCGTTCTCTCTCTCTCTCTCTCTCTCCCGGTCTGTGCGTGTTCTCTCTCTCTCTCTCTCTCTCTCTCTCCCGGTCTGTGCTTGTTCTCTCTCTCTCTCTCTCTCTCTCTCTCTCTCTCTCTCTCTCTCTCTCTCCCGGTCTGTGCGTGTTCTCTCTCTCTCTCTCTCTCTCTCCTGGTCTGTGCGTGTTCTCTCTCTCTCCCGGTCTGTGCGTGTTCGTTCTCTCTCTCTCTCTCTCTCTCGGTCTGTGCGTGTTCGTTCTCTCTCTCTCTCTCTCTCTCTCTCTCCCGGTCTGTGCGTGTTCTCTCTCTCTCTCTCTCTCCCTCCCGGTCTGTGCGTGTTCTCTCTCTCTCTCTCTCTCTCTCTCTCTCTCCCGGTCTGTGCGTGTTCTCTCTCTCTCTCTCTCTCTCTCTCTCTCCCGGTCTGTGCGTGTTCTCTCTCTCTCTCTCTCTCTCTCTCTCCCTCCCGGTCTGTGCGTGTTCTCTCTCTCTCTCTCTCTCTCTCTCTCTCCCGGTCTGTGCGTGTGTTCTCTCTCTCGGTCTGTATGGTCTGTCCCTGGCTATCTGTCTGTCTCTGGCGCTCTGCCTGTCTCTGTCTCTGGCGCTCTGCCTGTCGCTGTCTCTGTCTCTGGCGCTCTGCCTGTCTCTGTCTCCGGCGCTCTGTCTCCGGCGCTCTGTCTCCGGCGCTCTGTCTCCGGCGCTCTGTCTCCGGCGCTCTGTCTCCGGCGCTCTGTCTCCGGCGCTCTGTCTCCGGCGCTCTGTCTCCGGCGCTCTGTCTCCGGCGCTCTGTCTCCGGCGCTCTGTCTCCGGCGCTCTGTCTCCGGCGCTCTGTCTCCGGCGCTCTGTCTCCGGCGCTCTGTCTCCGGCGCTCTGTCTCCGGCGCTCTGTCTCCGGCGCTCTGTCTCCGGCGCTCTGTCTCCGGCGCTCTGCCTCCGGCGCTCTGCCTGTCTCTGTCTCTGTCTCTGTCTCCGGCGCTCTGCCTCCGGCGCTCTGCCTGTCTCTGTCTCGGTCTCCGGCGCTCTGCCTGTCTCTGTCTCCGGCGCTCTGCCTGTCTCTGTCTCCGGCGCTCTGCCTGCCTCTGTCGCTGTCTCTGGCGCTCTGCCGCTGTCTCTGGCGCTCTGCCTGTCTCTGTCTCTGTCTCCGGCGCTCTGCCTGTCTCTGTCTCCGGCGCTCTGCCTGTCTCTGTCTCCGGCGCTCTGCCTGTCTCTGTCTCCGGCGCTCTGCCTGTCTCTGTCTCCGGCGCTCTGCCTGTCTCTGTCTCCGGCGCTCTGCCTGTCTCTGTCTCCGGCGCTCTGCCTGTCTCTGTCTCCGGCGCTCTGCCTGTCTCTGTCTCCGGCGCTCTGCCTGTCTCTGTCTCCGGCGCTCTGCCTGTCTCTGTCTCCGGCGCTCTGCCTGTCTCTGTCTCCGGCGCTCTGCCTGTCTCTGTCTCCGGCGCTCTGCCTGTCTCTGTCTCCGGCGCTCTGCCTGTCTCTGTCTCCGGCGCTCTGCCTGTCTCTGTCTCCGGCGCTCTGCCTGTCTCTGTCTCCGGCGCTCTGCCTGTCTCTGTCTCCGGCGCTCTGCCTGTCTCTGTCTCCGGCGCTCTGCCTGTCGCTGTCTCCGGCGCTCTGCCTGTCGCTGTCTCCGGCGCTCTGCCTGTCGCTGTCTCTGGCGCTCTGCCTGTCGCTGTCTCTGGCGCTCTGCCTGTCGCTGTCTCTGGCGCTCTGCCTGTCGCTGTCTCCGGCGCTCTGCCTGTCGCTGTCTCCGCCGCTCTGCCTGTCTCTGTCTCCGGCGCTCTGCCTGTCGCTGTCTCTGTCTCCGGCGCTCTGCCTGTCTCTGTCTCCGGCGCTCTGCCTGTCTCTGTCGCTGTCTCTGGCGCTCTGCCTGTCGCTGTCTCTGGCGCTCTGCCTGTCGCTGTCTCTGGCGCTCTGCCTGTCGCTGTCTCTGGCGCTCTGCCTGTCGCTGTCTCTGGCGCTCTGCCTGTCGCTGTCTCTGGCGCTCTGCCTGTCGCTGTCTCTGTCTGTCTCTGTCTCTGTCTCTGGCGCTCTGCCTGTCTCTGTCTCTGGCGCTCTGCCTGTCTCTGTCTCTGTCTCTGGCGCTCTGCCTGTCGCTGTCTCTGTCTCTGGCGCTCTGCCTGTCGCTGTCTCTGCCGCTCTGCCTGTCGCTGTCTCTGTCTCTGGCGCTCTGCCTGTCGCTGTCTCTGTCTCTGGCACTCTGCCTGTCTCTGTCTCTGGCGCTCTGCCTGTCGCTGTCTCTGTCTCCGGTGCTCTGCCTGTCGCTGTCTCCGGCGCTCTGCCTGTCGCTGTCTCTTTCTCTGGCGCTCTGCCTGTCTCTGTCTCCGGCGCTCTGCCTGTCGCCGTCTCCGGCGCTCTGCCTGTCGCCGTCTCCGGCGCTCTGCCTGTCGCCGTCTCCGGCGCTCTGCCTGTCGCCGTCTCCGGCGCTCTGCCTGTCGCCGTCTCCGGCGCTCTGCCTGTCGCCGTCTCCGGCGCTCTGCCTGTCGCCGTCTCCGGCGCTCTGCCTGTCGCCGTCTCCGGCGCTCTGCCTGTCGCCGTCTCTGTCTCCGGCGCTCTGCCTGTCGCCGTCTCTGTCTCCGGCGCTCTGCCTGTCGCCGTCTCTGTCTCCGGCGCTCTGCCTGTCGCCGTCTCTGTCTCCGGCGCTCTGCCTGTCGCCGTCTCTGTCTCCGGCGCTCTGCCTGTCGCCGTCTCTGTCTCCGGCGCTCTGCCTGTCGCCGTCTCTGTCTCCGGCGCTCTGCCTGTCGCCGTCTCTGTCTCCGGCGCTCTGCCTGTCGCCGTCTCTGTCTCCGGCGCTCTGCCTGTCGCCGTCTCTGTCTCCGGCGCTCTGCCTGTCGCCGTCTCTGTCTCCGGCGCTCTGCCTGTCGCCGTCTCTGTCTCCGGCGCTCTGCCTGTCGCCGTCTCTGTCTCCGGCGCTCTGCCTGTCGCCGTCTCTGTCTCCGGCGCTCTGCCTGTCGCCGTCTCTGTCTCCGGCGCTCTGCCTGTCGCCGTCTCTGTCTCCGGCGCTCTGCCTGTCGCCGTCTCTGTCTCCGGCGCTCTGCCTGTCGCCGTCTCTGTCTCCGGCGCTCTGCCTGTCGCCGTCTCTGTCTCCGGCGCTCTGCCTGTCGCTGTCTCTGTCTCCGGCGCTCTGCCTGTCGCTGTCTCTGTCTCCGGCGCTCTGCCTGTCGCTGTCTCTGTCTCCGGCGCTCTGCCTGTCGCTGTCTCTGTCTCCGGCGCTCTGCCTGTCGCTGTCTCTGTCTCCGGCGCTCTGCCTGTCGCTGTCTCTGTCTCCGGCGCTCTGCCTGTCGCTGTCTCTGTCTCCGGCGCTCTGCCTGTCGCTGTCTCTGTCTCCGGCGCTCTGCCTGTCGCTGTCTCTGTCTCCGGCGCTCTGCCTGTCGCTGTCTCTGTCTCCGGCGCTCTGCCTGTCGCTGTCTCTGTCTCCGGCGCTCTGCCTGTCTCTGCCGCTGTCTCCGGCGCTCTGCCTGTCTCTGCCGCTGTCTCCGGCGCTCTGCCTGTCTCTGCCGCTGTCTCCGGCGCTCTGCCTGTCTCTGCCGCTGTCTCCGGCGCTCTGCCTGTCTCTGCCGCTGTCTCCGGCGCTCTGCCTGTCTCTGCCGCTGTCTCCGGCGCTCTGCCTGTCTCTGCCGCTGTCTCCGGCGCTCTGCCTGTCTCTGCCGCTGTCTCCGGCGCTCTGCCTGTCTCTGCCGCTGTCTCCGGCGCTCTGCCTGTCGCTGTCTCCGGCGCTCTGCCTGTCGCTGTCTCCGGCGCTCTGCCTGTCGCTGTCTCCGGCGCTCTGCCTGTCGCTGTCTCCGGCGCTCTGCCTGTCGCTGTCTCCGGCGCTCTGCCTGTCGCTGTCTCCGGCGCTCTGCCTGTCGCTGTCTCCGGCGCTCTGCCTGTCGCTGTCTCCGGCGCTCTGCCTGTCGCTGTCTCCGGCGCTCTGCCTGTCGCTGTCTCCGGCGCTCTGCCTGTCGCTGTCTCCGGCGCTCTGCCTGTCGCTGTCTCCGGCGCTCTGCCTGTCGCTGTCTCCGGCGCTCTGCCTGTCGCTGTCTCCGGCGCTCTGCCTGTCGCTGTCTCCGGCGCTCTGCCTGTCGCTGTCTCCGGCGCTCTGCCTGTCGCTGTCTCCGGCGCTCTGCCTGTCGCTGTCTCTGTCTCTGTCTCTAGCGCTCCGCCTGTCGCTGTCTCTGTCTCTGGCGCTCTGCCTGTCTCTGTAGTTTCATTACACATGAAAGGAATTGGCTGTGTACCCACTAACAGGAAAAGCAGCACAGAAACCACTGGGAGGAGTGAATTGAGAACAGCAGCCACATGACAGCTGGGGAACCCAGCCGGTTGGTACTAGTTCTTTACAAGCTGAATAGCAGTGCATTTCTTTTGTCTGAACCCATTTTATTAATGGGCCTATTTGATCAGTAAAGGGTCAAATAGTCAACTTATTTTTTTTTTAAAAAGCTATTCATGGGAGTCCCATTGCTAATATAGATAGATTGCCCTACGTAGCCTAGCATACAGAACAGCTGCACAGGGATGAGTTAATGCATTCCTTTCTTAGCAGTACTGACTGATAAGTCAGATTATGTTTGGTACATTGGAAAGAATAGCAACAGAAGTAGTCTATGTTAGAGGATCTTCAAATCTGTATGCTAAGTCTTGCGGTGAGCAATTATCATTAGTAAGCAGTAGCTTCAGGGTTGACAGCACGCTTTTGACCTTTAACCCTGGCCTACCCACCCCCATTTCATACTTGCCTGTGAATCAATAGGATGCACTTAGTGGTTCATTTGAAAAGCAAATGAATCAATAACATGTCTAGGTCAGCTTCATTTTATAGAATTTTGGCAAGGACATTGTGTCCCAGAAAGGTTATTGAGAATGGGTGTTGTGAAAAAAGACTTCATAGTTGAACCTTTTATCCTCACTGGATGCATACATTTCTTCTGAAATGGATGTTTTTACTCCAACAGCAAATAGGTTGGTGAGGGCAGAAGCACATGAGCATTTTTAGGTACAGGAAAAGGTCATTAGGCTAAACAAGCCCACGCCTTTTTCAGAAATCAACCGTACCCTACTCTCCTCACCATATCCCTCAATCCATTTTTTCTTCAGAAATGCATCCAATTTGTAACGTCTGCTTCAGTCATCTCCCCTAGTAACTTATTCCACAACTCTATTACCCTTTGGCTGTCAAAGTTCTGCCTGACTTCCCTTCTCATGCCTAACTTCCTCATTCTTGACTAAGTTTTTAAATCCTTCAATTTTGTGAACATTTTGCCTGGATCAATTTTGTTAATATCAAAATTTCAGTGAGATTAACCTGAAGTCTCCACTTTCCCCCAAAAAAGCCCAACTTCCTGAACCTTTTTTCAAAAACTTAAATGCCTGATATTGAAACCATATTTGTTGTTCGCCTCTCAAAGTTGAGAGAACTTCACCTTATACTGTTGCTCTTTTGAAATATACCCTATCCTCTTGCTAATGCACCCAGATTGCCTCTTTTTTACAGCAAATAAGCACTGTGCTGATACGTTTCATAGATTTAGCCACTAAAATCCCTAAATCACTGGTCAGCAAAATTGTTCCATTTAACACAAATTCCATCTTTCAGTTCTTTACTCTCATTATGATTATTTTATAATTCTGTGCATTGAACTGCAACAGCTACCAGTTACCAAAACGATCTAGATCCTTCTGATTCTGGTTGCACAGTTCCTTATTATTTGCCCTGCCTCTTGTTTTGGTATCATCACAAACTTGGAGATTTTGCTTACTATACTCTCATCAAATTATTAAAACAATACAAACCATTTAGAATGGACGAATTGGTGCAGCACTGTCCACTTCTAACTAGCTACTTGTTGTGTCAGGTCCCAAGTGTGTAGCTTGGAAAGATTGGCAAGCCGAGAATTGAGAGAGGGCTGGCAAACTGAAAGCCAGGGAGGGTTGTTGTCTTATGTGGAAAAAAGTTGGTGTGTCCAGGCAAATTGACTCCACATCCATTACTTTCAGTTCATGGGTACAGGAGCCACAATTTGTACAATTTACCTGATTGCTATACAGACTGTGTCTACTATAAGTGGAGCTCACTGCACATATTAAAAATAGCTGTGGTTCCAAGACTGGTGTTCTGCATACCCCACTCATAAGTTCTTTCCAGCCTAAAACATTACCATTTATGGCTAGCCTCAGTTTCCTGTTTTTACAACAGTTTTCTACCCAGAGCCATTCTTCAGCTTTTATTCTGTGACTCTTTACCTTAGGCATTAATTGCCAAAGTGTAGCTTAAAAATCCAGGTGTCAGCTGCATTTTTCTGTCCACTATGTCCATAATATCTTTGAAAAAATTCCATCAGGTTAGTTAAACATGATCGTCCTTTCTTGAATCTATGCTGATTGTTCATTGGCAAATTCTTATTATCCAAATGATCATCCACTCAATCTCTCAAGATCATTTCAAAGACCTTCCCTATAACAGATGCTAAATATATGTGGTCTATGCTTTCCAGATGTCGTCCACTTTACAAACCTCACAAATCTGTCATGAAGCTAATGAACTTACAAAAATAGCTGTTAAAGCAATTGTAATTTCAGTCCCCGTATCCTTTTGATTTTTGGATGCAAATTGTCTGTATTTGGCTATGTTAGCATTTGATATTTTTATAAACCTATCCTTTGTTATTTACATCCTGTCTGGCTTCTCCTCGTAGGAGTTCATGGGCAACTTTTCTAAAGTTAAGGAATGTAGATAATATTTTGGCAAATGTTTTGTCAACAGTCAGGTTCTTAAAAATATTAGTACTGCTGTTTTAGTTTGTTGATGTAAAAATTGTTGTCCTAAGGTACTTGTCAAAATCAGTAGTAGGTTGTAAATGTGGGACACTAATATTTAATTTACTATTGTGCATCTTTTTTTAGATCAAGTATTCAGTTATGCAGCCAGGGACTCATGTGTGGCCTCACACTGGACCAACAAACTGCCGCCTAAGAATGCATCTGGGCCTGGTCATTCCTAAACAAGGATGTAGAATACGCTGTGCCAATGACACCAGGTAAGATGTTTGTTGGTGTTTTTTGAACATGTTAAGAATAAAGCCCAAAATTTATAGGAACCTTTTTTAAAGTTTGGTTGCCTCACCTAAGTGTAATCAGTTTGTTACAATGGCAAAAAAAGCTGTCCTCGCATTACTACTGCTGTGTATAAATGCCTGAATATTTCACGGGATTCTCCCGAGGTTTCTGCCAAAGTTACAGCAGGAGATTAGGAGAACGTCTGTGGAAATTCTACCCCAGCATTTATAAAACTATTCAACTCAATTGTTTATAAATTGAAAGTAAACATCTGACTGCCTCCACTGAAATGTAGCTTAATTAGCCTTAAACTAATTTCTGCTTTGATATTGTTACATTAGTCACGTGCTTCAGATCTTGCATGCATCACATTCAAATATATATGCAGGTATATATTTGTACAGGCTTAACTTAAAAGCATATAGGGAGTTATGGTGACATCCCATTCCATCCATCCCAGACATTTGATCATCTAAATCTTAAATAACCACGTTACCCTTTCTTGCCCACAGGCAGATCCTGTATTGATCTGGTACAGTTTTGTCTTTGTGCCTTTCTATACACTGTTGAGCATTAATGGCTGCAAGTCGTGTTCCAGTGTCAGACCTGTGCTCAAATCTCTAATTTATTTTTCAATTGGAATGATTTTTTATTTATTTAAATTGGTAAGCCCTATTGGTTTTAAAAGTGGATAAGTTCCCACTGCCGCAATAGGGGCGCTCATCAGAAGTTGGAGTACAGGTGCATTGTTGCAGCTTGCTGTTTCACTAGACCTAGGAGTAGTTGGAAAAAGTGTTCCATTTCCCATCACCAACATCCCTCACCCTATTGAGCAAAAAAAATCATGACAGGTACTCCTATAATATCTGCTCAGAGCAATGCAGTAAAACTGTTTTGAAGAATTTTCAAACATTCAATGTTAATGAAGCAAGCAACCAGCACGTCAAAAACAAGAAAATCTAAAATGACAATAGCTGCTTCATCCAGAGTCGATGTATGATTATTATATCTTGCACTACCTATTGATGCCTTATTTTAGGAAACAATAATTTTCTTCAAATTCCCTTAAAAAAAAATCAAACAATGTTGTTAAATATCTCTATAAGCTTAAATCCTTTTCAACAGATATTGATCCAAATTCAATGTTACTCTGTTTTTTGTAGAGAGTGGAAGGAGGGGAAGGTGATCATCTTTGACGATTCTTTTGAGCATGAAGTTTGGCAGGATGCTAACAGCTATAGGCTTATCTTCATAGTGGATGTGTGGCACCCAGAGCTGACATCCCACCAACGAAGAACCCTTTCACCAATCTAATGGCGTATTTGGTACATAAACTGGAGAGGGAAGTTTGGGAGTTGAGCGAACATGAAGGAATTGTCTTATGTTATGAAGTGTAGAAAGTCCCATTGATTAGTTTTTTGCTGAAACTCTTGGCACAGAAGAGTTTTCTGGGGGTGGGAGGGCTAATGTATTTTGAAAAAAATCAGTTGATAAAATAAAAAGGTCTACGGGAATATTTTTACGAGGGCATATTTTATGTAGAGGTTGGGTAATGCAAACTTGAGCCTTGTCCTCTTCCAAAACAAAACACTAAGACCAAAACTGAATAAGATCTACTGAGGAAAATCCAACATGACATTTTCCCGATTCTGATTTGGAACAGTTTCAAAGTTACAAAATAGTTCACTGCAAGCTATTGAAGAAACCCTTCATTGTGAAAATCAAATTGGACTATATGGCTTTCCACCGTATTAAATCTCCGGAATTGGGTCTGTCTAGTTTCTAGAAGATACACAAATTGTCACATTCATATAACTGGTCTTCAGTGTATTTCCACATGGAATCATTCTGTATATAGTTTGATGATTATTTTAATTGTACAGATATTCATGAGTTCCTTAATCATAGATATTGGCCAGTTACATAAAGATGATTTGTACCTCATTCTTGTATTTAGTCAGTATGTTTGCACTCTGTCACAGATTTACTTGAAATCAGCATTTCTTCTTGGATAATATTAACAAATTATAGTGTTTCACACAACAGAACCCTTTTTTGCTCTATTTCTCTTATTTTTTTTTTGTTTACACAGTGAATGCTGATGCCCTCAATGGGGGAGCTGCCTTTGAGAAGTTACTAAGCCTGACAGTGTGAGCGAGATTGATTAATACACAGAGTTGAAATGACATGATCACTGAAGCATCCTGAATTAACAGATGTATCTGTGCTTATACTTAGCTCCCCCACACTGCGCTTAGTAACTCGTCCAAAGTCATTTCCCCAGCAGCATCACAAGTGCTCACTGTTCAAATAAAAAGTTGAAATTAATATAAGTAGTTATGGAGTAAGTTTCTCACCATCAGTGTTGCTTACTAAACATAAAAATAAGTCCTTCTTTAAGTATAGAATTGTACATATTAATTCTGTGGAAAAAACCCAAAATGCACTCCCATAAGACGCGAATTGCTGCAGATGCCAATGAGAACTTTTTTTAGTGTGACAGAAATGAACAAATGCCAATGTGAGAGGCACATTCATCCAATAGACAGCTGATACATCTGTGCAAAGTGCCAAAATGCAGATGGCTTGTGACAGCCATAATACATCTACAATAAAATGACCATATGTTTTTACGTTCAAATTTATTGTGCCAAGTGTAAATGACAGACTTTACTTTGCAGGGGCAAGGCAAGGAGGACCGAGTTCACCACATAGCCAAGATACTTTTGTCTCAAAGCAGTTAAAGGAGCAGTCAGGTCCCTGCAGAGAGATGAGGATTGCAACCTACGTCAGACTGTGGGAAAATGCAATTTGCATTCACATTTTTATGTTTTGTCACACTACCTAATTCTTTCTTTTACATAAGCAGCAGTACATTGGGGAACAGGAAGATCATGGGGAAACTATATTTTAGTCTAATAATGTGTAGAGATACTGTGATTTAAATATCTCACTTTTTGTAGTGTGTAAAGTATAATTCTGTTAGACTAATGCTGTAGATGCTGGTTTTGATAGATTTACTGATTGCAAGCTGCCCAAAGGAATTGGATTAGCTGCACAGAGGGGAGGAGCCTTTTATTTCTGTTAATCTGGTTTATTTCTGTCTTATCACATACATGCTGATATTACTGGAGTCCTTTTTAATGCAAATGTAACTGAATGCTCCTCGACTTTATATTACTATGGTATCTGTATATTGCGGCATCATGTTTTACTCTCCTCTTTTCTGTTACACTGCATTTAATATGTTTGTAGTGATGGCTAAAGCTGCATGGTGCCCAGTATTCCAGTGACATTGATTCTGAACTAATTGGACTTCTGTTTATTAAGTCAAGGCAAAGTCAAAAAAGGAGCATCAAAGAACTAGGGAGTAATCTTCAGTGAGATTTCACGTTATTTTCCCTTTCTTTTGACTATCTAGTTTTATAATTCACAGAAATAAAATGACAAAACCTTCTTGTAGCCATAAATAAAAACATGGTGTCTGGCTTCAGAGATGCTGCAACATTTCGTAAATTGTTATTTTAACAATATTCAAAGCCATCTGATTTTTTTCTCCATTTTGAAACATTGCGCATGCCTGTTTAAAGAGACTCATGCTGGTGGTGATCATTAGAGTCATCATAAGATGATGCATTTTTAGTGAGAGCTGACATTGAGAACATGGTTGCTTTCATTTCTCTCCTACTCCCAGCCTTCAAATAAATTTTAATCTAGTGTATCCTGCCAAAAGATGATTAGATGTCTAGCTCAATTTTGAAAAGAATTTCATACTAGTTTACGCCAGTTTGTAAAATAAGTCAAGCTTCAATCCACTTCTATTTCAAATGACTACTTGGAATAGGGTTTTTAAAAACCTGTTCTCTTAGATAGAAAACTGATTGCATTTTATTTTATTTTGGCATTTTTTTTTAGAATAGTTTATCGTTTTCTTTTTGATATCAAATTCGCCTTGCTAAAGTGAGTGGATTCAGTCTACCAGATTCTGCACTGCAATTCTTTTTATATCCTGTCAGTGACATGATGGGGTTTTAATTCTAAAGTCAATACTACTGTGTATCATTGGATAAAATGAATTTGCTCTGAGTGTTATGGGTATGTGTTCTAAGTACTGGTATCATGTCGATTGATACTTCGCTGAAGTGGTTTCTAAGAGAATGGGACAATGATTTTTAACTGCAAGTACCTGTGCATTTACGGAGCCTCGTACTGTAGTACATGTTCTAGAAGTTGAGTTATTTTTATAAACAAGCGAGTCATGTCATGTCTTTCACAGGCACCCTTATTAAGTTATACAAAGCCCAGCTTGGTTTTGCTTGTGTTTTATCTACCCTTTAGTATTAGCATAAATGGAATAATATGGTTTTTTTTTTAAAGAGTATAAACCTCATACTCTTTGAACAAAATGGAGCTACCACTATGATTGTTACAGATTTCAACAGTGTATTTCCAACTGTAAATAGTTAGTTTTGAAATTAAAGTTTTTATGCTTTTCACATAAATTATGCTTTAGGTTTTTATACAGCTCTTATATCAAGAACCAGCATTACATCAGTAAACATTTAATTACAGTGAAAAATGTTGGGAAGGAATGTCTGTAAACTATTAATGGACACAAACACTTTGTAAAATGCTGTATAAGTCACTAATCTTGATTTTTCCCAAAATAAAACACAAAAGAACTTGAGTAATTCTTCTTTATTTGCCCATTCAAATAAACAGCTTTGTGGTTGGCAAAGTTAGCTTCACTTACTGAAATAAAATGCATTGATGGATTTTGAATATTCATCCAGCAAATAAATAGAGGAATGGATATATGGATCTTTGGCACTTTAATAAATGGATTTTCATCCTGCCTTCTATTCATAACTTATTTGTTTTTGAGTTTTCCAATCTCATATTGAACTATAAAAACAAATCCTCTCTTGGGTACCACGCAAAGGCACAAATATGTCTGAATATCACATGCCTGTTATTGAGACCTAAACAGTTCTGCATTAATGGAAATCTTTCCTTCTCTCTTCCTTAGCAAAGTACCAATATCTATGATGCTGCCAAGGTTACTATCAGGCCGCCTACAGCAGATACAAAATCCTTCAGGTATCTTATTTTAAACGATCTCAATCTTTAATCAAGTTCTGACAGATCTGACGAGAAAGCTGATGACTGGTGATATTTGAATTTTGCCATTTTAAGAAAAATGAAAAAAACACTTCACGTAGCTGAATGTGACTTGATTTAAGCAACTGCTCCATTAATGTTTGCACCAGTGAGATCCAGCCATGGAGTTACCATTGTTTGTGTGACCTCTGAGATGCCTTTATTTCAGTCCAGAGCCAGTAGTGGCTGAGTGTTATCATCATCCCTGTCTTCGTGCTTCAGCACACCTGGTTCTACCACCGACTGTGACCTGCAAGATGGACAAATCAGGCTGTGGTTAAACTGAGCCTTAATCAATGGAAGGTAGCTGTAAATTCTTCCACTGTTTCAGAGCAAAAAACAAAAATGGTGCTTTACTGTTCCAAATCAGTATTAGTTCTGCTGCAAGGTAAATACTACAAAATGGAAATTAGTTTTGGAAATGTCCAGTATTAGTTGGAGTACTGTAGAAAGATCTGTCTGAATAATCCATTTATCAGTCCAACAACTGGAAACTATTAAAGAAGTCAAAAATGTTACTGAATCTGGGTTTTATTCCTATTTTTATATATAACCTTTTTAATTGGCTATTAACCAGGTGTATTGTCATTGCAAACCTTGTTTTAGCTGTAGTTTGAATCCTGCTTCATATTTGTTTTTCAAGTTGCACTCACTGTGTTGAGTCCACACATTATCTCTTGTCTATATATTCATGCTGCAATAGGCAGGGAAAAAGGCATAGAAATGGAAGCAGTAACAACATTTTAAATATGGGCTTTAAGATTTCTAAGCAAATTTCTCTTTCTGGATTCAAACGTATTTTGCTGCTTGTTGTAGCCTAGCAAAATCTAAAGTGAACAGCGTATGAAAATAGCAATAGGCAGCTCCCCTGACAGCCTAGTGGGGAAAGGCACCAGCTGGCATTGCACAAAGTTATACAGATCAAAAATCCACAGATTTGATTCCTGGTCTCTGCTAAGTGAGCTGATGTCAGTGAGGGCAGCAGTTGCGACACTACAGTTATCTTCAGTGCTTTTAGGCTAAAGGGGGGGGGGAAATCAACCAGGTTACCCATTGACAATCATAACCCAGTCATGGGTGCTACATGTGTTTGGACACCAAGTGAGGACAGTATATGAACTTAAATAAGAATTTAGATGCCTTGATACATCCCTTGCATCATAATTGTAATATATTGAATTTGTAGATCTAATTAAAATAGTCACCATTTTAACCCTCCTATGAATTACTTTACCTGTGAAGCTTAGTGCTATTCTTTTACTTTTCCCCGTCAGTGCAAACTTTTTCACATTTTATTAACTCCATGAAACACGTGCCCAAAAACAGGCCTGAGGCTTGCTCAAAATTGGGCCTCAGCGGTCATTTCTATAATCCTTGCAAGGTGGAAACGCCAATTGGGCATTACGATGCAGCTCACTGGTCGGGGGTTTCCCAAAATTGGTCTGCATTGGGCAAGTCCTGGGGAGGAGGAAGGAGATTTGAAGGGGAGCGAGCGAGGGCTGACAGTGGCCTGCAGTATTGCTGTGGAACCAGGAGAAGCACTCCTGCTCCTCCTGGCTCCACATTGAGGTAAATGGGAAAAAAAAACTTGCATGTTCTTTGGCAGCCTCCAGCGGCCCCTTTAGACTGCAATACACCCAGAAAAACTGAGCGGGCACTCAGATGTCACCTACTGCCAATTTGCAGAAGTATGCAAAACGATAGCATATTGGTGATTAAATTGCAATGTACATAATTTAAAAACAGATTTTGCCCATGTATTAGAGCTGTATAACCTATCATTACAACATGTGGATAATATATTCATTGCTATTTGCAATAGTGGTAATTGTTTTAATTAGATTACTGTACTTACACTTTCAATATATTACAAAGTAGACATTCCTCAATAACTCAAACTGTAAATGTATATTTTTCTACCAAAGTTTATTTGTCTAGCTACTTTAGATTGTGCACAGAAATAATACTTAAACTGAAACATTTCCCAGAACAGGCTTTTTTTCCTTGAGACTCGCCCCTATTCAAATGTCGAATTTAATACTTTTTAAAATTCCAATGCAACCCCTTTACCATTTTCCTCACCCAACCCCCTGAAAAAAAAACTTACATTTCCCATCAATGGAATACATTCCATTCCCCTTTCCAAAAGATAACGATGCAAGGGATGCCTCATGCATAGCTTCCAGGGCTACCAGTGAACTAGATGTTGCTTAGTTTTATTCTACAAGTATTCATCTCTACCTCACTCTGATGTCTTGTTTTGGGACTCCGGACAATGATTTTGTTAGGATGGGAGTCACAATCAACAGCAGCTGGCTGCTTATACACACACGATCAGTGGCTGGTCCCACACCCTAGTCATGGGTGAGATTTTGCACGTGCACATAGAACAAAAAGGCTTGATTTCAGAAATTTGTACCAGCACAAATTTGGTGCATCTCCAAAGTTCTGTTAGCAAACATGAAATACTGCAAGAACATAAGATTTATACTGATGATGCGTGTTATCTACTCAAAGCAGATCTGTGAATAGCCAAGCATTTTCTAGACCAGCTGGGATATGGATATATGTCTATAGACTTCCATAGGAACTGATCAAATCTGATACTTGCAGCAAACTTTAAAAATTCAGAAATAAACGTTAAGGGGGGAAAAATTGGGCTGCTTTGCACCTCCTGTTAGCACCCCCGGGGGTGAGCTAACGGGGTGCAAAGCCCCTAGCGCCTGGACGCAGCGCCGCTAACTCCTCCCGCGAAATTCAGTGGGAGGTTAGCGGTAGCCGATAGCGCCACGTGGCGCTGCGCTTTTTCCCCCTTTATCCCTTACACTTCTGCAGCAATGGCTTTTGCAAGATTATGATTCCATTTGGGACCAACAGCACATTTCTACCCCTCACAATGGTCATTCTTCACGTGCAATTCTTGGCAATGAGTATTGGCAGGCTATTCTACATTTCTTACACTGCAACAGTGACTCCACTTCAAAAGTACTTCATTGGTTGTAAAGTGCTTTGGGACGTCCGGTGGTTGTGAAAGGCGCTATATAAATGCAAGTCTTTCTTTCTATTCAACTGTGGCAGGCACCACAATTGACCATGATTGCACCCAATATCCAGATGTGCACATTATCCAGTGGGACCCATTGAGAGTGCGAGGCCTGGCTGATTTATTTTGCCTCAAGCTGGTGCTAATTATAGCAGTCCAATTAGCCTCCGCGCTTCTGTGTTAGGGATCTCAGCACAGACCATAAATCAAATTTGGGGATGCAATAATATTTTAATCACTTCAATATTTGTTTGCATTTTCTTTAAATAGATGCATAATTGGAAACATTGTACCCAAGTAAC
The DNA here is from genome assembly GCA_030390025.1 of Squalus acanthias. NCBI lineage: Eukaryota > Metazoa > Chordata > Chondrichthyes > Squaliformes > Squalidae > Squalus > Squalus acanthias. The sequence continues at coordinate 74,948,950 of CM059432.1, read as the reverse complement.
CTTTTGTTACCTCCCAAGAGCCTTTGTGTGACTGAAGCTATTATGGGTGATCTGAGCATCCTACACAATTATCTATTTTCAGTGCAGATTTGGTAGAAGCACAATAAGCATTTATTGGATTGGCCTACATGTCCTTCTAAGAAGTTTTACTTAGAAGCAAAGTTGTTTTTTAATTGCCTAGTGAATTAAGTAGACATTGATCTTTTTCTCATAGTTGCCCAGTAACAACCAGTCATCTGCAATCAAGCATGTTGTCTAATGATAAAAAGAGAGAAAAAAAATAGCATTTTCTACATGGTTACAGATAAGTGTGTTTCCCAATCAAATGGCAAACTGTCAGCTGTCTTATGAAAGAATTATTTTAAGAGGAATGCCTGCACCATTAGAATTGGAATGTGCATTTGTATTTACTGTACTCTACATGGGTATCACCCTGAGCCACTTAAAAGACAATGGCTGCCTTAGAGTGACCTGGGCAGAAGCCTGGGACAGTTAACCTGTCTCTTCACTCATTTGAATGGAGTGTGGTCAACAGCCTAAGGACAGAAGTACAAATACATTTTTTAAAAACATTTTCAAGTTACTGACTAAGGAACAATTTACCAACATTAACTAAGAACATTTTACAACTGTTTTCTGAGATTCCTCTGCTGAAATGTTTGCGCGCACACGCGTACACTCACATGTTTACACTGGTGGTCTGAACTCTGACTGTTTACTAATTGACAAGTGCAGAAAGAGCCCTAAAGAATATTTTAACATGAATTTCTATTGGGCTTTATCTATTTTAAAAAAAGACAATACTAGATTGCAAACAAATTTTTTTTTAAAAAAAACCTTCAGTTGAAAAGTCAAGTTTCAAAACAAAATCAAGAATGCTACCAAAATAACTAAAATGAAGCGCAATTAGGGAGAAAAAATTAATTTTGAACGGGTAGGAATGGATAGAACTGGGGATTGTGTCGTTAGGCACCTCCTGAAGGATGGAGTTTCCATAGATGTTCCAAACTGAGCCAAAAGCCAGATACTGCAAATAAGAAATAAAAACAACATATTGGAAAGAGTTAGCAGGTCAGGCAGCATCGGAGAAGAGAAGGCCGGGGTAACGTTTTAGGTCTATGACCCTTCGTCCGAACCGGAACATGTTATTACATTGGTGTAATATAGAAGATGTGGGTATTGTGAATTTGACACTGGCCTTTCTCTGGCACCTGTGTTTGCAACCTGGCTCACGCAGATGGTATGGAAATCTCTTTTGCCGAAACTGTAAAGGTCCTATGTAAAATGAGTTTGGTCAGTATCAACCCAGTTACTGTAAAATGCATTGTATAGCATACACCTGTGTGAATTTCCCAGTTGCAAATTCACTTGCGTCACAGCATTGCATTTGAACTTATTGGCCAGTAATTTGCGGTCAGCAGCGAAGCAAAGACTCTCGCTGCTGGCACCAAAGAAAGCTCCCCACAGAGATCTTGCAATCGCTGTAGTGAGAAGTTTGCCTTTTTTGTTCAATTAATTGCAGTGCTCTGTAATGGGAATTCCTAGTGTGATGCTGCAGTGACGTCAACAAGCTATCTAAGCAGCCAATCACATTGCAGAATTCTCACAGACAGGAAACCAGGAAATGAGAAGCAGCTTTTATCCAGACTTTTTAAAAATGTTACAGAGAGCGAAATAAAAATTAGGACTCTCAAATGGGAATAAGGTAGAAGCTTGAAATATCAAGAACAAACTTTAAAAAAATTTAAAAAAAATTTAAATTGTAATTTTTATTATAATGGAGAAATTAGACACTCCAAAGATATAAAAATCAGTTTTCAGGGCCAGAACAGTTGTTTACCCATCAATACGCTATTAAAACCCCAATTATACCTATTCCAACAAGGCTTAACATTTAATGGGGTATTTAACAGCAATATTACTGCAGAAATGCCCAAGTTTTCATTAGTTTCACTGATTTCACTTATTACACTGATCAATCCAGCTTCCTTTTGCCACAGATTTGTTACAAGGGTTTCTGCTCTGTTATTATCAGGCTATCCTTGGGTCTTATTTTCATATACAATACTGAAGAGTTTATTCTAATTTTCTCAAATAGAATTATACTGAGCTAACACCTCCAGTAGCCTAGCCCTTATTTTCTTGTTGAAATCATTAGTGGATGTTTTTCAGGCAGTATTAACTGAGAGCTAAGTGTGATTTTGCCCTGCTGGAGTATCTGGCTGTGTAGTGCTGAGAAATCTATCTTGTGTTTGTGTCTTCTCAATCCATTTGTTCTTTTTCTTTCTGTGACTTTTTCTTCCACTTTTCATCTCCAGCCTTCAGTTTGTCATTCCCGTTACAAAGCTTTCATTTCTAATTGTGGTTTTTTTCTATCTCTTTGTTTGAAGGCAATGGGAAGAGAGAAAAATATAACTGTTGGGGTAAAGTATTGAAAGTGTTAGGAGGAGCTGATAAATGGCTAATATAAAGAATAGAGGGGGAAGGGAGTATTTCAGACGAGTCTGTAACAATGATCAGGGCTCCCAGGGGAAGGTAGAAAGTGCTCCAATAAAAACTGGAGCTACTGGGTGCAATGGCTAAAAGGTCACAGAGAGAGCAGAACTGCCAGGAGGATGAAAGGACAAACTATGGAGGGATCAGAGCTGCTGGGGGTGGGGTGGAATAAAAAAAAAGCTGCAGAATAGGACAAGATGATTTATTTTTCTTCAAGTTGCTAAAGACAACTGAAGCTTCAGGGAATACCATCAAACTTTAAAGAAGAAAGAAATAACGATTGAAAAAAAATCTGAGACAGGTGTGTGGGTCTCTGTTTTATACATCCAATTAGTGTAATAATTTGTCAGCAATATTTCAGGGATCAAGAGCCAATTGATTGGGATGCAAAAGAGAGAGATAAACATTAAAATAAAGTTAGAACTTGATCAGTATTTATAAAGGCAACTAGAGAAACGCAATGTTTATATTACAGAAATGTAAGACAGTTCGATCATGCACTCAAGCTCTGGTGCTGTAGAATCTGTCCCATTGACATTGGATGATGAGTTCCACAGTTCTAACAAACACAAAAAATGCTCATATGTCGTTACTTCGCAATGTCGAACAACCAGAAATTAAAAATTGCTGTTACTTTAATAACGGTATATGTGCAGTTTTTGTTACTGTCGGTGGTGTTGAGTCCATCGTACAATCCAGCAAGTGGAAAACTACATTGCTGGTCTGTTCAGGTGGGCCGAGTGCTGAACCTGCCTTTAACCAGAAAAACAAAATGGCAGTAATGTAGCCATTGGCAGTTATTTACATTGTTGCTGTGCCCATTTCCTAGAATGTTCTGCGGAAATCCATCTAGAGATAGTTGTCTGTCGCTCCAAAGGCAGTAGCGCTGCCTCATTACCCTTACAGTACAGCCAGTAGCAGCACGTAAAGTAAATACAATATTATATACTGCAAAAAATCAAATTAGTTGGTTAAACTGCAAAGGAGGCTGAATTTCTGGAATTTATTTCCTAAGTTTGGTGGATATCATGACTACAAACATCATAACCTTCTGAAATGTTGATCAAATGTCTCAAAGTTTTTGGATAAGTTTCCAAAATGTAAATCTGCCTAATGCCACTTCCCTGCTGTTTTCCCGAACACCGTAACATAGCTCAAGAACTTACTAGAGTTCCTGCTCTGTTTTCGCTTGCTCCAGCCCAGGTTTTGTTTGGCAGTAGCAAAACAAAATGGATAACACAAGCCTTAGGGGTGCCAACTCTGGTTGGACATATTCCTGGAGGTGTCATCACATGACCTCCTGTCTTCAACCTCCCCACCCCCACACTCGCCATTGGTCGCTCAACATATCCGTCAAACAGCCTTTTTCCCCCCATGTCCGATATTTTTATAACTGATAAACAAAAGTGTTAAAAGAGAATTTTTTAAAAAATGAATGCCCCTGTGATTTATCTCCTGGGTTGCTCACAGCTGTGTCCTGGAGATTAGGCTTTTAATTCTTGGAGACTTCAGGGAAATCCTGGAGGATTGGCAATCCTAGTTTGCTTCCTAACTTCCCACTTCTGTCCAAGCAGTTTACATTGCATTCCCCTATGACTTGGATTCTCTTCCTAGGGTAGTTAAGGAAAGTGTACAAACAATTATTTAAACAATCGTGTGAGCACCAATATGCCGTAAATTTACCATAATTTTACTCATTTATTGAGCAGCAATTTCACCATTGTTAGGAACTCACCTGCAGAAAACAATTCATGTGCTCCTAACTTCCCTCATCTTTTACCCTCCCAACTGCTTTCCCAATCTCTGTATTGCCTCACTAATAAAAATGACATCACTGTATGATCACGTTAATGGCAGGAATATGAAACAGATGTTTGTCAGCCGTGGCTCAGTTGGTAGCAACCTCGACTGAGTCAGAAGGTTGTGGGTTCAAGTCCCACTCCAGAGACTTGAGCCCAAATAAATCTAGGCTGACACTCCAGTGCAGTACTGAGGGAGTGCTGCACTGTTGGAGGTGCCGAGAGGCCCCATCTGCTCTCTCAGGTGGACATAAAAGATTCCATGGCACTATTTCGAAGAAGAGCAGGGGAGTTATTCCCGGTGTTCTGGCCAATATATATCCCTCAATCAACATCACTAAAACAGATTACCTGGTCATTACCATATTGTTGTTTGTGGGAGCTTGCTGTACACAAATTGGCTGCTACATTTCCTACATGACAACAGTGACTACGCTTCAAAAAGTACTTCATTGGCTGTAAAGTGCTTTGGGATGTCTGGTGGTCGTGAAAGGCGCTATATAAATACAAGTTTAAAACATTTTTTAAATGACATAGTAATTACAAACATTAGAACTTTTAAAAAGGGAAATGAATGTATTACAATTATATTTGTAAAAGGCTTGCTGATTGAGGAGCAAAAATGCATTCCAACCAATTTAAAGCGAGAGAGCAGGGGGCTACTGCATATACTGCTGTTATTTATCTCAATTATTATCTGAAACTGAGAGAAATAAAAGCATTTTGCAACTAAAAACTACGATAAATGTTACTAGCAAGCTTGAGAACAAAGGTGCCGGCACAGTGTTTCTGACTTAATTGGCAGTCACTCGTTTAGAGAAGCTGGATTAATAGACTTGTGGTAGACTGCACATGTATTATGCCTGTGGAGTAAATGCTCAAATCTGCTGCACTTTTAAAAGAATAATTAACAGAGCACCCTCGGACTTAACTTGCAAAACGCTACAATGATTTGCGAAGGATCTCTCAGTACAGTTGTATTTATCCTGGAATTACCTCTGGAGGAACAGCTTGTGTGGGAGGGATTTTGACCTTTATTTTTTCTGTGCTCATTTTTACTAATCCATTTTAACCTTTTGGATTAATTGGAGGATAAAACATTTGCTATAATTTGGTCAGAGAGTGAGGTGCAGGTGGAATAAGTAAAAAGTGGTGATGCACAGTAGAAAAAGGATCATTCATTATGCAGGAAATCTGTATTATTTATTGCTGTCGATAGACGGCAGGCTGCACAAGGTGACAGATTAGTAAAAACCAGCTAAAGAACATTAACCCTTTGAGGATAAGGCAGGGGTGAGATCAAAATGGTTTCTGTATGTGAGCTTAAATGATTTGGCTACTGAGACGTTGAAACCTTAGAAGTGAGGCTGATACTTGGCATCAAAGAACTGAGTTATAAGGAAAGACGAGAGAAACTTCGCCTTTCAGCTTGAAAGAGAGGATGCCTCATAGGGGAAAATAAGAGACAACACCTCCATCCCCCACCAGGACGGCCTGAGGGCGCTCCGCTTCTTCCTTGAACAGAGACCCAACCAGTCCCATTCCACCACCCTCCTCCGCCTGGCTGAACTTGTTCTCACATTGAACAACTTCTCCTTTGACTCCAATCACTTCCTCCAAATAAAAGGTGTTGCTATGGGAACCTGCATGGCTCCTAGATATGCCTGCCTTTTCGTGGGATATGTAGAACATTCTTTGTTCCAGTCCTACTTGGGTCCCCTCCCTCGCCTCTTTTTTCAGTACATTGATGACATTTTTCACTTCACCCCGAAGTGGAAAATGTCATTCACTTTACTTCCAATTATCACCCTTCCCTTGCCTTCACAGGGTGCATCTTCGACTCTTCCCTTCCCCTCCTCGACTTCTCTGTCTCCATTTCTGGGGATAGGCTATCGACTAATATTCATTATAAGCCCACTGACTCCCACAGCTACCTTGACTACACTTTCTCCCACCTCACTTCCTGAAAGGACTCTATTCCATTCTCCCAGTTTCTCCGTCTCCGTCGCATCAGTTCTAACAATGGCACTTTCCATACCAGTGCTTCCAATATGTCTTCCTTTTTCCTCAACCAAGGATTCCCCTCCATCGTGGTTGACATGGTACTCGACTGTGTCTGTTCCATTTCCCGCACTTCTCTCACCCCTTCCCCTCCCTCCTAGAACTATGATAGGCTTCCCCTTGTCCTCACCTTTCACCCCACCAGTCTCCACATTCAACAGATCATCCTCCGCCATTTCCACCATCTCCAGCATGATCCCACCACCAAACACATCTTCCCCTCCCCTCCCCTTTCAGCATTCTGAAGAGACCGTTCCCTCCGCAACACCCTGGTCCACTCCTCAATCACACCCAACACCCCTTCCCCTTCCCATGGCACCTTCCCATGCAAACCCAGGAGATGCAACACCTGCCCTTTTACCTCCTCCCTTCCCAGGCCCAAAACACTCCTTCCAGGTGAAAGTGATTTACTTTTACTTCTTTCAATTTAGTATACCGTATTCGCTTCTCATGATGTGGTCTCCTCTACATTGGGGAGACCAAATGCAGATTGGGTGACTGCTTTGCAGAACACCTCCATTCAGTCCGCAAGCGTGACCCTGAGCTTCCGGTCGCCTGTCACTTTAAATCTCCACTCCACTCCCATTCTGACCTCTCTATCCTCTGCCTCCTACACTGTTGCAATGAAGCTCAATGTAAGCTCGAGGAACAGCACCTCATCTTTCGATGAGGCACTTTACAGCCTTTGGACTCAACAATGAGTTCAACAATTTCAGATCATAACCTCTGCCCCCATTTTTTTTGGACGGCACCTGTTGATGATTCTGCTATTCCCATTTACACTTCTAGACCCATCTTTTGTTTCTTTACGTGTCCCATTACCACCCCCTTTCGCCTTGCACCATCATCCCTTTTGTCATTTAATCTCTCCTTCCTTCCACCCTATTACTTTTGTTCTTTCCTCTCGTCCTGGCTTTCCCTGCCTCTGTACTTGCTTAAAGCCTGTTACATCTGTAATGTTTTCCAACTCTGATGAAATGTCATCGGCCTGAAACGGTAACTAGGTTTCTCTCTTCACAGATGCTGTCTGACCTACTGAGTATTTCTAGCAATTTCTGTTATTATTTCAGATCTCCAGCATCCGCAGTATTTTGCTTTTGTATTATTAAGGTTTGTTTAAGAAACAGCTGAATACTGTGATGGGGGACTGCAATTTTCTTCCTGGATGAGTTGAAAGACCTTCCTCATTGGTTTCAATCTTGTGATAGGCTGAATGGCATTTTCTCATGCACATGGTCCGGTACTCTTACCACTGCAGTGTGATAAAGAGAGGAACTACTTCCCATGGAACTCAGCAAGAGAGTCATCGCCTTCAGGAGAGCAGAAAATGGAGAGGATAAAATTGGAGAATAAAAAAAGAAATAAATTACTATTGCTGAAAATCTGAAACTAAAAAAAGAAAAGATTGAAAGTAGACAGCAGGGGTTAGTCAGCATATGAAGGAAAAAAGGCAAGTTATAGTTTCCAGGTGAAACTCTCCAGCACGTTTCTCTTTCAAATGATTACTAACCTGTCATGGATCTCCAGCAGTTTCTGAATAGATATTTATAGTGATGTAGCTGGTGCACAGGGGAGTGGGGTTGGAGAGAGGGAAATTAGTGCTTTAATGAGTTCAAAGAGTGCGTCACCCATTGTAATATGAAGCTTCTGTACTACCCTATTGGAGTATGGTACCTTAAATCTTTCTCCTTTGTTGCTTTTTCTGCCAATCAACCAATGATTTTTTTTCTCATGCAACTGATGTATGGGGTGACCTTTAACTGAACCATGAATAATCACTTGGAAATGGTAATAATTACTGATGGTAACCAAGGGATTATTCATGGCTGTTAGAAGGAATTCCATCAGCAATCAGACTGGGTAGGAGAGAGAGATCAACACCACTCTGCTTCGCCACATCAGAGAGTATTAGTGGTTTGGTTCTGTACATTCTGCTAATTCTGCACTGTTAAAAACATGTAGTTTTTTTTGGAAGTTTACTATTAAAAATTGGGTTCATATTTTCAACATTGTAAAGGATATTCAGTGCTTTAAATGTTTGTTCCCAATTTTCTTCCCTTTCCTTACTAGGCACTGACTTTGTAGGGTACAGTTTCAGAAGTCCCAGCTTTCCTCTTACACCTCACTCAAGTGACCATTCCTGATGTGTGAGGCTATACAGTAGTTTCAGCAAGCTCGTTAACCAAGGGGGAGGACATCACACCTAAGCTTACCCAAAAAGCATACATAAACACAACGCACACAAATGTCCAGTAGGAGTCATTGCATCACAATTAGAAGCAGCCCCAGCTTTATTTTTCTTCGGAGGTCAATTGTAGTGTCCATATTACTGCCCTCATTGAGATCAAATATCTCCGCACAGGCCAGGCACCAAATATGGGACCTTCTTGCACTGTATAACTTCGTACTACACCGAGTGCTGCATATACACCCAATCCATCGGGGAAGAACTCATAGGACTAGATAAGTGTCTAGGAAATGACATTGCGGAACTCTTATAACTGCATAGATCACAGAGATTATTGGAATCGTAATTTGTTTTGCACTGCGGTTGCATGGCATTAAAACTGTTAATTGTTTGGATGTTCTAGCTTAAAACTAAAGGGAGCTTTACTTTGAATATCAATGCAGTACCTAGGATATAATATGGTGCATTAGAAGCTTTATGCAAGGCTGGTTTGTGAAATAAATTTGTTCTATATGTTCATTCTTAAAATAGTGAAGCAAGATGATGGCTTGAAATATCTAATTGTGATGTTTCCTGCTTTTTTTGCCCCTCTGTTAAATGCCTTGGGATGTTTTCTACATTAAAGGTTCTGTATAAATGCAAGTTGATTTTGTACTGAAACAAATATCTTGATAAAGTGGCTTCAAATGATTAATTTGCTCTGTAAGCAAAATGGGAATACAGTTTCTACTAAAGATGATAATAAAATAGACACTTCATTAGAAGATGAGCTTAAAAAGAATATTAACACAGTTGGGATAGAAAGGGAGAAAATAATTGACAAACTAGCAAAACTAAAAGAGGATAAAACCCAGGTCCAGATGGTATGCACCCACACATACTCAAGGAAACTAGGGAGGAGATAGTAGAGGCACTAGTTTATATATTTTTTAAAAAGTTCCATAGAAGAGGGGGTAGTGCCAGAGGACTGGCGGACAGCTAATGTTGCTCTGATATAGAATAAGGGAAGACAGGACAAAAACCTGGGAACTATAGACCAGTCAGCTTAACCTCAGCGATAGGAAAGATACTGGAATCTATACTAAAAGAAGTGCTAGAAGAGCATCTAGAGACAGAAAATATATCAAATAGTCAGCATAGATTCCGAAGCATTAAATCATGCTTAACTAACCTGATAAAATGATTTGAAGTGGTAACAAAGAGTAGACAAGGGCAGTGTAGTAGATGTCATATACTTGGATTTTCAAAAGGCCTTTGATAAGGTAGCACACGGTAGGCTCATGAAAAATGTTATAGCATGTGGAGTCAGGGGACAAATAGCCGAATGGATAGCAAATTGGCTAAAAAATAGAAAGAGAGTAGGGATGTTCCATAAGGATCAGTGCTGGGACCACTGTTATTCATAATTTACATTAATGATTTTGACCTAGGAATAAGTAACTCAATATTAAAATTTCCAGATGACACCAAACTGAGCTAACACCGAGGAAGAATGCAATATAATACAAGAAGGCATTAGAAAACTTGCAGACTGGATGGTAAATGGCAAATTAATTTTAATATAGATAATTGTGAGGTGATGCACTTTGGTAGGAAAAACAGAGACCTCACCTACACCTTAGAAAATAAGAAACTGAATTGGGTAGAAGAGCAAAGGGATCTAGGGATACAGGTGAATAAATCATTAAAAGCAGCATCGCAGGTCTGCAAAGCAAAGCAATCAAAAATGCTAACAAAGCACTGGGGATTTATTTCTGGGGATATAGAATTCACAGGTAGTGAAGTTATGTTAAACTTGTTTTGGACCCTGGACATGCCGCACTTAGAGTACTGTGCACAGTTCTGGTCTCCATACTATTAAAAAGGATGCAGAAGCACTGGAAAAAGTGCAAAGAAGATTTTCAAGGATGGTACCAGAACTGAGAGATTACAGCTATCGGGAAAGATTGAACAGGTTGGGGCTTTTTTCTTTAGTAAAGAGAAGATGTAGAGGAGACCTAATAGAGGTCATTAAAATTATGAATGGGTTGGACAGGGTAGATATGGAGATAATGTGGAAATTTTTAACCCCAAAAAACAGGTGGGTTGGGATCGGATGGGAGGTTAAAGTGTTTTAAAAAATTAATCCTGACCCTAACCCGCCCACTTCTGGTTTTAACGGAGGCAGAATGTGGGTGGGCAACCAACCCACTCCCAGGATGTGGGTCACCCATTTAAATATTATAATGAGGCTGACGTTCCTCAGATTTCAAATTTAACTATGGCTGGTCAGGTTTCGCAGGACTCTGAAAACCTGACAGCTAATGGAAGGTAAGGACTGCTAGTTCCAGGAGGTAAGTGCCTTTACACTCACCGCCTGGATCCAGCGTCTCTGCCTAACCCCCCCCCCCCGTGATCAGTGACCCCCCACAAGGCCTCCAATCCCCCTGATCACCCCACCCCCCAGGCCTCCAATTCCCCCCCACCGCCACGGATGATCTTCAGGCCGGCCCCGATGTTCTCTCCCTCCCCAATCCTCCACCAGCCCCCAGTGTTCTCTCCCTCCCCCCGATTCTCTTCTGGCCCATGATGTTCTCTCTCTCCCTCCCCGATCCTCCTCCAGCCTCCGATATTCTTTCCCTACCCCCTCCGATGCTCGAGTTCGGCCCCCAACCAGCCCCCCGGATCCCTCCCTCCCTCCCTCCCTCCTCTCTGCGGTCTAGTGCCGCAGGCCTACCCGCCTGTAGCCAGCTAGCCACTCCATCTGGCTAGCTCCGAGTGAGAAACAGATATTTCAAATGCAAATCAGGCCCATTGTCCTGGGTTTCCCAAATGCTTCTGAGCCCCCTCCCCCCCCTGCTCCCAACCCACCTCCCAATTAAAATTCAGGCCAATGTTTCCACTTGTGGAAGAATCCAAAACTAGTAGCCATAAATACAAGATAGTTACTAATGAATCCTAGAGGGAAATAAGGAGAAATGTCTTTACTCAGAGAGTGGTTAGAAGGCGGAACTCACTTCCACAGGAAGTGGTTGAGGCAAATAGCTTAGATGCTTTCAAAAGGAAACTAGATAAGTACATGAGAGAAGAGGGAATAGAATAGCGTGACCATATTTTCTAAATCGAATCCGGGGAGACACAGGGTTGGAGCACAGCAAAGTAGCCACAGCGTACCGAGGCAAAGTTTTTTGGCAGCCTATATTTTAAACAGTTGCACATATACACTACAACGCAAAACAAATGTGCATATAATTACTGCGGATGTGACGTCACACCACTGAAGCGCATTCAGACACCATTTATAAATAATACAATAACCCGGTTCAGTTAATTGACCTGAAACTGTGATTATGTCGAACGGTGTGATATGCATATTTTCCAATAAATATGGCTCTAGTCTATTCGGGGACAAGGTTCATGAACTGGGGACTCTTCCAGGGACGTTGTTTGCCCGGGGACACAGGACCTCATCCGGGGACTGTCCCCGGAAAACCGGGACGTATGGTCACCCTAGAATAGAATGATACACTGAAAGGCTGAGATGCGGTCGATAGAATGGGAGGAGACTCTTCTGGAGTATAAACACCAGCACATATTAGTTGGGCTGAATGGCCTGTTTCTGTGCTGTATATTTTATGCAATATTACAATGTTAGTTAACATTTATATTAAAGCTTTGCTATAATGAACTTGTTTGGTAATATGAAATATGATTGTCTTAATGAAGTACTTGTTTACTGTACCTTGACCATATTTAAATACTGTGGTTGGGATTCACTCAATAGTTGGCCACAGCAAGTACACTTGGTAAGAACATGCACCCACTTGTAATCTTAACATCAGTACCATACTGAGTGAATCTTTCGAGTACCTCACCTTGCTTTCATCCCTCTCACCTCCTTTAAAAGTTTTGTTCTCTACCAGTCCCCCAAGCCCCACCCCAAGTTTATTCCTGAGATATCCTCCCTCCTTTCTTCAGCCTCTGTACTGAGCAACTCCTCATCCTTGTTGAGTTCAGCCTCCATCTCAGCTCCCCTTGCCCTCTCTCTTATTTCACATTGTTTCAGTTCTTCCACCCCCTCCGTATAAATTCTCCTACCCCTATTCACTCCGTCCATTCAGCTACCTCTGCTGCTTCCTCCCAACTTCCCATTATCCAACAAGCCAACCCTCATCCTAGGTTCTCCTCTGCCCTAGCCCTGATCCCATGTCTTTCTTTGGTTTCTCTCCTGTCTCTCTTCATGCCCTTTCTGAGTCCATCTTGTCAATGATGCCCATGTCATGCTCCCTGAATCTCATTCCCACTAAAATACTGACTACCCAACCTCTTCCTGGTCCCCATGCTAGCTGACAAAGTCAAATCTTTCCCCTCAGGGACTGCCCCATACTTTTTAAAATACCGCCATCATCACCCCCCTCAAAAAAACACCTTTGAACTCTCTGTTCTTGCAAAATACCATCCCATCTAGGAATATAGGGACAGGAGTAGGCCATTCAGCCCCTTGAGCCTGTTCTGTCATTTAATTAGATCACGGCTGATCTGTATCTTAACTCCATTTACTCGCTTTGCCTTCATATCTCTTAATACCCTTGCCTAACAAAAATCTATCAATCCCACTTTTCAATAGACCTAGCCTCAATAGCTTTTTGGGGGAAGAGAGTTCCAGACTTTTCCTACCCTTTGCATGAAGAACTGCTTCTTGAAGTCACTCCTGAACGGCCCAGCTCTAATTTTAAGGTTATGCCCTCCTTGTTCTGGACTCCTCCACCAGAGGAAATTGTTTCTCTCTCTTTACCCTATCAAATCTTTTAATCATTTTAAACATCTCAATTAGATCACCCCTTAATATTCTATACTCAAAGGAATACAAGCCTAGTCTATACAACCTGGCCTCATAACTTAACCCTTTTAGCCCCAGTAGCATTCTGGTGAATCTGCGCTGAACCCCTCCAAGGTAATATATCCTTCCCAAGGACTTCCACCCCTTTGTATTACAGCCCCCTTGAGATAAAGGCCAACATTCCATGAGCATTTTTGATTATTTTTTGTATTTGTCTACTAGTTTTTACTGATTTCTGTACTTGGACCCTTAATCTAGAGTCATAGAGTTATACAGCACAGAAAGAGGCCCATCGTGTCCGCGCCGGCCATCAAGCCCTGTCTATTCGAATCCCATTTTCCAGCACTTGGTCCGTAGCCTTGTATGCTATGGCGTTTCAAGTGCTCATCTAAATACTTCTTGAATGTTGTGAGGGTTCCTGCATCTATCACCTTTTCAGGCAGTGAGTTCCAGATTCCAACCACACTCTGGGTGAAAAAGTTTTCCCTCAAATCCCCTCTAAACCTCCTGCCCCTTACCTTGAAACTATGCCCCCTGGTTATTGACCCCTCTACTAAGGGGAAAAGTTCCTTTCTATCTACCCTATCTATGCTCCTCATAATTTTGTACACCTCAACCAGGTCCCCCCTCAGCCTTCTCTGCTCTAAGGAAAACAACCCCAGCCTGTCCAGTCTCTCTTCATAGCTAAAGCGCTCCAGCCCAGGTAACATCCCGGTGAATCTCCTCTGCACCCTCTCCAATACAATCACATCCTTCCTATAGTGTGGCGACCAGAACTGCACACAGTATTCCAGCTGTGGCCTAACTAGCGTTTTGTACAGCTCCATCATAACCTCCCTGCTCTTATATTCTATGCCTCGGCTAATGAAGGCAAATATCCCATATGCCTTTTTAACCACCTTAGCTACCTGTCCTGCTGCCTTCAGGGATCTATGTACATGCACACCAAGGTCCCTCTGATCCTCTGTCCTTCCTAGAGTCCTACCATTCATTGTGTATTCCCTTGCCTTGTTAGTCCTCCCAGAATGCATCACCTCACACTTTTCAGGGTTAAATTCCATTTGCCACTGTTCTGCCCATCTAACTAACCCGTCTATATCATCCTGTAGCCTGAGGCTTCCCTCCTCGCTATTTACCACTCCACCAATTTTCGTGTTATCTGCGAACTTACTGATCATACCTCCTACATTCATATCTAAATCATTAATGTACACTACAAACAGCAAGGGACCCAGCACCAATCCCTGCGGTACACCACTGGACACAAGCTTCCAGTCACAAAAACAACCTTCGAACATCACCCTCTGCCTCCTGCCACTAAGCCAATTTTGGATCCAATGTGCCAAATTGCCCTGGATCCCATGGGCTCTTACATTCTTGACCAGTCTCCCATGCGGGACTTTGTCAAAAGCCTTACTGAAGTCCATGTAGACTACATCAACTGCACTACCCTCATCCACACACCTAGTCACTCCCTCGAAAAATTCAATTAAATTGGTTAGACACGATCTCCCCCTGACAAAGCCATGCTGACTATGCTTGATTAATCCTTGCCTCTCCAAGTGGAGACTAATTCTGTCCCTCAGAATTTTTTCCAATAATTTCCCTACCACTGATGTTAGGCTCACTGGCCTGTAATTCCCTGGTTTATCCCTACTACCCTTCTTGAATAATGGTACTATGTTAGCTGTTCTCCAGTCCTCTGGCACCTCCGCTGTGGCCAGAGAGGTTCTGAAAATTTGTGTCAGAGCCCCTGCAATCTACTCCCTTGCCTCACGCAGCAGCCGGGGATACATCTCGTCTGGGCCTGGGGATTTATCCACTTTTAAGCCCGCTAAAACCGCTAGTACCTCCTCCCTCTCGATACTAATTTGTTCAAGTATATCACAATCCCCCTGCCTGATTTCTATGCCTACATCGTCCTTTTCCATAGTAAACACAGATGCAAAATATTCATTTAAAACCTCACCTACCTCTAAACACAGATTGCCACTTTAGTCCCGAATGGGCCCTACTCTTTCCCTGGTTATCCTCTTGCCCTTAATATACTTATAAAACACCTTGGGATTTTCCTTTATTTTGCCCGCCAGTGTTTTTTCATGCCCCCTCTTCGCTCTCCTAATTTCTTTTTTAAGTGCCCCCCTGCACTTTCTATACTCCTCTGGGGCTTCCACTGTTATTAGTCCTTTGCATCTGCCAAAAGCCTCCTTTTTTTTCCTACTCCATTCTTGTATATCCCTTGACATCCAGGGTTCCCTGGGCTTGTTGGTCCCACCCTTGACCTTTACAGGAACATGTTGGCATTGTACTCTCTATTTCCTTTCTGAAGGACTCCCACTGCTCTGATGTGGATTTTCCTACAAGTAGCTGATCCCAGTCCACTTTGGCCAGATCCTGCCTTATCATATTAAAATCGGCCTTCCCCCAATTTAGAACCTTTATTTCCGGTCCATCTTTGTCCTTTTCCATGACTACCTTAAATCTCACCGAATTATGGTCACTGTCACCAAAATGCTCTCCTACTGACACTTCTACCACTTGCCCGGCTACATTCCCTAGAATTAGATCCAGTACCACCCCCTCTCTTGTAGGACTTTCTACATGCTGGCTCAAAAAGCTCTCCTGGATGCACTTTAAGAATTCCGCAACCTCTAAGCCTTTCACACTCTGACTATCCCAGTTAATATTGGGGAAGTTGAAATCCCCTACTATTATTACCCTATTATTTCTACACTTCTGAGATTTGCCTACATATCAGTTCCTCTATCTCCTCCTGACTGTTTGGCGGCCTATAGTACACTCCCAGCAAAGTGCTTGCCCCCTTTTTGTTTTTAAGTTCTACCCATATGGCCTCATTAGAGGAACCTGCTAAGATATCATCCCTCCATACAGCAGTAATTGACTCCTTGATTAATATTGCGACACCCCCTCCTCTTTTACACCCCCCTCTGTGTCACCTGAAGATTCTATACCCCGGAATATTGAGCTGCCAGTCCTGCCCCTCCCTCAACCATGTCTCTGTGATAGCAACAATATCATACTCCCATGTGTTCATCAACACCTTCAATTCATCTGCCTTACTCGTAAGACTCCTTGCATTAAAATAAATGCCATCCAGCCTTGCCATACTCCCTTGTGCCGTTACATATTTGCTCTGCCTTCCAGGCTGACTTGCTTTTTCCTGTTTATTTGGCTGTGCATCACCCCTAGTATAGCTCCACTCCGTATCCCATCCCCCTGCCAAGTTAGTTTAAACCCCCCCCCCCCCCCCCCCCCCCACAAACAGTACTAGCAAACCTCCCTGCAAGGATGTTGGTCCCGTTCCGGTTCAGGTGCAACCCGTCCAACTTGTACAGGTCCCACCTTCCCCAGAAGCAGACCCAGTGATCCAGGAAACTAAAGCCCTCCCTCCTGCACCAACTCTTTAGCCACGCATTCATCTGCTCTATCCTCCTATTCCTATACTCACTAGCACGTGGCACCGGGAGTAATCCAGAGATTACAACCTTTGAGGTCCTGCTTTTTAATCTGTTACCTAGCTCCCTAAATTCTTGTTGCAGGACCTCATCCCTCTTTCTATCCATGTCGTTGGTACCAATGTGAACTACGACCTCTGACTGTTCGCCTTCCCCCTTCAGAATGCCCTGCAGCCGTTCAGTGACATCCTTGACCCTGGCACCAGGGAGGCAACGTACCATCCTGGAGTCACATCTGCGGCCACAGAAACGTCTATCTGTTCCCCTTACGATAGAATCCCCTATCACTATTGCTTTCCCACTCTTTTTCCTCCCCTCCTGTGCAGCTGAGCCACTCGTAGTGCCACGGACTTCGCTCTTGCTGCATTCCCCTGAGAAACTATCTCCCCCATCAGTATCCAAAACGGAAAATCTGTCGGAGAGGGAGATGGACCCAGGGGACTCCTGCACTACCTTCCTAGTTCTTTTACTCTGTCTGGCGGTCACCCATTCCCTGTCTGCCTGTGCACTCTTTAACTGTGGGGTAACCACCTTATTAAACATGCTATCCACGAAGATCTCAGCTTCGCGGATGCTCCACAGTGACTCCAGCTGCAGCTCCGAAACACGGATTTCGAGTAGCTGCAGCTGGAGACACTTCCTGCACATGTGTTCGCCCTGGACACCTAAAGTGTCCCTGACTTCCAACATAGCACAGGAGGAGCACTCCACGCTGCCCTGCCATGTCCTACCCTTAATTTACTCCCTTTAAATTAAAGAATATTAAATACACTAGGGACCTTACTTCCCTTTAAACACTACTTACTCTAAACTAGAGACCTTACTTTTACTTTAATGACTGGAATGTAGAAATACTCACCACTGGTTCTCTGTCCCCTCTTGTGCAGCTTTTTAGCTCCTGCTCTCCTGGAAGCTGACAAAGATGGAAAAAGAAAGGAATACCTCCCTCCCCAAACTCCCTCACTCACCAAACTCGCAGTTTAACACTCTGTTCCAATCTGCACTCTCTCTGTTCCTCCACAGTTCCTAGCTTCTCACTATTTCAGAAAATACTTTGATCTATCTTCCTTATTGTGAGATCATCCAAAGTGGATGACCTCACACTTCCCCATATTGAACTCCATCTGCCACAGTTTTGCCCACTCACTTAATCTATCAATACCCCTTGCAACTTTTTGCTCCCATCTACATGACTTACTGTGCCACCTAACTTAGTGTTGTTAGCAAATATATGGCTCTCTCTTCCTTCATTTATGATGCGGAGATGCCGGTGTTGGACTGGGGTGGACAAAAATGAGAAGTCGCACAACACCAGGTTATTGTCCAACAGTTTTATTTGAAATTACGAGCTTTCGGAGCTCTGCTCCTTCGTCAGGTAGAGTGAGGGTCACTGTACCTGACGAAGGAGCAGAGCTCCGAAAGCTCGTAATTTCAAATAAACCTGTTGGACTATAACCTGGTGTTGTGCAACTTCTCATTTCCTTCATTTAGGTCATTGATAAATATAGTGAAAATTGAGGCCCCAGTGCAGATCCCTTGTGGGACATTACTAGTCACATCGTGCCAACTGGAGTACATACCCATTCCTACACCCTACTGTCCGTCTCCTACCTCCTAACCAAGTCCCTACCATGTCAATAGGTTGCCTCCAATTCCATGCACTTTCATTTTTGCTAACAGCCTCTTGTGAGGAACCTTATCGAATGTCATCTAGAAGTCCATATAAATAACATCCATAGACACTTCCTTATCTACATTAGTGACCTCCTCAAAAAAATCAACTAAGTTAGTTAGAATAGACTTACCCTTTACAAATCCATGCTGGCTCTCTCTGATCAGTTCATATTTATCCAAGTGCTCCTCCTGTGCTATGTTGGAAGTTATCCAAGCACTCTGTCCTTAATGGCAGATTCTAGTAACTTCCCCACAACAGACGATAGACTAATAGGTCGACAATTTCCTAGTTTCTCTCTCCCGCCTTTCTTAAATAATGGAGTGACATTGGCAGTTTTCCAATCCAAGGGGACAATTCCTGAATCAAGAGAGCATTGGAAGATCATGATTAAAGCATCTGCAATTACCTCATCTACTTCTTTTAATACCCTAGGGTGGAAGCCATCAGGTCCTGGAGATTTGTCAATCTTCAGTCTTGTTATTTTCTCCAATCCCTAACCTCCCTTTGCTCTCCAAAGGCTTTGAATGCCAAACCCAAGCCCAGCTTTCACACAGCTTCAAGTTTGAATCTTTCTGATCAGGTTTCTGCCCCGACACAACAATGAAACGGTCCTAATCAATATCACATTATTTGCTTGGTACATTTCCCTCCTCGTGCCCCTTTGCTCTCTGCAGCATTTGATGGATGGCCACACCATCGTCCTCCAACTTCTCTGTTGTTCCACTCTTGTCCATTCAAATCATAGCCAGAGCATCTCCAGCAATAGCTTCTCTTCCCATCCCTACACCATTACCTCTGGAGTCCCCCATGGATCTATCCTTGGCTCCATCCTCTCCCCATCTACTTGCTGCCCCTTGGTGAAATCATCTGAAGACAAGGGGTCAGCTTACACATGTACACTACAGATACTTACTCTACCTTTCCACCACCTCTCGGGACCCCTCCACTATATAACTGCAAGTTATTAATGTAATGTGTGTGTATATGCATGTTGTTGATATGGATTCATACACGCTCAGCAATATTTCCTACGGAAGAGTAGTTATTGCTTCTGAATAGGACATTTTGTTCCATCTGCTAAGTGTAGAAAATCTCCCTGTAGTCTGTCAAGATGTATCACACAATAAGTCATTTGCACTTAGCAAAGCAACTTAATAGGATTACTTTCACCAGGGAGTTGTTCTACAGTTGTCTATATAAATAGGATTGCTGATCAAATTTGCATCTTCTTCTAAATAGCACATGATAACCAAGTATTCTGTTGCTCAGACTGTGCAGATGCATACACAAACAAGGTATTAGCCAATCTCCCTTGCTCCTCATGGAACATAGGAATTGTTAGATGAAAAAAAAACAAGGTCCATCTAGTTCACCTTCTACCATCTTGGTAGTGGCATGATACAACAATAATGGAGTTGTTGACTAAACATCGCAATCAATCATTATTAATTACTCTATACCAGACCCAGACTTGAGGTGAGGAAACCCCCAGTGGTGGAAATCTTTTAGAACCATAGGTCCAAAGTCATCTGTTCCTCCCAAGCATGCTACACTTACCATACGTCATGTGTAAATTACTCATGCACTGTATCCCAAAATATTTTCTGAAAGAAATCTATCTAATTTGCATTTGAATGAATCAATACTAGCTGCTTCCACTTTCTCCATAAGGAGCCTGTACCATAGATTGACCACTCACTCACTGAAATAATGTTTTTGCAGATTAGTTTTGAATTTACCCCACCTTCAAGCGCAGGCCGTGTCCTCTGGTACAACTGTTCTGAACAAGGTGGAATAGCTGGTCATGGTCTACATTATCTAGTCCCTTTAGAATTGTAAAAACAATCATATCAACTCTCCCCCTTCTCTTCTCCAATGAGAACATGCCCAATTTACATAATTGCTCCTCATCATCCAATCCCTCCATCCTCTCAATCATTCTGGTTGCTCTCTTCTGTATCCTTTCAATAGCTGCAATATTCTTTTTGTACTGTGGCAACCAGAATTGTACACAGTATTCTAAGTGTGGTCACACCAATGATTTATAAAGTGGCAGGATTACCTCACTATTGACCGTTTAATATATTCTAACATCTGATTTGCTTTACTCACTGCCACCGATCATTGTTGCGATAGTTTCAATTTACTGTCAATCAGGACCCCCAGATTGCTTTCATTTTCTATGCACATTATTTTTTATCCATTTAACTAATAGTCCCTACCTTGATTTTTTGTCCCCAGGTGAAGCACTTTGAATTTCTCTACATTGAATTTCATCTGCCACCTGTCTGCCCAATTCCCAAGTATATTCAAATCCTCTTATAGCTTATCTGGTTCAGTTTGGAGTCTACCACCTTCATTAGCTTTGGATCATCTGCAAATTTAGCCATTGTGCTTTTGACTCCTAGCTCCACATTATTTATGAAGATATTAAACAAAAGAGGTCCCAAAACAGACCTCTGTGGGACCCCACTGGTAACATTCTCCCAGTCTGATGTAAATCGCTGTACAATTATCCTCTCATAGAATCATAGAAAGTTACAGCACGGAAGGAGGCCATTTCGGCCAACAAAGAGCTATCCAGCCTAATCCCACTTCCCAACTCTTGGTCAGTAGCCCTGCAGGTTAGAGCATCCCAAGTGCACATCCAAGTACTTTTTAAATGTGGTTAGTGTTCCTGCCTCTATCACCCTTTCAGGCAGTGAGTTTCAGACTCCCACAACCCTCTGGGTGAAGAAATTTCCCCTCAAATCCCCTCTAAACCTTCCCCCAATTACTTTAAATCTGTGCCCCCTGGTTTTTGACCCTTCTGCTAAGGGAAATAGGTCCTTTCTATCCACTTTATCTATGCCCCTCATAATTTTATACACCTCAATAAGGTCTCCCCTCAGCCTCTTCTGTTCCAAGGAAAATAGACTCAGCCTATCCAGTCTTTCCTCATAGCTAAGATTCTCTACTCCCGGCAACATCCTTGTAAATCTCCTCTGTACCCTCTCTAGTGCAATCACACCTTTCCTGTAATGTGGTGACCAGAACTGCACGCAGTACTCTAGCTGAGGCCTAACTAGTGTTTTATACAGTTGAAGTATAACCCCCCTGCTCTTGTATTCTATGCCACGGCTAATAAGCGCAAGCATTCCGTATGCCTTCTTAGCCACCTTATCTACTTGGCCTGCTACCTTCAGGGATCTGTGGACATGCACTCCAAGGTCCCTTTGTTCCTCTACACTACTCAGTGCCCTACCATTTAATGTGTATTCCCTTTCCTTGTTAGCCCTCCCCAAATGCATTACCTCACACTTCTCCGGATTGAATTCCATTTGCCACTTTTCTGCCCACCTGACCAATTTATTGATATCTTCCTGCAGTCTACAGCTTCCTTCTTTAGTATCAACCACACAGCCGATTTTAGTATCATCTGCAAACTTCTTAATCATACCCCCTATATTCAAGTCTAGATCATTGATATGTACCACAAAAAGCAAGGGACCTAGTACTGAGCCCTGCGGAACCCCACTGGAAACCGCCTTCCAGTCACAAAAACACCCATCAACCATTACCCTCTGCTTCCTGTCTCCGAGCAAGTTTTGAATCCAACTTGACACTTTGCCCTGGATCCCATGGGCAAAGTGCCTCTCGGTTCATTTGATCAACCAATTATGTATCCATTGTAAAATATTTCCACGGATTCCTGCTATATTTATTTTCAGTAACAGTCTTTCCAGAGGAACTGTATCAAAGGCCTTACTGGAATCCAAGTTCGCCACATCCACTGTCATACCCTTATCAAGCTCTTTCATCACATCCTCAAAGAAAACCAGTAAGTTAGGTTCACAAGACTTCCCCTTCATGAATCCATATTAGCTACCTTTTATGATGATATTTCAATCCAAATGCTCCATGATCTCATCTTTAATGAGAGTTTCCATAACTTTACCTGCAATGGACATCAAACTCACTAGTCTGTAGTTTCCTGGGTCACTTTTGTTACCTTTTTTAAAATAATAGGAGTAGCATCTGCCTTTCTCCAGTCCCCAGGCACTTCTCCATAAAACCATATCTGAGACAAATTCCTTGGGTTGTGATCCTGGCTGTTGCGCGGTCAGTGGGAGGGCATCTCATTAATCTGGGACAGGCAAGCACAAGTGCCAGTTTGACCACATCTCCAGTGTCTGCATGCAAGGCAAGAAAACAACATAACTTAAAAACACAGCCAACTCATCGTCTTTGCAGACAACCCTCTGATCCAACGTCAGTGAGGGAGCTCAGTTTAAGGAATGCCAATATATCCCTTTCCTATTAGGCTTACTGTTCTCTCTGGTCCCAGTAATGTAAGTGCTAGAAACCTCCATTGCGTCTACTACAACAACAACAACGTGTATTTATATAGCGCATTTAACGTAATAAAATGTTCCAAGGCACTTCACAGGAGTGTTATAAGACAAAAAATTTGACACTGAGCCACATGAGGAGAAATTAGGGCAGGTGACCAAATGCTTGGTCAAAGAGGTAGGTTTTAAGGAGCGCCATAAAGTAGGAAAGAAAGGTAGAGAGGCGTAGAGGTTTAGGCAGGGAATTCCAAAACTTAGGGCCTCGGCAACAGAAGGCACGGCCACCAATGGTTGAGTGGTTATAATCAGGGATGCTCAAGAGGGCAGAATTATTGGAGCGCAGATATCTCAGGGGGGTTGTGGGGCTGGAGGAGATTACAGAGATAGGGAGGGGCAAGGCCATGGAGGGATTTGAAAACAAGGATGAGAATTTTGAAATCGAGGCATTGCTTAACCGGGAGCTAATGTAGGTCAGCGAGCACACGGGTGATGGGTAAACGAGACTTGGTGCGAGTTAGGACATGGGCAGCGAGTTTTGGATGACCTCAAGTTTACGTAGGGTAGAATGTGGGAGGCCAGCCAGGAGTGCGTTGGAATAGTCAAGTCGAGAGATAACAAAGGCATGGATGAGGCAGTGGATGAGCTGAGGCAAGAGCAGAGATGGATGATGTTACAGAGGTGGAAATAGGCGGTCTTAGTTATGCTGTGGATATGTGGTCGGAAGCTCATTTCAGGGTCAAATATGATACCAAGGTTGTATCTATTGTTTGTACTGTTATCATTGAAGTAAATTCTCTACTGTATGTTCCAGAAACAAACCCAAACAAAGCTTGCAAGCTAAATATTCTTCCCAAAATGTGTTTGTGTGTGTTGAAATTAAAAGTAGCTGTTAAGTGGTATTAAAGCTTCAGAAATATGATGCTACTACTTGACCAATCAGCTTTCTCCATTCTGCTGAAACTATGAGTTCAGATAAAAGAATTGAAGCTTTGTTCCTATGACCCCACAATCCCAGATGGTCATTCCCTTCTACTCAGTCATGTTAGCAATGGTCATTCTAAAAGCATGATGTGGAGATATTCTAAAAGCAAGTGTGGGTAGAATCTTACTCGCTGAAACCCCCATCTTCTGTTTTCCATTTCAAAAAGTAACTCTTTGATAAATTAATGTTTTACAGCAACCTTATTCATTTAAAAAAAACACATGTGCTCGTCAAGGTGAGGGAAGTTGGTGCTGGGGAATTCCTGTCAGCCAGTGTCAGCATTTTCAGACCACTAATTGAGAATGTCAATTTATTGCTAATTATTGTCAAATTAGAAGCAGTTTTATGCTGTGAACCAATGCCCAATAGGAACTGGATTGAAATTCGCCAAACTGTTTTCATATAGGACCCTTCCTGCCATCAGAGAGAACAGACTTTTATCCCATAAATTGGGCTCGATTTGAACCCAGTTCCCAGAGGTGATAGGACATTATCTAACATTGCACCACTTGATCTCTCCCCTACCCCAACCCCAGCAGAAAATGGGTGTACTTTTTATCCCTTGGCTTGGCAAATTAACAGATGATTTGCTGCCACAAGGGATCTTGCAGGCAAATTACAGCATTCCATTTACTAAAGACCATTAGCAGCCATGCCTTCAGTTGCCTAGGTCACACTGTCTGGAATTCCCTCTGTAAACCCTCCTTAAAGCTCACCCCTTTGACAAAGCTTTTGGTCAACCCACTTAATCTTTCGTTCTTTGGCTCGGTGTCTGTTCTTTATTCACGACTCTGTGAAGCATGTTGGGAAACTTTTCTACATTAAAGACGGTATATAAATGCATCTGTTCTTCTTACTGGTGGTTCCAGCTGCAGCTTGTACCTGACGCTGCTGCTTTGTTCTGGGATGAGAGTCTGTGGGGAATTCCTGGTTTTCTGATAAATCAGGAATTCTGCCTGCAATAGTCCAATCCTGGAAATAAAAGTATCAGGTAGGAGCTGCAGTCAGGAACAGCAGTAAGGAGGTAGAGTGCCTCTGTGAAATGGGGAAGGGTTAGACAGGGAGAATGCTCTTTGAATTGAGGGAGGGGGAGGAGGATAGTGGGAAAGAAAGCTTCTGTGAAGGGGAAGGGAGTGCCTCTGTAAAAGAGGAAAGTGGCTGCTGATGATTAGAATGGGCCGAAGCTCCAGTATTAGTATATTTCTGTCTATTGTGCTTGAGATTGCTCAATGTTAGGGAAAAAAAATACTGATTTATGCTAAGTAACACAGAAGATAATGACTTTCCCCCCATGCTCTGCTGGACCATTTAACCCAAACAGAAGTCAATTTTTCAGATAATAAATCATATCTGTGCCTCTTTTAAATTTAAACGAAAGAAAGCCTGAGGCCTTCCTGGCAGATACATAGTCACCCATCAAACAATACAAGCTGTGCTATTTTATCAAGCTACCACTGGCCTCCTGTTGACCTAATTAAGTGAAAGGCGTCCACAGTGAAGCAGCAGTTCGAATATTGTTAAGTTCCCATAATTCACTGAAGTATCTAGAAGAGAATCTATTTTCTACAAATGCAACTCATGAGCTTCTTCGAGAAAACTTAAGGTAGGACGAACATCTTCAAATAATTGAGCATGTATTTTGTTACATTCCGAATTGTAAAGCAAAAATGTTTTTGTTGTTTGATATGTTACTGGGAAAAAATTAAAATCCAAGGGTGAAATACTATTTCTCTTACTTTTAGATTCATCTACAATGAAGTGAGAGTAAATGTTTAATAAACAAAATGTAAATTACATTGTAATCTTGTCTCATTTTGTTAGTTATTTTTAAGAAAGAAAATACATTGGATTCGGAGATATAAGTGGAATTGTAGCATAAATTACGAAACCAGCCACGAAATGTCCCGAGAACTGATGTTATATTACACCTTCTAGCTATGGTTGCACTGCAAAAGCCTGTATATTTGTGATTGATGATCCTATTGTTCACCAGTGGTCTTCAGCAATGATACACCGCCGAAACCTGGTATTCAAACTGGCGCGCAGCCTAGCTTGACAGCATTAGTTCCACTTTGTCAAGACTGCTGGATGTGTTTTAAATAAGTTGGCTTTGCAACTTAGCAGCACAATTACATACAGTATCCTTCTCCTTCAGCAGTCTAATATGTTGGCTCATGGACAAGCCTCCAATGAGCTGAGTTTCGGTCCCATCTATAAATAATGAGGAAAAATTTCACCAATGTGACATCCATAGCGCAGCCTTTGCAATAAGTATTTTTTTGCATTTTACCAGAGCCAGACACTGGACACACTTCTATTTACAATATGAGCAGAGTGGTTTATTAGATTAGGCTGACCAGATGTCCCTATTTTCTCTACTTTACCAGTTTACCTGTATGGTGCACCATGGTTTTTTTATTGAATAAGGGAAGGAAAGCTCTAAATTCTCCCACCGGGAAGAGGTTTGTGAATCTGAAACCTTCTGAGACAGAGGGTGTTTCATGGAAAATCTCAGTCTGTTGGGAACAGATTTAAAATTGAGAAATTTAAATTTAGGGTATTCGGGGATGAGTAGATGGTACAGCACTATTGCCAGAACACACGCAAGATTCGTAATTCGGTGTATCTAAGCTGCGCAACTGTCTGCCGGTCCTGCGCAGCCTGGGACCAGCTTTTCCAATGTGAAATTTCTGCGCAAAGCTTTAAATGGGCCGCGCGGCCCGTTAAAGTGGCCGTGCACCGAAAAAAATTGCAGGGGAATATTGCCTGTGTGTCCCCAGATTTGGTTTTGAAAATATGGGGCGGCATACTCTACACACCCGTAGGGACATCGGAAATGCCGGTTTCATGCTGAAAACCGGCATTTCTGATCTGTCAAGATTGTTCTTGACAGATCGGACGCCTGCCCTAGAGAAGGGCCTCTGTGGGGGGAGAGTTCCGCTTTCTGGAGAACCTCCGCCCGCGGAACACCCTTAGAAATCTTACGCCTGGTAAAAGCAGGCATAAGGCCTGCTTTTACCAGCATAAGATTTGAAAAAAGTAAAAAAAATAATGATTTCACTCATTTATCATTTAGAAATACTTCAAAAAAGGTAAGTTTATTTTTAGCCCCGTAAAAAACTTTAATTACTTTTTTCAAAAAATTCAATTTTTGTTTAAAATATTTTGAAACAGAAAAATAGGAGCAGGAGTAGGCCATTCGGCCCTTCGAGCCTGCTCCACCATTCAATAGGATCATGGCTGATCCTCTATCTCAATACCATATTCCCGCTCTCTCCCCATACCCCTTGACATCTTTTGTGTCTAGAAATCTATCTATCTCCATCTTAAATATATTCAGTGACTTGGCCTCCACAGCCTTCTGTGGTAGAGAATTCCACAGGTTCACCACCCTCGGAGTGAAGAAATATCTCCTCATTTCAGTCCTAAATGTCCTACCCCGTATCCTGAGACTGTGACCCCTCGTTCTAGACCTCCCAGCCAGGGGAAACATCCTCCCTGCATCCAGTCTGTCTAGCCCGGTCAGAATTTTATAAGTTTCACGCCCTCTATGGCAAGTATATCCTTTCTTAGGTAAGGAGACCAAAACTGCACACAGTACTCCAGGTGTGGTCTCACCAAGGCCTTGTACAACTGTAGTAAGACATCCTTGCTCCTGTACTCAAATCCTCTTGAAATGAAGGCCAACATACCATTTGCCTTCCTAACTGCTTGCTGCACCTGCATGTTTGCTTTCAGTGACTGGTGTACAAGGACACCCAGGTCACTTTATACATCAACATTTCCCAATCTATCACCATTTAAATAATACTCTACCTTTCTGTTTTTCCTACCGAAGTGGATAACTTCACATTTATCCACGTTATACTGCATCTGCCATGTATTTGCCCACTCACTCAACTTGTCTAAATCGCCTTGAAGCCTCTTTGCATCCTCCTCACAACTCACAATCCCACCTAGTTTCGTGTCGTCAGCAAACTTGGAAATATTACTTTTGGTTCCCTCATTCAAATCATTGATATATATTGTGAATAGCTGGGGCCTTAACACTGATCCCTGCGGTACCCCACTAGTCACCGCCTGCCACCCCGAAAAAGACCCATTTATTCCTACTTTCTGTTTCCTGTCTGTTAACCAGTTTTCAATCCATGCCAGTATATTACCTCCAATCCCATATGCTTTAATTTTGCACACTAACCTCTTATGTGGGACTTTATCAAAGGCCTTCTGAAAATCCAAAGTCACCACATCCACTGGTTCTCCCTTATCTATCTTATCTTAATTTTTTGTAATTTCAACTAATTTTAAAAATGTAATAAAAAAAAAATGTATTTAATGTTTTACAGTGTTTTTGGGGTGATCTCCATTCATATATTTGACAGGTCTATCTGTCAAGTGTATGAAGGGAGATTCCCTTCTTTGATTGGCTCCCCATGGCCCACGTGATTCCAGGGACGCTTGCGAACCGCATGCACCTCTGGGATATGTGGGCCCTGCACATTTCGAGTTGGAGAGGCCCAGGAGCAGAAGTGTCCAGACCTCGGGAGCCCTCAGATAAGTCCGTAGATTTTTTCCAGATCGGAGGCCTCCGCACGCAGGAAGCCTCCGATCGGAAAATACGGCCCATGGTCACCCTATATTAGATGATAGTGCCCCATTAAAATACCATCTGCATCAAAAATTCAAATCTGTTCTAAGTGGTAGTGCAATGGATACTCGTCCCACTCCCGCATCATTACATCTGGGGTCCCCCAAGGATCTATCCTTGGCCCCCTCCTATTTCTCATCTATATGCTGCCCCTTGGCGACATCATCCGAAAACACAGCGTCACTTTCCACATGTATGCTGATGACACCCAACTCTACCTCACCACCAATTCTCTCAACTGCTCCACAGTCTCTAAATTGTCAAACTGCTTGTCTGACATTCAGTACTGGATGAGCAGAAATTTTTCCAATTAAATATTGGGAAGACTAAAACCATTGTCTTTGGTCCCCGCCTCAAAATCTGTTCCCTAGCCACCAACTCCATCCCTCTCCCGAACATCTGTGAGGCTGAACCAGACTGTTTGCAGCCTTGGTGTCATATTTGAGCCAGAAATGAGCTTCCAATCACATATCCACAACATAACTAAGACCACCTAGTTCCACCTCCATAACATCGCCTGTCTCTTCCCCACCTCAGCTCATCTGGTGCTGAAACCCTCATCCCTGCCTTTGTTACCTCTAGACTTGACTATTCCAATGCACTCCTGGCTGGCCTCCCATGTTCTACCCTACGTAAACTTGAGGTCATCCAAAACTCTGCTGCCCGTGCTCCAACTCGCACCAAGTCCCGTTCACCCATCACCCCTGTGGTCGCTGACCTACATTGGCTCCTGGTTAAGCAACACCTCAATTAAAAAATTTTCATCCTTGTTTTCAAATCCCTCCATGGCCTCGCCGCTCCCCATCTCTGTAATCTCCTCCAGCCCCACAACCCCCCACCCCTCCCCCTGAGATATCTGCGCTCCTCTAATTCTGCCCTCTTGAGCATCCCTGGTTTTAATCGCTCAACCATTGGTGGCTGTGCCTTCAGTTGCCTAGGCCCTGAA
The DNA here is from genome assembly GCA_030390025.1 of Squalus acanthias. Lineage (NCBI taxonomy): Eukaryota > Metazoa > Chordata > Chondrichthyes > Squaliformes > Squalidae > Squalus > Squalus acanthias. The sequence goes on along the minus strand of CM059432.1, from coordinate 74,919,529 downwards.
TTCCCTCCCTAAACCTAGATACTTAACTTTTAGAAGAGATAGGCAAAATGGAAAAGGAGGAGGGGTAGCCCTGACAATAAAGGATGGGATAAAGACAGTAGAGAGAAAGGATCTTAGCTCCGAAAATCAAGAAGTAGAATCAGTTTGGGTGGAGCTAAGAAACAGCAAGGGGCAGAAAACATTGGTGGGAGTTGTTTATAGGCCCCCAAAGAGTAGTTGTAATGTAGGGCAGAGTATAAATCAGGAAATTAGAGGCACATGTAACAAGGGTAATACAGTAATTATGGGGGACTTTAATCTACATATAGACTGGGCAAACCAAATTTGCAGTAATAGTGTAGAGGACGAGTTCATGGAATCTATACAAATAGTTTTCTAGATCAGTATGTTGAGGAACCAACTAGGGAACAGGCTATTTTAGATCTAATATTGTGCAATGAGAAAGGGTTAATTAATAACCTTGTAGTAAAGAGGCCTTTAGGGAAGAGTGACCGTAATATGATAAAATTTTATATAAAGTTCAAAAATGATTTAGTTAAATCTGAAACTAGGGTCTTAAATCTAAACAAAGCAAACTACATGGATATGAGGGGCGAGTTGGCTAAGGTAGATTGGGAAACTACATTAACAGGTATGATGGTAGACAAACAATGGCTAGCATTTAAAGAATTAATACATAATTTACAACAAATATACATTCCATTAAGGCACAAAAACCCCACAGGAAAAGTAGTCCAACCGTGGCTAACAAGAGAAGTTAAAGATAGTTTAAGATCAAAGGAAGAGGCTTACAACATTGCCAAAAAGAGCAATAAGCCTGAGGATTGGGAGGATTTTTGAATTCAGCAAAGGAGGACCAAGAAATTGATAAAGAAAGGGAAAATAGAATATGAGAGTAAACTAACAAGAGCCAGAAAAAAAGACTGTAAAAGCTTCTATAGGTATGTAAAAAGGAAAAGATTAACGAAAGGAAACATGGGTCCCTTACAGGCTGAGACAGGAGAAATTATAATGGGGAATAAGAAAATGGCTGAGAAATTAAACAAATACTTTGGGGGCGATTATGCCGGCACTCAGAGGTTGGGTTTGGAGGCGGGACTGCTGGCAAAATCAAAAAGATTGGCAGCGGATCCCGAACACACTTCCAACTCGCCTCCAATCAATCTTCCCGGGAGTCGGGTCCCCAATTTGCACAGTGACCCGACTCCTAGTGGTGGGAAGTGGATTATAGCCACTTAACTGCTTGTTAACAGGTAGTTAACAGGCAGTTAAGAGGCTTTTTCCAATTCTGGCACTTCTACTGCAGGCTTCCCAACATCAGGAAACCCCGCCAGGGTAAGTGTGGCATGCTGTGGGTCTACTGTAACATTTGTGTATAGATGACAGCTGCAGAAGTAGTGTGAAGGATCCAATGGGACACTGGTGAGTTGCAGAGGTAAGAAAATGTTGGAAGAGTCATTTTTAATGTGTTTAGAAATTTCTGTACGTGACAAGCTTTGAAGTGTTTGTGTAGTCCCACCTCATTGGGAGAACCACTCTCACCAGTGACAGATCACTTCTGTAACCTCACCTGCAGCTGCCATCTGTTTTAGCCTAAGGAGAGAGTCACTGGAGAGCCTGGGTACAAGGGCTCACCTTTGTACAGTGATTGTCAGTGTTTGCAGCACTTCAATGCTGTCAAACACTGAAAAAATCACCTGTCAAAAAGAAATGGTAGTGGCCCCTTTAAGAAAACCTGCAGATGACGCATCATCAACTGACACCGGCTTTGTCTTAATTGGCCAGCAAGCCCGCAGGGCGGGATTAACAAGGCCAATTGACGCAAAATAGCGTCTGTGCATCGGACGTCGCTGCGGGCATGACTAGAACCCGAAAGGCAGCAGTCCCGCCCCCAACACACCTCGTCAGGTAAGATCCCAGCTGCTGTGTCTGTCTTCATGGAAGAAGCTGCAAAAAACCTCCCAGAAATAGTCGTGAACCAAGAGTCTAGCGAGAATGAGGAACTGAAAGAAATTAGTATTAGTAGAAAAAAGTACTGGAGAAATTAATGGGACTGAAAGCCGATAAATCCCCTGGACCTGATGGCCTACATCTTAGGGTTTTGAAAGAGTTGGCTATAGAGATAGTGGATGCATTGGCTATCATCTTCCAAAATTCCATAGATTCTAGAATGGTTCCTGCGGATGGGAAGGTAGCAAGTGTAACCCCACTATTTAAGAAAGGAGGGAGAGAGAAAACGGGGAACTACAGACCAGTTAGCCTGACATCAGTTGTAGGGAAAATGCTAGAATCTATTATTAAGGACGTGGTAACAGGGCACTTAGATCCATGTTGACTCTGTCCAATCCTATTATTATTTTCTATGAAAGGGAAATCATGTTTGACAAATCTGTTAGAGTTTTTTGAGGTTGTAACTAGCAGAATAGATAAGGGGGAACCAGTGGATGTGGTGTATTTGGATTTTCAGAAGGCATTCGATAAGGTGCCACACAAGAGGTTATTAAACAAAATTAGGGCTCATGGGATTGGGCATAATATATTAGCATGGATTGAGGATTGGTTAACGGACAGAAAACAGAGAGTAGGAATAAATGGGTCATTTTTGGGTTGGCAGGCTGTAACTAGTGGGGTACCCCAAGGATCAGTGCTTGGGCCTCAGCTATTCACAATCTATATCAATGATTTGGATGAGGGAACCAAATGTAATATATCCAAGTTTGCTGATGATACAAAGCTAGGTGGGAATGGAAGTTGTGAGGAGGATGCAAAGAGGCTTCAAGGGGATATAGACAGGCTAAGTGAATGGGCAAGAACATGGCAAATGGAAAATAATGTGGAGAAATGTGAAGTTATCCACTTTGGTAGGAAAAATAGAAAAGCAGAGTATTTTTTAATGGTGAGAGATTGGGAAATGTTGGTGTTCAGAGGGACCTGGGTGTTCTTGTACACAAATTACTGAAAGTTATCACATAGATACAGCAAGCAATTAAGAAAGCAAATGGTATGTTGGCCTTTATTACAAGCGGATTTGAGAATAAGAGTAAAGACATCTTACTGCAATTATATAGGGCCCTGGTGAGACCACAATTGGAGTATTGTGTACAGTTTTGGTCTCCTTACCTAAGGAAGGATATACTTGCCATAGAGGGAGTGCAACAAAGGTTCACCAGACTGATTCCTGGGATGGGGGGATTGTCCTATGAGGACAGATTGAGTAGACTAGGCCTATATTCAGGGAGGATGTTTCCCCTGGCTGGGGAGTCTAGAACCAGGGGTCACAGTCTCAGAATAAGGGGTCGGCCATTTAGGACTGAGATGAGGAGAAATTTCTTCACTCAGAGGGTGGTGAATCTTTGGAATTCTCTACTCCAGAGGGCTGTGGAGGCTCAGTCGTTGAGTATATTCAAGACAGAGATCGATAGATTTTTGGATATTAAGGGAATCAAGGGATATAGGGATGGTGCAGGAAAGTGGAGTTCAGGTAGAAGATCAGCCATGATCTTATTGAATGGCGGAGCAGGCTCGAGGGGCCAAATGGCCTACGCCTGCTCCTATTTCTTATGTTCTTATGTTCTTAAACCTCTCTTTCCTCCTTTAAGACGCTCCTTAAAAGGTACCTCTTTGATCAAGCTTTTGGTCACCTGCCCTAATTTCTCCTTAAGCTCAGTGTCAAACATTTTTATCTTATAACACTCCTATGAAGCGTCTTGGGACATTTTACTACGTTAAAGGTGCTATATAAATTAACCATATATGACTTGGAATCCAAACTGGATGATGCCCACAGACCCCAGGAGAATGCACACATTAACAATTCACAGTCCAATACCAATAAGAATCCTACTCTTGTTACTGACACAGAGAATGACAAAGAAAAAACAAAGATCTTTGGATTCAGTACATGCAGACCAAAATACTCTGTTGTCAACATCAATGACCAAGCTAAGTTCTTTGGTAGACCACAGAACATTCAGCAAAAAACAATGCATTTCCAGGGTACAAATGGCCCAATATAAGCCACCACTCACCAAGCAGTATTGACTGCCAACTTAAAAAGCTGATCATTGGCTTGTATAGGCGGTTAAGGGGAGACTGAATAAAGGTGTTCAAATTTATGATGGGTTTTGATCGTAAATAAAGGAGAAACTGGTTCCACTGGTAGGAGGGTCAGAAACCAGAGAACACAGATTTAAGATAATTGGCAAAAGAATCAGTTGGGAGAGGAGGAGAAATTCTTTAATGCAGCGAGTTGTGATGAACTGGAATGCACTGCCTGCAAGGTTGGTGGAAGTAGACTCAATAGTAACTTTCAAAAGGGAATTGGATATGTACTTGAAAAGAAAACATTTTCAGGGCTATGGAGAAAGAGTGGAATTGGATAGTTCTTTCAAAGAGCTGGCACAGGCACGATGGGCCAAGTGGTCTGCTTATGTGCTGTATGATTCTATATAAATACAAGTAGTTGTTGTTGATGTAGTTTTCATCAGAGCCCATCTGATGACGAATATCACAGGAGAAAGCTGGAGTGAGTTGCCTGAGTTGATTGAAAAATGTGACATTATTTTTGACCTCCGGCATGCAGTACAGTGATCAATAGGCTGAAGTCTGAACAGGACAGTAGTCAAACGTCATCATTTAAAAGGGCCTTCATCATCCAGTAATCATTTAGGTGGTAAACTGAGACGAGCATAGTAATGTAATTGGTGATATGATAATGAAATGGATCTACTTTTTTTAAATTCATGAAAATGAAACATAAAGGCAATGCAGTGACAGACTACACTGCAGCCCCAGACACTGTTCCATGGAAAGTTAGGGCACAGCCCCGAACCTGTGATCCTCTCGCATGCTAATTTCCTGATCTCAGCCATATTGGTGTAGCAAAACACCAAGCGGGGGTAGGAAGCTTCCCCACAAAAACAGAGCGGGTGTAATTTTGACTTTGTGCGACAGTGTAACATGGCTGTTAGTGAATTGGCAGCTAATTTTAGATCTGTCCCGATTTTATTTCCATTGAAGTCAAAATTACCCCGAGAGTTACAAATGAGTTTCCACTGTACACTATTCCTAACTGATCCAGGATCTGAGCCTGCCTGAAGCCCCAGAGAGGCAGCATTGCCCCTTTAAATTAATTTCTGCCAAATGTCTAACATGCATTGAAATTGTGATTTTCACAGCCACTATGGAAATTAGTACTAAAATAAAAACAGAAAATGCTGGAAATACTCAGCAGGTCAGGCAACATCAGTGGAGAGAGAAACAGAGTTAACGTTTCAGGTCGATGACCCTTCGTCAGAACTGGAAAAAGCTGGAGATGTAACAGGTTTTTAAGCAAGTGTAGGGGCAGGGAAAGGGGGGAGGGGAGAAAAGAACAAAAGGGAAGGTCTGTGATAGGATGGAAGGCAGGAGAGATTAAGGGCTAAAAATTGAGTAGCGCCCCCTTTGGGGCGCTAACTTCGCCGGGGCGCTACGGAAATTGAATGGTAGCGCCCCAAGAGGGAAGCGGGGCGCTACTGGAAGTGCCCCGCCTCCCTCGTGGGGCGCTGCAAGGGAATATCGTGGTGCAACATGCCGCAGTACCACGCGCTGCGGCACGTCGCACCGCGGTATTGCAGGCCTTCCTCCCCTTCTTAAAGGGGAGGGGCCTTGCGCAGCGCGACCCGGGGCCCAGCTGGGCCCCAGGGGATCGGGAGTGCAGCTGGCTCTCCGCGGGGGGGGGGTGGGTAAGGAGGCAGGTGCTGGCAGGCAGCCAGCAACAAAAATGGCCACCCCGCACCTCGCCTTTAAATAGCGCCTCCACGGCCGCAGGTAGGCCCCCCTGACCCCGTTGGACAGAGTGTCCGGTGGTAAGTCAGGGGGCGCTCCCGAAGATCGAGGCCGGGGTGCTGCGCACTGCGATGACGTCATCGTCGACGGCACAGCATGGTGGGGCGCTACCGGTTACCATCGCCGCTAACTTCCCGCTGAATTTTGTGGGAGACGTAGGCGGCGCCGCGCCCGGGTGCTAGTTGCTTTGCGCTAACGGGAGGCGCAAAGCAACCAAATTTTTCCCCCTAAGAGACAAAAGAGATGATGGTGCAAGGCCAAAGGAGATGGTAATGGGACAAGTTAAGAAACAAAAGATGATGTGTAAATGCCAATGGCAGAATGATCGACAGCTGCCATGTGAGAGAGAGAGAAAAAAAATGGAAAAAAAGATAGGGGCAGAGGTTATGGTCTGAAATTATTGAACTCGATGTTGAGTCCAGAAGGCTGTAAAGTGCCTAATCGAAAGATGAGGTGCTGTTCCTCGAGCTTACGTTGAGCTTCATTGGAACAGTGTAAGAGGCCGAGGACCGAGAGGTCAGAGTGGGAGTGGAGCGGAGAATTAAAGTGACAGGCGACCGGAAGCTCGGGGTCACCCTTACAGACTGAACGGAGGTGTTCCGCAAAGCGGTCACCCAATCTGCTTTTGGTCTCCCCAATGTAGAGGAGACCTCATTGTGAGCAGCGAATACAGTATACTAAATTGCAAGAAGTACAAGTAAATCGCTGTTTCACCTGGAAGGAGTGTTTGGGGCCCTGGACAGTGGGAAGGGGGGGAGGTAAAAGGGCAGGTGTTGCATCTCCTGGAAATTAGTACTGTTGATTACAACATCATTGATTTACTTAAATACACCTTGAACTCCGAGAATCACTGTAGCATTTTTACAATTTGATTTTATTCTTATTTTCTCTCCTCCTCCTGTTCTGTCTGCCTCAGTGCTATCCCACATGGTGCATTTGCCCATTAATTTCTGGGGGACTTTAATTTGACATTATTATAAAATGCATTGAAAAATAGACAGGAATATGCGCAGATTTTGAAAGCTCCAATGGAAATCCAGTGCAACAGCTGATATAACGAGACTGTACAAACCTCTTCATATGCTTGGGAGAACAATTGCTATCACGATTATCCAGCATGTCTTTCACATGCATCGAGTTGTAGGAATTGTAGGTATATTCAGTATCATCATTGTACTCTGGACCTAGCAGTGTCCGTGCCCAGGTTCCCATATCATATGGGGGTAGGATGCCTCCAAACTCAGATGGCAGATATTCTGGATGGATTAGCTGGTGCAGACTGTTCAGGTTGTTGCCATGGAGAAAGATCTGGGACAAAAAGAATGAAATGCAAAAAGCAATCACAAAATTATGGTAAATTAAAATCAATAGTGCCAAACTGAATTTTATCCAGGTTAGACAAATTAAAATTTCCATTTAATGAAGTTTTATTTTAATTCAGATCTCAAATATCCAACATCTATGAAATGCATAAATAATTTTGCCCGTAAGTATTTAGATAGATAAATATTTCTTCTTATTGTTTTTATTAGGAAATCGCTCCTGCTGAGATGAAGTAGTAACCAACACAGTTTAGTGGTGTAATCCACTATATGTTATATGTTGCTAAAGGTCTCAATGGCTCTGTGATATCATCATGCTGGCTGTGAAGCCCTTCACATTAGGAATTCAGCTCCTTAATAATTTTTCACGCTTTCAGCCAAAGCTGAAGTTCTGAATGGCTCCAAATAGAGATAATTGATTCTGCCAATGGCGTTAAGATGCTCAGTTTAAAACATTCCAAGTCTCAAATGCATGAGGCACGCTGTTTATCACAAGATTGCAAAATAATTACAGTTGATCAAGGCTAATTAGCTCATCTTCGTTCATCCATCCAGGAAGACCCTACAGTTCCTTCCCCCATTCCCTATTGTGGCATCCAGTTGTTATGAGCGGTCATTTTTTTCTTCTAAATATCAGTGCAACATTTTTCTTTAAGTGACCAACATCTAAACAGATATCCTTTTCAATGAACTTTTACATCTTTTAAACATTGACTTCAATGGAAAAGAAAATCAAGCGCAGTGTAAAACGGGCTGCTAATTCGCCATGAGCTGGTTCCTACTACTGCCGAAGATCAATTTCATCCCCAGTAATTTAAAAAAAGAATTGCAATGTACTTTCAGAAAGAACTGTGTCTTCATTTAAAAATGGTTTACAATTAAAGATCAATTTTCAAATGCAGTTTACAAGTGACAATAAATGGATACCACCTTTCTGAAGACAGCAATACATTTCTGAATAAAAATCTAACAAGACTGTAGGTTTTTTTGCTCAATTAGTTCTAAAACACTGACCAGTTACTTTTTCTTTTAATTTACAATGTTCAGCATTAGAAATTGTTATATATGAAAATGAAGTGTTCAAAAGTTTAAAGGGTTTTTCAGTACTAAGAGGGTAACAGCGCAGTTATGTGCTTGCTGCACTGCATTGTTGGAACAAAAATCATTACATAGTTCACAAGCAGAGCTGGAGAAGTCAGGCCTATTCATAGCCAACCTAAACCCAGTCAACCATTTGGTTTGCTTCTCTGAGCTAAATCTTGGGCTGAATACATCTATTGCCTATAGGCGCGTTGTCTATATCTTCAACACTTCCACTCACCTAAAACAAGGAACTAAGGGCCAACGTGTATTTATCAAAATCCTAATTCATATACCTAATCTATTAAGCATTTAAAATGAGTTGAAGGCTACTCTTGCTACCATTGGATGTCACTTTTCAAGTGATCAACAATATATTATGGCCAAGCACAATAGCGACATCTTGTGGCTAAAAGTAATTCCTTTGTTCTTGATAAATCTGGACCACAGATGGTGGCTTGAGCTGGTTTTGAGTTTCCCTGCCTTTGGATAACTTTGGTAACCATTACAAACATTCTGTCAACTGATACATAACACAATCCTGAAAAATCTTAACGTGATCAAAGTACAAGTTCTGAGGGAGGGTCCATACCCAGAACATCATCTTTGTTCTCTCCATAGATGCTGCCTGACCTGCGGAGTGTTTCCAGCAAATTATTTTGTTCAAATTTCCAGCATTTGCAATGTTTTGTTTTTTGTTCAAAATACAAGTGTTGTGGCTCGGAACTTTAATGTAATTCATCGGCTTCTACTTAAATAGCTTTGTTTAAAAACATCTGCCAATGTAATGTAAAAGACGAATTTTAATCCAACACTTTTAGCCTACATCACACTATAACCGTAGCACTGGTGAAAATCATTTTCACTTCACACCAAGTCTAAAGGTGTACTGTAAATCCAGATTAACTGACTCCACATTTAAGCAGAGAATCCAGTGTCAGGCTGGCTCTGGATTTACGCTGTAATATCGGAGTATTGTTGATCTGATTGACTGCAGTTGTACAGATGAAATAAGTGCAATTTACAAAGTCATTTTTTTCATCAATAATGACCATTTATAATTTAGAATGTTTCAAAAAGTAATCTTATCTTATTTATCAGTGAGCCATTTATTTCTTTGAATCTATCCTTGATGAACAAAGGATATATGAATGTGGTCAGTGGCAGGAACTGTTTACAAAGGCCTGATTACAGCCATGTCTTGAGGAGTACCCCAGTGGTGAACACTTATCGCGCATACTGCTGAATCTTAATGCATGCTGTACCCGCCTGAACATTTCTTCTCCTGTCTCATCTATTGGAAATACTGGTAAGTTGTACTAGCACTAGTGAATGAAAGAACACGCTGATGAGAAGAACTGGTTAACGGAGGCCTATCATTGCAGCCCCAGGACATCACTGAAGGTGATCCTCAGAGAAGTGTCCTCAACCCAACGACCTTCAGCTGATTCATCAAGGACCTTTGCTCCGCCATAAGTTGAGAATTGGGGTTTTTGGCCAATGATTCCATAGTGTTCAGCTCCATTCACAACTCCTCCGATAATGAAGCATCCAGTGCTGGCCTACAGCAGGACTTGGACAACATCCAGGCTTCGGCTGACAAATGGCAGGTAACATTCACGCCACATAAATGCCAGGCCAACTCAAACAAGAGAAAGCTCAGCCATCACCCCATGACCTTTAACAGCAACACCATTACCGAGACCCGCACCATCAATATCTTGGGAATCACCATTGACAAAAAGCTTAACTTGACCAACCATATTAACACATCTTGTGGCTACAAGATCAATGCAAAGGTTGGATGCTCAGTGACCAGTGGCTCACCTCCTGACCCCTCAAAGCCTCTTCACCATCAAGGTTCAAGGCCGGAGAGTAATAGAATACTCACCATTCACCTGGATGGGTGCAGCTGCAACAACGCTTAAGAAGGTCAAAGACATCCAGGACAGAGCAGATCATTTGATTGGCACCCCTGACATTGGACTCAATATCTAACCCATCCACCAGTGGCGCACTATGACTGCAGGATATAGTAACTATAGAATGCACTGCAGCAATTCACCTAGCTTACTTCAACACCTCACAGCCCCAATACCTCTACCACCAAAATCGATAAGCAGCAGTGCTGTGGAAAAATCAACACCTCCACGTCACACATCATCCTGACTTGGACATATATTGCTCTTCCTTCATCATCGCTGAGTTAATATTCTGGAATTCCCGATCTAAAACCATCATGAGAGCACCATCATCACAAGGACTGCAATGATTCAAGGAGAAGGGCCACCACAATCTTCTCAGGAAAACTAAGGATTAACAATAAATGTTTCCTTGCCAGCATCACCCAAATCCAAAGAACAAAAGAAAGTGCACTGAGACCCAGATGACAGGATACAATGGACTGGATTCATAAACAGCACTGTTTCACTCTCAATGATAATTTGACTAAAAATTGCCAAAGTATTATAAAATTAAGACATTAATTAATAATAAAGGCATTCCAAGTATCTGAAATTATGACATTTTATAATGAGAACATTTCACATGTATCTCTATAATATACCTATACAACATATAGCAAACCTTTAAAATTGATTTGAAGATAGCTTTGTTAAAGTATGTCAAGTAAATGAATTGGTTCATTATTAACAACAGGTTTCACGATTGAAATTGTTTAAAACTTGTTCCAGTGACTAAACTATAATGCAACAAGTTATTCAAAGCTGTTACAGTGAGAACTCTTTGAAGGTAATGACAGTCACTTCATCCCACATCAGTCAAGAACAAATTGTAAATTGAAGAAGGATTTAGACAGGTGCCCAGAATTCCCCATATATTGAGCTTCCAACCCCACTCGTGCTACAGGGAAAAGATTTTTTGGTGCATTTAACCAGGAAAGCAGTTGAATATCAAATGCTTCCATAGGCCTCTTAGTGATTAGTTACACAGCAGCATTGGCATAGGCCTTAGTACAGGTCAGCTGACTGTTCTGTCAGATCGCATGTGTGGCTCGGTTGGGCCCTGAACTAAAGGAGCGAGAGGAGGAGAGGGGCAAAGAAGTTAAAAAAAGATTATTAATGAAGAATGTTTGTCTTTCACTCTCTTGTTCATAATAATTTCACATTGGTATTATGGATTCAAGCGACAGTTTATGGTGTGCAAATGCAAAAATTAATTCAGCATTCAGAGGGTTAAAATGGAGTCTTGGATTTCAAGACAGGCTGAGCACTGATCAGAACTGTGTCTGAGTCAATAAATCATTTATAATATGCACACAGACATGCATAGCATGAGGTACACACTGACCATTTGCAGCTTCCTCTCCCCTCTATATAAGTTTGCCCTCCTTTCCCATTCAACTAGGCAGAGAAGAGTTTTATTATTCTGAACCATACTTGCAAATTAATTGTTATTTGCCATACTGAATCAGGTTTCCCATCTGCTGAAATTTTAATTACCCTTTTCCTGGTCTTGTCTTTCAGGAATGGCTTTATTATCGTATATAAAGCGTGGATATACCAAGGCTGGTTCACAAAATGGATGCCTCCAAAGCGCGCAGGGAAGCTGTCCTGCAGAGATGAGAGCACAGAATCCAATGATTAGTAACTTAAAGTCACAGAAGAATCAAGCAAGGTGACTGCTGTCTGTAAAATCAGCACCACTGAAAGGGTACTGCTACCCGTTTCATTTTTGAATGCTTTTGCTTTTATTTGTACAGCTCACAATCCTCAAACTGCACTGAAAGAAATATGCTCAGACATTCACATTGCTGAAAATTATTTTTCTACATTTTTTTTCTAGTTTCCTCCAGTTTAACCTCTTACATCATACAACCTCAGTTAAGTGGTAAAAATTCCAATGTTTCCTAGAACTAGAACTTGCTTTATGTGATTTATATGAATTTAAATGGCGTCTTGAAGCACATTATGATAACTGGAGTTGGCCCAGAGCACTGGAGCACAAGCACACTGTGTTATGGTGTGAGGTCTTGTCCATGATTTCTTATGCCACTGAGCTCCCAATTGCAATCATGGGCATATGTTGAGTAGCAGGCAGACACTACCCAACCAGGAGAGGTGGGGGTAAGGAGGAAGTCTGAGGAAGAGTCATTGTCAGTCACTCTTGTATACCTCCCAGCATTCGACTGAGAATGAAGGTCTGGCATACCAACCTGCAGTTGGTCTGAGGAAATCAGAATATTGAAATGGGAAGAAATTACTTGGAAAAATCAGATTTGTACTCTGACAGAGAAAACAAAATTGTCTTGAGTTTGGGATTCAACTTATTGTAATTAGTATGAACTGCAAAGAATTACAAGCTGTATGACCAAGATTTTTTGCACATTCAATAAAGGCAAACAACCAAACCAAATACTGTTCTCCACCAATCGTGTATAAGGTCAAGAATTGTCTTTGAACTGTCCTGCATTTGGAAATATACAGAGGATATTGGCATCATCAATAGTGCAAAATTACATTAAGAGCAGCATTGTTGGAGTCCTGGGAGTAGGTTAGTAGGCTGCAGGAGATCCTTGACCTGGGAGGTGGTGATTAATTAAACTTCAAGGAGAAAATAAAGTTTCCCAAATTATTAACACTGATCCAGAAGCTCCTTTTTCTCTCACTGTAGGAGGGGCCTAGCTTCTGCTTGATGTCTCACCTCTACAAGTGACTGAGATCAAGCCCGTGGCATGGCCTCTAGCCCCTGCACCTCTTTAATTCTGTCAAAGAACTCCATTAGGTTGGACATGACTCACCTTTCAGAAAACTATGCTGACTTTCTTTAATCAGCTTATAGTTTTCTGTGTGCTCACTTATTCTGCCCTATGGTGGATTCTATCAATTTTCCACCTGCTGATGTTAAACTCATTAGCCTGCAACTATTTTTTTTTTTTAATTCCTGCTTTTTCTGTATAAGGGTGCAATGTTTTCTATCTTGCAATTTTCTGGTAGTGTCCCCAAACCCAGTTAGTTTGTAAGATTAGAACCAGTGTCAGTCTTGGCTCAGTGCTGGCACTCTCGTTTTTGAGTCAAAGGTCATGGGTTCAAGGACCACTCCAGAGATTTGAACACAAAATCTAGGTTGACACTTCAGAGCAGTAATGAGGGAATGCTGCACTGTTGGCGATGCCGTCTTTTGGATGAGACATTAAATCAAGGCCCTTCTGCTCTCTCAGGTGGATGTAAAAGAGCCAAGGGCCTAGAAATTCAAGCGCGCTAGAAACCTGCCGATGGCACCATGGGCCGCAGTTAAATTAATAGCGCAGGCAGTACCGGTATATTGGTGCTGCTTCCTAATTAACATTAGCGCAGCACTAAACTTACTGTGCAAGGCTGGTTTTCATGGCGGTAGTCTCAGCAGGAGGTCCAATGTAGCGTGACTGTATCGTCATTGGAGCAAGAACAGTCTTCTCTTAAAGCAAGGCTGTCATTTTAGAAAGCAGTGTTGGTCCCTTAAAGGGGAACTGCCTTCTAAAATGAAAAAAATAAAAATAATTTATAACAAGGCAGTTTTTAGCCCTTAGAGCTCAACTGCCTTCTGAGAAAAAATTAACATTAAAAAGAATTCCCAAACGGGAGTCTTCAGCTCTGAAAGCCGAACTGCCAGCCACACCAAAAAAAAATGGGAAAAGTGCTTCAGCAGTAACACAAATGGCTCAGCAAGCCAGGGAAGGGCACCCAGGGTCTTGTACGCAGCACTCCAGCGTTGTGCAGGGAGTCAACACTGCAAGAGAGGCCCTCTACCCACAAGGGCCAGGGGCCCTCCAGAAAGAATGATGTGGGACCAGATCACCAAGGCCGTCACTGCCACCAGTGTCACCCCTACGACTTGGCTGCAGTGCCCAAGGAAGCTTCATGACCACAGATCAGTGGTCAAGGTCAGTGAATGCATCTTCAAAAACCATCTCCTACCAACTACACCACCAGCCTCACACACTTCTCAACACACGACTCCCCCCCCACCGCATCACTCACCTACCAATAATCTGTACCAAACACGAGGCACACCTCCCATTCCTAGCCTCACCTCACCCCCATGGAGGAGATGGTGCAGGCCATTCTTGGCAGGGGCATGGCTGAGCCCCGGCCCACAGCAGGGCTGAAAGGATACAAGATGCTGGTATCCTCATGCATTATCCTCCTTCTCGCATGCACCTCTTGCTTTCCCACCCTCCCATTACCACAACTCCACCCTTGTGCCTTCCTCATTTTACACACCCAAGTAATGCAGCCTGCCCAGCCAGTGGTTGACCAAGAAGAGGGAGAGGAGAGTGAAGAAGAAACACCATCACTCGATTTTACACTCCCAGCCACCAGCTCCTCAAGGTCGACCTGCAAGGCCATATGCAGTGTCCCCCACTGAAAGTCAGCAGCCTTCCACCAGCAATGCTGCAGCCACTGCGGTAGCACTGCATTACATCACTAGGATAGGCAAAGGCAGACACAAGACAGTCACTAAGGGAATGCACAAAGCTGATTAGTTGATTTTTTGATGTCATATTGGATGGATAGAGGTATAAAGTTGGATTGGAAAGTTTGCTTTGTGATGGCTTTTATTTCAACATTGTGGCCAAGAGGACGCTGTGATGGTCAGTAACAGAGGGAAGGTAAGGTGTGGGACAAATGTTGAAAGAGGAATTGGGGTTGTGGTCACTGGTATTGCAGATGGATGATTCCATCCCGGATATCTCGGCCAGAAAGGGGCTGTTTGGGTTGCATTCTTCCTTCTGCTTCCTTCTCCCTCTGTGAGCGGATGCTGTAAATCTGAAATAAAAGCATAAAATGCTGGAAATTCTCAGCAGGTCAGGTAGAATCTTGACCTGAGACGTGTACTCTGTTTCTCTCTCCACAGATGCTGCCTAACCTGCTGAGTATTTCCAGCATTTTCTGTCTTCTAGAGGCCTTCCTTTACCATCCAAGGCCTCACAAGCATCCAGCAGAACTCCCTGCAGTCCCTGCACACTTTAAAAACTTTTAGCACATATTGCACCAAGCCACTACTTCAATAAAATATAAAACATCCAGTCCAAAAGCTTAAATGCAAACTTTTCTGAAAGATGTGTGTGTCCCTTTAAGAAGTGCTGACAGCATCTCTGTCGGTCTGCTGCAGGCCCGTTTTTCAGAGTGAGCTTAGGACCCAGCGCTGAACTCAGCGTAAAGGGCCAACTTCGCAGAGCGTGGCGTTAAGTCGGCGTGTCACGCTCCCCATATTTGCATGCTGTTTGCTGTTAACGGCAGCGCTATGGCCCTCACCAAAATGGCGGCTGCCGAGTCCCGCACCAGAGGCAGGCATTAGAGCGGCAGCCGCCATTTCTTTCCAGGATTCCGACGCTAACGGGTGGCGGTAAGTAGCCCAATTTTTTCCCCCCCAAGGGCACTATTTGAAGAAAAGTGGTAAAGTTAATTTGGTGTCCTGGCCTACATTTATCTCTCAATCAACACCATTAAAGCAGATTAACTGATCGTTTCTCTCTGTTTTTTGCTGTTTGTTGGACCTTACTGTGTGGAATTTGGCTGTCACGTTTCCCTATATTACAACAATGACTGCACTTAATTGGCTGTGAAGTGTTTTGGGACATCATGAGGTCTCTATAAATGCAAGTTCTTCCTTCTTCCTAGAAGCAAGAGCTAATCTGGCGTACTATTGGAGTACCAACTCACTGCTCTACCTTGCCACCCTAAGTAGTAATGTTCTCCTTTTTAAATTGGACTCTGAAATAAACCTGAAACAGCACAATTATTTTGAATAGCCATCTATTCTGAATGCCTGAATACCTTGTGATAACTATTGTAACATAAAATCAGCAGCCAATTACCCTAGACATTCTTGTGTTCCATTGGCTTGTTTGTGTCATTTAGGTATAAATTGTATATGATGCACTGTTCTCTCTAACCAATTCCTAAAATGTCATAAACTCAATTAGTAACCGGACAGAATCATCTTCATATCAAATGTTGCGCATCTTTGATAACAAAGCAGTTGTAAAATGACTCTTAGATTAAAGGAATGGTTTGGGGGAAGTGCACAATTTCATGGTGTACCTTTAATAGGCTACAATAAAATGACACACAGTTTAATCCTATTATATTCAACAGATCAAGGCAGAGAAAACAAATCCCCGTGAATGAGGCTTGCACATAAAAAGGACAGCTGTATGATTAATAAATAGGTGGATACATTTTAAAACTTGAGTGATCTTCCTAAAAAATATTGTCCTAAATTTTTGCTCTGGTGCAGGTCTGCCCACATATTTTGTTTCAAGTTGCAACTGTAGGGTTTGTGTCAGCAACTGTAACCAATATATATTTTTTTCGTTCATGGGATGTGGGCATCACTGGCAAGGCCAGCATTTATTGCCCATCCCTAATTGCCCTTGAGAAGGTGGTGGTGAGCTGCCTTCTTGAACCGCGGAGGGCAGTTAAGAGTCAATCACATTGTTGTGGGTCTGGAGTCACATATAGCCCAGACCAGGTAAGGGCGGCAGATTTCCTTCCCTAAAGGACATTATTAAACCAGATGGTTTATGACAACAATCCAGTAATTTCATTGTCATCATTACTGACACTAGGGGCGATTTTGCCAGTCCTGAGGAGGCGGGTATGGAGGCGGGACTGCCGGGAAAATGGCAGAATTTGGGGGCGGGTGCCCAACCCGCCCCCAACCTACCTCTGTGCCATCTTGCCAGGAGGCGGGAAGCCGTCCCGCGCCGGGTCCCGTCTCCTTGGATGCGGGAAGGGATTACAGCCACTTATCTGCCTGTTAAAAGGTAGTTAACAGGCAGATAAGAGGATTATCCCCATTTTGCCCATACAAGTGCGGGCTTCCCGAAGGCTCCAAAACCCGCAAGGGTCACTGAGGTGAGTAGTGGGTCTGCGGGAGTCAGAGGGGTCCAAAAGTGTGCTGCGGAGGTGAGTGATGGGTGCAAGTGTGAAGAGGTGAGTATGTGAGGTAAGTGTTAGAAAAAGTGTACTTACCTTTGTTTCTTCCTGCAGGCTTCAAATCGGTGGGTATGCGGAGAGTCTCGCACCTCCGCGGCAGAGATGATAGATGGCCGTTGCATTCTCCAAAGCAACAACCATCTAATTTCTGCAAAAGAAAGAGGCTTGATGAGGTCTTGAATTCAAGAACTCATCAAACTACAGAGAATGTCAATGTTTGACAGCTTCACAGAGCTGTCAAACGATGACAATTCATCTGTTAAAATTTTTTGACAGATGAAACGTCATACGCTGACGTTCCCTGTAACCGGCTTTCCCTTAATTGGCCTGCTAAGCCCGCTGGGCGGGCTTAACAAGGTCAATCAAGGGAAAATAGCGTGGGTTGGCCAGAAGTTGATGGAGGTGGGACTGAAACCCGACAAGTGGGAGTCCTGCCTCCAAAAGCTCCCCATTGGCAAAATCCAGCCCTAGCTTTTCATTCCAAATTTATTTAATTAGCTGAATTTAAATGGTGGGATTTGAACTCATGTCCCTGGATCAATTAGTCCAGGCTTCAGGATTACTGGTCCAGTAACATAACCACTATGCCACCGTACCCCACAATGAACTCAGATATCTGGGTGCTAGCATTGTGGGTACACAGAAGGGTGTTACTATGGGAGGGTGGCAACTTTTAATTCCTGCCAAACAATTTTCCATTTTAGGTCATTGTGAAATTGTGTGTGAATCAGACTACTGCACTACAAGAAGAAACAGGCTAAAAAATAAATAAAACAAAAGTGGACTCCTGCACTAGGAGACTCAAAAATATATTTTTAACAAACATATTTAGGGTTGTTAATTATGATTTTTTAATAAAAAGGAAACTATGCATATCTTTCTGATCTATACTCCCATTGGCATCATACTCAACAACAACAACTTGCATTCATTTAACGTAGAAAAACATCCCAAGGCACTTCACAGAGGTGTAATAAGACAAAAATAGATACAGAGACAAAGAAAGAGATATTAGTAAAGTGACCAAAAACTAGTGAATCTATGTTGCAATTTTCCCATGGCTATAATGTCCTGTCTATAATTGGGTTCCCAAAACTGTGCACGCGGTACCGCAGCTGTGCCCTAAATAATGTCTTGTACAGATTCATCATCATCATCTCTTTGCATTTGTATTCAATGCTCCTATGTATAACACCCAGAATCAAATTTGTCATTTACTGGGCCAAAGATTGATCCCGCTGCGCGAGAGTACGCACTGCGTACTCTCGCGTATTCTCTCTCCAATTGCCGGTTTTCTGCATGCCCTGCGCATGCGCTGAAAACCGGCACTTGGTCTTTTGAAAAGGGGGCGGTTCCTCGGTGCATCGCGTGCGCGCTACAGGCTGCGCGCACGCTGTGCACTTCGTGCTTTGGACGCGCAGGTAAGTACGGAAGATTTTAGAAATGGAAAAAGGAGGAGTAAGACTCACTTTTAACAAGGTAAGTAGTGAATTAAGTATTTTTTTGAATTTTTTTAACAGGTATATCTTTTTTAGAGACTTTAAAGACAGGTAAGTTTATTTTTATAACTTTTTAAAAGATTTTAAATTTTTTCAAAAATTTAATTTTTTATTTAAAATGGTTAATTTATTTAACTATACTTATTTTATTAATGTGATGGTTTTTTTTAAAAATTTAATTGAGGTTTAGCTGTTATTTTGGGGGGGTGTAAGATTCATAGATTTCACAGCACGTATGTGAAACTTATGAATGGAAGATGGTGTGCTGCCATTGGCTCTAACTGAGTCACGTGATCCCACAGCTCGCACGAATTCACTACGCCGGTGGGATACGCAAGCACTGCCCAGCTGATGTCTGGAACATCAAGTTTGTGCGAGCTGGATCTGAAAAAGCACACGCGGAGTGAGAGATCGCGGGGAAGCCTTACCCCCGCGGGAACAGAGCGAGATCAATTTCTGGGCCAATGTCTTTTTATGCATGGAATCCTGCTTTTAAAGATCTGTGCATCTCCATTCCTCGATCTATCTCACTACTCCTTCACTCCATTGAAAATTTTACCATAATTCCATTCTCTGTTCTTTTTACCAAAATCTGTCACTCCAGAGTTATCTTCGTGAAACTGCATTCGCCATATATCTGCCCACTTAACTAATCTGTCTATCCTGTCGTTTTCTGCATCCTTCCTTACAGTTTGCAATTACACTAATTTGGTATCAACAAATTTTAATATTCTCTCTGCCTAAATAATTTATGCATATGGCAAATGAGAGATCCCTGAGGCACGTAACTAGTTACAAATTGCCAACTGGATGGAGGAACACCCATTTACTCCAATTCTGCTTTCTATCTTTCAGCCATCCCTCCAGCCAAGTCATCATTTCACATTTAAAGCCATAGGATGGGGATAAATGTTTGCAATAAGTGGGTGGGGCAAGTTTCCAAAAATATACAAAAGGGCTAAACAAAATTTAAAAAGTTGTTAGAATCAAAATGTAAGTAAAAGGAATAAAAAGGACTAATAAACAAAGTACTACACTCTTAAGTATCCAATTTTCAAGGGTCTGAATCAGCGTACCCTTCAGTGCCAACTTTATATGGGCGTCCAATGCTATCAGCACATTCCCGGTGAAGAGCATGGGAAAATGGCAGCTGATAGTTACTTACATTGAAGCTGTGACTTTATTTCTGGTAATCCTACAGCCCTTCCTTCATTCTCCTTTGTAAATACAGAGGCAAAATACTTGCTAAGCATCTCTGAAATTCTTTCATTCTGCATCAGATTGCCATCTTCAACCCTTTAGTGGTCTAACTCCTTCTTTGCCTATACTCTTGCTTTGATGTCCTTTGTTGTTAACTGATAGGGTAAACTTTCTAAGCTTCAGTGGATATTCATGAGTGCCATGTATTGGACACACTGACCTCCACACCAACTCTCCGGTCAAGCACGGCTCAAGAGTGCAGCCTGTAAACTTTATACTTCTATGTTGACCGATGGTCTTTTTATCACACTCTCAATCCTCCAAATTTCCCACTTTAAGGCGCTTTCTCCTTTTGTTTTTTCTAGTGGGTTTCTTCCATATTACTAGCCTTAATTTTATTAAATGTCTCCTTCTTAGACTTCATGGGTTAGATCTTACAAATTACTGCTCCAAGTGCAGAGCTTCCTGCGATGGGACTGCTAATTCATAAAATCTACCCTATATTTTCACTAATCTCCTTTTTCATCCTTAACCAGTTTCATGCCATAGAAGGCATTCCTATGGTCCCAGTAGCACAGGCACCATTACTCATCAATATCTATACTTATCCTTATTGCCTTCAATCCTGTTCTTAGCCAGATATTTATCCAGCTTCATTTTTTACAGGAGTTAATCAACACACAATGAACTGCTTTTGTCTATTCACTCACTGGCTACTTTTAGGAAGAACTTACTGCAGGAAAAAAATGATAGGCCAAATCACCCTGGAGCATAATTCCTCTGTGTGCTGATCTTAGCAATAAAGTAGAAGTGAGTATAAAGTGGTATTCAATTTATACTTACATGTACTTTTTCACTAAAATTAGTGAATGGAATAAAGTAGAACCTTTCATCTTAAGGCTTGTTAATTTTGCGCTCGTGTTCTTAGGTATTGCGTAGCATAAGTTAAACAATCTGCTTACTCCACATCCCACGCATCACCTCAGTTCTTGCCAAGCTCCTCTGGCTTTCAGTGCCCTAGCAAATTGACTGCAAGATTTTCATCTTCATCTTCAAATTTCTCCATGGCATTTCTCAATTTTTTCTGAACAATTTTTTTTTCAGCAATATATATCTGTGTGCACGTTTGCTCCTTTGACTGTGGAGTACTGTTTGTTTCCTGCTCTCTTTGCTATAAAATCATTTAAGTATTATGCCCCTGTTCCAAAACATTTCACCTTCCTAGCTCTTTCCCTGCTTACAAAAGCTATCTCCTTGACCATGTTTCAAGAAGATTACACATCTGAAACACGGACAGTCTGTCCTCTACACAGATGCTGATTGAGCTGCTGTGTGTTTCCAGTTTTTACTGTTGTTTGACAATATTCTTGCTCTCTACCCCCTTTAGATTTCCTCCTTTTCATGCTCTTTGGATTGTGAAGTGCTTTAACATTTCTATTTACGTGAGAAGCAAAATATAAATACAAAAATAGTGGTTGTTATTAGCTTTCACTTCTGTTTTGTTCAATAGATTCCAACTGTTCATAACAGTTGATGGCACAATTTAACACATTTACATAGCTGATGGATGTGTTTCTAACACCTTTAACAGTTTCATTATAACTGTAATGTTCTGCTGAGTAGTTGTGAATTGATAAATATTTAATATAACAGTGATATTTTCAGAAAACATTTATGACCTTTCAGGTTTTTCTGTATTTTCAGCACAAGAGTTTTTAAATAATCAGATAATGTGGAGTTTACTGGGCCTTTTTCCATGACATTTAATACTACTTTTTAAGAAAAGCCAAGGTCAATGCAAGGCTATTCGGCCCATATTTGGCCCATCGAACCTCATCCTTCTAGTACAGGGGTCCACTGTTTGTCCACATGCCACATCTGGCCCCCTGGCCAATTATTTATCTGGCCCATGGAACACTGCCTTTTACCAATTTGCTCCTGCACAGAGACATAGATAAGTGAGGTGAGTGCTGGTCACATCTGGAACAAACCGCCAGCAGAAATAACTGCTCTTCCTGTAGGGTTATAGGAATTTTAAAAGAAAACAGCAGACAAAAGGGTAGATTTTCCGATATTGCACTTGGGCGGAAATAATCACTTGGGTGAAGCATACAGAGGAAAATAGGGATCAATCCGCACGTAATGAAGCCCACCGGATTTTTGTTAAACTTTGTTTGATTTGTAGCAGGAATTACATTTTAATATCTATGCATTATACGAACTCCAGGCTTTGAACTGGACTTCACACAGGTTGATGGGTCATGACTCTCCACAAACAAGGAATGAACTTCCTCCACTTCTGCTCATCTTTACTTAGCAATTACCTTAAAGCATATTAAGGTCAATTTTGCAAGGCTGCTTCTCCTGGTGGGAGCCTCACTCAGCAGGAACATAAATCAGAGAATCGAATGCGGAGGTTAGCAAGCGCAATGCCAAATTTTCCAAATGTCCAGTCACTAGAAAACGTGCCGACTGCAAATGCAGGAGCACCAGACGTCAGACACGCAGATCTTATGCCCAATTCTCTGATCTGTGGTTCCGTTGAGCAAGGTTCCGCGCCAGAAATACAGTCTTGAAATTTTTACCCAATTGTCCAAGGTAACTTTGTTTCTTTCATATTCTACAAAGACGCATTCTTTACGTCTCCTGCAAGTCCAATGAAAAGCAATCATTACTGAGTATTGCTAGCTACACCCTTAGTCCTTCTTCAGCTGTTCACCTCACTCGAATAGATTTTCCTCTGGGACCCCCTCACTGGCTGCTGAACAGGCACAATTTACTGGAGGTTCCCTGCGCCTGAAGAGGTGCCCTTGAATTTAAAGTTTTGCAGCTCGTCTCCTGATGGTATGCAACTATGCTGCTGACCACTGGCATCAGGACCTTCTGATTACTACAAAGCAGCAGCCAGAAGTCCCAAGGTCCAAAGATCGTCCCATGGAGAGTTGAAGTTACTAAAAACAAACATACCTGCAAAACCTTCTGGGTTCTCCCGGGACCCCTGCAGACCCTCCAGTCCACAGAGGTCCCCACACAAATACCATTGCCCAGTTTCTTTGGCCTCTAATCCTGTGGACATAGGGCTGTCGGATCCAACTATCGGACAAGCTGGCAATGAAATCCCAGCTGTACCTATCTGGAGATGCTGAGGAAGTCCCAGCAGAACACAGTTGGGGTGGAGAACTGATATAGATGGGTCTTCACCCCTTTTTCCTCTTCACTGAGCATTCCCCAGGTGCAGGAAAGAGGAAAATTTATCTTATTATTAGTTTGCTCTTTCTTGTCAAACACTTCTTTTCCTCCCAACAACTCATAGTGCCCGTCACCTTCCTCTCAACAACAGAATTTCCCTCGTCTTCACCTTCCATCCTACTAACCTGATATTTTGCAGATTATCTTCCACTATTTCTACCACCTACTAGATGATCCCACCACGAAACACATCTTCCCCTCCCTGCCTTCCCCTCTTCTCTCGGTTTCCTCTGGGATATTCTTGTTCATTCTTCATTACCCCGATTGTCTTATACTCCTGAATTCAAGAAAAAGCTTGTACTGATAGACGATCTTTCATTCACCACTAGCCTCCAACCACTATCTGTTTTGCAACCGTTCTTTTTTAATCAACGCTACGATGGCCAGTGCGCCTCTCAACTTTCCTTTCTTGTTACTCCTCAGCTGCAGCTATATTACATTCTTGTTCTATTGAAAGACAACCTATTATACAATCTCCTACTCCAACAACATTTTCATGTACCACAAAATTGTGGAATTGTTTCTCCTTTTTGCTAAATCATCAGACTTTTAAAACTCAAGCTGAGTAACTCAATTCTTGCTTTCTGATTTGCCTCACCTCTTTTCCTTTTGGTGGTGCCCTATGCTATGACCCTTGGTCTTCCACTTTAATTTTTCAATTAAAATAAATGATTTTAATAATCCTCACCTTTATTTCTCTATTTTATTTTATTTTGTTTGTTACCTCTCTTGTATCTCAGTGAGCCAAACACCATTCACTGGCTGACAGGACAGACAGGCAGGTACATAAGAACATAAGAAATAGGAGCAGGAGTAGGCCATTCAATAAGATCATGGCTGATCTTTTACCTCAACTCCACCTTCCTGCCCGATCCCCATAACCCTTGATTCCCTTAATATCCAAAAATCTATCGATCTCTGTCTTGAATATACTCAACGACTGAGCCTCCACAGCCCTCTGGGGTAGAGAATTCCAAAGATTCACCACCCTCTGAGTGAAGAAATTTCTCCTCATCTCAGTCCTAATGGCCGACCCCTTATTCTGAGACTGTGACCCCTGGTTCTAGGCTCCCCAGCCAGGGGAAACATCCTCCCTGCATCTACCCTGTCAAGCCCTGTAAGAATTGTGTATGTTTCAATGAGATCACCTCTCATTCTTCTAAACTCCAGAGAATATAGGCCTAGTCTACTCAATTTCTCCTCATAGGACAATCCCCCCATCCCAGGAATCAGTCTGGTGAACCTTCGTTGCACTCCCTCTATGGCAAGTATATCCTTCCTTAGCTAAGGAGACGAAAACTGTACTCAATACTCCAGGTGTGGTCTCACCAGGGCCCTATATAATTGCAGTAAGACGTCTTTACTCTTGTACTCCAATCCTCTTGTAATAAAGGCCAACATACCATTTGCTTTCTTAATTGCTTGCTGTACCTGCATGATAACTTTCAGTGATTTGTGTACAAGGACACCCAGGTCCCTTTGAACACCAACATTTCCCAATCTCTCACCCTTAAATAATACTCTGCTTTTCTACTTTTCCTACCAAAGTGGATAACTTCACATTTCTCCACATTATATTAAATTTGCCATGTTCTTGCCCACTCACTTAGCTTGTCTATATTCCTTTGAAGCCTCTTTGCATCCTCCTCACAACTTCCATTCCCACCTAGCTTTGTATCATCAGCAAACTTGGATATATTACATTTGGTCTCCTCATTCAAATTATTGATATAGATTGTGAATAGCTGAGGCCCAAGCACTGATCCTTGCGGTACTCCACTAGTTACAGCCTGCCAACCCAAAAATGGCCCGCTTATTCCTACTCTCTGTTTTCTGTCCGTCAACCAATCCTCAGTCCAAGCTCGTATATTATCCCCAATCCCATGAGCCCTAATTTTGTTTAATAACCTCTTGTGTGGCACCTTATCGAATGGCTTCTGAAAATCCAAATACACCACATCCACTGGTTCCCCCTTATCAATTCTGCTAGTTACAACCTCAAAAGACTCTAACAGATTCATCAAACATGATTTCCCTTTCATAAATCCATGTTGACTCTGCCCAATCCTATTATTATTTTCTACGTGCCCTGTTACCACGTCCTTAATAATAGATTTTAGCATTTTCCCTACTACCGATGTCAGGCTAACTGGTCTGTAGTTTCTCGTTTTCTCTCTTCCCTCCTTTCTTAAATAATGGGGTTACATTTGCCACCTTCCAATCCGCGGGAACTGTTCTAGAATCTATGGAATTTTGGAAGTTGACAACCTATGCATCCACTATCTCTATAGCCAACTCTTTCAAAACCCTAGGATGTAGGCCTTCAGGTCCAGGGGATTTATCGGCTTTCAGTCCCATTAATTACTCCAGTACTATTTTTTTTTAAATAATTTTAATTTCTTTCAGTTCTTCATTAGAGTCATAGGGGTAGAAATTAGGTCGCGCCCCATTTGGGGCGCAAATATCGTCCGCGCGCAAATATTAGCGCCTGGCGCTAATTATCGGCACTGACAGTAAACTTCACTTTTACCGCCCCGGGAGGTGAGTGGAGCGCTAAATTAGGCGCTGCACACCTCTCTTAAGGCGCAAAGGCCTAGGAGTGAGGCGCTACCTCAGCGCACGAGCGCAGCGCAGCTGCTGCCAGTTAGCGAGGGAACACAGACACACTGGCGCCGGACACTTCTTAAAGCGGGGGGGGGCCACTTGCTCCCCAGCCACACCCTGCTCATTGCAGCCTTGAATCTCAGCCTAGAGAGACTTGTAATCCATTTTGCTGCCAAGCATGGAGAGGGTGAGAGAACGCGCTCATCGCTTCACCGAGCGGGCCTTGGATGCTCTGGTTGGCGCAGTGGAGCGCAGACGATGCATGCTGTTCCCGGAGAGTGGCAGGAGGCCTTTGCCACGCGAGTTCAGAAGAGTGTGGAGGGAGGTGGCTCAGAGCGTCTCCTCCAGGAGCATGGTGCCCAGGACCCATGTTCAGTGCCGCAAAAAATTCAACGACCTCACTCGGGTCGTCAGGGTGAGTGGCTTTTTCTCAATACCTCTCCATCCCTCCATCTCAACCTCACTATATGGCCAGAGGGTCTTAAAACTCCAATGCACAACACTCATGCAACACCTATGGCCCTTTCATCAAACACACACACACATTCCACACTTTGCATACAGTAAGGGCTATTCACCTATGGGAGGCACATCAGGCAAGACCATGGCTGCATACAGTAAGGGCTATTCACCTATGGGAGGCACATCAGGCAAGACCATGGCTGCATATTGTAAGGGCTATTCACCTATGGGAGGCACATCAGGCAAGACCATGGCTGTATATTTACTCAGATGCTGTCCTTTTTCTTGCAGGCTAAGCTGGCTCATAATCGGAGACAGCAGCAACGGACGGGTGGAGGGCGGCTTCAGCTGCAACCCCTCAGCGATCTGGAGGAGCGCGTCCACAGGATTGTGGCAAGCCGGGTGATCGGTCCCATCGCCACTGGGGACGCCGACCCCGTTGTGGACAGCAATGGTAAGGTCATCACCTTTTTGTCCTCTGTCCTTCCACTTGTCCCTCACAATACCAGCCTTTGACACTTTCAATCCAACTTGCTAACTCGCTGCACTTATTCCTCCCTTACTGCCACCCTGTCCTCACGCTAAAGCCACTCTTGTACCTCCCTGCTTTCAGATGGCGATTCACCAGCTGAGGAGATGGTCCCTGAAGCTGCCACTGGGAGTGATGCTGCAGCTGAGGAGGAAGAGGAAGCCGGAGCATCAGTGCCACCCTCTCCCGAGGAAGCCCATGGCCACACTGGGAACACGCCTTCCCCGGAGGGGAGCAGGGGGGAAGGGGCTGATGATGGTGAAGCTCCAGGACCCAGCGGGCTGCAGCAACGCCATTGGGGGGGGAGAGAAGAACGGGGGAGCAGGGGGGAAGGGGCTGATGATGGTGAAGCTCCAGGACCCAGCGGGCTGCAGCAACGCCATGGGGGGGGGAGGGAAGAACGGGAGCCTTCTCCCCAGAGGGAGAGTATGCCAGACACTCCTAATGCAATGGACGCAGAGGAGGAGCGGCTGATTGCAGAAATGAACAGCCAGGCGGTGGGCATGCACACTGAGCTCATGGGTGCAGTGGGAAGGGTGCCCGAATGCATTGAGGCACTGGCAAGGAGTGTGGAGCACTTCGCTGTAGCACAGGCGGATGCCACACTAAAGCTTAGTGCTGCAATTCAGTCACTGGCTGCCAGGAACCCATCTGAGACTGCTCTCATGCAGACTCAGATTGAGGCCACGCGAGCACTGACTGCTGCCATCCTCGATGGTTCGTGCACATGTCCCCGGGGCTGTCACCGCGCCGCAGCAGGCCAGCAATCTGTTCTCCGGCAAATTGCTCCGGATGCTGAAGTGCTGCCCCGTGGGAGTGCCAGTGTGTCGGGCGAGCAGGGAGTTGCTGTCCTCTCTCACGATGACAGCATTCCTGCTGCCAACACTGTCACTTCTCCACTGCACTTGCCACCGCCTGTAGGACAGACTGCTGCCGCCCATGCAGAGTTGGTGCAGTCTGCAGCCGGGCCCTCCAGGCCCAGAAGTGGTCGAGGCCGTCCTTCAGGGGCATCTGCAGTGTCAGGGTCTGACGAGCAGCAGCCTTCCACCAGCCTTGCTGCAGCCACTGAGGTCCCATTACGGAGGAGCAGTAGGGTTAGAAGGGGGGAAGTGCGCAAGGGAAGGAGATCACCCTCGAAGGGCAAAAAGTAGGAGGTGTGCCAAAATGCTGGTCATTTTTTTATTAAAGGCCGAGGTTCATGGCCCAACTTTTGTTTAGTGTTTTGGACATTATCTCCAGGTTGTGAGAACCAGTTATGTTATTGACTGTTTTTTTGTGTTTATTTCTATGAGTTTGTCATGAGGAATTGACACACACAGAGTTTGTACAATAAATAAGTTTCTGTATTCAAAATATACATGGCTGGTGGTTGGAATTATTGGTGCCTTGGCCGGCTTAGGGGTTGCGTGCTGGGTTGATTCGTGTTTGTAGCAATGGCAGGGGCCCTAGAAGCGGCTTGCTATTAGTCGTTGACGGACGGCCCTTGCAGTTTGACCATTGTGGGCCGCCCTCCTGCCTTGGTGCTGCTGCTGATCATCGTCCTCGTCCTGTTCCTCCTCTTCCTCCTCCTCCTCTTGTGGTGCTGCAAGGCCTGGTGGCATTGGCTGCGTCCTGAGGATTGCCATGTTGTGCAACATGCAGCACACGACTACGAATTTCGAAACTTGCTCAGGCGAGTACTGCAGGGCTCCTCCGGAATGGTCCAGACAGCGGAATCGTTGTTTGAGCACGCCGATTGTGCGCTCAATAATGTTCCTGGTTGCTTGTTGGCTTTCCTGGTACCGCAGCTCAGCAGGGGTGTTTGGCGCACGGAGCGGTGTCATCGGCCAGGTGCTCAATGCGTACCCCTTGTCCCCCAGAAGCCAACCAACTGGCTGATGCGGTGCCTCGAAAATTTCTGCCACAGTACTCTGGCGCAGGATGAAAGCATCGTGGCAGCTGCCCGGATAGTGGGCATTGACAGCGAGAATCACCTGTCTGTGGTCACAGACCAACTGCACATTCAAGGAATGGAACCCCTTTCTGTTCCGGAACTCCTCTGCATTCTCTCGCGGAGCACGCAAAGCCACATGCGTGCAGTCAATGGCGCCCTGCACCATGGGGAAGCCCGCTACCCTCGCAAAGCCCATAGCACGGTCATGCTGCTTGTCTGGGGTCATAGGGAAGGAGATGAAGTCTCGTCTCCTTGTGAAGAGGGCATTGGTGACCTGCCGGATGCAGCAATGCACCGCAAACTGGGAGATATTGGCGAGGTCCCCAACAGCAGCTTGGTATGAGCCAGTGGCGTAGAAGTTCAAAGCCACTGTGACCTTCACTGCCACCGACAGAGACGTCCTGGACCTCAGCTGAGGCTGCAGATCTGGCTGCAGCAGGTGGCAGAGCTCAGTGACCACCTCCTTGCTGAATCGCAGCCTTCGCAAACACAGCTCCTCGGACATGTGGATGTAGGAGAGCTGTTCACGATATACCCTGGGAGGGTAAGCTCTCCTGTACATGCGCCTGATGGCCCTCCTCCGTCTGGCCATCATTGCCACTCTCTGTCTGCGTCTCACTATCCTCCGATTGAGCTGGAGCAGGACGACGCCCCCAATCATTGCAGCCCCCATATTCTCTTTGCCAGAAAAGTAATGAGGTACAGCAACTAAAGTAGCAGCAAAGTTAGGATGAACTAGGCAAAACTACCTCACAAAGCGTTGAGTCAATGTAGAAGTCTCTCTCTCTCTCTCTCCGAATCTCTCTCTCTCTCTCAGAACGAGTGGTGCATAAATGTCGACCACAGAAAAAGACAGGAAGAGGCCCCCTTTAAATAGCGCCCCCCCCAGCCCCACACCGATTGATAACGTTCCAGTCTTCCGGTCGTTGGAAGCGCCAGGCGGTAAGGCAGGGGGCGCCACTCAATTTCTGCTCCGGGGCGCCCCAAGGGCGTTGCACCACGGAATGACGTCACAATCTGCGCGCGCAGGTGGTCGCAGCGGTAAGTTTTAGCGCCGCCGCACAATCTCAAGTTAAGTTCTCGAGCGGCGCAAACAGCGCTGCGCCCGGGCGTTAGCGCCTTAACGCCCCATTAGCGCCCTCTTAAGGCGCTAACGGGAGGCGCAACCAACTGAATTTTTACCCCATAGAGTCATACAGCACAGAAAGAAGCCCTTCGGCCCATCGTGTCTGCGCCAGCCATCAAGCCCTATCTATTCTAATCCCATTTTCCAGCACTTGGTCCGTAGCCTTGTATGCTATGGCGTTTCAAGTGCTCATCTAAATGCTTCTTGAATGTTGTGAGGGTTCCTGCCACTACCACCCTTTCAGGCAGTGAGTTCCAGATTCCAACCACCCTCTGGGTGAAAATGTTTTTCCTCAAATCCCCTTTAAACCTCCTGCCCCTTACCTTGAAACTATGCCCCCTGGTTATTGACCCCTCTACTAAGGGGAAAAGTTCCTTTCTATCTACCCTATCTATGCCCCTCATAATTTTGTACACCTCATCAGGTTCCCCCTCAGCCTTCTCTGCTCTAAAGGAAAACAACCCCAGCCTGTCCAGTCTCTCTTCATAACTGAAACGCTCCAGCCCAGGTAACATCTGGTGAATCTCCTCTGCACCCTCTCCAATGCAATCACATCCTTCCTATAGTGTGGCAACCAGAACTGCACACAGTATTCCAGCTGTGGCCTAACTAGCGTTTGGTACAGTGCCAGCATAACCTCCCTGCTCTTATATTCTATGCCTCGGCTAATGAAGGCAAGTATCCCATATGCCTTCTTAACCACCTTATCTACCTGTCCTGCTGCCTTCAGGGATCTATGTACATGCACACCAAGGTTCCTCTGATCCTCTGTCCTTCTTAGGGTCCTACCATTCATTGTGTATTCCCTTGCCTTGTTAGTCCTCCCAAAATGCATCACCTCACACTTTTCAGGGTTAAATTCCATTTGCCACTGTTTTACCCATCTGACCAACCCGTCTATATCATCCTGTAGCCTGAGGCTTCCCTCCTCGCTATTTACCACTCCACCAATCTGCGAACTTACTGATCATACCTCCTACATTCATATCTAAATCATTAATGTACACTACAAACAGCAAGGGACCCAGCACCGATCCCTGCGGTACACTGCTGGACACAGGCTTCCAGTCACAAAAACAACCTTCGACCATCACCCTCCTGCCACTAAGCCAATTTTGGATCCAATGTGCCAAATTGCCCTGGATCCCATGGGCTCTTACCTTCTTGACCAGTCTCCCATTCTCGCTAGACCCTTGGTTCTCCACTATTTCTGGGAAGTTTTTTGCATCTTCTTCCATGAAGACAAACACAAAGGCTGCAATTTTGCCGGCGCTGAGATGGCGGGTTTGGAGGTGGGTCAGCTGTTAAATCCAAAATGATTGATGGCGGGTTTGGAACCCGTCGCTAACCCACCTCCACGCCTGTTTCCAAAGTGTCGGTTCTGTGCCTTCACAGCAGACCCAACACCAAGCGGCGGGAGAGACATTTAAGGTTGTTAACTCCTTGTTAAATGCTATTTTGCCAGGTTAATTCCATTTTCAATGTGTTTCACGTCGTTCGACAACCACGCCAGCTGAGTGTGTTGGGTCTTCCAATGAGCTGAATAATTCACAGTTGCAAGTGCTGCATATAAACTTACCAATCACATCAGTTCATTTTCAAATGGCCGAAGTGGCTGAATTCATTATTTGGAGGACACCTTTGAGCTATATTGAGGTTGTAAGTGTGTGCTGTGAACTCTATATGCACTGTCACCTCCTCGGAATAGGCTCTCTCCCGATTGACTTACTCCTGATAACATCTCATCCTCAACTGCCAGATATAACAGCAGAATGGGAGCCATTTATACTCTCGCATCCTGGTCCTCCGATTCGGAAGAGGATCATCCGCGGCAGCTGCAGAACCAGGCACAGCAGCAGCACCAACAAGAGCGCCAACCTTCTCTTCAGCTGCCGGATGCTGCACAGGGCAGAGGGCGTCAGTGCTTGGCTGGCCCGCGCCGCAGGAGATACCCCCAACACCGGGTTTACAGACAGAGGATGAGCTTCCTCAACATGAGTGAGCAGCACTGCCAAAGGAGCCTGAAACTTTCGCGAGAGGTAGTCGCAGACATCTGCGCTATGCTGCACCAAGACTTGCAGCCCAGAGGAGCGGGTGGGCACGCCTTACCAGTGGCTGTCAAAGTCACTACTGCCCTCAACTTCTTTGCATCAGGGTCCTTCCAGGGATCAGCAGCAGACATTAGCGCCATCTCCCAGTCGGCCGCCCACAGATGCATCACGCAGGTTACCGATGCCCTTTTTGCAAAGTCCGCCAATTACATCCACTTTTCAACCGATGAAGCAAATGTTACCGTGCGGGCACTTGGCTGTCTCACTCTGGCTGGCTTTTCACGGTTGCAGGGCGTCATCGACTGCACCCATGTGGCCATCAGGGCACCCCATTACAACCCAGCAGTATTTGTGAACCGCAAGGGCTTCCACTCCCTTCACATGCAGCTGGTGTGTAACCACAGGAAGAGCATAATGCATGTGTGCGCAAAGTACCCTGGCAGCTGCCATGACTCTTGCCTCCTGCGCCAGTCCACTGTGCCTCAGCTCTTCGCTCCGCCAAATGACCTTTCCGGATGGCTCCTTGGAGACAAGGGCTATCCCCTGAAGACATGGCTAATGACGCCGATGAGGAGGCCATCAACCGAGCCAAAGGAGAGCTACAATCAGAGCCACATCTCCACCAGAAGTGTCATTGAGCAAACAATAGGGTTGCTCAAAATGCGCTTCAGATGCCTGGACAGATCTGGTGGAGCCCTACAATACGCACCAGCCAGGGTATCGAGAATCATCATGGTCTGCTGTGCCCTGCACAAGATCGCACTGCAATGGGGATTAGCGCTGCCTGAGGAACAGGTCACAGAGTGCACAGCCTCTTCAGAGGATGAGGAGGAGGAGGAGAAGGAAGAAGAGCCGAACGAGGTTGCAGATGAGGAACACCTGGAGATGGTGGCTGACCCAGTGCGACCAGCACGCAAGCACATTGCTGCCCATCAGGCAAGGGATGGCCTAATCCATGCCAGGTTCAACTAACTTTAGGCATCACTTACATGTGGCTGCCACATGCACGTGAATGTTCGCATGACGCCACTTCCACACCATAGAGCAGCCCTCCAATGAACTGTGCATTCCTAGCCCTTTCACCACCATTGCTTCAGATGAAAGGCGCCCTTACCCCTCGCTGTGACACCTCCAATTGTGAGCACATATAGGGCAACGCTTTGAAACATTCACATGACATCACTTTAGTACAATCACATGACATCACTTTAATACAATAAAATGAAAGAGCACAAACATTACACTGATTTATATGAAAGCACCCAAGTGACTACCCTTGTGACTATTTGTGTGTTAGCTTTTTCTTACGCGTGCTTCTTCGTGGTGCTTCCCCTGTGGCTTCAGCAGATGCAGAGGCAGCTTGCTCACTTCCCTGCCACGCCTGCTTTGGCAGCCATCCTCTGGGTTGTGGAGCCTGTGAGGGTCCCGCCAAAGTCTGCTCTTCCTGCGGCTGTGCAGGGGCAGACTCGGCCATCTCTGTTGGGGGAGGCATCTGGGGCTCTGACCGAGGGGTGGGCAATGGGATGAGTGCTTGGAGAGGAGCCCCCACTTTCATTTCCCCTTCCACCACCATCCCTCTCATGGGCCACCCGCACTTCTCTGCCAGCAAGTTGCTGGGGAGCACTTTGCTGCACATCAGTGGGGCCATGAGGACCCGTGTCTGTGCTGACATTCCTCATAACAAAGACGTCCATGAACCTCTGGTTTCTCTTATCAATAGATGCCCAGCTATCCTCCATAGCTGACCATCTATTTAGAAGTGTTACCATGTTCTCCTGTGTCTGGCGATTTATGTCTTCCATGGAGGTGGCCATCCTTTCCATGGCGGGACCTACATTTGCCAGTGCCTGCACCATGGCGTTGCTCATATTGGAGATGGACTCCTCCATTCTCTGCATACTCACAGTCACCGTGGTTGCTAACCCAGTCAGCCTCCTGCACTTGTTCCTGAAGCTCCAGCACCGCTCTCTTTCTGGATGGCCCCCGAGGCTCAGTGTCTGCATGCAGCTCAGCAAAGCTAGGAGAGTCCTGCGGCCTCTGATGAGGACTCTCCACACCTGTCCCTGTCTCCACCATCTGCTCTTGCTCACTTGTGAGTTATGAGACACCAGGTGACAACACTACTCTATCTCGCATTGGACCCACCGAGGTGTGCGTCTCTGCGATGGTGCAGGGTGCAGGTTGCGCTCATTTCTGCTGACGGTGCTCCCTCAGAGGCTGGAGGTTCCTCTGAGGAGTCCTCCTGCTCTTCCTTCTGGACAGTACGGAGGGGGGCTCTTGATGGTCCTGTGGGAGAGTAAAGACATGTGATATGTAGGTTGCACACATATTCTCTTGTGCAAGTAATTAGCACTCAATCTCTAGGAACATCAGATCCCGTATCAGTTAATCCTGAATGCCAAATCAGATGTTTGGAAAAATAATTCTGTCACCAGGTTGTTCGGCTGAACCCGTCTCTCTGCCCCCACTTCAAGCTCCTCAGCACCTGCAACAATGTCCAGAGCTGACTCCTCAGTGTGGGTGAGCTGCGCCATGGATGGTGCTCCTCCTCCTGTTCTCTCCTCTCCCTCTTATTGTGGGATCTCTTTTCCTGCAATGAGGGACAGAAGTGCAGTTTTAGTGAGAGTGATGGAATGAGTGTAAAGAATGGATTGAATAGATGTTTGGAGGGAGACTATGCTGGAGTGAGATGCCAATACCAATTTTCCTCCTTGTGAGTTGTTAGTTGTCATCATGGCATAACATTGAGAATGAGTGTGAGGGGTGCATAGAAAGATGGGGATGTGATTCTGTACATACGGAGAGAGGGTGATGGTGCAAGGGATGTTGGGGTGAGTTAGGATGTGCAAGAGTAGGACTGGCAATGCAGATTGATGGGGATGTGAAGACAGGCACAGCAGAATGAAGGCGAGTGTGCTGTTATACTCACTTTTGCTGAACGCAGGAGATCATTGAACCTCTTCCAACACTGGACCCAGGTGCGTGTACAGACAGACCTCCCACTCACCTCCTCAGCAATTTGCAGCCAGGCTGCCTTGGTATGCTGAGGAGGCTTCCTTCTTCCATCCAAAGGGAATAGAACCTCCTTGTGCCCTTTTATTCCCTCCACAAGAACATGGAGGGAGTCATCATCAAAACGGGGAGCAGCCTTTGTTCTAGAAGCAGTCATCTCGGCAAACACCAGCACTCAGGAGCATCAAAATGTAAATGAAACCCAAAGGGGACATGGCCCCCTTAAATGTAGCTGAGTCAAAGACATCATCAAAGGCGAGCAGCAGACCCGCACCCACTGATTGGGCCGGGTAATGCGCACAGCGGGCTTAATAAGCCCAATCTACTAAAAATCGTTATCTCACTGCAGATGGAACCGATAGCGGGTCCAGAACCCGCCAAACACTGAACCCGACACGAACCCGTCTCCAGACGGAAAATCCAGTATTGGTTTAATTTCTCTGCCATTTCCTTATTCCCCATTATAATTTCTCCTGTCTCAGCCTGTAAGGGACCCACGTTTACTTTCGCTAATCTTTTCCTTTTTACATACCTATAGAAGCTTTTACAGTCTGTTTTTATGTCTCTCACTAGTTTACTCTCATATTCTATTTTCCCTTTCTTTATCAATTTCTTGGTCCTCCTTTGCTAAATTTTAAAATCCTCCCAATCCTCAGGCTTACTACTCTTTTTGGCAACATTGTAAGCCTCTTCCTTTGATCTAATACTATCTTTAACTTCTCTTGTTAGCCACGGTTAGACCACTTTTCCTGTGGGGTTTTTGTGCCTTAATGGAATGTATATTTGTTGTAAATTATGTATTAATTCTTTAAATGCTAGCCATTGCTTGTCTACCGTCATACCTTTTAATGTAGTTTCCAATCTACCTTAGCCAACTCGCCCCTCATACCTATGTAGTTTGCTTTGTTTAGATTTAAGACCCTAGTTTCGGATTTAACTAAATCATTTTTGAACTTAATATAAAATTCTATCATATTACGGTCACTCTTCCTTAAAGGCCCCTTTACTGCAAGATTATTAATTAACCCTTTCTTGTTGCACAATATTAGATCTAAAATAGCCTGTTCCCTAGTTGGTTCCTCAACATACTGATATAGAAAACTATCTTGTATAGATTCCATGAACTCGTCCTCCATACTATTACTGCAAATTTGGTTTGCCCAGTCTATATGTAGATTAAAGTCCCCCATGATTACTGTATTACCCTTGTTACATGCGCCTCTAATTTCCTGATTTATACTCTGCCCTACATTACAACTACTGTTTGGGGGCCTATAAACAACTCCCACCAATGTTTTCTGCCCTTTGCTGTTTCTTAGCTCCACCCAAACTGATTCTACTTCTTGATTTTCAGAGCGAAGATCCTTTCTCTCTACTGTCTTTATCCAATCCTTTATTATCAGGACTACCCCTCCTCCTTTTCCATTTTGCCTATCTCTTCTAAAAGTTAAGCATCCTGGAACATTTTGTTCTGAACCTTGGTCACTTTGCAACCACATCTCCATAATGGCTATTAGATCAAACATATTGATGACCTGCTCTGAGGCATCTGTCAAGAATACTCTTGAGTGAGCTGCAAAGAGATACAGGTTCCGAATAACTTGGCTTCTGATTTCTTTCCCTCTCTATTGGGAAGTGCCTGACCTCTGTTCAGTGCCCCTTACTGATTTGGAAGTCACTTTGCAAGAATCTACATCCTATTACTGTGTGTTACTTATGTGATGAACCACTGTACTATGTGCTTTATTTTCTCAAGTCCTGGAGATAACAATTGATAAAACATTGGAAAATTTCACTCTAAACTAGAAGGGAAAGAAATATGCAAAATGTTTTAATTATTAAAAAGAATTACTGACCTGCAAGCCCTCTATGGCTAGTCTTAGTATGGTGGGAGTCAGCTTGGAGGCTTGTTTGAATGTGAAATTACTCCAGTCTATAATTAGCACAAATCCATTTATCTGTAACTCTGGGTCTTCAATAAGGATTTCCAGGGACAGAAGAATAGCTCGGAGAATGTCCACAAAGGTATTCCTAAAAGAGAAAGCCATATAACACCAAAGGGATTAGAATTTTTAGCCACAGTCTGTGGAACAAGAAAAAAATCATTGATACCTAATTTTAAAACAATACTGTGGCATTGTGCTCCACCTGGATCTCATTGTTGAAGAGTTTGAATTTAATTAAGGGCTCATTTACTTCTTACACATGATTTAGACAGCACTGTATACCAAACTATCTAGGTACTAAAATCTGAAAGTAATTCTGATCCAAGCACAAAATTCCAATAAACCAAATTTCCCATTTAGTTCTCTTATATAAAATAATCCTGATAATATAATACTAAAGAAAAACAGAAGCCTATTAGAAAGCCAATTTTTGGCACATTTGTGTTAATGGAAAGCAGTTTCAGCTTGACATAACTTGGATGTAAAATTGCCCAAATCAAATTTAGGGAAGAGGTGTGAGACAGATCAATTGAAGGAGGTTGTGTCCCGCCACTTTAGCTGCATATCAGCTGTAGTATAACTGCAGTCAGTGCCAAACAAAATGTTAAAAGAATTTTTAAAGCCAATTTTTAAATTTTTTACAGCCAATATTAAAATTCAAACAGTATTCAGTATGGTGGCAATAGAATGATGTCAAGCTGGCAGGTAACTCGGTGGCCCTGTATAAATCTCAGCAGATGCCAATCTCAGACTGGTACCTTTAATATAACAGTGCCCATGTTTTACATATTAGCAGCTTCTTGTAAGAGATCCTTTCATCAAGGGTGTAGTTATGCTGTCACTATGAGTCGCTCCTGCCTGAACTCACAGTACATTTAGAATTTAATGGCAAGAGTGAAATTTATAGGTACACATGCACAGAGCTCGATCCTGGTTCTTGGAGTTCTCCCTGCAGCCAAGTAGCATAAATCAAGTTCTGCCAGGCTAGAAGTGATTCTTTAACTACTGGTCTCAGCTATCGTAAAAGGTAGGATTAATATTTTATCAATGGGATAGGTATAATTTTAACTCAGTTACAGATTCCATGCCTCAATGGATTACAGTACAAATACTGCAGTAAGGTTGGTTTTACATAGATCGTGACCTGCACAATCCTACGTCTCCTATCCTTAACTGTACTGAAAGATCATACTTCAAACTGTTAACACTTTATTGTAGTAAAATATTAGGACTAATTAGGAACAATGAATGGAAGTGCATTATTGGATTCTTACACAGACAATAAGTTTTCTGAGAATAAAATGAATCAAGCATATATTATGCAGCAAAATATTGCAATATATCTGAATACATAAGTTTGAAACAGAGGCATAGCCACAGGTAGGCCTGAGTGAGCTACGCCCATCCAATTAGCTCCCAGGATCACCCAAATCCTAGCCTGTGTGAATAGCCAATTTAAGCAAATTTATTAACAGGCTTTTTTTTTTGAACCATGCACCTTGAAGGCAGGAGCTCAGCTATCAAAGAAATAGGCTATTTTTAAAATATGTAGCAGACTTTGACCAATCAATGACAGCTATTATGATGCAATGTTTGGGTGGGATCTTCCTCTCACAACAAACTATGTGCAAGCAACATTTGATTGACAGGTTGTGAGGCATGCGGCCAGAATGTGTTGGAAATCCCAAACATTTCTGTATTTCAGCTTTATTTTACATTGCTTCTTTAAGTACACTTACTGTAGATTTATGTAGAATCTATTTTTGTCTATTTAAACATGTTGAGTGGAGGTATGGGGCAATATTTAATGTATTTGGGGTTTTAATTGTTTTTATATTATTTACAATTTAAATGATTTGCTGTGTTGTCAGACCTTTGGTCATTGTTCATCCACCATAAATTGGGTCCTACCCAAATTTCTATTCCTAGCTATGACATTGTTTAAAATAATATTAGATTCATATTTATGTCATTGTTGTCTGGTGATATTAAAACAATGGAGCTCCTTATCTCCCTCAGTATTCCTTTCCTCCCATAACCTACAGGCTTTTAAAATCTAAGCTTGTTCTCACTTCATGACTATTTCTCGATTTGCCTAATATTCTCCTATTTTTTGAACCTTGTTGTACATTATAGGCCTTTACTTTCCAAGTAGTTATTTTTAAATGAAACAGAACCTTATTGAAGCATATTGCAAATATCATGCCTGTAAAATAAATATGATCTTTCTGTTCTTCTTGATGTGTGACTTTATTTATTGCTATAACTATTGTAATTTGTTGTTTCCCCCCCCACCCCTATTCCCCAAGCTACTTTTCAACGTGCCATGCTTTTCCAGGCAGGAGATTGAGTAATTAGATTGTTCCATTGCCTGCTGGCAGAAGACAAACTGATTGTCACTTTTTCTCACGGTGGGACACCACATTTAGCAGCCTGGCAGTGAACTGATTATTCAAGCTATATAGTAATTTGTGAGAAAGTCCCATATTTATTGGTAAATGGACTAAAGTGACAGCCTCAACCAGGATCATAGAGGTGTGATGTAAATACCCCACAGGGAAACGACACCACAAATAAAACGGCAAGTAATCTATAATGTACTGTTGGGTAAGCTTTTCTTTTGAGTCATTTTGTATCATGCTGATGGTGCTGTGCACTGCACAAACCAACGTTTAATTTCCTTTGGTAGTGAACTGCCTGATGTGTTTGCATAAAATCTTTGTGTATTAATTTAACACAGTTGGCAATCGTTTAAAATAAATGGGTTAACAACTGCATTAAAATCATACAAAATGGAATTTTATGTGAATATGTTAACTAGTAACCTACCAGAGGAAATTAAGTCTTCCAATATTTAAATATTACAGTGTAGCCATATTGGCTGCCTCAAATTGGGATATTTAACCTGGAAAGAAAGAACTTGTATTGATATAGCACCATTTATGACCTCAGGATGTCCCAAAGTGCTTTACAGCCACTGAGTTACTTTTGAAGTGTAGTCACTGTTGCTATGCAGTCCCAATACACAATGCCATAGAGTGCCATAGAGTGATAGGACATGGGTTTGTGTCCAAAACCTTCATGGACTGACTTCCCATCTTAGCTCTACTGCTGTAGAGTGGTAGCAAATGGAGGCCATGTGCTTCCTCACAAAGAGGAACAACACAGGGCTAACTACCATGCACTACTTTAACACACCTCCTATTGATCAGTTTCAGACCAGCCTTGGCACAGACTTTACATTTTTCCATGTCCCAGATTAGTTACTTTTAGGATCTCTCTGAATAGGATTGCTGGTTTACTTTACTTAGGACCCTAACAGCCAACAGAGAGAAGACACTTTTATCCCATCAGGTTGGTCTAGACTTGAACCCAGATCCAGAGATGAAATATTAATGTGCTAAACTACAGCATCACCCAATCATTGAGTGTAGTGTTTGAGAACAAAAGATTTACTTCAAAGACTGTTTAATAAATTTTAAATAGTTAGCTATACGTTAGTTCCTATGGTTTGGTACCTACAAACAAGTAATCTGTAGCAGTGCTGCACAAACTGGATTCCTGGGAATTCACATTTTAAATAGGTTAGACTATAAAACTGCATTACATTTTTGAAAAGAAAGAAGCTGCCCTAAGCTGTAGTGATTTTTTTATGCATGCAGACATCATTAAAATATCAATTTTATATCATAACATAAAATACAAAATTATAATATCACATCCAAAAATACTCATAGCCCTTCCTGGTACTTTTTTCTGTTTTACTTGTGCCTTGTTTTAAATGTTTTTCTAAGAAATAACCCAGATAAAGGACCCACATGGGTATTATGCAGGGTTCATGCATTGCTAAAGAGGTATTACTATTTAGTGGCACTGAAAAAGCATTCAAAGAAAAGCAACAAAGACGGTCTGGGCCTTAAATCACTGAGCTGCAAGAGAAGCAGCTGTTCTCTCTGGAGAAAAAGAGGGAGGGGGGGGGAAGGGGAACATGATCCAAGCTTTTAAAATCATGAAAAGAACCAGGAGGCATGATTGCAAGTTCAGGAATAAATAGATCACAACATTCCCAAATTATGGGATAGACTGTCACAGAGCACAGAGAATGTGGACTCTGATGATGCATTCCAAAAAGAAATGGACAGATCAGTGATTCTACAGTGAACAGAGGTATAAATTTGGCACTAAAGCAGGTGCAAATGAAAGTGATCGGAGAGGGTTCTGTGAAGAGAGTGGGCTTGATGGGTTGAATGGCTTTTTCCTCAGTTCCACCTTCCCATGTTTTTAATATTTTACTAATCAGCAATGCGAGGGTGTACCTCCTAAATTAGTACTTTGAAACTAATTTGATCATATTTTATTTTTAAAACAAGTAAATTGAAGGTATAAATATCACACTGGATGACCACAGCAAAATAACAATTTTAGATTTCCTTATTGACTACCTAGATGACTCACTCAGAACTTCATGACTTATGAAGTCATCCTAAATCAGTTTTCACTTTGGTCCATTGGATATTCTCCTAGACTTCTTCTGCACCCAAAACTGCTGGTTCAGTCCAGTTACAAGGCTAGTGGAATAATATCCAATCATTTATTATACAACCTGATCTCCCATGGAATTACTCAGAGACAGTCTGGGTTCTGCAGCATGGTTGTGATACTTAATTACTAACCTGGCCTGTGCCCTTAAGGCCACTGCTAAGGTGCTCCCTGTGGGTAGTGGTCTAAATAGGCACAGCTTGAGTCAATTAGAGGAAAATTAATGTTGCTTTGTCAATATTTTTAGTTAACTTTTGGCTGGAAATGTATTAGTCACCAGAGTGAGAGATAGAGAGCCTGTGTGTGTGTTTATACACCAACTAGTTAATAATCACCTTTAATTAGCCACTAAAATTTGATATGGAAAGATGTCAACTAAATGAGCTTTGACATGCACTCGGAACATAGAACTATCTCAAAGTGAAGTGGGGTAATCCCACACAGACTACCAAAGCCGGATTGTGAAGTTCTTATTAAGTGCTAGTTCTCGGTATTATTTGCTTCAATTCCTTTATTCCAACTCCAGTATCTTGCTTTTAAAAGTAATTTTTATTTTACTTTGGTGATGTGCATTTCTGGATCAGTCCATGTATACAAAGAACACTGGATAATCTTTGGTTTCTTCAAAAAGGGAAACTAGCTTTAAAAGTAAAGTCTTATGATTATTACCATGCCTGTTTAGCCTATTTATTGTAGCTAGGTAGCAGATTTATAAAGTTATGCTACAAATTGTATAATACTGTTTTGTACTCTTTGACTGTTAAATT
This sequence comes from Squalus acanthias, assembly GCA_030390025.1. Lineage (NCBI taxonomy): Eukaryota > Metazoa > Chordata > Chondrichthyes > Squaliformes > Squalidae > Squalus > Squalus acanthias. The sequence goes on along the minus strand of CM059432.1, from coordinate 74,877,442 downwards.
GTTCAACTCTGTTATTAACTTAAAATGAATGTGTCTGCTAAAAGCTGCAAAATGTAGTAATTTCCACCAAAAACATAGAACTTTCAAATCATAAAACATGCTAGTTACATAAATTATGACACTCCTCACCCTATTTACACTGTAAATTAAGAGGAGACGTGAAACAACCTAAGGGTGCACATGCTGTCAGTGATACCCCGCTCCTCCACAGGCTGCGCTGTTGTAGACTTCGCCGGTGGAATCTGCATAGAAATCACTGTAATGGCATGAACTTAGGGTAATTACCCACTCGTCTCGCAGTAAGGATAGATGAAAACATTAGCGATTGTGCAATCAGGAGCAGGTGAATTTTTAACAGCGTAATAAGTGATAATTACTGCTGAACAACCTCTCTGGCATGAAAAATTAACTTTACAAATGTGGAGTCTCATTCCATCAGAAAAAAATGAATGTTGCAGATTTAAAAAAAAAATCTTTTTCATAAGAACATAAGAAATAGGAGCAGGAGTAGGCCATTTGGCTCATCGAGCCTGCTCCGCCATTCAATAAGATCATGGCTGATCTTCTACCTCAACTCCACTTTGCTGCACTATCCCCATATCCCTTGATTCCCTTAATATCCAAAAATCTATCGATCTCTGTCTTGAATATACTCAACGACTGAGCCTCCACAGCCCTCTGGGGTAGAGAATTCCAAAGATTCACCACCCTCTGAGTGAAGAAATTTCTCCTCATCTCAGTCCTAAATGGCCGAACCCCTTATTCTGAGACTGTGACCCCTGGTTCTAGGCTCTCCAGCCAGGGGAAACATCCTCCCTGCATCTATCCTGTCAAGCCCTGTAGGAATTTTGTATGTTTCTCTTTTATGTCTCACCCTTAATCCTATGTGTATGTCCCAATCTTTATTTCATTTCCTGTACAATGATTTAAATGTAATTTATATTTCTTGCTTTTTACTTCCTGCTTTGCAGTCTGCGTGTCTCAGTGACTATTCTTCAATCTGATTGGTTGAAGAACCTCTCTGCTGCTTGACCTGCTGTAGAGGGAGCTGCACTGGATCAGACACCCAATTGCTAGAAACCTCCATTGACAAGCCGCAAAAAGTCTCTGGGAAACTGTACATGAGGTGAATGGTGAAAGCCGTTCCTTCGCCACTCACAGCAAAATGTGGGCCATTGTATAAATGCAGCCAGAATCTGGTGTTAGACCTCACCTGATACTGGAAGATGGTGCCTCACTCCTATTCACTTCAGTGTAACTTTCGGCCTTGACATCCAGTTTACACTCCCAGTTTAGTGTCACTGCAAAGAAGTTTTGGCTTTGCACCATTGTTAAACATGTGCAGTGTGAATGCCCAATAACAGTGCTGAACACAGGTTACAATTCTTAAATTCTTTAGGGATGAGCAATAAATGTTGGCCTTGCCAGTGATGCCCACATCCCATGAACGAATAAAAAATTTTTTTTACACGTTCGTATAACATTCCTTTGTTTGTTATTTTGACAAAGGGATTAGTTTGTTTAAAATAAATGAGTTAATGACTTGTTAAAATAGCAGACAAAAGAATATTTCAGTGGCTGCATTAAGTGGTTGTTCATTAATATAGTCAACAGTAATTCCTAAGCTTAGAAGTTTTTTTTACTGATTTTATAGTGGAAAAGATATATGTATTTCAAAGTTATTGAAGAGATCTTTCACTGCAGTGAGGTTTAAGCAAATAATCCCCATTCACGTTTCAATGGTCATTCTAGTCATGGTTCAATGTGAGGCCACCACAATCAATTAGATACCCATTTCATTCTTTAGGCATTCTCCAGTTTGACTGTGGTGTCCTTCGCTTTAAGGCGAATTCAACAGGTCACTGTATGGTCTAAATGCACTGATGTAATGACAAACACTATACTAAGCCACAGCTTTGCTAGGTAAATTGTTACCCTAAATAAAACAAGGAATTAATGTTATTGGCACTATTAGATGTATTTGCTCTAAAGAGTAGAATTTGGCTAATTATTGTTATATGTAAATTATATTCTTTGATACCCAATTAAATTCCTACTACGGGGTAATCCATACTGATGTGATGGATATTGTGTAATAAAAGCAACAACTGTCACAATCACCACCAACAACAACTTGCATTAATACAGCGCCTTTAATGTAGTAAAAACAGCCCAAGGTGCTTCAAAGTCATTTTAATGTACTGTTGGCTTTAAGGGTATGATGATTTTTCTATATTTCCTTGATGTGAGTTTCCATTTTAATTTCATGTGGACTCTGAAGCTCATAGTAAAAACAATCAAACACTCGCTCTACGTACAGGAGTGCAAGGGCCAAGTATGGGGGCAGCAAGAGGGAACTGGGTTATACTTAGCCCTTGGAGAGACAAGGGATCATTTCAGTTGCAAATAAACAATTTTTTCCAATATATTATTCTGGAAAGTCATTATACTGAATTTAACAGCCCATTATAAAGTAGATTAAATACTTGAAACACTGCTCCATTGGTTTAAAAAAATAGAAATATGTGATTTGATATGGCATCCTCAAAATAAATTAAACTTTCACAGAGGTCTTTAGCCTGTAATTTCATCCTGAATGTGATGTTATCTTCTGTGGCCCATTCAAACCAGCGCATAGACAAAAACTTTACTATTCAGCACTAGCTGGCCTAATTAGTTATGATTCATGATGCATATTAAACAGTGTTATACAATATTTTCACCTGTGTCAAGAAGTACCCCCATGTCAGGTTTAGTGCTAGTAGGCTTTACCTATTCTGTTGAAAGTATTAAAAATATTCTGTAAACATCTTCTTGAGCAAAAATAAAAATGAAAAGTAGCAATATCAGCAACTTAGCCATGGCCTGTGAACTAACATCCTGACAATGAAAAACTGCAACTCTAAGCCTGGCTCACCTCAGCCTGGCTGTCTGGTCTGTTACAGCTCTAGTCATAGAAGAGATACAGACTTAACACTATTCTTTGAAAGATTGACAAAATCTGACCTTAAATTGCTACTCTATTTCTGAACTCACCTTAGGCCACTTGAAAGTTTCATCTAAATAAGCTGAACAATGTTTATTAGCCAAATGATCGAATCATATTTTTTGGTGAATGGAAATTTATACCACAAGTACAGTATTACAAATCATGCAAATAAAACTTCACTATTCTATTGCAATTGAATAATTCTGTCTTTATAATGTCAGAATAGCATCTCTGGAGCTTTCCCATTATATTATAAAGAAGCTTAACTGGCTTCAGTGTGATTTCACAAAATGACTAATAGCATTTTTTAAATAATTAGTGCATTTGATCTTGGAGGCCATGATAAAAATTGGTTTGGAAACAATACCGCAAGGATGTGTTTAAATAAAGCATGATGAGTGATAATAGGCTATTTATTCAATGGTAATTTCAACATGTGACAAATTCTGCCATCTATTTAAAACCCTTTAACAGAATTGTTAAATTATTTTAAGTATTATTTGTTATACTTTGTAATGTTTATTCACATAAAGTTCATCTATAATTCCATATATACCTTAGTTGAAACACGACATCTGAACGAGAAAGACAGTTAACATTGTAGGTAGAGCGCTTTACTGCAACTGCAAACTGTTTTTCTCTTCCAGATGTTAACTAACCTGATGTGTACTTCTAGCCATGTCTGTTTTTGAGTTCCAACAAGTACAGCTTTCCATTTTATCTTGAAAACTAAATCTAGAAGAGCTACTGAGAGAGCCTGGAAGAGGCCCAATGGTGGTAGTCTGCGTAGAGGTGAACAACAGCGGGAGAAATAATAGAAGGCCTTTACAAGTCAGTACTCGAGGGGCACCTCAAAACGCAAAGATAAAGGAAGGAAAGTAATGTTCTTTAGTATACTTTCAGTGTTAGGTAAAGGAGGGCAGTTCACCAAGAAAATTGAGCATGTAAATAAATGTCTGGCAGTCAGGTGTGAAAATAATTCCAGTTACTTTCATAAGCGTAAACAGGGGAGGAATTCGTATAGCCTTATGTCAGGGACACCTTGAAAGTTAAAGAAATTGATTCTGGGAAGTGGGAAATGCAAAGTTACACAATGAAGTACTTTGATTTAATACTTTTAATATGAAAAGACAAAGCTAACACAATGGGTTACAAACCATCAGGTCAGCATGAGAAGGGCAGCAGTTTGCTCGAAGAAGAGATAAGGAGGGTATGTGAAAACAAGAAAGTTCCATTAATGTGCGGCTTTAATCAACAATATATAAATTGGGAATATCCAAGCAGTTTGGAATCTAAGTTGATAAATATAATTCATGACTCAGTAAGGGAAAAATTAGTTTCCGAACATTTTGGATGGCTAACATCGAAAAATCGCGCCGGCGATCGCTAACTTCAGTTTTAGTGCCCCAAGAGGGAGGTGGAGCGCTAATTCAAGCACTCCACTTCCTTCTTGGAGCGCTAACCCCGAATATCGGGGCGGTGCGTTCTACAGCGCTACGCACTGGGCCATGTAGCGCTGCCGCATGGAAGGGCTCTTCCCCTCATTAAAGGGGAGGGCCCAAGCCCGCAACTCTGCGGGGGCCTACCTGGACCACTGGGGAGCGGGGTGTTGTGCCAGTAGCCCGGCACTCAAGAGAAGTGCCGGGCTGCCAGATCACAGATTCCGTGTTAAAAGACGCAACGGGCCACGACAAGTAAGTCGGCCGATTTTTTTTCCCCCCGCCCGCCACCTTCCCTTTAGTTATCGTCCCGCGAGCCTCCTGCCGCTCTGTTCCCACCCCCTGAATCGGTCGCTGTCATCGCCCGGTGCAGATTCAGGGGGCACGGGCCAATTTTGCAGGCGGGGCAAAAACGGGGCCGCTGCGCACGGTGATGCCGTTGTCATTGCCTGCACAGCGTAGTGGGGCACTACCGGTTTCCGCCGCTGCTAAACTGCCGCTGAATTTAGCAGGAGTCGTTAGCGGTGCTGCGCCCGGGCGAAAAGTCAGTTTGTGCCCCGTTAGCGCCCCCCGGAGGCACTAACGGGAGGCGCAAATGCACCAAATTTCCAGCTCACAGTGTTGGATAAGCCACAAGAGGCAGTAACCTTGTGCAAGGAAAAAGTGACCACAGAATGAGCATGTTTGACATGATACCAGATACAGAAATACAGAGGTCCAGGAACAGCATATAATTTTAAAAGATCAAAATTCAAAGAAATGACAGAACAACTTAAGCAAATTGACTGGGGAGGAGGGTTATTTAACAGCACTTCAGCAGTTGACAAGTATGCATATAAAAATGATTGAATACTTAGGATCAGCAAATATATGCTAAACAAATGTGGCTCTAAATGGATTAATAGGTTAATCAGAAGTTAAATGAATGACTTCAACAAATCCTGGAGGGGAAAAGGTAAATAAGTTGATTGGGATGAATATAGAAACATGCAGAAACACATTAACACTGGTCAGAGGGGCTAAGAGAGATCTGGACATAGCTGCAGACACAAAGCAGTAAGAGTAAGAAATAATTTCAGTACTTCAATAGTAAGGAGACATAAAAGAGGCAAGAATCATAACAGATGCAAAGAGACTGAAACCGAAGATGAGCATAAGATAGTTAATATTCTGAATGATTACTTCCTTAAGGGGATGAAATGAATAACATGTCTTTGCTAAGTAGTAATAACATAAATAGTATTAATGACTTTGATATAAATGAAATGGAAGTCCTAGACAGTCTAACAAAGCTCAAAACAAATAACTAAGAGGAACAAGGGAGGTACTGGTATACTATAAACAGGTTGATGTTGTACCCATTTTCAAAAAGGGACAAAGCAGATGCAGCAACTTAAATATTTAGGCCGTGAAATTCAGTAGGTTAGCGCCTCCCGTTAGTGCCCGGCCACAGTGAATCCAACGCCGCACGCGACCTTCAGTGGCGAATTTGCGCTGGTACTAACAGTTTAGCGCCGGCGCTAACAGTTTAGCGCCTAGGCCTCTAGCACCTCTCACATGGTGACGTCAATGCGTGTGCAACAGCCCGTTAACGGCCCCTATGTAAAATTGTCTTTCGCCCCCTGCTTTAGCGCCTCGCGCCGACAACACCAGTGAGAGGAGGATTTGTGCACTCGGAAGTGCGCTGCAGGAGCGGTAATTAAAGGGAATGTTTCCATGTCGCTTGAACATCGCGAAAAAGGCGCTTTCAGTGATCGCACCGTTTATTACTTGCACCAGTCTGCTGCCTGCAAAATTTTGTACACCTTTTCCTCAAACATCTCCAAATGCTGCACTTTCTGAAAGTGATGGGGGCTGCAATGGCAGTCGCCCAGGTCGCGTTGAAAAACACCACTGATGACTACGAGGTTATACAGCGTGATTGGCCCTTCCCTTTAAGTGATGGAAGCAGCCTGTGTGATTAAAGAGTGCCGCTTGGACTGCGCATGACCTGCTTTATCGCTCTGCCGGTAGCGCCCCGCTCTCAGAGGTTAGCGCCCTAAGTTAGGAGTGTAGCCCTTGTTTTAGTGCTCCACTTCCCTCTTGGAGCACTAACAATGAATTTCGTGGGAGTCGACAATGATTAGTGCCTGGTGCTAATTCTTCAACTTTTAATGTTTTAGCGCCCCAAATAGGGCTATACCAAATTTCTCCCCCTATCTTTAATATCATGTAAAATAATTAAATTGATTATCAGCAGTAAACTTGAGGATTATCTGTGTAATAATAACCTTGTAAACAATAGTCAACATGGATTCAGAAGGGAATCCATTACTTTATTAAATTAATAACTTAGCTAGATAAACTAATTAATCAATATAACTATAAATAATCATTTGAATAAAAACTTTAACTAATTAAATTAATTCAGGTTATCAATAAGCAAATAAATAAAGAATTCCAGAGATGGCAGGGCAGGGCTATGTGTCGGGACTGTAGTATGTGGGAGTTTGTGGACAGCGAGACTGTCCCGGATTCCCACATCTGCAGAAAATGTCTCTGCCTTCAGTCACTCCAGCTCAGAGTCATTGAGCAGGAGTGCGAGTTAGAGACACTCCGAAATATAAGGGAGGCGGAGGAATTTCTGGACAGCTTTATCCAGAATACAGTCACACCCCAGAGGAAAGTACAGGTTCAGTAAGGGGAGGGTATGACTGTCAGGGAGCCGAGTAGCAGGGACTTAGGAGAGGTTGAGAAGGAGGTCCCGCAGAAACTGGTCCTGTCCAACAGGTACGATGTACTCGCTACCTGTGAGGGCAAGGATAAAGACTGCGGGGAAGACAACCACAATGCAGACCAAGGCACCATGGCTCAGAAAGCTGTCCAAGGGGGAGAAGAGCAGAATAGAAATGTGGTAGTGATAGGGGATTTTATAATTAGGTGGATAGTGTCCTCTGCAGCCAAGAACGAGAATCCCGAAGGGTGTGTTGCCAGGGTAAGGGATATCTCGTGGCAGCTGGAGAGGAATTTGGAAAGGGAGAGGGTAAATCTAGTTGTCGTGGTCCATGTCAGAACAAATGACATAGATAGGAACAGGGCCCCTCGAGCCTGCTCCGCCATTTAATGAGATCATGGCTGATCATCCAAATTCAGTACCCTGTCCCTGCTTTCTCCCCATATCCCTTGATCCTTTTAGCCTTAAGAAATATATCTAACTCCTTCTTGAATATATTTAATGAATTGGCCTCAATTGCCTTTTGTGGTAGAGAATTCCACAGGTTTACCACTCTCTGGGTGAAGAAATTCCTCCTCATCTCAGTCCTAAATGGCTTACCCCTTATCTTTAGATCGTGACCCCTGGTTCTGGACTCCCCCGCCATCGGGAACATCCTTCCTGCATCTAGTCTGTCTAGTCCTGTTAGAATTTTATAAGTTTCAATGAGATCCCCTCTCATTCTTCTAAACTCCAGTGAATATAAGCCCAATCGACCCAATCTCTCCTCATACGTCATTCCTGCCATCCCAGGTATCAGTCTGGTGAATCTTCGCTGCACTCCCTCCATGGCAAGAACATCCTTCCTCAGATAAGGCGACCAAAACTGCACACAATACTCAAGGTGTGGTCTCACCAAGGCCTTGTACAACTGCAGCAAGACATCCTTGCTCCTGTACTCGAATCCTCTCGCTATGAAGGCCAACATACCATTTGCCTTCTTAACCGCCTGCTGCACCTGCATGCTTACCTTCAGTGACTGGTGCACAAGGACACCTAGGTCTCGTTGCACTTCCCCTTTTCCCAATCTATTGCCGTTCTGTTAATAATCTGCCTTCCTGTTTTTGCCACCAAAGTGGATAACCTCGCATTTATCCACATTATACTGCATCTGCCATGCATCTGCCCAATCACCCAACCTGTCCAAATCATACTGGAGTTTCTCAGCATCCTCCTCACAGCACACACGCCCACCCAGCTTTGTGTCGTCTGCAAACTTGGAGATATTACATCTAGTTCCCTCGTCTAGATCATTTATATATATTGTGAATAGCTGGGTCCTAGCACCGATCCCTGCGGTACCCCACTAGTCACTGCCTGCCACTTGGAAAAAGACCCGTTTATTCCAACTCTTTGCTTCCTGTCTGCCAACCAGTTCTCTATCCAAGTCAGGAGGTCCTGCTGAAGGAGTATCCAGAATAGGAACTAAATTAAAAAGCAGGACCTCAAGGGTAATAATCTCTGGATTATAGCCCAAACCATGTGCAATTTGGCATAGAAGTAGTCAGATCAGGAGAATTAACACATGGCTAAAGGGCTGGTGTGGGAAAGAGGGGTTCCTTTTCATGGGACACTGGCACCAGTACTGGGACAGGAAGGAGCTGAACCGATGAGACGGACTCCACCTGAACTGGGATGGGATCCGTGTCCTAGCGGAAAGGGTAAATTGGGAGGTGGCAAAGGCTTTAAACTAGTAAGATGGTGGGAGGGATCTACAAGAAATGAAACCAGCCTAAATATAAACAAAACAGGAAAAGAGAGCATAGGAAAGAATAAAGTAAGGGAGGACATTGATAGCCAGGGAATAAATACAGTTATAGAACAGGAGTTTAAAAAGATGGTTAAAAATAAAGTGAGAGAAATTGCTATTTAAAAATGAGTTAAACTGTCTGTACAGCAATGAACACAATGTCCGTAATAAAACAGGGGAGCTGGAGGCAAGCATGCATAATGAGGAACCAGACATAATAGGGATTACTGAGACATGGCTACAGAAAAATCAGGACTGGGAATTAAACATTGCAGGGTATAACATATTTAGAAAAGATAGAGAGGGAAAAAGGGTAGTTGGAGTAGCTGTACTTATTAGGGATAACATAATGACAGTAGAAAAACGTGACGCAGCTATCAGCAAGACAGAAATAGAATCCATGTGGATAGAGATAAAAGATAATAAAGGATCAAACACACCAACAGAGTTACAGACCACCTAATAGTGGAAGGGAGGTGGAGGAAGAAATATGCAAACAAATTAGGGAAATGAGTAAAAAAAATAGAATAATAATCATGGGGGATTTCAACTATCCTGATATTAATTGGACAGAAGAGGTAGGTAAAGGGGATAAGGGAATGGAGTTCCTACAATGTGTACAGGACTCCTTTCTAACCCAATATGTAAAAAGCCCAACAAGGGAGGATTCGTTATTGGATCTAGTAATGGGGAATGAACCAGAGCAGATAAGAGAAGTAAAAGTAAGGGAACATCTAGGCAATAGTGACCATAATATAATACGCTTTAAGATAATAATTGAGAAGGACATAAGTATGATGAAGGTAATAGATTGGAGAAAAGCTGATTTTGAGGGGCTGAGAATAGAACTTTGGAAAATAAAATGGACAACGACTCCCACTAACTTGGCCGGGAGGTTTGTGACGGCAGTAGCACTTTGCGCCACAATCTCCTGCGCCTGGAGATCGTGACGTCATTGCCGTGTGCATCACCCCGGTAGCGACCCGGACCCAAACTATGGTTCTGCCCCCTGCAGCATCGCTGGGTGAAAACGCCGACAGCTACAGGAAGCATTGTCCGGGAGGCCTGGCACTTCGGGGGTGGAAGTTAAAGGGAAGGTTACCGAGATAAGTAGGAAAATTTCTACAATGCTTTTTTTCCCCAATTTTTTTCAATTCTTCTTGGCCGCGATCGATCAGCCCGGCATTCTGCTGGAGTGCATGGGGCTGATCGAGTCGGATCGCAGCTACCGTCAGGGATTAGCTAACTGGTCCCAATGCAGAGCCTGCAGTGATGGCCCTTCCCTTTAAGGGAGGGAAGGAGCCTCAGATTGCGGCAGCGCTGCACCACTACCACGCCGCTTGCATCCTTTAGCGCTCCAGGAAGGAAGTGGAATGCTTGATTTATTGCTCCACTTCCTTCCTGGAGTGCAAACATAGAATTTAGAAAAAGCTGGGAATCATTAGTGCCTGACGCTAAGTTTCCCAGCTTTCAAAAGTTACTGCGCCCAAACGGGGCGATACCGAATTTCTCCCCTTTAGACTTTTTTGAGGAAGTCACATTTCAAGTAGACTGTGGAAAATGCTACAACATAGTGCACCCAGACTTTCAAAAAGCATTTGTCAAGTGGAATGTTGCAGGGATCAGTATTGGGGCCACAACTGTTTCTAATTTACATCAATCACTGGATTCCAAAATTCAATTAAATTGGTTACATTTCCAGATGATACCAATCTGGGAGAGGAAGTTGATTCTGAAGAGACAGCTCAGGAAACACAAAATAAATTGGATAGAATATGTAAGTGGGCAAAACAATGGTCGATGAAATTTAACGCTGACAGGGTACTGCACATAGGAAGAAAACAGTGTAACACACATTCTCCATAAATGATGCTGAAATAGCTAATCATAAAGTTGAAAGAGAATTAGAATCTTAGAAGACTCAATGGGGGAGATTTTGTGGCCTCCCACCCAGTCAAACAGGGCGGTAATGTCCCAAAAAGGATGGGGAATGATTAACCACCACACACCCCCCCCCCCATTCCTGGAGCTGGTGGGCTACCCAGGGCACTCATTTTCTGACAAAGAGTCACGGGGCTGGTCCCTAGTATCAGAGGGCTGAGGTATGAGGAAAGACTGGAAAAACTTGGGTGTTTCAGCCTTGAAAAGAGGTGACTGAGAGATGAACTTATTGAGGTGTATAAGATAGCAAATGGTACGGGAAAGGTAAATGCAGAAAATTAACTTAAACTGAACTGTAAGAGTAGGACAAGGGTCACAGGGTCAAACTAGTAAAAGGTAACATTTTAAACTGACATCACAAAGTTCTTCTTTACACAGAGAGTGATCAACTCATGGATTAGAGTTCTGGATAGAAGAGTAGAAACAAAAGCAATGAATAATTTGATGCTGCATTGGAAGGATTGTAGGATCTTTCTGGATGGATGGGCTAAAATAGGTTGAATAGTCTTCATCTGTAATTATCTTGTGATTTGTAATGTGAAAATGTATAAGGTGCTCAGAAAGTCCAAGGACCTTTTAAATCAGGGTTAATGCAGCACTGGAGTTATACTCTCCAAGCATTGCCAAGGCCAAGCATTGGGAGTGGAATCGCTTTGCAGTGACACAAAAATGTTAGTATAACTGTCCTATTTTATTATTGTAGTGTCTCTAAAACACGTTTAACCCATTGTTCGTGGTCAAACATCAAGTAAGGACGAGTAGAATCTTTACATTTACCTACTCTGGTCCCAGTTGGCAGCGAACAATACCAGAACCTTCCTACCATAGTGATCTGGCTGTAGGAGGACTCCTGGAAACCCATCCATCAGAGCCCGTTTGATGCCAGGGTCGTCCGCTTTGAAGTTTTTGAACATGTCCAGGTTTTGTTGCCGATACTGGAAATACTGAGCAAGCAGTTTGAAGGCCTCGAAGTGGTTAAACTTCCTGGCTCTTAGAAAGCGCAGGATGAAGGCATCGTCCGTGCGCAGGAAGCCGATATCAGGGCGGGTTATGATCATGTCTCTGACCTGCTGGATGTCCTGGTGTAAGGCGTCCGGATTCTCATTCAGCTCCAACCGAGATTTCTCGATGGTTTCAGCGCGGAGCCCAGATTGCAGATGGGTCATTTTAGCGATAATAATAAAAACAACGACCGTGCTCTTATTTTCTGACGATTCGCTACTAATGATCAGACATCACCGTCGCAACCAGTGTTGTGCCCATGGTCCCTTCTACCAGCCGATGAATTCGTCAATAACGTTGGCTTATTGAACATTCTCTTCCATCTGTTGACAAAACATGATGCTGAAGCGAACCCACATGGCTGGACTTTCTGCAACATACATGTGTGTATTAGAGTGAGATATGTTATCCATTACTATATAACGATACAGTCTCCATATCCCCAGCGTGTCACTACTACCCAGCTCTTACAGTCTATTCATTACAGTAAATCCCATGTACTTTACCTCAAACAGCCGCTCCAGCCCTGCCTCCACTGTGGATCTGTAAGGAAAAGCTAATTGAAAACCCCTATTAAGAAAATTATTTATTTAAAAAAATGTTAACTTTCGTCTTTCTCTGGCGTTTCTACTAAGGAGATTAATGTGAAACGATAAATATGGCCTGACTCTTTGCTACCAGCATTTTATGGGAATGGGGTGACCCTCACCCTCCCACATTAAAGTTCTGATGTTTCTGTTTTATAGTAACATTTTACATTTCTGTTTAGGGACAAAGTATCCTTAAAGATGACGGGGGGTAACAGATGATTTGAAAGGCCACGGATTTATGATTGCTAAAAATAGGATAGAATCGTGGAAATCGATATCCAAGTCAGTAAAAATCCTGGAATCCCATAAAATAAACCCAGAATTGACTTGTTCAGTCACCGTAAAGCAGTAACTCTAACTGGCAGAACGATGTGAAATGGCATCCCCTAAACTCTGACTAAAAAACATCTGCAATTCCATGGAGTAAAAATGAGATCTGCTTTTTAACACTCTGGCCCTGGTTATGAATCTACTTTCCAAGGTTTATTATAGAAATATTCACACTTACATTTTTTTCTGCAGATACTCTGATTGACGGTCGCTAAAACAGTTTAATTTTCTTGTCCTATCTTCTTTGACTTCGCTTATGTAGAATTCTCTTGATCTTTTCTGAGTTTCATGTAAGGGATCAATTTTGCTAAAAGGTTCGATTTGTGTTTGTTTGCTAAAAAAAAAAGCGGCCTGTGCCCGTGTGTCTGTGGTGTGATCAGCTCCGTGTGAGCACGGCCACTGTCTTAATGTGGAGCTGGGAACAAGTTAGGGCATTGCACGGAGAGCCAGGATAAGCTGAGCTACCCTCAGAACTATACTTACATCTACAACCTGTAATTCCAAGCCCGAGTTACCAACATATTATATACATTGTAGTAGGAAGTAAAGCTGCTACATTCGAAACGTATTAGATAAACTGCTGTATTAAATGAGACCAAACCGCTTTAGACGGGGATGAACCGCCTCAGTTTAGCACGTTTACATCGAAAGATTTTCACATATTTTCAATTTTCCTACTGACATGCGTTTATTTAATCCTGGATTATAAAAACTAACAGGAGAAAATAAAACGGTACCTTATTTTTTTTAATGGACATTGCCTTAGGCAATATAGATGGGGAATTGTTGCACCTCACTGCGTATTATCAGAGAGACCAACAGCTAGTTACTGCCTCTACAGAGCCATTGATATTGTGGAGAAACCACACACAGTGCCGCTGAAGAATTGGTTTAGCCAGAGCCAGCTGAGCAGGTGCATGCGGATGAATTGCAGATGGAGGAGCTGTCCATGCAGGGAGGTGCTGGCGAGCAGCCATTGAGAAAAATACTTGGGATGCTGCAATGAAGGGCAATGAATTCTACCGCTTTAAGAAGTGGAACCTCACCTTGGTTTGGGATTTGTTTTTTGTTTTTTGTATGTTTTTTTTAAATTCTCCTCTCCTGCAATGTCGTCTCCTTAGCTGGACAGTGGAATGATGTCTTTGCCAGCAACCGATTTCTCCTGAGTGCCTTGAATAAAGCCCCCAGACCAGCTATGATGCCAGCAATGGGCGTGTGTAGTCCTGTCTCAATCCTGTAACACACCGAGAGGAGCGACCGGGTCCTAATGCCCGCTGTGACTTACCAATGACTCCAACTCAGGCGCAGGGTGACCTCCCACTATCACAACACATCTCTTTTCCTCGTTTTCCTGATATATCTTTGTATAACGATAAGTATTTCTGTTTTCAGAAAGTTTAAATGTAACTTACTTTTTCAATTAGGATCTAACTTCTTTCACTACTATCTCAAGTAACTGAATGTGTCAACTTTAAATCGGAGGGGTTTGCCGTACACTTTAGTTATTTTCCACATTTTAAAAGAAATGCAATGTAAATGAAACAGTCGTATCTTCAAATTGGAGCTGGATTTCCTGCTATTATTTCAGCTATATTTATTCAGTTGTTCCTGGTGGCTGCATACACTGTTGATAAATATTATCAGATCTTTGGCAATGATTTGTAGTAATGCCTACAGCTAGTCATGTCTCAAATATTTCAACACGCTAACGGTTTAAAATAATATTGGTACTCAACACTTCCAGTCACAAAAGTTGGGTTCAACTAGGTAGCGTTTATAGCTAGGCTGTTTGGAATTAATCTTAATCGACTGGAATGTAAATGGGTGGGCTTTAGGACCGCGAGGGAAATTGTGGGTATGTGGAAGGACTCCCTGCCGGCTTGATCCCTCTTCCACTGGTCGTGTTGGCACCCACAGTGGCAGCAACCATCAACATTCACAGCATTAATGTACTGGCATCAAAACAAGCTGCACTTTGTCGGTGAATGGTCCAGATTCATGATTATAAGAGCTTGTTCAGGAGATCGCCTTTAAAACGTGAAGAGTTACATCCCGCAGCAAGAAACGTATCTGAATAAAAGGGAGAGAGCCGCTGAAACTAAAAGCTGATCCCCAAATACTGATCCCCCGTGTACTGATCCCCCTTGTACTGATCCTCCCCTGCCTCAGCTCATCTGCTGCTGGAACCCACATCCATGCCTTTGTTACCTCTAGACATGACTATTCCAGCACACTGCTGGCAGCCCTCCTATTTTTCACCCTCCATAAACTTAAAATAAAAACAGAAAATGCTGGAAATACTCAGCAGGTCAGGCAGCATCTGTGGAAAGAGAAACAGAGTTAATGTTTCAGGTAGATGACCTTTCATCAGAATTGGAAAGGGCTAGAGATGTGACAGGTTTTAAGCAACAGAGTGAGTCCTGCCAACAAAGTGAAACGCGTTTGGCACATGCACAACTCTGGCCCAAGTTCGCGCATGCACGCATTGGCCGACGTTTGCGTATGTGCTCGAGTTCATGCATGTGCAGTTCAACGTCCATGCATTGAAGTCATCAGGCATGCGTCCTCCTTTGACAGGCTCTACCAGGCTGGGTTCGTGCATGTGCAAATCGGCCGAATTTCTCAAGCATGCGCACTTCCAATCTTATGTGGTAACGTCATCAGGCATGCGCGGTAACGCCGTCAGGCATGCGCATACCTACTTTTATTCTGCGCAATCTTTAAAACCTTTGTGTTGGAGACTCCACCAAGAATGTCTAGACAAGAGACCAAGAAATTTGTTTGCCCCTAAAAATGGGCGTGGGGATCGCGATGCGCGATCGACTTGTGCCCGTTCAGAGGACAGCAGGCAGTATGCAAACTTTGTGCTGCCTTGCTCTTTTCCATGATTGTGGCATTCAGCCCAGCGCTGAATGCATCGTTGAGTGGCTGACCGCTCAGCAGGGGGCCCAAGTTCATGTGAGGCGAGCACCAATTAAAGCTAGCCTGCACTACTTAAAGGCAGTCTGCACCTCTTAATGGGGAGATGCTTTCTGCCTGCAGCAGCTCGGTGAACTGGAAGAGGGAGACTTTGGAAAGGAACTATTAATGATGGCATAACAGGGGCAAGAGTGTGCACCAAGGTTCTCCAATGCAGCACTGGAGGCCTTGGTGGAGGAGGTGAATAGGAAGAGAGAGGTCCTCTTTCCACGTGGAGCCAGGAGGCCCGCCAGGCAACAGAGCAAAGTAGAGTGGGAGCAGATAGCCACTGTGGTGAATGCCAGCAGTGTGGCCCTGAGGACCTGGACGCAGTGCAGGAAGAAGTTTAATGACCTCACACGTATGGTCAAGCTCAGTGAATTCATCTTCAAATGCCATATCTCACAAACTGCACCACCAGCCTCACACACTGCTCAATTCACCACACCCCCATCATTTACCTACCAACTCATACCTCACATTTCCATGCTCCATCTCACCCTCACACAGTTACCACTGCTGCAAGCCTCACACTCATATCTCACAGTTTGCACACACTGTCAACTATTCAACCATGACAGGCACATCACCCAAACACATTGCACCAGACTCACTGACACACTTCCCTTTCTCTTGCAGGAAAAGGTGGCGCATAATCGGCACCAGCTGGACCTAAACAGTGGAGACAGGCTCGCCTGCATCAGCTCACCCCCATGGAGGGGACGATGCTGGCCATTCTTGAGAGGGACATGGCTGTGGCCAGTGACAGTGTTGAAAGAGTACAAGATGCCGGTATCCTCATACGTTATCCTCCTTCTCACATCCCACTTCCCCCTCATCCTACAATCTCTTCTGATTTACAAGCTGCACGTGGTGTAAACATATACCTCTTGCTTTCCTCCCTCCCCTCACAACAACCCGACCTTTGTGCCTTTCTCATGTCAGAGATCCAAGAAATCCAACCTGCCCAACCAATGGTTGAAGAAGAAGAGGGAGAGGAGAGTGATGAAGAAGAAGAAACACCATCACTAGATCTGACACTCACAGCCACCAGCTCAGATACTGGCACTGCATGGAGTTTAGAGGGTAGCTTCAAGGTAGGATCTGCACATGGTGAGTCACCGGGCACATGGGCTGCAGCCAGGGCAGGGGTAAAGGGTAGCGCAGGTGCCAGCTCCCTGGAAGGTGAGGTCGCACACGAGTTCTACTCCAGAGGACTCAGATGAGGACTTCGATGGAGCGGCCTACAGAAGAACACTGATGGGAATGCACAACGAATTGCTAGGTGCATTGGCAGGCCTGCCAGAAAGCCTGAGTGCAATGTCAAAGAGCATGGAGGAGTCCGGCACCAACCTTGCACAGGGCTTTGCGTAGAGCTTGGAGCCCATCCTTTCCAGCATGGAAGGGGTGGGCAGATCCATTAGCACACATGTGGACCCAATCATCATACAGTGTCTAATGGCTGATGTCTCAGCTTCTATTGCAGCACAAGCACAAAGCATCCTACGTCTGCGTGCTGCAGTGGAAGCTCAGACTGCACTCATGCAGGCTCAGCTTGTTGCCACACAAGCTCAGACTGCTGCCATCGTGGCTGCGTTTACCAGTGTGGAAAGGGGCTTGCTCCAACAGATTACTAGGATTGCTGAGGCGCCGCCCTGGGGGAGTGGCAATGGCTCCGTGGAGGAAGAATCTGCTGTCCTCTCTCAGGAGGACAGCATTCATCCTCCCACCACTGTCACTCCGCCAGTGCCCTTGCTGTTGCCGGTCAGCCAGACAGCCTGGACTGCTGCCGCTCATGCTGAGGTGATGTAGTCTGAAGTGGGGCCTTCTAGGCCCAGAGCTGCTGGAGTTCGTCCTGCAAGGCCAACCGCAGTCTCCTGCACTGAAAGTCGAGCAGCCTGCCACCAGACATGCTGCAGCCACTGGGGTAGCACTTTGTAGGAGCACTAGGACAGGCAAAGGCATACTGAGACAGGCACTAAGGGAATGTACAAGGGTGATTAGTTGACTTTGTTAGGTTATATTGAATGGATTTGTGTATAAAGTTGGATTGGAATGTTTCTTTTGTGGTGGCTTTTATTTCAGCATTGTGGCCAAGAGGATGGTGTGATGGTCAGTAATAGAGGAAAGCTAAGGTGTGGGCCGATTGTTGAATGGGGAATTTGGGTTGCATTCACTCGGATGAGTCGATCACGGAGAGCCTGGACAGAAAGGGGCTGTCTGGGTTGCCTCCTCCCTTCCGCTTCCTCCTCTTCCTGCTCCTCAGCTGGTCGCCGTATGCCTGGTGGCAAGGGCTGGGCCCTCATATTGGCAAGGTTGTGGAATATGCAGCAGACCACGACAAATCTTGAGATGCATTCTGGTGAGTAGTGCAGGCCCTCTCCAGAGCGGTCCAGGCAGCGGAAGCGTTGTTTAAGGACACCAATGCTCTGTTTTATCAGATTCTGTGTGGCAGCATTTCTCTCATTGTATGTATGCTGCCCATGTTTGGTCGGGTTGTGGAGCGCAGTCATGAGCCAGGTGGTCAGCGGATAGCCCATGTCACCCAGTAGCCAACCTCTGGTTTGTCTTGGTGGCTGAAAGACTCAGGGAACAGCCTGCACCATGGGGAAGTCCGCTATCCTGGCAAAGCCACGTGCACGCACCGCCTGCTTCTCTCTGGTCAAAGAAAAGACAATGAAGTTCCCTCTCCTGGCATAAAGAGCGTCTATCACCTTCTTATGCAGCAGTGGACAGCGAACTGGGAGATGCTACAGCTGTCGCCTCCTCCTGCCTGGAAGGATCCCAATGGAGATGACAACTAGAGAACCCATGACTGGGAGCAAGTGGTCTGACCAGAACCTTTGAAGTCAGAAGCAAGGCCTTCTCCACTTGCAGCAGCACTCCCTGTCACCTGACCAATTTTAAATAACTCTAGAAAGCTCCAAACGCCTCCACGAACTTGCACAGAGCCAGTAGAAATTAATCACCAACTCACCTGAGAGTGGTTGATGATCCCTTTAAATATCGCTGGTCGGGGGTCCTTGCAGCTACTGAATGCATGTTCAGCTGTGTGAGGTTAACACAGGCCATTACTTCCAGCATTGAGGATGAAAATGGCAGTGCTGGTGTCAAATCAGCATTGCACACTGATTGACGTCATGATCTGCCTACTCTACATACTTCTGACACATGCTCCCAGCGCCAACGCTACCGCCCTCACCAAGGTGGCATCCGGCACGGCACGCACCAGAATTGTGCACGTAGCTCGGATGCCATTTTCAACCCAAAACGGCACCTGTAATGCCTAAACAACGGGCGCTACACAATTGAATTTTTAGCCCGCTATCTTTAAAGCGGAAAATTTGCTTTAAATGTGAGCACTTGAGCATTAGCTACTGTTTATTGTACTTGTTTTCAGAATTTTTAATGTTATTTGTGAGAGGTTTATATGGCTCTTAGGCTGGTTTCCTCCTTTGCTCTGGATCTGCATCCTTGGCTATCCGTCGCCATCCTTTGCCCTTTCGCCCCCAATCTCCTCTCTGGCACTGTTTTAGTTCCTCTGCCTCTAATAATGGATGTATTTTAGCCTAACTACAAGTTCAAGTTTAATGTTACTTGTGCCTTCCCCGGAGCATACTAAAATCTGGCTTCCACCACTGGCCAAACCCCAACCAGTAGCACAGAGCTTGGAGACAGAGCTGGGAGATTGCAAACGGAATGGATCACAAGCAGAGTGCAGGAATTTTGTGAGCGCAGGAATTTGGTGGAGAGGAGGAAGGTGGTTGAGACGTTGGACTGAAAAGGAGGTGTGGAACAACAAAACCCAAGGTCTCTAAGATAATAGACACGAGAGCGGGCCTGCGGCAGAGCGAGAGGAGCGGCTGCAGATAAAGGTAGGCCCAAAAGCCCCAAGGGAGCGCGAGTGTCAGGGAGCAAGGTAAGTGACATCAGCGCAGGGAAGGAGCTGATTGGTGAGTAGTTGGAGATTGTTTTTATTTGAAGTCTTAAGTTTATTTCCATTAAGTTACTCAATAGTCTATTAAGTAGAGACATGGCAGGGCACCTCAGTCCCGTGGAATGCATATCTTGTGCCATGTGGGGACTCCAGGGCGCTTCCCGTGTTTTTTTTAGTTTTTTTTATTCGTTTATGGGATCAGGGCGTCGCTGGCAATGCCAGCATTTATTGCCCATCCCTAGTTGCTCTTGAGAAGGTGATGGTGAGCCGCCTTCTTGAACCGTGTCCTGGACAATCACATGTGCAGGAAGTGTCGTCAGCTGGAGGAGCTCAAGCTCCAGATTTCGGAACTTAAGCAGCAGCTGGCGTCACTACGGTGCATCCATGAGGCTGAGAGCTACATGGATAGCACGTTTCAGGAGGTGGTCACCCCACAGCGTAAGAGTGTGCAGGCAGAGAGGGAATGGGTGACCATCAGACAGACAAGGAGGACCAGGTAAGTAGTGCAGGAGTCCCCTGAGTGCATCTCGCTTTCCAACCAGTATTCAGTACTGAATACTGGTGAGGGCATTTGGTTCCTCTGGGGAGTACAGCCACAGCCAAGTCCATGGCACCACGTGTGACTCAGCTGTACAGGGGGGGGGGAGGAGGAAGATCGGGAAAGCAATAGTGATAGGAGATTCTATAGTTAGGGGAACAGACAGGCGTTTCTGCGGCCGCAGACGTAATTCCAGGATGGTACGTTGCCTCCCTGATGTCAGGGTCAAGGATATCACTGAGCAGCTGCAGAACATTCTGAGGGGGATGGTGAACAGTCAGAGGTCATGGTCCATATCGGTATCAACGACATAGGTAGAAAGAGGGATGAGGTCCTGCAGGCAGACTTTAGGGAGCTAGGAAAGAGATTAAAAAGCAGGACCTCAAAGGTAGTAATCTCCGGATTATTCCTGGTGCCACGAGCTAGTGAGTATAGAAATAGGAGGATAGAGCAGATGAATGCGTGGCTGGAGAGATGGTGCAGGAGGGAGGGCTTTAGATTCCTGGGACATTGGGACCGGTTCTGGGGGAGGTGGGACCTGTACAGGCCGGACAGGTTGCATCTCAACAGAGCTGGGACCAACGTCTTTGCGGGGGGCGGGGGGGGGGGAGGTTTGCTAGTGCTGTTGGGGAGGGTTTAAACTAATTTGGCAGGGGGACGGGCACCAGGATGTAGCATTAGAAAGGAGAAACAAGGTGCACAAAGGATTGGGAGAGACAGATAGCACTAGAGTAAGAAATAGTACGGTATTAGGTGGGGTCAGACTAAGAGAGAATACAAGAAGGTCTAAGATAGGTTTACAGTTCATGTGTGTAAACGCACAAAGTGTGGTAAATAAGGTTGGTGAGCTGCAGGCGCAAATAGACACATGGGAATATGATGTTGTGGCGATAATGGAGACCTGGCTCAAAAAAGGGCAGGATTGGGTACTAAATATTCCTGGATATAACGTGTTCAGGAAAGATAGGGAAGGAAAGAAATGAGGTGGGGTGGCAGTATTCTTGATTGAGGAGAATATTACAGTGCTGGATGTCCTGGAGGGATCAAGGACAGAATCTATTTGGTTAGAGTTGAGAAACAATAGAGGTGCCATTACACTACTAGGTGTATTCCATAGACCACCAACTAGTGGGAAGGATATAGAGGAGCAAATTTGCAGGGAAATTACAGAGAGATGCAAGCACTATAGAGTAGTGATAATGGGGGACTTCAACTTTCCTAATATAGACTGGGTTAGTAATAGTGTAAAGGTCAGAGAGGGGGAAGAATTTCGGAAGTGTGTTCAGGAGAACTTTCTTGATCAGTACGTTTCCGGCCCAACGAGGAAGGAGGCATTGCTGGATCTGGTTCAGGGGAATGAGGTGGGTCAAGTAGAGCAAATGTCAGTAGGGGAACATTTAGGGAACAGTGATTGCAGTATCATAAGGTTTAAACTAGCTATGGAAAAGGACAGGGAGCAATCTAGAGTAAAAATACTTAATTGGAGGAAAGCCTATTTCAGTGGGTTGAGAATGGATCTGGCCTGGGTAAATTGGAATCAAAGATTGGCTGGCAAAACTGTAATCGAACAATGGGCTACCTTTAAAGAGGAGATGGTTCGGGTACAGTCGAGATACATTCCCATGAGGGGGAAAGGTAGGGCAACCAAAGCCAGAGCTCCCTGGATGACGAAATAGATAGAGAGTAAGATGAAGCAGAAAAAGGGGGTGTATGACAGATGTCAGGCTGAGAATACAAGTGAGAATCAGGCTATATATAGAAAGTGAAAAAGGAAATAAGAGGGGCAAAGGGCAAATAGAGAGTATGAGAATAGATTGGCAGCTAACATAAAAGAGAATCCAAAAGTCTTCTATAGGCATATAAATAGTAAACGGGTAGTAAGAGAGGGGTGGGGCCGATTAGGGACCAAAATGGAAACCTATGCATGGAGGCAGAGGGCATGGCTGAGGTACTAAATGAGTACTTCGCATCTGTCTTTACCAAGGAAGAAGAAGCTGCCAAAGTCATAGTAAAAGGGGAGGTAGTTGAGATACTGGATGGGATAAAAAGGAAGAGGTACTAGAAAGGCTGGCTGTACTTAAGGTAGATAAGTCACCAGGACCGAATGGGATGCTTCCTAAGATGCTGAGGGAAGTAAAGGTGGAAATTGTGGAGGTACTGACCATAATCTTCCAATCCTCCTTAGATACGGGGGTGGTGCCAGAAGACCGGAGAATTGCAAATGTTACACCCTTGTTCAAAAAAAGGGTGTAAGGATAAACCCAGCAACTACAGGCCAATCAGTTTAACCTCGGTAGTGGGGAAGCTTTTAGAAACGATAATCCGGGACAAAATTAACAGTCACTTGGACAATTATGGATTAATTAAGCAAAGCCAGCATGGATTTGTTAAAGGCAAATTGTGTTTAACTAACTTGATTGCGTTTTTTGATGAGGTAACAGAGAGGGTTCATGAGGTAATGCGATTGATGTGGTGTACATGGACTTCCAAAAGGCGTTTGATGAAATGCCACATAATTGGCATGCCGGCAAAGTTGAAGCCCATGGAATAAAAGGGACAGCGGCAGCATGAATACAAAATTGGCTAAGCGACAGGAAACAGAGTGTAGTGGTGAACGGTTGTTTTGCGGACTGGAGGAAAGTATACAGTGGTGTTCCCCAGGGATCAGTACTAGGACCTCTGCTTTTCTTGATATATATTAATGACTTGGACTTGGGTGTACAGGGCACAATTTCAAAATTTGCAGATGACACAAAACTTGGAAGTATAGTGAACAGTGAGAGGGATAGTGATAGACTTCAAGAAGACATAGACAGACTGGTGGAATGGGCGGACATGTGGCAGATGAAATTTAACGCAGAAAAGTACAAAGTGATACATTTTGGTAGGAAGAACGAGGAGAAGCAATATATACTAAAGGGTACAATTCTAAAGGGGGTGCATGAACAGAGAGGCCTGGGGGTATATGTGCACAAATTGTTGAAGGTGTCAGGGCAGGTTGAGAAAGTGATTAAAAAATCATATGGGATCCTGGGCTTCATAAATAGAGGCATAGAGTATAAAAGCAAGGAAGTTATGATGAACCTCTATAAAACACTGATTCGGCCTCAACTGGAGTATTGTGTCCAATTCTGGGCACCGCACTTTAGGAAGGATGTGAAGGCCTTAGGGAGGGTGCAGAAAAGATTACGAGAATGGTTCCAGGGATGAGGGACTTCAGTTACGTGGATAGACTGCAGAAACTGGGGTTGTTCTCCTTAGAGCAGAAAAGATTGAGAGGAGATTTGACAGAGGTGTTCAAAATCATGAGGGGTCTGGACAGAGTAGATAGAGGGAAACTGTTCCCATTGGCGGAAGGGTTGAGAACCAGAGGACACAGATTTAAGGTGATTGGCAGAAGGACCAAAGGCGACATGAGGAGAAACCTTTTTATGCAGCGAGTGGTTAGGATCTGGAATGCACTGCCTGAGAGGGTGGTGGAGGCAGATTCAATCGTGGCTTTCAAAAGGGAATTGGATAAGTACCTGAAGGAAAAAAATTTGCAGGGCTACAGGGAAAGGGCGGGGGTGTGGGACTAGCTGAAGCGCTCTTGCAGAGAGCCGGCATGGGCTCGACGGGCCGAATGGCCTCCTTCTGTGCTGTAAACATTCTATGATTCTATGATTCTAAATCTGTATTTTCTGTCGTCAAGTCCACGTGACTCTGTACTACTGTTTTTTCAGCTTTATTTTGCTGCAGTGTGTTTCCTAGTCAGAAATTGATTTTCCTGCCCTGTAGTCCATTTCTCTCCCACTTCTGGATCTTATAGTGACCTCCAAGTTCTCCACCGTTTTTATACCCCATGATCGATTCTGCACACTTCCTGGCTCTTCATTCTTATGGAAATACCTCCAGCAGTACATCCTCCAATATTCAACCCTTCCAATAGCTTTTGGTTACTTACCAGGGCCTATCTGTCCTAAACTTGTTATGTGACCACGCCTATGTAACTTCAGTTTCCCTGTTTCCATTTGTGTGGGCGCTTTGGCTGCCGTTCTGGACTGGAGCCTTTCATTTCTGTTTCTTTGGTTGTGTTTCCAGACAATGAAACTAATTTCTCGCGCATGCACAGTTCCAGTTATTTTGCCGTGACGGCATCTTCAGCGACTGCAGCCTCTTCCGAGCCATGCATGCATCCTGCGAAAAACGGAAACAGCGTAAAGATGGCGGTGGTGCGATTGTTCCGGAAAGAGTAACGGTCAAAAGCAGAGCAAGGCCGGCCTGTGAGTGACGCGACAGCGGGGCCACCAATCCACCAGAATCAGTCAGCGAGAGGCGAGGATGTGCTGCTGCATGGTCGACTGACAGCTCGCTGTGAGTGTGGGAAGGGTGAATCAAGAGTTGAGGGGGCTCTGTGTGGGGAGGGTGCTCTCCGGGGACAGGGGGTGGATGTGTGTGACGGGCTGGCCGGGAGAATCCGACGGGGAGGGTCGCTGTGTGATCCCCCACCGCCCCCCGGAGGCTGTTATTGGTATTGATGATCCGAGGTGACCCGGACCCAGAGCCAGCAGCCCGTCCTGCAAAGGGCAGGGGGCAAGGGGCGAGGGGGCGATGACGGACAGACCAACGGCACTCACACTCAGTGCATCGCAATAATCACATCGGCAGGCTGGGGCCACAGTAACCCATTCCACCCTCTCCACCAGCAGCATCGGCATGTCAGGGCTCCCCCTCTCCCCCTCTCCCCCCTCTCTCTCTCCCCCTCCCCCTCTTCCCCTCCCCCTCTTGCCCTCTTGCCCCCCTCTCCCCCTCCCCTCCCCCTCTCCCTCCCTCTCCTCCTTCTTCCCTCCCCCTTCTTGCCCTCCCCCTCTCCCCCTCCCCTCCCCCTTCTCCCTCTTCCCCTCCCTCTCCCCCTCCCCCTCCCTCTCCCCCTTCTTCCCCTCCCCTTCTTGCCCTCCCCCTCTCCCCCTCTCCCTCTCCCCCCTCTTCCCCTCGACCTGCCCCTCTCCCCCCTTCCCCTTCCCCTCCCTCTCCCTTCTTGCCCTGCCCCTTCTTCCCCTCCCCCTCCCCTCTTGCCCTCCCCTCTCCCCCTCTTCGCCTCCCCCTCTCCCCCTCTCCCCTCCCCCTTCTCCTCCCCTCCCCCTCTCCCCTTCCCTCTCTCCCCTCCCTCTCTCCCCCTCTTGCCCTCCCTCTCTCCCCCCTCTTCCCCCGCCCCCTCTCCCCCTCTCCCCCTCTCTCTCTCCCCCCTCTTCCCGTCCCTCCCCCTCTTGCCCTCCCTCTCTCCCCCTCTTGCCCTCCCCCTCTCCCCATCTCCCCCTCCCTCTCTCTCCCTCTCTCTCCCTCTTCCCCCTCTTCCCCTCCCTCTCTCTTCCTCTCCCCCCTCCCCCTCTCTTTCCCCTCCCCCCTCCCCTCCCTCCCTCCCCCTCTTGCGCTCCCCCTCTTCCCCTCCCCCTCTTGCCCTTGCCCTACCCTCTCCCCCTCTTGCCCTCCCCCTCTTCCTCTCTCTCCATCCCCCTTCTCCCCCACCCATCTGAGTCATGACCAAAGGTGCAATTGTGCCACGATCGATGCTGGCTGCCTCCAACATGGAAAATGTAGCTGAGGCCTTTTCATTCGCAGTTGTAAGAAATGTTGAAATTAAATTCCTCTGTGTTGTGAAAGAAAAGAAAATACATTTTATTTTGATACTAAAGTGTGTTGGGGATTGTCACTCTGATAAGAATGTGTATTTTTCTCCCTCAATGAGTGGCCCCACCGCATTCTATTCCCCCACTCTCTAACCTGAAGACGGGGATGGAGCGTGGGGTGGGTTACTCAAATGCCGCACTTTTAACTCCCCACCCAACCCTCTCCCACCCATCAAGGGGGGTTTGGTTTAAAATCCAGGCCTTTGTCTCTGAACTGGACACCAACCTGCCCTGCATGCCAGCACAAAGGTCAGTAAGTCTGTGTCATATCTCTCGCAGGCTTTGCATAAAACATTCCTGGAAAATAGCCACACACCAAACTGACTCAAGCATTGGGAAAAGGAAGTAAATGTGTCATATGGAACCGTGAGCAAGGTGAATGTGGCGGGTTAAACATTTAATTTCTCTCTGTTTGTTTCAGCGATGGGCAAAGAGGCCTGCGTAGATTTGTTGCAGCCCAGCTCACTAGAGGTAGAAACTGCGCCATGTGAAGTTATAGTTGGATCCATTCTGTATTGGGAACAATATAACTGTCTGGAGACAGTTTCTCTAGAGATTTACAAAAAGAAGCAATTTCAGGAGAATGTCAACACGACAGCCTGAAACACCTAGGAACACTACAGACTTGCCGTTAGTCAGGAGGCCTTCTGAATCCTTGTGCTGTTCTGACCTTTGGGTGCATATGTTTATCTGTTTGACCATTACATGTCTACTCTTCATTAAAGAAATAGTAATAGATCCAACGAGATAGTAATAGATCCGAACAGATATAAATAGATTAAGCGAATGGGCAAAATTGTGGCAAATGGATTTCAATGTAGGCAAATGTGAGGTCATTAACTTTGGACCTAAAAAGGATAGAATAGAGTACTTTCTAAATGGTGACAAGCTAGAAACAGTGGAGTCTCCAAAGAGACTTGAGGGTCCATGTATGTAGATCATTAAAATGTCATGGACAGGTACAGACTGTAACCCATTTATTTCAACGAGGATACGCTGAGGCAAACTGTACAACTCACTGCTGTCTGTGTGCAATCAGCTGACTCAAGGCAGACCTGGGATCCAACCTGAGACCACGATGGTCTATCTGATCAGCCGGGAATCGTATCCCCTGAACCACCTGTAAATCTCCAATTCCTGATCAATTTGTCACAAACCTGCAACAGCAGAACTCCTGCACGAGTCCTTGTGACAAATTGCTTCACCACCACTCGGGGAATGGGGAGGAGAGGAGGAGGACAACATTACCGTCGTTAAACATCTGAAGGCACTTCACAGGAGAGTGAGTAGACAAAATTTGACACCAAGCCAAAGAAGGAGACATTAGGACTGGTGACCAAAAGCTTGGTCAAAGAGGTAGGTTTTAAGGAGTGTCTTAAAGGAGGAGAGAGAGGCAGAGAGGCGGAGAGGTTTAGGGAGGGTATTCCAGAGCTTAGGCCTAGGCATGAAGGGTTTATGGCTGGAGGAGGTTAGAGATCGGGAGGGGTGAGAACATGGAGCAGGAAGGTGCAGAAACAGACCATTGCTGAATGGTGCTCAGACTGAACACAGCAGCTATGGGCCAAATGGTCTCCTCCGGTGCCAGAAACACACAGGAAAGAGTCTTATCTTACAGATTGCAGCTTTCCCGGTCGTTGCTGTACCTCTGCGCTTTCCCTGCTGGCCCTCACCATCCTTTAATATTTTTCCTGGGTTGTTTTGAATGTTGTGCTTCATCCCGCTGTACCAGTCCCCTTATAATAATGGATTCCGTTTCCTAATCGCCCGTTATGCGCATGTCAGTCTTCAGCATCTTCGAAAATCGCAGGACGCGGCTTGGAAGATGCTGAAGAGGCTGAAGATGGCAGTTTTGACATTGACCACTATAATCTGTACATAAGGCTACGACGGTTGTAAAATTATCTCTGACAAATTTTTTTTATTTTAAGCAAAGAAATTTAGTGAGCAAGCAGTCCATGAAAGGCATTAAAATATCAGGGCAGATGACCAAAAGCTTGATTAAAGAGGTAGGTTTTAAGGAGCATCTTAAAAGAGGAGAGAGAGGTAGAGAGGCGGAGAGGTTTCGGGAGGGCATTCCAAAGCTAAGGGCCAAGGCAGCTGAAAGCACGGTCGCCAATGGTGGAGCGATTAAAATTGGGGATGCGCAAGAGGCCAAAATTGGAAGAGTGCAGAGATCTCGAAGGCTTGTAGGGCTGGAGGAGGTTACAGAGATAGGGAGGGGATGAGGCCATGGAGCGATTTGGAAAAAAGGATGAGGGTTTTAAAATGGTTGTGTTCCTGAAAGTGAAACTGCAGAAAACGAATTTCTCGCACCTGCGCAGATCCAGTTTAATGCCGTGACGTCAGAAGCAGTGTAAAGTTGGAGGTTGTGTGGTTGTTCCAGGAAAAGTAACAGTAAAAAGCAGAGCGAGGTGACAGCGAGGCCACCGATCGAACCCACCACCTCCAGAATCAGTCTGTGAGGTGCAAGGATGTGCTGCTGCAAGGCAGGCTGACAGCTCGGTGTTGGTGTGGGAAGGATGAGGTGAGGGGGCTTTGAGTGGGGAGGATGCTCTCCGGCAACAGGGGGCCGCCATGGAGAAACCGGTGGGTAGGTCGCTACGTGACCTGTTCGCCCCACATTCCACAAGGCTGATATTGGTATGAATGATCTGAGGTGTGTGCGTGGGGATGATTTAGGGTGTGTGGGTGGGGTTGATTCAGGGTGTGTGTGGCTGCTTGCTGACATTCACTGGCTCCAGGTCAGAAAATGCCTCAATTATTAAATCCTCATTCTTTTCGGAATAGGAGCCAGGGAAGGTCAGCAAGGACACACAAATCCCCTGAATCATCGGCCCACACACACACACACCCTGAATCATCCTCACACTCATCCCCTGAATCATCGACACACACACCCTGAATCATCGGCACACACACACGCTGAATCATTCTCACACACACCCCCTGAATCATCCATCCACACAATCACACACCCTGAATCATCCCTTCACACACAACTTGAATCAACCCTACGCACACACCATGAATCATACTCACACTCACAACCTGGATCATCCTCACACACATAACCTGGATCATCCTCACACACACACCCTGAATCATCTCCACACACTCACCCTGAATCATCCTCACACACACCCTGAATCATCTCCACACACTCACCCTGAATCATCCTCACACACACACCCTGAATCATCCTCACACACACACCTTGAATCATCCTCACACACACATCCTGAATCATCCTCACACACACACCCTGAATCATCCTCACACACACACCCTGAATCATCCTCACAAACACACCCTGAATCATCTCCACACACACCCTGAATCATCCTCACACACACACCCTGAATCACCCGCACACACCCTGAATCATCCTCACACACACAACCTGAATCATCTCCACACACACCCTGAATCACCCCCACACACACTGAATCATCCTCACACACACCCTGAATCATCCTCACACACATACCCTCAATCATCCTCACACACACCCTGAATCACCCCCACACACCCTGAATCAACCCCACACACACCCTGAATCATCCTCACACACACCCCGAATCATCCTCACACACACACCCTGAATCATCCTCACACACACCCTGAATCATCCTCACACACATACCCTGAATCATCCTCACACACACCCTGAATCATCCTCACACACACACCCTGAATCATCCTCACACACACCCTGGATCATCCTCACACACACCCTGAATCACCCCCACACACACCCTGAATCATCCTCACACACACCCTGAATCATCCCCACACACACAACCTGAATCATCCCCACACACACACCCTGAATCATCCTCACACACACCCTGAATCATCCTCACACACATACCCTGAATCATCCTCACACACACCCTGAATCACCCCCACCCACACCCTGAATCATCCTCACACACACACCCTGAATCATCCTCACACACACACCCTGAATCATCCTCACACATACTCTGAATCATTCTCACACACACCCTGAATCACCCCCACCCACACCCTGAATCATCCTCACACACACACCCTGAATCATCCTCACACAC